>RCIC01000011.1:5157500-5757500 GCA_018883505.1 Ceratosolen fusciceps
CCTCTCGCGCTCTCTTTCGCCGAGCAGCAACGCTCGCGAGCCTTCTTTCTACCTCCCCCCCCTCGCCACCCAACCCAATCTCCACGTCCTAGCTCATTCTCTCTCTCTCTCTCTCTCTCTCTCTCTCGCTCACTCACACGCGGGCGCGCGCACGGCGGGAAAAACCGGTATGTCGGCGATTGTTTTTTCCACGCTGCCGCTGCTCCTGCATACCAAATTGCAGTCGCATTCCTTTCCTTGGCTTAGCTGCGTGTTTATGGTACCGTTACTACCTACCACCGGGCCCAGATCCTCCCTACTTGTCTTCTGCCCGCGCGCTACCACCATTGTCCTTCCTTGCGTCTTCGTCCCTCCCTCTCTTCCCTACCCCCTTCTTTCTCTTTCTTATCGACCCTTAGGCTAAACGCTGCGATACATTAGGCGCGCGCGCGCGCGACCTCTTTTCCACCTTATCGAGTCGGGGTCTCTGTCCGTCTGCCTTTCTCTCCCCCCCCCCGGGGGGGAAGGACGCTGCTGCTGCGCTCTTTGCCGCTCCTGTTAACCCGACGGAGAGTGCCGTTGATAATTGGCCTGTCCCCGCCCCACCCCCGTCCCGACGACGGAGGATTTCATCGGACGGCTCGGAAAGTTATTTGGCGATTGCACGTTATTGGGATTATTGGGGGTTATTGGGGAGGGAGCACGGGATATTCCGGATTGGGCGCTTAGTAAGTAGCTAAATACGGAGGATATACTTCGTTCGCACCTCCGTCCTCTACACGAAGGGGAACTTCGAGGTTTTCTAATCGGCTCTTGGAACAACAGATAATACACCCGGCGAAACCATAAATTCCCTGTAATTATTAATTATACAGAAATCGAGTATTCCCCCCCCCCTATTGGCGGATTGGCGGCGGATACTTGTGCGAAAGCGATTGACTATCGAGTGGTTCGGCTAAACAAACGATAAACCCTCGGCAATTCCGTTGGGAGTAAGAGGAGCCCGCAAAGGATAATAAGGATAAAAAGCCATCGTAAAATACGGGGGAAGGTGGGGAGGGGGAGTCTATTGTAAAAAAAAAGGAGCGTTAGAAAGTGAAAATTAGCGAGTGGAGCACTCGCAGGAATGCCAGGAGCCGAGGTTTTCGAAATCGTTGTAGATCCGGTGCGCGCGTACCGCCCAGCCTGTGTCTGTGTATGCCGCTGTCGGTGTGCGCCACTCATTAGAGTTGTAGCGGAGAACGAGGATCCATGCGCGCGCGTCTTCTTCGCGATCTACCCCACCGGCAATCGTAACGCGTACGCACACTCCACTCACTCACTCCCCCCCCCCTCCAACCTCTCTGTTGACGTGTTTCTGTCTGTTACTCATCCTCGCGGTCATCCCCGCGGTCATCCTCGCGGTCTCATTAATTATACGATTGGAACCCGGTAGAAGCCGGTGTGTGTGTCTGTGATAATAATTGTCCCGGTATGCCAATTATCGAATGCATTACCTAACCTATCCTTTAAAGCGAATGTGATTGATTAAATAAAAGCCCTTGGAATGGATGGATTATCGTCCGAACGTTATTGAATGTAAGCCCGCCCGCCCGCCCGGCAAGCTCTCTCGTGCCGGTGGTGGTGACGATGGTGGCGGTGGTGGTGGTTACCGTGTATATGCGCGGGATCGCGACCATATGCGGGAGCAGGGACGAGGACGAGGTGGAGGACGAGGATGAGGTGGAGGAGAACAGCTCCATCAGTAGGCGTACACAATAAAGCCGATGATTGACACTCGACTTTCGCGCATCCGGCGCGCGCGGCCGCCGTTTCGAGCCGAGCCAACTTTTCTCCGGGCCCACCACCACCACCGCCACCGCCACCACGAGAGCGTTCCCTGAGAATGCGCCGTTGTGTCGCGGTCGCACTCTGCCGACGAGTGAAACGGAGTGAAAGAGGCGGGAAAAGATTAGCGCCGGCATGCGGGCGCCCGAATTCGCCGGATTGCCGTACTCGGCGTGTCGGGGAGGGAGGGAGGGAACGACCGGGCGCGTTGGTTGCGTTGGTCGCGTTGACGACTGCGTTGGCGGTGTAGATGGTGGCGGAGGCGGAGGCGGAGGCAGCGGCGGTCGTCGTCGTCGTCGTCGTCACGTGTGAAAGGAACGAACGAGGCCGCCGGGGCCGCGTTAAACTCGTGGGACTTTAACCAAAGTCTGGCCGAAAAATCCGTTGTCACACGAAGTCGGGCCGTCGCTCCAATTACACCATCACACGCGCGCGCGCGCGCACCCACCCACCCACGCAACCAAGCACACAACTCTTAGTTTTGTATTGGCTCGAAATTGTCTGGATAAAAATACTACGCGTCGAGTCTCGGAACACCTTGGACGGATGGATACGCCGCGAATATAATTACGGCTAAGCAGCTAAGATTTACCTTCCCCTATGGTTTATGGGGGTGGTGCTGGGAGGTGGGGGGAGGCACACACCCCATCCCTTCTCCACCGGTAGCGAATTCATTTGAATGGAGCAGGAAAGCAGCATTCGGGTACAACTACTTACTTTCTCGTATTCCTACCGAATTCGCAGCTAAATTCCGCCGGGCTCATGGAAATGGGCGTCTCTTTATAGGGGTAAGTGCTAGTATAGGAGAGGTGTGCTGTTCTTGCACCACCATCGTGGGAATCTAGTTTCAAAGCTTTGTAAAAACGGGTTTACTCTTCTTTTTTTCTCTGCCCCTCCCTCCCCCCTTTTTTTTCAAGTAGTATCACACACACACGCTCTCTCTCTCTCTCCCCCTCCCTCCCAGTCTCGTTGTCGACCCCCCCCCTTCTCGTTCTTGATAGAATCGTACTCAGAATACAACATAGAGGAGCAGCCCTTAGTCGTCGTCGTCGTCGTCGTGTGCCTCGGCTACGACGAGGAGAGCCAAAGGCTCGAATAATAATGACCATAGAATTTTATTTAGAAACCGGGCTCGCGCGGGAGGTTTTTATCAACTTTCCCGAGGGCTGGTGGTTATTGGGGCGCTGGGGGAGGGGACGTACGGCGTTACGTCGTACGGGGTCAATGTCGGCCCGATAAATCCTTGCTGAATCGCTTTATAATAAAGATGGGAAAATCGAGGGGCCCCATCGATCTTATCGACCGAGCTCATGCGCATAAATAAGGGCTGCTGCTGCGCTGCTGCGCTGCTGCTCCTCTCCACTGCTGCCGGGGCAATAAAATCGAATAATAATCCGGGCACACGCATCCCTATATTATTTGTCCCTACGTCATACGTAAAGAAAGAAAGAAAGAAAGAAAGAAAGAAAGAAAGAAAGAAAAAGAAGAAGAAAAAAACATTTTTCCTGGCGGTAGGGGTGGGGGGGGAGAGTCTAAAAGGGGGTTGTGGGGGGCAGTGATTCAGAGTTTAGCGAGAGATACGGGAGACATAACTCACCGGAATCGGAAGGTGTCTGCACGCCCAGATGTTCAAGCTTTTTACTGTTCATTGGCTGCTGGTTGAGATGGTAGCAGTGGTCGCTCATCAGGGTGTTCCTTATTACGGTCTCTTGGCTCTCGGACGCCCTCAGCATCCTGTCGTCGTCTCTTCTTCTGTCGTAGGAGGGCGGCCGCCTCTGTATCTGCTGGCCAGTAACTTCGCTCACCGGCAGTGACACAATATCGTTGATGTTTATCTGCTCGTGCCGGAAGACCGGCGCTTCGTCCTCCTCGTCGTCATCCTCGCTCTCCGTCTCGGACTCGCTGCTCTGAGGCGTCTCGGGCCGCGTCGAGTCCCCGTCGCTCTCGAGGCTCTTCATCGGCATCGCCGTCGTCGCCGTCGTCGCCGTCGTCGCCGCCGTAGCCGTCGTCGTGCTACCCGTCGTCGTGGCCATCATCGCCGCCTGCATCGACGTCGCCATCGTCGTCGATCTGCACGAGCCTTGATACATTCCCCCGCCGTTCATTATCAAGGAGTTTTGTAACTGCTGCTGCTGCTGCTGCTGCTGCTGATACTGATGCTGGTGTTGATGCTGTTGCTGCTGTTTATGATGACTCGACATCTGGATATTGTGTTGCTGATTCTGTTGTTGTTGTTGTTGTTGCTGCTGCTGTTGCTGCTGCTGATTCGTGACCTTGGGTATGAGAAGACTGCGTCCGGCGGGTATTCTCCTGTGTATTTGACTGTCCTTCTTCGCGGGGTGCGTCCGGTTGTGTTCCTTGCTTATACAAAGGCCTGCCCACATGCAGTCGTGGTGGCGGATCTTCCGCGAGGCCTGGCAGTTCAGTTTGTCAAAGTGCATCATCATGGGGGTCTCGGTGTGGGCCGGTAGGCTCGATATTCCGGCCCCGAGTATGTCATTCTTGTAACGGTGGTGGTAATTGTCCATGGGCACGTCTAGGTCGAACTTCTTCCATATGTCGTCGGATACGACGGTCGTCGTGTCCAGAGGTTCCTCCAGGAACACGATGACAGAGTCCCACACGGGCACAGGCATTCTGCGGGTATCACGTAAAAAATTTATTAGAATCGTTATTAGCATCATTACCCGTTCTCTCTTTTCCCTTCCCTAATAATACACGTGCGATCGCAATCGTATATAGGCATGCTTCGATCGATTCGTTACGTCCCTCCCCCACCCGCCCAACACCCAACGCTCGCCATTCATCAATTTCGGTGTTAATACGAATTGCAAAAGTGGCGGCCAAGGAGAGGCGCTTTTTATTCTGGCTCGTTATTAAATTTAAATATGCTGAACGAATCCAAGTACCGCAAGTCTTTTAATAATACTGTGAATCCAAAAAAAGCTGATTTCCAGCGATCCTCACAATGAAACATGTAAATAGATATATTAAATGCATACATTATGTAAATTAAGAGGAGGAGCTTATTTGCGAGAAACTACTTATTGGTTATATTGAGAATAGATGTGTATTAAATACGAGAGCGGCGTGCAGCGCTCGGCATACGTCTACGTATTATTTTAACAAGGCTACTTTACTCTTTAACTCTCTTTAACTCTTTAACTCTCTTTTTTTTTTGTTTTGCTTATCCTTCATAATTTCTGTATTCTTAATCACTTGTGTAAATAAATTTGCAATTGTACTTCCACGTATGTATGGACGGATTGCACGTGATTATTAATCCTAGGGCTTAAGCTCTGTTTTACGAAACAATTAGGTAAGTGCAGTTCGCGGAGAGATTTAACAAAACAACAAGAACAACAGGGACAGGGACAGGGATAACAACGCAACGCAACGCAACGCAACGCAACGCAACGCAACGCAACACAACACGACAGATTAACTACATCATCATCATCATCAACAACAAAAAGCAACTACGGAATAAGAGAAACACTTTACAATTCTCAAACCTCAGGCCTGACAACAATGGCAATGTGTTTTCTTTGTCATGCAGTAACAACCGTATTCATTTTTCTTTTTCATTTTCTATTCTCACTCTCTTGCATGCCGTCGCATTCCTCACACTACTACTACTACTCTCTCTCTCTCTCTTGGTAATAACTCAATAATAGGTGAATGTCTTTACATCGTCCCAGCGTACGTATATGACATTTTACGGGGAGCGAAAGACACGGGAAGAGGCCAGAGAGGAGAAGAAAATTGCATTTTACGGTTGTTTCTTAACGGGGAGAAGGAGCGAGATAGCGATACGAGCTCAAGGGCGGGATGGGGCAGGGGATAAGGGGGGTAAGAGGCGAGAGAGCGAGAGAGGTGGAAAAAGCCGATGCGAATCGTTGGAGAAAAAAAAAAAGAAGAAGGACCAAACTCGTGAGCAGGGGAGGGGGAGCAGCCACATTTCTCCTCGAGGCTGCTGCTGCTGCCGTTGCCGTTTCGTCTGGCTCACGTCTCACGGGCTCCCCCCCCCTCTCAACCCCACCCGCCACACACACTCTCTCTCTCTCTCCCCTTTCTCGGTCTGTTGCAGTGGAACACGTCCCCCCTTGCACCCGCGACAATCGATGTACCGATACCGGTATATATGAGCCAGAGAGGAGAAGCGAGACAGTGAGAGAAAGAGAGGATGATAATGCGGCTGGTTTTACGACAGGATCGAGAAGGACAGAGAGCAAAGAGCGCGAGTGCGCTGAACCAAAGGTGGTGGTGGGAAGTCGCGAGAAGAACCCCTGCGCCGCCATTTAGTTAGATTAAGTCAATTTCAGCTGTCTTTAATAACGAAGATCTCGCGGCTCGGCGCGCCGAGATGGCTCGGGTCCATTCTCACTGGCCGCTGCAGTGCCTTCCGACCAGAGAGAGAGAGAGAGCTCGCGACGACATAATGTTTAATGTAGTATAACGGCAAAGAGGGAAGGAGGGGGGCGTGAGGCTCTGATGAAGAGAGCGAGGGAGAGTCAGGGGGACGAGAAGGGAGGATACTTCCCGCGGGCTCTCTCTCTCTCTCTCTCTCTCTCTCTCCGGCAAGTGAGCGAGGCAGCATCGGAGGAGACAGAGGGAGAGCGCGGGAAGGAGCAGCAAGTGAGGTTATTATGGCATTCTTTCCACCACCTCCTTCGTGGCTGCGCTTTTTGTTTTGAAGCCAAGAGTACGCGCCGGCGTCGCCACTGTTGTCGTCGTCGTCGTCGTCGTCGTCGACGTCGTCCTCGCTAACGCTACTTCCTCCTACTCGTTACATTTCCCAGTCGAAACTTTTCCCGACTCTTTTTGATGGGGCACTTTGGTTTTTGCACTTTTCCATTAAGGCCACTACTACTAGGGGGCAAGTGCACGCCGGGAGGGATGAGGGAAACTCGAGTGCTCGGTGTATAAATGTTCCTACATTAGTAGTAGGGTGGAGAGGGGCGACAGGGGGGGAGGGTAGGGTAGTAGGGAGACACGGCTTTTGGGAATGGCTTTGAAATAATTATTCTGACAGATTGAATTAGGCTTTGTTACGGGATGCCGTAGGAAAATCTTTGTCACGCGAAACTTGGTCCTAGCTCTCTCTCCCCCCCTCTCTCCCCTCTCTTTCTATTATTATTTAAGACACGAGCTTTTTAACTGCCTAGAAAGAGCAGACATTTGCCGCGCGAATTATAAGTTTTGCAGTAAATCGTAATGAATATAGAGAAAATCGAGTAGATAAAACGGAAACAAGTTTACTTCTATAATTACACATGAGTCATAAAACTAATGCTGGAGCAATGCGTAATTTAGAACTTTTTGACACGCGCTCACGCACACGCGCACGCACACGCACACGCACCGTGGTAAAGAGATAACGAGCGAGCGAACGAGCGAGCGAGCGACCGACCGACCGACCGACCTAGTGAAGGGGGGATTTGGGGGTGGTGGAGGAGGGGGGGGGAGGTGTGGCCGCGACATGCGCCCAGTGTTAAAGTTACTTCTGGAATTATAGTAGTAAATTACGTGGTAAGAATAAACATTTACCGGCGGCGATACTTAATGCGGAGGTAAAAATTTCGCGGCCGAACGAAGGGAGGGAAGAGAAGAAGAAATCTCGTGGGAAAGTAAAGTATTTGTAATTGAAAGGTTTAGAATACGATTAGTGGTAGGGAGGCTTAAAGGCGGAGGAGAGAAAAGCGCGCGAAATACATTTGACACAGGCTCGCGAGGACGAGGCACTTGTGTGCCTGCCATGTACATATATATATATATATATATACATGCACACGTCAGCGAAGTAAGGGAGAGGAGCTCTTCTGTCAGTAGTAGTCCCACGTAGAAAATTTTGACGTACTCTCTCCTCCCCGAATCTCGTCGATTGATCGTCAATCGACGATGAGGAGGACAAAGGACTGGGAGAGAGAGAGAGAAGAATGTGTGGTGGTGGTGGTGGTATTGTGGCGAGTCGATCGCGCGTAAAAATACCCCGACGGAGAGAAATTCGCGATCATCCATGCCCGTGATATTATTCCCCCCTGCCCGACACACTCCACCTAGGGGTCGACTAAGAGCGAGGGGGGGCGGGGAGGTGGATGGGTGGTCCGATATATAGGAATGCAAAGACCTCGCATGGGAAAAGTGAGCAAGAGCTTTTCCATTTCTAAGTATAACCGAAAGCGCCGGAATCGAGATTACGAAGTGTCGGTTTAGCGAGCGCGGGAAATACGGAAAATCTCTTTTGATTCGGAAGGAAAATGGTCGGTCTGTCGGAAAGGCCTCGATGATCGGCGCTCGCTCATACGTCGAAGTGGAATTAGAGAAAAGCCCGGGGAAGCGTTTTGTCCGGGAGCTCACAATAGCCGAATTATTCGCCCCTACTTCCCCCCTCCCTCCTCTCCTCTCCACTACCTTTCCGCCGATTACACGTTTCGGAAAATCGTTTCCCTCGCTTTAAATACGTCAGAGCAGGGCATCGCGTGCATCGCGAGCCTCCGCGAACAATGGCCTCGCAAGCAAGTGGTATTATCGTGCGTGTGGCCCACATATTCCTGCATCGCGCCAACAAAACATATACAGTAGGTAGGTAGGTAGGTGTCTGTTTTTGTCTGTGTGTCTGCTGTGCGTGCTGTGTGTGAGAGAGAGAGAGAGAGAGAGTAGGTGAAGGAAAAAGAAAGAAAAGAAGGAGGGAAGGAAGGAAGGAAGGAAGGAAATGGAGATTCTCGCCTCCCGGCTGCTCGGGTAGTATATTGCAATATTTTTAACAAATCATCTCTGGCTATTGGCTATAGCAAGCAGCAGCTTGCTATCCGTATAGAGGAAGCGGAGATAGGAAGTGGCGGGTAAGGGGGTGGCGGCGGTCGTCTCGAGTATGACAGTCGATCGTATGAAAATAAAAGTCGTGTAGAAGAGGAGGCACGGGAAGCTTCGGTAATAACTCACCGCGAAATAAATATTTAATGCTTAAACGGGCAGAGGAGGAATGAGAAGAGGGCGGGAGTGCGAGGGGGGGGCGGCGCGGGAGAAGAAAGCGGCGCCCGTCTGCGAGGGACGTAACGGATAATTAGCCGATTGACATGTAAACGTCGCCAAGTCGCGTATATATATATATATATATATAAATTGACGCGCGCAACGGCGAAAAGGGGGGGGGGAGAAGAGAAGAGAAGCGTCGCGCACCCGAGAGACAGAGAGAGAGAGAGAGAGAGAGAGAGAGAGAGCAGAAGCAACAACTAGTTAAAGAAAGGCCCGCGCTTTTATTTACAGGTCAACGGAGAGCAGCCCGGGGATGCAAAAACAATTTAGAGGTCGAATTTCCGGGGATGTGTAAATAAAAGGCGGCGGCCGGCGCGAGTGTCGCCAAGCAGATCGATTCGTCTTTTTTGTTTATTATAACTACGTGGCCGCCGTCGCCGTCGCCGTCGCCGCCTCAACAACAATCCGCCGCCGCTCGTCGGCATCTTTTCGTCTTTGAAAATTTATTTATTTATTTATTTTTTTTTCTTTCCTTTCCTTTCTTTTCTTTTCTACGCCTCGTCTCCTCTCCTCGCCGCGCCGCACCCACGGCGCATCGCTAACGAGACCGACCAATCGACCGCCCGCCCGCCCGCCCCATTGGCGCCCGGACACACCCCCCCCGCCCCCCACGGCTTTGTTTTAGGCGCGGGTCGGGAGCCACGGGTATTCGTTTATTCGGGTACAGCCGATATAAATTATAATTTCACGGCGCCGTTTCCCTGTCACGTTTAATTGTTCAAACGATAATATTTAGAAAGTGTCTAGGGGTGCCGGCCACAGCGTCAGCAGCGTCAGCGATAACGACGGCGACGACGACGACGACGACGACGGCGACTGCTATCTTCCTTCCTACATGGAGATGTCCATGTCAGGTTTAAGAAGTGCCCAGCTCGCCACCACCGCCACCACCGCCGCCGCTTCTTTCTTTACACGCAAACGAGGAAGCTAATTTCTTTCTCTCTCTCCCGCTACCCCCCCCGCCCTTCCCGTTTACGAGGGGCATTATCGCGCACGGCACTGCCGATGCCGCTTGTTACTGTAAATCTCTAAAAAATCTCCGTATACACGCGCTCTCTTATTAATGGCAGATGTTTCTTCTTCTTCCTCCTCCTCCTCCTCCTCCTCCTTCCCTCTTCGGCCCTCTTCGGCCCTCTTCTTAAAAGCTTAAAAAGAGATGAAAGAAGAAGAGGGGGGAAAAAATGCCGATACAGGGCAGTCGAGACGGTGATTGCAGATGGGAAAGTCTGATTATTGGTTGAAGGAAGAAGAAGATGAAGAAGAAGAAGAAGAAGGATTTGAGGTTTCGGCATATTTGTTGGCGCGTGTGTAAGTAGTGGGAGCGGAGCGGAGCGGTGCGGCCGAGGGAATAGAATGAAGGGAAGGAAGGACACGTCGACGACGCGAGAAAAGACGCGAGAGAAGCGGCGAGAGAAGCGGCGAGAGAAGCGCCGAGCCGAATCTAGACACCGAATATCCTAACGCTACTACTACTACTACGTCATGTTGCACAATGTTGCGCAACGCCGGCGTTTTATCGGTAAAGTTCTAAGGGGAAGGAGTTGGCGCGCAGGGGCGGGCGGGTTGCGAGTATCGATCGGATAAAGGGAAAATAGTCAGTTGGGACCGGCTGTGTGAGGAGGATCCCTCATCTCATCTCCCTCCCCGCCCACCTCGGCATCCAAACTCTTATCGAGGCACCAGGCACGGGGGAGAGCCCTGCCCCCGCCCGCCCTTTTACCTCACGACCGAACAAACGCTATTTACACGCAAGTATAAATATTTTTTTCACCTATGGCGTCGATGGGTGAGGTGCGGCAGGTGGAATAGACATAGAGAGAGATAGAGAGAGAGAGAGAGATGGGGAAAGAGAGGTGGGGGCAGGGATGAGGCTGGCGCCCTGTGATTTTTGAGTCGACAGTTGTAAACAAGCGTAGAGATATCGCGGCGTAGCTCCGAGCAAAGTTCCTCGAATGTCATTCACGAAACTATTTTGTTTTCCTCGCGACATCAACATCCGGGAAGGACGAGGCCGCGGCATTCCCCATCCATTGAACACTGGCCGAGGATGGAGTACGCGCCAACGAAGGTTAGGGTTGGCCGAGGCACGGCGGCCGGCGGGGTACGGGGTAAAGCAGCAGATAAATATTGTCCGAGAGAGGGGCGAAGGGGGCTGAGGAGGTCCGAGCGAGGAAGCGAGACGAGACGAGGACCGCGGTCCGTCGGGACGTAAAAGTGATTATTCCCAGTGGATGGCGGTACTACTACTACTACTACTACTACTACTACTACTACTACTACTACTACTACTACTAATACTACGGAGTCGACTTTGTCGATAAACGAAACGCCGGGGTGAGACGAGACGGAGGAGGAGGAGGAGAAGGAACTGGGGGACCGAGACGGCGGGGCAGAGGCGAGAGAAAAACCGAGGATGCAGTTTTGCGCGGGCCCGCGAGGACTACTTCCGCGAACGAGCCCGGACAAAAATAAATAACAAAAAAGCGCCCAGGCAAAACAAGTAACTCTCGGCGTCGAAATCGGCGTCGGCGGGCAAAGGCCGCGCCCGCGTACCTCTCCCGCGCACCGCGCTACACGTGCGGCAATGTCATTCCGCATGGGCGGGGCGGCGGCCACGGCGTCCAAGTGTACCCCGAGGAGGGAACGCGGCCGGGGCGCGCAGCCGAGGGGCGGAGGTGGGGGGAGGGGGAGCGGGACGAGTCGCGGCGTCGAGGGGAAGCTGGAGGCGGTGGATGATGCGATTGCGACGGACGGACGGACGGACGCGGGGACGCGGTGTGCGTGCGTGCGATGGCGTGGCTGGGAAGGGGCAGGGACGTAGATGGAGGAGGAGGAGGAGGGGTAGGTGTACACGGGCGATGGCAGCGGTGGTCGGTCCGTCCGTAAAAGCCGGCGAGTCGAGGCGCGGCGCGGCGCGACAGAGAAGTGGATAGTAGATAGAGTAGTAAGTGAGAAGTAGTAGTAGTAGTAGTAGTAGTGGTAGTAGTAGTAGTAATAATAGTAGTAGTAATAGTACTAGTGGTAGAGTAGTAGTAGTAGTAGTAGTAGTAGTAAAAATAGCAGTAGTAGTAGTAGTGGCCGCTGCCGCCGACATTACCACATACAACCACCAACGCAATGGCAATATACGATACAAGGGAACTACTAACACCACTATCACGGTCGCCGCCGCCGCCAATCGATAAACGCGCCGATGTGGCGTCGTTTTCTTGCCGGGCGGCCCCCTCGCGCCAACTCCGTGGCCGCCCTCACCACCACCGCCACCACCGCCGCCGCCGTGGCCGTAGCCGTAGCCGCCGCTGCCGCTGCCGCCGCCGCCGTCGATGTCGACGTCTGACAGCCGGCGACCGGCTTTTTTGACGCGCGTGCGATACGGAACGCGTGACGATGAGCTCTACCCGGCAGCAGCAGCAGCAGCAGCAGCAGCGCGGCGGCAGCGGCTACGGCCACGGCGGCTACGGCGGCTACGGTGACCGGGAAAGCGCCGGCTACGCCCGCCAAAATCCCGGCACGACTCCCACCACCACCCCCCTCCCGCACCTCCTACTCCTCCTCGTAAGCAGCAGCGCGGCAACGTCTCCTCTTGCCGACGCCGATGACGATCTTTAGGACGATTATTAGGATGATTCGTACGAGGAATCGGGATAAGAGGCTGGACATTATTTAAGAGGCTCGTGATTATTTAAGAGGCTGGAGCTGAGGCATTGCTGGGCTTACCTTGAAAACTTGTAAGATGCGTCGGGATGAGAAAAAACAAAATGATATATATATATATATACGTATATATATATATATATATATATATGTCGATAACTAGCTAAACTAGCTGCTTCACAACTTGTTCTCCTTCACCGCGCACTTATTACTACTA
This sequence comes from Ceratosolen fusciceps, assembly GCA_018883505.1. Classification (NCBI taxonomy): domain Eukaryota; kingdom Metazoa; phylum Arthropoda; class Insecta; order Hymenoptera; family Agaonidae; genus Ceratosolen; species Ceratosolen fusciceps. Next base: position 5,170,216 of record RCIC01000011.1, read on the forward strand.
CTATTACTGAAATTCTCTCTTCTTACGTAGGTCGATGCAAATTTTCCAAATGTAATGATGATTAAATCAAGCACAGAATCCACGCGAGAAAGAGAAAGAAGGAGCGTGAGAGAGTGTGAGAGCGAGTGAGAGCGAGTGAGAAAGAGTGAGTGAGAGAGAGAGAGAGAGAGTGAGTGAGAGAGAAAGCACGCGCGAGTCGTCTCTTCTCCGTAGCACCCGGAGACCCGGGCTCCGTGGATTTTTTGTCCGTTCCTCGCGCGATTGATAAAAAGGAAGCGCGGGAGCAGGGCTTCTCTTCCTGAAGCCTTCGTCTCACTTCTTTTGTTTCGCGCACTAAGAAGACGCACTAGTTCTCTCCGCGGGCTGATTCGGAGTCGCCGCTCTTCCTCGTCTCCTCGGCCCTCAATGAACGAGCCTCGGTCCAGTCCCGCTCGTTCGCCTCGACTTATTCCAAACTCGAGCACCACTATTACTATTACTAATACTAATACTACTACTACTACTGCTATTCCCACGACAACGACAACTGCTAGTACTTTTACTACTGCTATAGTAGGTGCCGGTAACTTTTCCAATGAGATGCGAAGAACCAGAACTCGTACTGCTGCTGCTGCTGATGCTTTTGCTTTTGCTGCTGCTGATGCTTTTGCTGCTGCTGCTGCTGATACAGTACTCTCGGAAGAGATTTGACCTGACGGTCATTCTTGCCGACGAGGGAAGGAGGAAGCGGCGCCCGGTCACCGCGACCCGGCGACGCTCGCGGCTATCCTCGAGCGACCCTCACGGGAGGGGAGCTGGACCGGCCCTCGCGATTACGGAGCTATGACCGTTCCGGGATAAACTCTCGTCGTCGACACAGCACCTCGAGGTTCCCGTCGTCTGCCGTCTGCCGGTAGTATAGGTAGGTAGGTAGGTAGCGGCGGCTATTAAGCGGCGGCACTCGTCGTCGTCTTGCTCGGAGTCAGAGGAGACGGACACCCGAACAGGACGGGTTGAACGTACCGCACTTTAGGGCCGTTTAAAAGCAACTGAGCCGCTCGCCCGCTTCCATCTTCTTCCACTACCTAGTCTGGCGTGCCGCCGCCGTAGCCGCCGCTACCGCCGTCGTCGAATAGCCGCCACCGCCGCCGCTGCCGCCACCACCGCCACCGCCGCTGCTGCCGCTGCTGCTGCTGCCGCCGCCGCCGCTCTCCGGCGCGCAAGAAAAGGGAGAGAGAGAGAGAGAGAGAGAGAGAGAGAGAGATGGCGAATGCCGGCGCCAGGCCCGTACGCTCCCAAGGGGGCGAGCCCATCTCTCCCTTTCCCTCTCGCCCGACGCACCCCTCCCCCCGTCCCTGGCCCCTTTGCCAGCGTCGGACGACCGCCAGCGACCGCCAGCCACCGCCACCTCCTCGACCCTAACCCGGCCTGCCTGCCTGCCTGCCTGCCTGCCTGCCTGCCTGCCTCCGTCTTCTCTGCCTCCCGGCCCTCCACGTTGCTCTCCGCAAAACTCATCCCGCCCGATCTACCGCTACCGCTCCCTCCGCCGCTCCCGCCCTGGTCCTTCGCGCGTCGTCTCACTTTCTCTCTCACGTTCTGCCAACCCCCCCCGTCGCCCCTTTAACCGTTCCTCTCTCACTCTCTCTCACTTTCTCTCCCTCCCTCACTCGCTCCATCAACGCTCCTCCGGCTCGCGCTCTCTCTCTCTCTCTCTCGCTCTCTCTCTATTTGGCCGACGACGCCGCTGTTGCCGCCGCCACCACCACCTCCTGGCGCCGTCCGACTCCCAAACCGTGGCGCGGTGGTCGCGGGTAGTCGTCTCCGCACACGCTCACCCCGCCCCGCGCTCCCTCGCCCGACCGCTCGCTCGCTCGCTCGCTCTACCCCCACCCCACCCACCTTACGCGCTTTTACGCGACGCGGCTTCTTTTATTTTCCTTTTCCAGTGAGGCCCGAGCGCCGGATCATTGCCGTCCGCAGGATGCCGACAGGCGGCTTTTCGCTTATTCTAACGTTGGAAACCCTCCCGCGGCCGAGGGCCCCGATGATAACCTTCGTACACCTATCGCCCACGCGGTTCTCACCTCTAACCCCCTACCAAACTCTCCAATTTGTTGCTCCAGCTCCTGCTGCTGCTGCTGCTGCTGCTCGCTGCTGCTGCTGCTTACAAAGACCGAGAACTCCAAAAAAAATCCTTGATTCGCCTGCACCTCGCCTACGTTTAACAACTTTGTCCGGACCTTCTACCCATCCCCCTTTATTTGCCGACACTCACGCGTGGTGCTCCTCTCCTCTTCCTCTCACGTGCTTGCTTACCTGTTTGTTCATTCCCCGTCCGTCGAGGACGTCGACAAAAGTCTCCGGAAGCTTCCGACCCAATGGATCCCGGGGATCAAGATCTTTCCCGCCTCTGGCGTCCTTACTCAACTCCCCCCCCCCATTTTGTCCCTTCTGTGCCGTCAACAAGCGATTTAAAAGACCACGACGAGTCAGAGAAAGCACCGAAACGACCAATTACTTACTTGCTTACTTACTTACTAGTCACCAGCTCTTGCTTATCTCAATGTCAACTATGAATTTTCTCGTAACGAAGTATGAGTAAAGAAAGCTCAAGCTTACGTTCCAAAACAATCCCTTAGACGACGGAGCTTCTCCATCCAACGACACGAGCGAAGGTCGTCGCGCGAACGGGACTGTAAATCAGGCTTGTTGGTCTGGTCCATTAGTCGGCATCATCCTTTCCACGACGAGCAGAGGATCATGGATCGATGCCCGGACATTGTACTTGATCCGGCAATTCTCACACTTCAATATTTCAATAGACGCCACGCGTACTCGAGCCTCTCCTTTTGCTTTTTATTCTCGATATACAGGACGTTCCCCGAGCACCCGCAGCTCATCCCGTGGCTTTCATCCCAGCATAAAGGGACGGGTCGTCGTAATGTGGTCCAGGGGTGAAAAGGCCCTTCGAGATGAAACTGAGAATCGAGGTCATTCGTGATCCGAAGGAGGAGGTGGAGGAGTAGGGAGGTGGAGGAGGAGGTGGAGGAGGAGGCGGAAGCCGTAACATCGTCGTACGTTTTATTGAATAGGAGGAAGAAGAAGAGGTGGATGAAGAAAAAGAAGAAACGAAACAAAAAAAAAAAAAAAAAAAAAAAATGTCGTCCGCAACTGCGAAAAAGAAAAAGGCGCGCGCGCATTTTTATCTGGGCAACAATGTTTTGAAAATAAGCCTCGGCGGCGGCGGCGGCGGCGGCGTCGCCTCGTCGCGCTTCGACGGCACGTGAAACCTTGGCGGTAGAAGACGCGCGGGAGGAAAGCGGAAAAATGGCGGAGACACGCGCCGGCGGAGGCCCTCTAATGACAGGTACACATGCTCGTGAGGTTGGCCGTTCCCTCCGCGTCCCACCCACCTCGACGGTTACCGTATCGGGCAACCACGACACACACGTTGCGCAAACGACGGAAACGCCGCGTAAATCCGCCACCGCCACCGGCGACGGCGACGACGACGACGACGACGACGACGACGACGACGTCCCAACCTCCCCCGTCACCGTGCGGTTCCACATCCGACTATTTTCCCCGTTTCCCTCTACGCGGATGTCGGGACCTTCCTCCCACCACCCACTTGCCGCCACTCATATCGGGGCGCCGCCTTCCACCCCCACGAGGTACGGCGAGCCCGTTTAAAAGGCATTTCTTTTTTTTTTTTTTTTTTTTTTTTTTTTGAAGTACCGAGTCCCGGGGACGCCGCTCCCGATTGTTTTCCTTCGGCTTTCATAAACACTCGTCCGCGAGGCGAGATTACTTTATAGATAAGGAGGGCTCGCTGTACAATCACGAGCATACGATATTGTTGAGCCTTTGTTTGTCAACGCTCGACACTCTCCTTGAGATCCATTTCAATCGCCGAAATTGATGTTTCGCCCGCTTGTTTACGAAAGAGCGGCGACTGCATAGCTGCCGCGGGCGGGGAGAGCGGCGGGAGCTTCCTCGGGATCGGCGCACCGGCGTATCGTGCCGCTGGCGGTTCCTGAGTCTGATCGGAAGTGCCGGGGAGGGCGGCTACCTTACCTAGCCGACCCCGTGCGAGCCCATTATTACGCCGAGTCTCGTGTCGCCAAGGTCGTTGCGCGGGGAGGGCGGGGGTAGTACGTCCAACTACGCGGATCGTCGGGACAGCATCCGCGAAGGCGTTAAAACACGCGGTGCTCTCGGTAAAGGGTGAGTGAATCCCCGGTAAAATGCCCTCCTCCTCCCACGTCGAGCGGCTAAATACATCGTCCGGTCCCTCTCCTCTCGGAGCCTCGTGCACGGCAAGCCTCCCCCTCGCCCCGGCTCGACAACCTGTTGGGACCTGCGCCCGAGAGATTTCTCTCTCGGGGGCTACGACGAGCGGCAGCTGCACCGACTTGCACTTTCTAACCACCCTTCCCGGCGTGTACACCCCGCCGCCCCTCCGCCCCGCCGCCCCACCGAACCCGCTGCGGAGCGCGCGTACGGCGACCCCGGGCCACCGGCCAAAGTCCCTGGATGCGCGCGACTCGCCCGGCTAAGCGCGATGCGCCGCCAATGCTCTAAAGCAGTCCGGGGTGTAAACACCGGATACGCCAAAAGGAGCAGCGTAACAGTTGCTTCCCACGTGGAGGACTTTTGCGCGCCCGCCCCGCCCGCCTCCTCGTCTTCTGATCGAATCTCATAGAGAGTGGACCGACGAGACAAGGACCGCGGGCGGGGGGAGAGGCTCGAAGCAACGATTCACCCTGACGGGCCGATAACGCAATACTTATAATTCGGCTGGACTTATTTTATTCGGCTGATCCGAGTGACTGACCCTTGACCGAAAGGATCCACACTCTCACGCCTACGTCCGTCTCCGCGATTCGCCACATTCGCAACATTTACAAAGAGAATCATCCCAACGTGTGGAAATAGTCTTGTAAATAGTGACGAAGAGGGAAAGCCGTATAATGCATAGGTGCGGAGTAGAGGCTGGGGCTACGAGTTACGATATCGCGGATAATAAGTAGTATAAAGCGCAACTGATTTACAATTGCTGTACGTAGACGACGAGCGCGAGCGATTAAACGTTCCCCGCGATTGTTTCGCCATTCGCGAGATTCGCTCGAGAGCGGTCGAAGCGCGTCCACGTCGTTCCCGCCTCAAGCGAGGAGGCTTTTTCTTTCTTTTGTTTTTTTTTTTTTTTTTTTTTTTTTTTTGTTTTTGTTTTTGTTTTTTCCCCCTCCTTTTATTTAGCGAGGAGCGGTGTCAATAAATATAAAGCTTCGGTCGGAGCTTAGGAAGGAGGATGGATCATCGTCGTCGACGAGGAGTCGACGAGGAGTCGACGAGCCCTTGACACGCTCGGTTACACAAGAGCTCCGTGGTCCGTGGCTTACCTCCTCAGGCATACTACTCGGCGACGAGGCCGGGACACGAGGACGGTACACCTACTAAGGCTCCCCCACGTCCACCAGACCTCGGTATCCAGACTTGCTTTCTTATTCTTTTTTTTTCGACTTTTTTTTTTGTTAGGTTCAATTGAGAAGAGTCGAGAGGTTCGGACGTTATTATCGCGCGACTTTAACGAGAGCCAGATTCGTATGGCAAAGGATAAGGAAAGGATCGAGTTTGCCTTCCGCCATCCGATCCTCCTTGTTCCTTCTTTAGCCTCTCGCTCCTCTCAGCGCCCGTCCCCCCCCCTTTTCAGCCCTCTCTTTACAGCCCTTATATAAATAAGCTTCACGGTTCTTCCAAGATTTTCAGCCATTGTTCGTTATATAATAATACAAGAGGCTCCCGTTACATAAATACTGTCAATCGGTTGCTGCTAATGATTTCATTTCGTAAAACGAGCCGCGTACATAAATAAATACAGCAATTACACAAATTGATTTCGTTCTCCCATATCCGCTCAAACGTAAATAACAAAATAAAGCGCAAGCACGCACGCACGCACGCACTCACGCACGCACTCACGCACTCACGCACTCACGGAGACGCGCAATAAAAAAATAATAATAATAATAAGAAAAAAAAAGGAAAAAGAAACCTCTCACGAGCCAAACTAACTAAACGCTATCCGTTGTTTTGAATCGCACGCTCGTCTCGGGTCAAGAAAACTCGGATTAATTTCTCAAAGGCTTTCACGAACCAACAAAAATAATAATAATAATAAAAAAAAAAAAATAAAAATAAGTAGGTAAGTCAATGCCGGAATAAATAAATATAAATAAATAAATAAATAAATAATTAAATAATTAAATGAACGAATGAACGAATGAATGACAGAATGAATAAATAAATAAAATAGGCCGGCCGGTCTAGGGAATAAGGAACAGCGGGGAACCGAGAAGGTTCGTGAGGCCGGATACCGAGTCGCAGGGACATTACGAATGATAAAGTTGTTTGGACTTTATCAAGTCGGAGTCGCCTTGACTTGGACGAGAGTTAAAATTATCGAAACTCAATGACAGTCTGAGACAGAGAAAATCGGGAAAAAAGATACCGGGGCCCGGGTAATGCATCGTTACGCACGGCAACGTAGATCGAATTGGATATTGGGCCCCGGTTGATAGGGGAGTGATCGGGGAGGTATCGGGGAGGTATCGGGGAGGTATCGGGGAGGGATCGATACGAGGAGTCGAATGGCCTGGGATTTATTTATACACGGCGAAGGTGCGTTGCATGCGAAGGAGCTGTAAATTAAAATTTTGCGTCAAAATCTTCAATGAAAAGCGCTTGCATTATGCGAATAAATGTAAAGAAGTACATAAATAAAGCATGGGCCGCGCCGTGGTTTATGACAATATTTACGATGACTGGTAATTATAACCGCGACCGGCGGCCAATCATTATTATAAATGCGCCTGTGCCCGGCGCGCAGTATATTTTATGCATAGATGAGAGTATTTATTGTAAAGTACAAATTGTCGTTAAAACCTAGCCTCCGCGTGTCAATCATCCCCGGGAACTTATCTCCCCTAATTGGCTCAATATAAAGTAAATCTTTATTACAACGATAAATTATCGGCAGCGCGCGGAGTAATAAAATAAAGCCCGCCGCGCCACCTGTGCCCGCCTCGTCGCCCTCCCCCACCTCCTTCCACCGCATCCCACCACCTCCCACCGCATCCCACCGCATCCCACCGCATCCCACCGCCCGTAGCACGGCACCGCGGGAGCGTAAGTTTTTCAATTCCACGGCGGGGCGGGGGCGGGGGAGTGCGAGGAGGACCGATCCGCTCACTCGCCACTACGTAGGCACAGCGATGATACACGGCGGAGAGAAAACCTCCCGCGGAGGATCGTCCGGAGCTCCGGTCCTATCGAAGCGCACCCACAAAGGCTTAAAGCTTCGTAAAAACGAACGCAAGTGAGCCAATGTGAGAGAGAGAGAGAGAGAGAGAGAGCAGCAGCAGACGTCTTTGGAGGGACGCCACCATTTGCCGGGCGAATGAAAGAAAAGCCGTGGCGCGGTGGTGTGGCCGCGAGGCGAAAAACGCGGGCGTATTTGACAGATCGGCGTTGGGGCGCGGGGCACCGGGAGCCCGTGGACACGGCCCTGCGATAACTACGCGTGTGGGAGCCGCGCGTCGGATGCCGCGCCCGAACCTCTCCGGAGCCTCGGTCCTTCCCTCGAAAACGGGATACATTTACACGGTCAGGGGCCCGCCAGGGTGGCCCGGGGACCAGGAGTGCTCGAGGAGTAGCTCTCCCCGGTCCCTCGGCCGTTGTCCTCGCGTACTTGGCGAGTTTCGGGCCTCGGGTCGAGGTAGTCCTGGGGGACTACTTCGCGGGGCGTAGGCGCTACGGAGCTGCGTTCCTCGGCCCCGGCCGCTGCCGACGCCGCCGCCACCGCCGCCGTCACCGCCACCGCCACCACCACCGGTACCAGTGCCGTCATGGGCGATCGAGAGGGCGGGGGTCGAGAAGGAGGTGGCGGCGGATGAGGAGGAAGAGGAGGAGGAGGAGGATGATGAGGAGGAGAAGGCGGTGGCGGTCTTGGTGCTCGCTGGAGGAAGAAGAGAAGCGGAGGCGGCAGTGGCGGCGGTGGCGGCGGCGGCGGCACTTGCCGTCGCGCAGGTCCTGCGTCAAAATAGGAGCAGCGAATAAGCTCCCGTTGCGGCTTAAGGCTTTTTTGACGCAACGACGCCCGGCGCCCCGACGCTTAACCTTGGACGAGGACGCGAGACCGAGGCTCGAGCACGAAGACCCGTTAACCGTCCTCTTTGCGAGCTTCATATCGATTTTCACCGAGCAAAGGAGCCCTCCCCCCCCTATCACCTCCTCCTCCTCCTCCTCCTCCTACCCCTCCTCCACCACCACCTCCTCCACCTCCTACTAAAGCGACTTACAGTGCGATATCCTTTTTTTCCCTGGAATGGTCTGTGCCCACCTCCCCCGCCACCACCACCCCCCCGCCATCCCACGGCTCCACCGACGTCTACTAATGTCATTTCGGGCGTTCGCCTTGGATACGCCCAACAACAAGTACATGTGCGCGCTTTATGTCCTCGTAGTCCTCGTAGTCCTCGTAGTCGTCGTGGTCGTCGTGGTCGTCCTCGTATCCCCCGTAATTTATAAAGCGAGAGAAATACTTTTAAATGGCAATAGTCGGCTAAGCCACTCTAACCTCCCCACCCCCCGCCCGCTCGCTCAAAGAAAAGAATCGAAGCCAGTGCTCAGAGTCGAGGAAGTCGAGATCCCCAATGGAGATTAAATTAAAGATACCACCAAGTTCAAGTTTGCCAAGTCATTATCATTGTGATTCGGCCGACTGAATTAATAAAGCGGCGAGATTGTTTATAAGGATAAGTCGGATAAAAGTGGGCCAGGGCGCCCTGTCGGATGAATTAACGTCCTCCACCTCCTCCACCTCCACCTCCACCTCCACCTCCACCACCTCCACCACCACCTCCAGCACCACGGCGAGGAGCCGGCCGTATAATAATAAATACATTGGCTTGCAATGGGATTCCGGTATCATTGGCGCCCACAACTCGTAACGTCGCGGTAATTATAAAATTATTCGTACACTGGCATTATGTGGCCGCGCTCCACATGAAATATTCCATTGGATTGCCCAACGCAATGGCATCTCGGGGATTCGTGCACCGCTCCCGACACACTTATCCCCGGCTAATCGAATTAATTAATTAATCAATCAATTAACGCGTTACCCGTTTATCCCCGAAAAGTCGAGCATTGGCGCGTGGGCGATCATTAGCATCAGCGCAATGTCATCTCGTCGTCGTCGTCGTCGTCGTCATCTCTTTAGCTTTCGCCGTCACGAGTACACACACACACGCGCGCGCCCGCCTCTCCTGTCCCGTCCTGTCCTGTCCTTCGTGTATGCGTAAATGATAAAAAAAAAAAGTCGCGGTCGGCCGAGGGAATGGTGGAAGTCAAAGGAAGGAACCGATACCCGTTACCAGTTACAATTGTCTAGTAAATCTCTAGTTAAATTCACTTACGATTACTTATTATCGAGTGCGAATATCTGCGAGGAAGGACTTTTTCGTACTTGACTTGCTCGTCTCCCCTTATTCGATTTGCTCGTCTCCGATTTATCGATGCGCTTGGTATGTCGATTAACGAACGACACGAACGTTGATTCGTCGGGAGGCGTACATTATTTTTATTCATCGGTATTGTAAGGATCGTGAATTTATGAATATATTCCGCAAATGCGGCGATTCGACGACGATGGGCAAAGACGCTCGGAAATCTCCCGCTGAATTAACAATCCGATATCGAGTTGGGCATGGAGGGGGAGGCATGGAGGGGAGGGTGAACGCAATACCTCGCTACGAGGATACGAACGGCACTCGCTTATAAAGTACTTGCATCACGATAATACACGGGCTTGCACGATGTAAACAAACACTCGTTACGCCCGAGAATCGCAATCTCTTCTGTACAATTAAATAGTCGATCGATCGATCGATCGATCGATCGTTTTACTTTGGAGCAGACGCGCCTACGTTTATTGTTACGCGGCAACGTATATAACCGACAAACTCTTAAAGTACGACTGAGGGATGCGAAAAAGAATTTGTTATTAGTAGCCGGGGGTGGTGGGTGGTGGGTGGGACTTTGGCGAAGTACTGTATTTAATTAGGCAAGGGGGATGATAATAAGTGGGGGGGAAGAACGGGAAAGGCGTATCGCGTAAACAAACGCTCGTCCGAAGGGAAAATAATAAAGCCCGGAGCCTTTGTGGAGGCACGAAATACCAAAGCTTGAACGGAGTGAGGCAGGGGTGGTAGGGGAGAGGAGTGGGAGGGAGGAGGAGGAGGAGAGGAGTGGTAGGAGGAGAGGAGGAGTGGTAGGAGGAGTGGAGAGGAGGAGAGCCCATGGAAGTAATGAAACGTTCCCACGTCTTTTCCATTAATTGATTATCCATAAATCAATATCTCGTAGGTAATTCGTGGCGCGCACACGTAAATCAATATCGCGTACGTTATCGCGTACGAGCCGCGAATACGTAGCCATTATAAATTCCTTGCCATTCGTCTGCTGCGGCACACGCGACACGGACAAGGGAACTGGGCGACACCCGCGTGGGCAACGGGGAAACGGGTAAGTCGACGATAGCGGCGGTTGTCGGGGGAGGGTGGTTCGGGGGTGGTCGGGGGTGGTAGGCGTTAGGACCGAGAGGGTGACAAGTCGAAAGTAAGATTACATCGGTCGGTGGTGCTTAGAGGAGTCGGACGCCTTCGTGTGGCCTGCGTGGATGTCCGAGGGGGTAGGTGGGTAGTGGGTAGGTGGGTAGGTGGGTGGATGGGTGGATGGATGGATGGATGGAGGCCCAGAAAGCCGAGTAGATCATTTTCGACAGGTCACGCTCGGATGGCTCTCTATTTCATCGGTAGCGGCGACTCCGGGCGATATTGTAGTCGAAAGAGTGCGAAATCCGATAGGCCTGACAGAATCGGATCTACTTTTCGCCGCTGCTCTTTTTCATCCCGTGCAGCTACGCGAGGGGAATCCTAAGCGGCCTCGGAGCTCCTTACGACCGAGGAGCCCTATGCGGGGGGAAGCACAGTCTACGCCGGCTCTCAGGACACACTGACAGATAGTGACAGATAGTGACGGATAGTTAGATAGAGAGAGAGAGAGAGAGAGAGAGAGAGGGAGGGAGTAATCGGCGGCGCCCGTGCCCTTTAACGCTTCCCTGCCCCTCGGGAACGCCGAGCGAGCTCCTTCCTTTTTTATATACACACGAAACCTTGTACAAGAGGCTCTCTATGCTTCTTCGCGGCCCGTACCGCCCCTGCCCCCGCCCCTGCCCCTGCCCCTACATAGCAATACAAAGTATTTCGTAGATTAGTCGTAAATATAAATTTCAAAATCGTTCGGGAGCTCCCGGTCGAGCGCTTCGGGAGATGCCGATGATAATGATGCAGATGATGATAATGATGATGACGATGATGATGATGATAATGGTGATTATGGGCACTAGTATGCTTTGGCCTTGGCATATCATTAAAATCACTAATGGGGAAAATTCGGTATCTCCGTATCGGGCCATAAAGTACGAATCAAGGTCCACGTCGATGCGGGCTCTGGCTCTAAGAAAGGACGTTAAGAAGCTCCGGCTCTTTCTAACGTCTTCGTTTATTTGAGTAAGTAAGGAAGGAAGGAACGTACGAACGAACGAACGAAGGTGACGCTCACCGCGTTACGTAAACCGCACACGAAACGTGAGTTATTTCGAAACGGCAGCGGGCTGCGGCGGCTCACCATCGAACGGATCGGAAAAATGCCGGAAAATCGTGGAAAGAAACGTCATCCGAGGAATGATATCCCCCCTCCCGTCCCCTCGTGACCCTCCCGTCCTCCTCCCCCGTCCCCCTTCGCACCTCATTGCCGCTCTCGTAGCCTACGTGATTCCGACGATGCCGACGTCGCGGTCTCACGCGTTCTCACGGTCAGTCATGCGAGCACTGACAGACGGACGGATGGACGGACAAACGGACGGACGGACTGACTGACTGACTGACTGACTGACTGACTGACTGAAAGCGAGAGGACCAAGAGCCACGGCGGCGTCATCGGTGCGCGCGGGGCAGGAGGGGCAGGAGGGGGAGGAGGGCGGCAAGGGTACAAGAGATCTACGGGTAGGAGCTGTATCGTATCGTATGGACACGTAAGGGACGTAGACGGCGAGTGGTGCGGGTAAGAGCTCGATCTTCCCCGGTGATCGTGCGGGCGATCTCATTGTAAACACGTCCCGGGTTGTAAGGGATGCGATGTTTTTTCACACCCCTCGTTGAGAGTCTCACGCGCGAGGCTCCGCTCCGTTGTCCAAGAATCTCGGCGGCTAAATATTTTCGCAGCAACTTTGTCGGTGGTGGGCTTTTCCCGCTCCCCTACCCCCTACCCCCTACCCTCGACGCCTCCGTAGGACGAGCGCAAATATTGCCAGATCGGCTTTAACCGCGCGGCGACCTTGGAAATATCCTCCACCACCTCACACTCTCTCACACTCTCACTCTCTCTCTCTCTCTCTCTCTCACCACGTATATCAACGTCAACGGGCGTTTAAATATCAGCAGCTCATCGGCTAGGTGAAAACGAACACCCAACCCCCTCGGACCCGCTGCGAGCCTATTTGTCCGGATATGCGACGGCTTCCGAGCGCGTGAAGATTAAAAATGCGTTTTTCCCTTATCTCGTAAACTTACTTTCCCCGGTATCTTTTGTTAAGTAAATTTTCTTCGGTTCGTGGAAATACACGTGGGGGGGCGGGCAGGGTTTTCGGGGAGGCGGGGGTGGGGGGGGGTGGGGAGGGAGCGAGAATTTACGAAACCAGCGCCCCGAAGACACGGGACATTGTAAATATAATTTTTCTTTCTTTATTTATTTATTTCTTTCTTTCATTCTTTCCTTCATTCTTTCCTTCTTTCTTTCTTTCTTTCTAATATTCCGCGGGCGGGGAGGGGCGGGCGGTGGTCGGACAATGAATGGCTCGTTATAATAAGTCTTGGGTAATAAGTCTCGTTGTGAAGGAGGGAGAGGAGGTCGCATTGCCGGGCGTCCGGTTGCGGGGTGGATTTTCCACAATCGAGGAACAAGTGAGGTGCCGGTGCCCCAGGTGTCCTCGAAAGCCACGGGCACGGAGCGTCCTCGGCGCGTACCGTTTGATTTAGCGCTTAGGAATTTTGGAAAAGTGCATTATTACGAGATCGTGTGAAAGCGACACCTCGAGGTAACAATGCCCTCCCCTTGAATATTTTATCTTGCCTTGGCGGCTCGAGAGGGTCAGGGAGCCGACAATGCCCCGGGCCCTCTGTGTTTATTATTTATTGCCGATCCTCAAAGCTAATGCCCCGGGGCACGACAATTAGCACTTGTCGTTGGATTCATACCCCCGGCACTTGAAACGCGGCGGCGTTGCGTTGGCGTTGGCGGTGGCGTTGGCGGTGGTGGCGGCGAAGGTGGCGACGGCGGCGCCCATCCTCTCACCCTCGCCCCCCCCTCTCTCTCTCTCTCTCACTCACTGTAGGAACAGCACGACTTAACGGGAAGAAAATTTATAATAAACGAGCGAGAGCGGGGAAAGGTGAGGTGAGGATCGGCGCGTGCAAGGACCACCGGTGTAGCCTCGATTTAAATACCCGAGACCGGGTAAACTATGTTTTCTCATGGGACGAGGATCGACCGGGCGACGGACGACGCAAACGTCCACGTAACGGGCGAACTCCCTTCGCAGCTCGCTTTTCAAAAGGCTCGACGCCGCAAGAAGCTTTCGTATAGTTATTAAATGGTGGGGGGGGGCGGAGGAGGATCGCCGGCGCTTCCAAGGAAACGAGATCCGCTCCGGGAGACTACGTTCGCCACGCAAAAGAGGACTTGGGCACATTATCATAAAAGCTTTTAACCTCGTATTCGCTTCGTCGTATTCAAGGTTTCGGCTAAATTTATACGTACCGATTGACTCTCTCCCGTACCCGTCCCCGTCCCCGTCCCCGACCCCGCGCCAAGCCACTTTGCCTCGAACTTTACTCGAAGCTTACCGGTCGACTGGTAAATAATATGGATCATTGGGACGTGCAGCGAATGGCGATCGAGCCGTCTCTGGGAAATTTCACTTGCTCGCAGCCGCAGGGAGGCTTCTGTTGGTTTTCTCTTTATAAAGTGCCGGGGTCTCTGTGCACCCTGGAGCAATCGGTCCTCGGCTGGCGCATTTTATTGTGTGAACCTTAAAATGGCCGGGCGCGATAAGGTTTACGATCGCCGCGATCTCAGATAAATCCTCGGGCTTTTACGGGTCTCGATCAGCTGGGTCTCGATCCTCGAGCCGGAAGGTCCCGGGGTTCCCTTGATGTCTCGGCGCCTTGTCCCGCGTGCCGACTCACGCACACCTTACCAGCACCTTACCTACCGAGAGCGAGCGAGCGAGCGAGCGAGAGAGGAGGAGGAGGAGGAGGAGGAGATCGATCGCGGGAAATACAAATCAATGGCTCGCGTGTATCGTCGAGCCGTCGGTGCTCTTCCTGGAGCACCTGATGAAAGCGCAGCCGCGCCTCGGAAGGAAAGGAAAAGGCGGGAGGGGGAGGGGGAAGGGAATGTAAAGGGAAAAAAGAAGAAAAAAAAACGGAGAGCACTCGGCCGAGAGGGTAAAACAAATAGCTTTGGAATTTCCCTTTCAACAACAGGTGGACCATCACGTTGTAAAATGGCGTCCCTGTTTTCGTATACCGAGGCGCGATGTTTACAAATACAATGTTGTCTTTTAACGGGCGGGAAAATTTGCCGTTCTTTTGCGGGTGTCAGATACTCTGTATATGTTGGGAAACATTTAAATGGGCCGCGAGCAAAGGTGATTTAGCCCAATAAACAGAGATCTAGGTAATATTTACATTTTTACGAAAACATTAACATTCGCTTATCCTCTCTCACTCTCTCTCTCTCTCTCTCTCTCTCTCTCTCTCTCTCTATCTCTCTCACGGCGTATACTTTATGCGTTACCTGAATACTATAAAATTACACGTATTCACGGGAATTCATGAATACGGCATAATAATGACTTCATTATTACGTAGATCTTACTTATTTTTACCATTAGCGATTGGATTATTTATGTCGAATGATTTTTATTCGTTGTGAGATGACTTGCTAATCCATTACTCTAAAACATCATCGTGAAAGATTTTCAAAATTTCCAACAATTCTTACTTACCGCCGATTCACGTCATTTCACTCGTACCCTCTGTACCCTCTGTACCCTCTGTACCCTCTGTACCCCCCCCCCACCCAATAATCCCCGTTCCTTTGAATCAACAATACCAGACTCGTACCTACGAACCGATTTCTTAAAGAATGTATATATATAAGAAAACATTAGATTGAGGTAGGGGCTTCGTACTAGGAGTAGGAGTAGGAGGAGTAAGAGGAGGATGGCGCGTAGGTGAAAATTTGAAATTAACAACGCAGTTTTTTTTTCGTTCCGTAAAGCCTGGAAAGTCGTGAAATTCAGCGAAAATGTAAATATCCTCGGTTAAGTGATCAGCCGTGAGTATTCAGTTCATTCCCGTTGAGCGTAACAACCATGTAATTTCGTATTTTCTTGCCGTGCATGTTCTGCGCTTTAACTCGAAATAACAGACTATTCTTAGCAATGTTCAAATACAATTTTTCTCGACGATGCTTATGCAAATAAGCGAGAATGTCGGCCGGGGGAGCGGCCACGGCGGCTACGTCGATGGTGGCGTTGGTGGCGGTGGCTGTAGCGTTGGCGGCGGTAGCGGTGGTAGCGGTGGTACTGCTGCTGGTGGTGGTGGTGGTAGCGGTGGTAGCGGTGGTGGTGGTGGTGGCGGTGGCGGTGCTGATGGTGTACGTGGCACGGAGAACTTTTACTCTCCTGCCGGTATTCAACAAATTATTGCTAACTCGCTCCCGGGCTTATAAATAACCGTTCTGCTTGACATTTGAAAATATAAACACAAATACGATTACGTGCACAATAAATGGCAATCACATCGTATTACAATGTGATGCCTTGAAAATGATCCGGATAAATAAAGCTGTAAAAAAATGATTTACAAAGCCCGGCGACGTTGTAAACAAATGGTATCGAAAATAATTTCGTATCCCCGTGTACGGCGCGTACGCATACGCGCTATTGTACGTAATCAACGATCGCGAGGAAGAATCGCGAAGAGCTTATTTTTATGACAAAAAAGAGCTTATCGCTTAGCTCTCACTCTCTCTCTCTCCCTCTCCCCCTGTCAACGCTTCGAACGTACAAACTCGAATTGTAAATCGTGGCGAAAGAAAAATTCATGGAAACGCTTAAATAAAAACTTTTATTGCTCGACTGAGCCAACCACTGCCACCGACGACGCCCCCGCCCCCACCGCCCCCGCCGCTGCGTGTGATTCGAGAAAATGCATCTTGCCGCCATGTGTCAGGGAAGGAATAATCCTTGGAGAGCAAATCCATTGTTGTCGGCAACTTGTTTTCATCATAAATCACCTTTATTACGGAAGCCAAGTATGTTTAAACTTTTCACAATCCCAGATTAGCCACATTCGACGAATTATTCCTTTCCCATTTTTTGTTTTAACATTTGTTTCCATATTTTTTTTTCGTTTTTTTTTTTTTTTTTTTTAATATTTTTTTAAAAATTCTTTTTCTGCTACTATGGACCGACTGCATGGGCCACACCTGAGAGAATGAATGCACCGCTTGCGTTCGAGGAAGTCTCGGAATGGACTGCTACGGGCTCCGGGCAACGGGTATCACAAGCCCCCCCCCCAGACTTTTAAAGAATACTTCAATGGATTATGGATTTTGTCTATCGTCACTTCGGACCTTCGTAATGGATTTTAAAGTAACTCTAGCGCGATATAGCCTTTACGAGGCTTATACTTTTCAAAATAATTCCACAACAATGCTATACTCAAGGTTAGCTCCCTCGCCCCCACTACCCACTACCCACTACCCCCCCGTCTCTCTCTCTCTCTCTCCATAGCTCAATTATTATTCCAAATATTTGTATAAATTAAATAGAGCCAGCAAATACATTTCAAACGACAAACGATAATAATTAACGATCCCCGACATCGAACCCGTTATCAAACTCGACACCGATATTTATTAATCAGTTTAAATGACTTTCAATTCTCAATAGAACTTTATCTTCGAAATACTAGAAGTATTTGGGATTACATACTCCATGCGAGCCATTACTTATTTAGAGTAAAATATTTTTTGATATCATTATTATTATTACTTTGAATACGAAAGAAAAAAACGAACGGACAAACGAACAACGAACAAACGAACAAATAAACGAACAAATAAACAAACAAACAAACAAATAAACAAACAAACTGAGACGAAAGACACGAACTTTATAATTAATTACCATTTCGTCATAAATAAATAAAATGCCCGCTCGAAAGGTTTTTATTCGTAGAATTTCGTATCTACGCGCGTTGATTACAATAATAGCGAGGCTATATAATCGGCTAATCCGTATGAATGTATTTTTAAATGAAATTAATAATAATATTACGGGCTCGCTCGGGGAGTTTTAAAACTATCTTACTCAAAACAAAAACGTCGCGTATAAATATTTAATCCTCAAAATTCCCTCACGACTGTTTACATTCCGCGGACTTTGTTTTTCTATCATATTAATGAGTAACAGTAGAGGTAGGCAAGAAGGCGTTTTTAGTCGTCGAGAATGTCCTGGAAAATTCGTTAATGCCGTTAAAGGGAAACGAGACGGGCAACCGATTCGACATCCAGGGATAACGCGACAGCACAGAGAGTGAGAGAGAGAGAGAGACGCATCGAAAAAAAGGAATTCGTAAGAATGATTAAGGGCGGGTGTGGGATGGTGGCTGGGGGCTGGGGATGGGGGGGAGACCGATCGGAAGCTAACAAAGTCGATGAAGTATTCGGCACGCATTCGGTCATCGATGACAGTACTCTAGCGACATTCCTTTCCAGAGCCGAGCTTTACGTAAACTCGCGTCTGTCCCTCTCGCGGCTCGGCACGCTACATACACGGCACGCACACCCATAACGGTGAGGAGGAGTGTATTCCACTTACGCTCTGGACTACGGGAGAGTAGGTATTATTTCTTTTCGGCCTCCGGGAACTCGATTCGTCATTGATGTCGATTTCTGGCTTACGCTCCTCGCGAACCTAAGCCATTTTATTGCCGATTTCTCTCTCTCCCCGATCCCCCTCCCCCACCCTACCTCTTTGTCTTTCTCCGCATCTATCGATCGGCCTATCTCTCTCTCTCTCTCTCACTCTCCTTACCTTCGTGCTTTTTCTTTCTTTCGTTCTTTCGTTCTTTCGTTCTTTCGTTCTTTTATTCTCTTTATGCGGAGCCGCCGGGACTCGGGGAAAGAGAAAGAGGACGCGGGCGCGGTATGTAAGCGCGGGACGAGGAATGTCAAACGTGCGTGTAACGAGTCGAGCGACACCGATGCATATAAAAACACGCACGGACTTTCGATTCGAGGACTTTTAATGAGTCCCGAATAACCCCGGCCCCAGACCCCGGCCCCAGACCTCGGCCCCAGGCCCCGACCGAGGCCCAGCCCGAGGCCCGGACCATCCCATTTTTATATAATTATTCGGAATAGGCTTATCATCGGCCGGTACTCGCGTCGCGCTCCTTCGATACACGGACTCGCCCGAGCTTATCTCTCCGGTCTATCGGCGAGCCCGAGAAATTTTCCCCTCTTCCTGACTGTCACACGAACTTGCCCATCGGCTGTCTCATCGATTTCCATTTACATCGCAACGATTGTTATATTTACTGTTGCCACCGTCACCCCCACCACCCCACCCCAAAAACCCCAACGTCGCTTTAATTAATATATCTCGATCGATATTCTGATAAAAAGTGAGCGCGGCGGCTATCTGCTGAAATATTAAATGCGCCGAGTTATCTCGTATACATGTTACAATTAAAAAGAACAATCATCGGCTTTGTCCCCCAGTATCTTTAAATTGAATTGCTAGACCCGCGCAAAAGCTCCCGAGATTTACATAGAAACAAAAATATACGTGAGAATTATCGATCGTGGATTCCGATTGTTTTATACATTCCTAACTGTATATTTACCAGATTCTACCGCCGGCATTCTAATTATGTATCTCGTAACTTCGTCTACGTGTTTACGCAAAATGTCCTCGTATAAATTTACTAGTAAATATATATATATATATATATATATATCAGTAAAATGTAACAGTAAATACATTTAAATGTTCCAATAGCTTATTTAGCATTTAAGTTGAGTACTCCTTTTCAATATAGCCTGGCTTATGCAAATCCTTGTGTGCAAATACATCGAAATGTCGCTAAATGCTAAAACAAACTGTAAAAGGCGTTGCATTATTCAAGAAAAGAGAAGAAAAATACTTTATTATAGCTACTCTACCCATACTGCATGCATTCAGAAAAAGAGATGTGCTTTTGGAACCTCCCCAACCCCTCTCTCTCTCTCTCTCTCTCTCCCGATCATCTTCGATGTAGAATAATTAAAATTTCTATACGGGCAATCTGTGCGGGCCCTTACATTTAAGGGTATTTCGCAAATGGGTTTCCATAGAGTCTACACGGATATTGCACGAAAATCAATTGAATCGAACGAATTCCTGAAGTAGAAGGAATTATTGCTAATTATTTGAAAAATGAACACGAGTTTTTCTTTCTTTTTTTTTTTTTTTCTTCTCTCCTTTTAAACAATAAACAAAGTACAGAAAAGAAGAAAAAAAAAACATATATATATATATATATTTAAGATAAAAAGAGTAGTTCATTGTTTTGCATATTTTTCTTTGAAAATGCAATAACCTAAGAGTTTAGTTTTTCTCTAAAACCCTCGAAGTCGACGGAATACTATTTGCAGAGACAGAGACAGAGAGAGAGAGAGAGACAGAATGTCAAGCGATTTTGTATTTACTTTTTTCCTCTTTAAGGAAAAAAGTCCTGCTTTACATTCATAAAAGAGGAAGGAGTCTGCTGCTATTAAATTCAACATTTAATCTTCTTTAGGGATTATTAATATTTTCCCAGCGAGTCTTAATTACGCGTCTTAATTTTAAAAAAGTAATTCGACGATTGTGCAAGGCAAGATATTTATATTTATGAAATTATTATACATACATACGTGTATACGTATGCGTATAACGAGGCAAATACAAGGTTTTAAGCAAGCAACGTTGTAGTCTAATTATCATCCTTACTTATTTAATAATGCAGATTTCAAACAATTTTAAGCCCGCAGTAACGTAAGCGTTTTGTTACGACGTCCACTCTCTCAATGACTATCATGATTATATAAAAAAAAAAAAAAAAAAAAAGAAAAGTTAAATCATTTTTATTAAAGAGTTTTATTATGCAAAATACCCAATTCTGTCAGAGCCGTTTAACTTGTGTATATATATACGTATATACGTATATCGTATATCATTCATTAAATACCTCGAATGATGATATAAACTGCTTTTCATTATTATACATTTTATTCGTATTCAGTCGTATCGGCTCACACGTACACTTAAAGTCCACGGCAGATTAACACTTGAGCAAAAATGCACAAGTGATAATGTTAAAAGGTTGTGAAAATGACTGTGCCGACTGTCTGTTGTACTTGAATAATGAAAAGTATCGGGCCGTATTATAGTTTGAATAGTAGCCTTAATTGCTTGATTAAAGAATGGCTTTTAGTTCGTATACGCAGGGATTTCGAAAGGGTCGTCGTTATTGCATAAATATGATCTACGCGTAAAAATAACGGCAAATCATTGTTCGCCCGGTTCTCCTGCAGACAGGTGTGCCTATAAATAAATTAATAAATAAATAAATACATAAATAAATACATAAAATAAAACAATAAATAAAGAAATGAAGAAATATATATATATATATGTATAGATATAGGCGTATGAGTTAACGTAATGGAAAGCCAAGTGATCCGTCATAAATTTTAGCCGGAGGTTAAGATCAATTACCTTTCATTTACGAAACTCTTTAGTGAATCACAAACTAGACGGGATCCGCATCTCATTGATTAGCGCCGAACCTTTTTAAGCTTTGTGTGCTAGGCGCTGCATCGCCGAATTTCCAAGATAATATCGCCATCCTCTACAAGTGTGGCTAGCTCTCTCTCTCTCTCTCTCTCTCTCTCTCTCTCTCCTTCAAGTATACGTACACGTACGTGTATATGGGTATACGTATACGTATACGTATATATACATAAATACCAGTTTATGAGAAAATGATCAAGATTAATAAGAAATGATAAGTGAGTATAAATTGACTAGGGTTATTCGTGAAGCGAATGGTCTATTACGCACACCGAGCCGAGGAGACACGTACGGGGCGAGCCGGTCGTACAGCGCCGAGCGAAATTTTATACGCGCGCACACACACGCACACACGCGCGTAGTGAGAGAGAGAGAGAGGGAGCGAGCGAGCGAGTAGTAGTAGTAGTAGTAGTAGTAGATTAACCATCGTGAGTTTGACTTTCAAAGTCCTGGCTCTGCAGATATGAAAATAAAGGAACATGTAGAAGAACACATTGACGACTTGGCATACGCATATGTCAGCATACAATTTCAAAGAAATTAATGAGCTTTTTTTAATGCTTTTTATCCAATGGGTTACTTAATTTTTCATTTTTCGAGGCCGGGGTGGGGGGGGGGGGAGGGATGCCGCGCGGCGAGGCCTTGGATTTGCATAAAAAATACTTAATTACCAAATGGCTAAAGGTCGAGATTGAGGGGAGGAAGGCGACCAGCCTCGAAGGAGGAATGACGTCGATGCGTCGTTATTCCAGCGAATTGTTATTCCATCCCAAATCATTTGTACGTATGTATTGGGCTTGGCGAATAATCCGTGAGCATGACAAAGATTATGGGTGGAGGACGAGGGGGGCGGGTGTGTGTGTGTGTCGGCGGCAGGGTAGGTGGATTGGTGGATTGGTGAGGAGGTGTATTGGTGGATTGGTGGATGGGTAGGTGGATTGGTGGGTGGGGTGAGGTTAAATAAACAGAAGGAAAGGCTGGCCGTGTGTCAACAGGAAACTAACTTTTGCTTTGCCTCGGCTTTTCTCACCAGATGCGCGCGATCCCTTCTTCCATCGAGCGCCACGGCGACGTGCACGATTCCTGGAGGTCCGCTTCACGACGGCGTCGGTGCATCGCTAATGAACGCGAATGCAAGGTCAGCAGACGTCTGGGCGGGCCTGCAGTGCTCGTGACGTCAGCGGCGAACGTGACACAAGGGCTCACACGGGCCACGACGGATTTCCCGCCGACGTGACGGCGGCCGAGCGGAAGGCGTGAAAGAGAAATTTATATAGACTCTCTCTCTCTCTCTCTCTCTCTCTCTCTCTCTCTCTATCGCTGTGCGTGCGCGCGCGCTCGTGTGCGTGGGTGAGCCTGACCCTGCACCGATCCACGTACGTATGCGCCTGCAAGAGTGGCTTGGTAGAAGAGTGAGAGAGAGAGAGAGAGAGAGAGAGAGAGAGAGAGAGAGAAAAGGGTTGGGAAAAGAGCTCGACTCGTAAATCGACGATTTATACTACTGCGCGGTGTGTGTGTAGTTTACTGTGATACGCTAGCTTATCTAAGATTACGATTAATCGGTAATTTTGCTCGTATTGTTTCGCAAAGCTTAAAGATACAAGAATGTAATTAAAGTTCCCACAGTTTTTTACACGTTCAGAAATAGTAGAGCTGCGTTTACAATTAAGACGCTGCTGCTGCTGGTGCTGGTGTTGCTGGTGCTGGTGGTGCTGGTGGTGCTGGTGCTGCTGCTGCTCTTTGTGCCAACTGCTTTGATACTACTACTCTCTTTATCCTCTCTTTCGGCCTGCTAAAAGCAATTCGGTCCCGAGCGCCAATTTCTCGCTTCCCATACCCTTTTTTTTTTCTCCCTCCCTATCTTTCGGGTTTTTTTTTCCCTTTTCTTTCTTTTTTTTTTTTTTTTTTTTTTTTTTTTTTTTTTCGAAACGTATTGGAGGCAAAAAGACGAACAGCGCCAAGTCACCGAAAATTATAATCATCGGCGAACGTTTTATTTATAAAACGCTTTTATCTTTATCACTTCATCCAGATATTTATCCTATTATTCGATCCGTCCAATTTACATTCCTAATTCATGCAACTTTTAAACTTTCGCCGTTGGGTCATTTCTTTTTCTTACCTTACCTATATCCACGCATGTATGTGTCTCTGCGTCTGTCTGTCTGTCTGTGTATATTCTCTCGTTTGCGCCCTGCCGCCACCCCCCCTTCCCCTACCTCCCCTACCTCCCCTGCCCACAAGAGAGTTAAATTTTGTATCGGCAAAGGCCGTATTCTTATAAATTCTCAAGCGAGTAAGAAAATTTTTATTACAAAACGAATTCGTCCGCGCGTACATTCCGTCTGTCAATAAGCTTTTAGTTCGACATATCTTCTTTAATTTATTCAAATTTTCAGTCACATAGTCCTCTAATCCCGACGAGAGTCCGGCATCTGAAAATCTGAGGTCTATATTTTCTTTAAAAACCATTCTATTACAATATACTCGGTTGCGTGCGTGCTTGAGTGCGTGCGTGAGTGCGTGCGCGCGCGCGTGAGCGCGGTATAACTTAAATAAGATTATTTAAATGCGCGTGACTTATATTCATAAGTCGTTGTTAAGTAATTTAAAAATTATTTTAAAGCCAAGGCTCCACGTGATATTATTTTACCATAATCTATCGGTGAATAATAAGGAAATACTTGGTAAATAATTAATTATCCACCGCGGCCCTGTTAAATAAACTCCCGCCCCCCCCGTAGTTAGATTATATGGGGAATTAATTCCGCGAGAAGTAGGAATGAGAATTTAAATATTTTCCATACGTAATTGGCATTGTTAAGTCCGAGACGACAGGTATCGCGAAGCTCACGTAAAAATACAATAATAACGTTAATGTTAATGTATTATGTAGGACATCGGCATGATACAGCCAATTTCACCATAAGTACAATTAACAATACTCTCACGTTCGATATTTAATTGCAGCATAATATCTTCCATATGTTATTGATTAATTTAAATAATTAATTAAACGATTTGCCGAGTGCTCGAATACAATGTAACGTACGTGTATGCGCAGGTAGACAGATTTTTTTTTTTACGTGTATTCGTGAGTTTCCAAGACATTCTATTCCCATAGGAATAAGCACCGTATCCTCGTTTGCCCAAATGCCGCTATACGTTTCTGTAATTCCGTGTAATTAAGCATGAAACTTATTATTTCAATTAGTAAGTGAGCGAAAATTTTATCGGGGAATCGGTTAATGTCGTCTGCTTTCGTTTTACGTAGAACTAAAACACGTTTTAGCTCGTCGTCCTCTTTCCGAATTACTATTGCGCAATCGCATTAGCTTGTAACTTGTTTTTTTTTTTTTTTTCTTCTTAATTTCAATACCGGAAAACTATTTCTGATTTTATAAAAATGACAAGTGAAACTCATCGTTCTCCATCCATCCATACATTTATTTGTCAAAGTGCATCTTCTTCTTCTTCTTCTTCTTCTTCGTTTTTCTTCTTCTTTTTGTTTTGTTCCCGGGAACCTATTTTCATTATCGTTTAAGTTATGTAGTGCTTCGGAGCCGATTAGACGTTTCAGCTTGATACTTAGGCTTCCGTGTTATTCGTTTGAGTTTCTCACATCAAATTGATTTACTACGCCAGTCTGACTCGCAGTGCTGCAATCGGTATACGATTCCTTTACTACTACTTTATACGATTATCAATAAATAGTCAATTGATAACCTGATTCTATTTCTAAGGAATACTCGAGAAAAGTAACGGGGGGGGGGAAGGCATAAAAGTAAAGAAATCGCTGCGATTTCAATGCGTGTCCGAGTGTATTAGTTTAATCGATCATGTCGGCCTCTCGATTGGATCACCAGTACTTTTATTCGGCCATTCAATGCTCCGCTTGTGTTTGTTTGTATTTTTTTTTATTGATTTAAAGCGCCGTTCGCTTAAAATTTTTGTACTTTTTATCAGCCACGCGTCTTTTAATGATTGATTTTTAATCATTCTTAACGGTCAGAATACACGTCTTAGTAGGTATTTGAGGGGTGATCGGCGATTCCGGGAAAACGGAACTTTTCCCACTTTTTTCTTCTTCTTCTTTTTTTTTTTTTTTTTTAATCAATAAAATAAAGGGTGGACGACTCGAATTGGCCAAAAATCCGAACGTATAGCCAGAGTAATTAACAATTGAAGAAATAATGGAATGGACAGCATGTTAAAAGGAAATAATAAAAAGAGGTAATAAAGTGAAGAAGGAAAAGAAAGTGAAAACAATGAAGTGGAAACGGATATCGGCGGCCAGCTTTACGATATCGAACGGTGAAGTCGAGGCTCTTTGAAATCTTTCTTTCTTTCTTTCTTTCTTTCTTCCTTCCTTTTTTTTTCTCTTTCGCCTTTATCGGCAAATAACAAATAGTTTTAATTAATTTCATAAACAAGCGAATTGCCCGACATTTTTTTTGTTTTTTTTTTTTTTATTTATTTATTTATTTATTTTTCTTTCTTTCTTTCTTTTCATTACGCTACTTAAGCTGCTTTTGTAATTTAAAATTTCCAATTAGATATTAAACCCTTATAGTTTTATATAATAGGAATTGTATTTTAATTGTAAATTGATCTCGATCGCATACGGTTTCACTCGTAATTACGTGACTTGACGCGATTTCTTTTCTGTTTTTTTTTTTTTGTCCGTGTTTTCTTTGCACTTATTATTTTGTCTATAAAAAAAAAAAAAATATATACAACAAAGTCCCGTTTAAATGCATAGAATTGACGTATGATTCGGGCACATCGCTGCTTAGATATTTGAAATACTCCCTCCCCCCCCACCCATACGATCGATGGAGCGTTGTGATTATTATGTATTTTACATGTTCAACAACGCTTGTCGGGACTTTATGTCTTTCTTTCCGAAAGTGATACATTTTCCCGGCGCTTTTACGAACCTCTTTACTCGACTTTAAAGAATGTTTTTGGCATTAAATAATGATAGGTTTTATAAATATTCGAAATCATGGCGCTTAAAGCAAATGCCACGTTAAGCCTTATATTGCCTTGTTGTGTTTCTTTGTTTTGTTTTCTTGTTTTTAATGAAATTTAGATAAGAAAGCGAAGCGTTTCCAAAGAGAGTCTTCCGGAAAGGGAATGTCTCCGCTCAGCCATTGGACCGGCCATTTATAATAATGGTAAAAACATCTTCTAATAAAAGCATCCGTTTTTTTTTATAAATGATACTTTTAAGGAGTGACTGAGAGTAAGGGCTTGGATTAGCTCCGAGGGAAGTGAATTTCCTAGGCGCAGAAGATGAAGTCGTTGCACAGCCACGTGCTCGTATGCGCAACTGCATCGATAAATAATAAATATATATATATAAGTAAATAAGTAAATGAACGAGTAAATATAAATAATTGAAGGCAATAGGATCGAGAGGTGGATCGCGTTCAGAGTCAGACAGACAGACAGACTTGATTTATCACTCCCAAAGAGATATATATATATATATAGCTCTTTTAATAATACTAATAATAATAATAATGGAAATAATGTAAATACGAGCCAAGGATAAAGAAAGCATGTAATGCGGAAACCAAGCGGACGGTATTCGAGCAGAGAAGTTAAGAACAAAACAATAATGAGCTTATTTCGAGCCCCGGGGACATAAATCTAAGGGAGGAGAAAAATACATTCCATTAAAATGGTCCTTTTGTCGGGCATTAGTACGGCCGGCATTTAGAAATTCATAGGTAAATGTGGGCGATGCAAAATAAACATGGATAATTTGTACTATCCATTTCGGGCTTAAAAGGCTGAGTTTAAAGGCGCGGCTCGCTCGCTGAGTTATTCAGCGCCGGCGACCATTGTTGTGACCCCCAAAAATCCATTAAAGGACGTTAATGTCAATGAGCCTTCGCACGTTGTCATTAGGGCAGATCCGTTCGCCGCTGAGATGAGAGCGCTGCGCCATCGTCGTGTGCGTTCCCAATGCCTTGTGTGTGTGCGTGGGGTGTGCGTGGGGTGTGTGGGGGGGGGGGTGGGACCGTCGACTGACGGTGACCCGGGTCTATGCTCCGGGCCACGGATCAGCAAAGGAAAATAACGTTCGCGCCTCATTACCGCTTCGTGTACTTTTCGGGGTTTCGGGGCTCGGCTCCGCGGCCGGCAAATTACAATCGATTACGTATTTTGACGGCCTCCCGTCGAGAGGCTTCTTTCCGCCTCGGCTCCCGCGAGTCGGTTCCGAGACCTGGCGTTATGCACGCGTGCCGCGAGATGCGGGCCGATTGATATTTCCGGGTGTGGGCTCGTCCGCTGCTGGGGTTATTGCGGCCTTTTCAAGGGTGCGCGGTCGGCGGATGGTGGCGGGTGCACCGGGGGGTGTGGGTGTGGGCGTGGGAGGAGGGGAGAGGTGAGTAGGCGGCAGCGGCGACGGCGACGGGCCGTCGCTTTGGGCAGCGCAGCCACTTCCAAGAATGCTCGAGGGTAGGATGGATGCCCAATGGGAATCCGATGGGACAATGGCGCCGGGGCTCGGGTCAAAAGTCAAGGCTGTCCCCGGGCCCCGACGTATGAATAACGATCCATGGGAGAATGGCATTAAGGCCCTTTCGAAATTTTGCAAAGATTCTTTTACCGCCGCTCTGTCACCTGAACTGAAATGAAAAAATATAGACTCGCTTTTGGTAAACTTCCGTGGCTTTCACTGCCGCGTTGCGTGTAATATTGTCTCGGGCTCCCCCCCCCCCGCCCCCGCTACCGACCCACCTACGCAAGGCGTCGTTGGCAAAAGGAACCCGCAATAAACCTATTTATCTTTGCGAAGAAAAATCGTCTGCCGAGTCAATTTTCGACGCCCCGACCTCCCTTTTATCCCATCTCCACTTTATTTATTGCCGGAACATATGAATATGGATATTTCTTAAGCGACAGAGAGAGAGAGAGAGAGAGAGAGAGAACTCGGGACCATCGGTCGGTGCATTCGCACTTTCCGATCTTTGCGTTTCATCAGAATTATTTTAAAAAGAAGAGGCGGTACAGATAGTTAAGAAATCGACACCCCCTCCCCCCGTCATCCCCCGTCACCCCCGTCACCCCCGCCGAGATCCTTTCAACGGCGGCTGATTACCGTCGATGGGCCGATAAGTTGCTAAAAAAGGAAAAGAAAACAGAAAAAAGAAAATAAAAAACAAACATTGACGATCGAGTGGAGCGCGGGGAAGGAATTTTTCCTCTAACGGGCCAACGAAATACGAATCTTGATTAATAGTAAAATTTTCCTTATCTTTCCAACTCATCAGCTTACAAAAGTAAGACAAAGGAAAGGAAAGGATTTTGTTTTTGTTTTTTTTTCCTTTACATCGAAGCGTATTTATGAAATGCGCGAAAAACGCATGACGCGAAAATTATTATTACACGTAGGACATGTTTTTGTTTGTTTGGCGCATTTTTACGAAGAAAAAGGAGACCCGGTGCCAGTGAAATTTGAATATTTCGAAATTTATTATTATTACATTATTATTATATGCAATACGGAGGAAGCTCTAACCGATTCTTCGAAATTTACTTCAGCAGGAATATGAATCGCCGCTGGAACCTCCATTTCAAAGCCTCGAATCAAACTAGATAAAAAAAAAATTATATACCCGCTATGTATATATATATATATATGCCTATATGTATACATCATCGACTTGTTTGTCAATTGTGGGAAGAAAGCCGTAGCTTCCGGTTAATTTTAATTTCAAATGACGCGACGCCGAGATATGCAAGAAATGCACGAAAGCGATTGTATTTCTAATTGAATCGTAATTATTGAACGTACATTATTATTATTATTATTATTATTATTATTGTTTTAATATTATTCTCTTAATGCGGGGGGGGGACATGTTAATTGCGCTTGACAGAGCGAGGAGCCAGAGTTTAACATACTTTTAAATTTATTATCGCTTCCGTAACTCATTGCTTATACATGATATCCTTAATATTCATCAAGCTTCATATGCCGTTTTATTCCACGCGAAAGAAGAAGAAGAAGAAGAAGAAGAAGAAGAAGAAGAAGAAGAAGAAGAAGAGGAAGAGAGGGGACGAACGAAAAATTATTTGTTAAATTGACTCGGGCATTATAGTTTTATTGTCCCCCTAGTTAGTATCGTTCTTCTATCCTGAATAATTTTTTTTTTTTTTTTTTTTTTTTTTTCCTTTTACTTTTACGGTTTAGAATTAACAGGCATGTATAAAATTTCAAAAGTAAATGTCAGAATGACAAATCGTATTTAAGCCGAACGAAGGATACGATGGAACTATAATACTAAATATGCCTCTGACCTTATTCTTTTAGCTCGAGGATAAAGCGAACGCACGCACGCACGCACGCACACGCGCGCGCGCGCCCAACCTCCCAAACGCGTATAAGGCGAAAATAAAATAAAAAAAAAAAAAAAAGGCCATTAATTGCCTTTGTTAACCCGATATGTTTTTTTTTTGTATCGATTATTAAAAATAAAGTGAGTAATTAGTGTCGGTAGGGATTCCTCGTGATGTATTTATTAGGGTTTGTTTGTACTTGCGCTCGCTTCAAGTACTTGTCGCTTACGAGCACGTAATAAGTGCTGAACCGACGACGAGGGATTTAAGCCCCGTAGTATCGTATCTCCTTTTTCCCATGACTTTTTTTCGACAATTGACGAATTTCTAAAATCTATCCCATAGACCTCTCGAAGCATGAATTATATTTATGGCTTTTTTTTCTGTCGGTATCGCAGACTCTGGATTTTCCAAGATAATGCATACGTAATGCCCTCGTCTCCCACGAACGTTTACTATGAAATGATCTCCGACTCTCTCTCTCTCTCTCTCTCTCTCTCTCGGTTTTTTTTCTTCTGGTTTTTTTTTTTTATAAACGAGCGAGGGAGGAATAATTTTAATACGCCCTAAAGTAGTAGTAGTAGAATTTCCGAAATTCCAGCGAAGAGCGAGTTCAAGAGTATCTAGTAAGAGGGTGGAGGGTGGGGTGGGTACTTTCGAGTGCCAACGAGTACTTGAAAGAGTATTGGGGGATCAAATGAATTATAACGAGTGTCGAGTGTCGCTGTTAACGAATTTCTAATTTACGAGGAGAATCGCTACGAAGGACGACGGCGTCATTATAACTTTGGCGCGAGCGTGGTAGTGACCTCCGTCAACCCCTTCCGGACGCTCGAGGATTTCGGTCGGCGAGGGTCGAGGCTCTCCTTTTTCATAACCTCCTCCTCGTCGATCGATAGAAATCGGTTTTCCGGGAAGAAACTTGGGCCGGGGAGGTTGGGCCAGCAGGCCCTTCGCCTAAAGCCGTAGGAGGCACGGAATTATTATCGAACGTCGACGGCCGCTTCCAGTCGAGCCGTAAACGAATTTTATCAGGTTGTTAGGGGGCCGACGGACCCCTTCCCAGAATACGCGAATACCCAATAACGTATAATGCCCGTCGGCGTGTCTTTTTTTTACGTCCCTATCGGTGGGCTCGCGCGCCTCTTTGGCCCGTCCCCGCTACCGTGGCTCGCCGTCCATGGCTGTTCCCGGGCCCGCACGGACCCACACGGACCCACACGGACCCGCACACACACACGCGCGCGCGGCCGCGCTCGACAGGGTCTTTGTTTCATTCATTGAGTGGCCCGCTGCCTCAGGTATACGGCGACGACTTTAACCTTCATCTCGATTTACAGCGTCTCACCTTACTTTTGCCATGCCGTGCGGGGCGCTACGGCTACCACGCCGTCGACGCTCTTGCCCAGGGATTTCCCAATAAATTCGGCGCGCCCGCGTAGATTCGTAAAATTCCTTTGTTCGGCCCTCCACGATTATAACGTCAAGGCTCTTTCATTCCCAGACCGTCCATTAGACGCTCCACTAATCCCGTTAAGGTTTTATACGACGCAGGCTCGAGCGGCTATCCTTTCGATAATCCCTCCTCCTGTCAACGAGTATCCTTCCGTGCGCCCTAACTCTTTCCGCTCCTTTCCCCCGGGGCCCCCCGTTAAATTAAATTCTCCCTTGACCAACGTGGCAAACAGTACTACTTGCCTCCCCCCCCCAATAACCTAAACTCCACGCCACGTTTTCCTTTACCTCCAACAACTAACTCCAATAACTAACTCCAATAACGCCAATAACTCTCCAATAACTCTCTCTCTCTCGGTTTTCTTGCGAAAGGCAATTATTATTCGTCGGTTATTGTACCCAAGTTATTGTACCTGATGATGGATCGCCGCTCGATTTCCTATATTCGGCTCGTATCGGAGCCAGCCGATCGATTAAACAATGCCTCTAACGACGCTGACGCTCACCTGTCAAGCTGCAGCCACTACTACAGCTAGCTAGTACAGCCTTACGGCCCCCCCCCACCATACCCTACCCTCCCTAACACTCCGAGTAAACAGTCTTTACGCCGACTCACTTACAACTTCCAAGATCGAGAGTGCCCGAATAATAGTAATTTTATGTCAGACGGTCAATTTTTAAGTACGGTGTCGTCAATGCCCTACGCGCGCGCAAACGTCTACGTGAACTTGTCTCGGGCTTGTGTTAGACAAAGGCAATCGCGCGTATTTGCCTTGCAATTAACATTAACGGTACTTTCTCCTCTTCCTCGTCTTCTTCTGCTTCGTCTCGAGAGGAGATTCTTTTGGTACGTCTGTTGTAAAAGGACCGAAGTAACGAATAGCGTTAAGTGAGGAATGATCGCTCGAGCGAGTGGTTCAAATGTCCGGCTGTGGGTGTCGGTGTGGGTGTGAGTGTCGGCGGTGGCATAAAACGAATGACGTTAAGAGAGAGAGAGAGAGAGGAGAAGCGAGGTTTCAGCCAGTGATTTTGTATAAATTAATTTGCCCAAGCAATTAGTTTGAATTAGTTGGTTATGTGGGACAAGGAGCATTTTATTTTATAATTTCCTTTGGTCGGCCCGTCCAACGTCTTATTTTTCCATGTATAACCTAATTGGGCTAAACAATCCAACAAACCGAACCTTCCCGAATGCCAATTACCCCGGAGCCACTGAGTCAAGAGTCTTTACGAGATTTCTTAGGAATCCGTATATAAGCATCGTCAAGGCAAACGGGCAATACCGTCCGGCCGTCCGAACTACGACAGCCGCAGAGCAGCGTTACAGCTCTGGGGCGGCTATCCTTGCCTACGCACTACGTGTGAACTCTGGACGGCATTGGAAGATCGGTGGGGACGGTGGCGGAGAGCCGGGTGGGGCGTGGGGCGTGGGGAGCAACAAGATACTCGGAAGTTCATAAAAGTGCGAGGAGGAGGAGGAGGTGGCAGGGCGACCACTTACGACTAACTCTAGGATTCAGTTAGCTGGTTCGCTCGCGTGTACGGGGCTGAAGCGAGGAAGCGAGAGATTAAGAAACTATGTTAGACGGTGGGGGGGAAGGGCGGGAGAAGAGGCGTCAGCCAAAGAAAATGGGAACGAGATACCGGGTCGTCCAGGATCCCGGTCGAATGGAGTCGACGGAGCGGTCGGGCTCCGGAAAAGAGGTGCCCTCTTATGAGCCGGCGTACATACACAGACGCATTCGCGCAATATAGACGCGCAATGTATGAATAAGGTGGGTGAAGATAGGCGTGCGATTCAATGTCCTCGTCCTTTGCACTTACACACATGCCGTACATCCTGAATGTCGATAATAATAATAATAATAATAATGACGACAACGACAACAACAACAATAGCAACAACAACGACAACGACAGCAGCAACAATAATAATAACAGTAATGGTAGTGGTGATGGTAATGGTAACAATGATGGAAGTTCTACGATTTCAGTTGGAGCGCGAGCGGATAAAAGCCCCGGGAAAGCTGGGCGCACACGCGCGTCTACGTAAGTACGAGCTGCATGATGGGGTGGGGAGGTGAGAGGGGGTTGGGGGGAGAAGAACGATGCTCTTAACCACCCGAATTTATGTATCCACGCGGAGGAACAATGGCCCGGAGGAGAAAAGGCTCCGCGCCGGAAAGGAAACTGAAACGAAAGTAATCGTGAGACGTTCCATTGAACCAGTGACCTTCAACCTGAGATCTTGTCTTCGCTCGTCTATCGGATTAAGGCGCGACTCGGCCGGAGGAGATGCGTCTCTTTCGTTGCCCCTCCCTCGACGGCTCGGGCTCTTCTTCCATCCGCCCTTTATCGAGCGTGGCTCCCTCCCTCCGTCGAGAGGCTCGACCTCGCGCGCGCGCGCCCTTTCAATTAACCGAGATCCTTACCCGGGGAGAGGATAAATTTTTTCTTCGTTAGGCTCGTCCGCCGCACTCCGTTCCCCTCCCTACCCCCTACCCCCTGCCCCTGTGATATTCACCCTCGAGAGAGCTCCGCAGCGGGTATTCCCGAAAGAGTCTCCGTTTGTCGGGGTTTAATAAAACCCGGGCACTTTTCGCCCCCGCCCCGCCCCCGCCCCCCCTGACAAACGATAATCCGTTTTCGCGACATTTCTCCAATTCGACAGCGAGATCGATGATTGTACTTCCGCTCGGAGCCGCGCTCCCGGTCCCCTTGGTCCGGGATTTATCTCGCGACACCCTGATGCGATGCTGAGGTCGAAGGGCCCCGACGAGGACTCGTTTGGCGCGTAGAGGGGCGGAGGGGTGGGCCCGAGCGTAAGTAATGGAATTCGAGCCTATGTTATGCGGCCGACCGAGTCCACGAGCTTTAAGAATTCTTTAAGAACGTTTGATTAGTTTGGGCATAAATCAATTGCCGGCAGGAGTTTCACTTGCCCTTAGGCGCTCGAGCGACCCGATAACAAGGTTTTATAATACGATTTCTAATTTTTTATCGTTTGCTGGCTCGGCTGCGACCGCGCTCGGCTTATCCCCCCCCCCCCCCCACCCTCGGCTCGGGAATTTAGAAACATTAATTGACAGGCCTGCGATCCACGGTACTTTACTTTATACGAGATCGCGGGAGGTCGCCGAGTGTTCTTTTGCCCCGGAACACAAGTAACGAAGCGGAGCTCGGCCGATAAGGGAACGACTTTTTTCTTTTTTCTATTTAAGCGTTCGATTTCAAAAAATAATATAACCGAGCGAGCTCCGGACTCTCGACTCTCAGAGTCGGGCAAATAACAAATTTTCAAGGGCTGCTGTCGCGCGGTGCTCGCCCAAGTGGAGGCCATTTCACGAATTGACAACCACTGTCTGTCCTCTTGTGTCTGTTCAAAGTCATTAAAAAAATATCTCTTTTTGTCTATTTGAGGAATTGCCGCTCCCCCCCCCCCCAAATCTACCGGCTCTCTCTCTCTCTCTCTGTTGCTCCCAGTCGTCGTCGTTTCGCGTACGTGAATTTGAATGTCAGTGAGTAGCTTTGAGAAAACGCATGTAGAGTATTGTTTAGGCTCGAGACGCATGGCCGAATGGCTTTGCGCAATTCGAAATACGAGATCTAAAAAAAAAAAATGTTTTCCTTCCCATAACCGATATTATTATATTGTATCCCGCGGACTCTCGGGCTCACTCGACGTTCGAAGGATACGACGACCTGCGCGCGTCGTAAGAGGGCGAGCGAAGATAAGCTGATTAAATAATAATTGTCGGCAATTGTTTTTCGAGCCTCGTGGTAAACAAACCAGTAAATGATAGTAGGTAAGTGCCTACGTGCCTGCGTATGGAGATTCGCGGCGTATGCAGGTTATTGGGGGGGAGGGGGAGAGGGAGAGCGAGAGGATGTAGTTTTTTCTAGTCCCGCAGGAATAATTCGCTTGATTACGAATGCGGTTTATTTGCGAGCGCGACTAGATGGGTGTGGCGGGGGGATGAGGAGGAGGAACACGAGGGCATTAAAAATGTTTACGATTCCTCGGCGAAAA
The DNA here is from genome assembly GCA_018883505.1 of Ceratosolen fusciceps. NCBI lineage: Eukaryota > Metazoa > Arthropoda > Insecta > Hymenoptera > Agaonidae > Ceratosolen > Ceratosolen fusciceps. Next base: position 5,205,114 of record RCIC01000011.1, read on the forward strand.
GTAGAGGAGGATCGAGGTTATAAAAGGAGGCGATAGCTGTCCCAGACAATTGTCGGAGTCCGTCGAACTTACAATCGAGCCACGGACTCGTGAGTTTTGCAATAGGACTCGGGCCACCCCTCCCCCCCGGAACTATGCACGGACACGCGGTGGAAATAAAATAGGGGAAAGGGGGAAATAAAAATTGTGGAGGGGCTGAGGGAGAGTAAGGGAGCGTCGTGCGTTTCTGGCGCTACGAGTTGATGCGCGGGCTCTAGGTTCTAGGTGGCTAGGGGCGAGGAGAGGGAGTAGTAGGGGCAGCGGTCGCAAGCCTATCCGAGCAAAAGAGAACGGGACAGCGGAACCTGAAATACCTTGTCGGGCCCGTCCATCTGCCGGGGAGTAAAGGACCCCGAGGACCGATCGAGCCGCTGCTATTCGTGCTGTTGGTAGGCTCGCTCGCGCGTCTTTGTGCCCCCGGGCCTCCTCGGAGCTGATCGCCACGGAGCGCGTCTCTTCGGAGCGCGGCCTCACCTCCGTCCGCGTCTTTGTGCGCTTCAATAAAAATGGATCGCTTTTCCCCAATAACCTCGCGCCGCTACACTTATTTATTTCGCTGACGGCTACGCACGACGTTGGCCCCCGCTCCCCCGCTCCCCGTCCCCACCGCCCCTCGCCGACCCTCTCGCCCCTCGTTCTAAAACCCCCTGCCCCCGTTGTCCGAGGCGGGTGATTAATGGGGGCCATTTAAGCCGCGGAATGCCTCGAGATCCGCTCGGGCGTTATATTATCATCATTGTGCGCGCATTCGATCGGACGCGGGCCAAATGTCCATTTTCCGCTTACGAAATCGAGGCCTTGCCGACGATACCTTTCCCACCCAAGACACGGGGCACGCGGTCCTCGCCAGGTAGGGGCAGTGGGAGCCCAGCTACGTACGAGATCCTCGGGGCCGCGGAGGAGGGCTGACGTATTAACGACCGGCATTATACGTCGCACCTATAGGTGTTGTTAAACAATAGGTCCGCTAGGGGATAAGAAGGGAAGAAAATAGAAAAAGAACGAGAACAAGAAGACCAAGAAGAAGAAGAAGAAGAAGGGAAAAAACAAAAAAAAAAAAAAAGAAAAAAAAAACCCCAATAAATAAAGGGCCTGCAGTGGTTGGCGGAGTCTCCTATCCTCGGCCGAGGTCCGAGGCCGATTGGCCCGTAGACGTTATTTCCATCTCCGTCTGTCCTTTACCGGCGGGCGAGCGGGGCTTCCCGTCCTTGCCCGTGGGAGTAGCGGAAATAAAGCACGATGTTTTCGGCCATATTTTTCGGGCGGCTGTCGGCGGCCGAGCATGAGGCGCGTGTATGGGAGAAATGCGGGAAAAGTGTGGAAAGGGCCTCCTCGAGCCGAGGATCCTCGCACACCGGATACACGAGTCTCCGCTCCGCCCCTATGTACACATCGCTCACTCGCTCACTCGCTCACTCGACTCGATCGTTCGCTCGATCGCTCGCCGAGCTGTCCAGCTCGTATTATTAAGCTTACTTACGCAAAGGCGGCAAGAGCGGCGTCGGCGGCGGCGGCGGCAACAACAATGTCCTTAGCTCGAGGTAACCTCCGTCACATTATCTATTAAGCGTTGCGCGGACTGACGCGTTTCCGATATTGGCCCACTTCTCTTGTCGTTGAAATTCACGTTGGACGTATAGAGAGAGAGAGAGAGAGAGAGAGAGAGAGAGAGCCGGCGCTGCAAAGCATACACTGAGAAGCATTTCATTGTCAGTGTTGCTTCGCTCGTACAAACTATCTGGCCAAATCGATCGTTTATATTAATTAAAAATAAAAAAATAACAAATAAATAAAATAATAATAATAATAAACGAAAAACATTCGAGGCCACGATCTACGTATGATGGAACGAGCGCGCAGAAATTTTACATTCGTTCTGCTTTACTACGTTTCCTTGCGCACGATAGTGAGAGAGAGAGAGAGAGAGAGAGAGAGAGACATCTCCACGACGATGGCTTTTAAAGGAAACGCAGTCGAGTGGCAGATGCACTTCTCAAAGCATCTCCCCCGCACGATCCCCAAATAATCGAATAATCCATTTTGAAATATAATCTACGCGGGGATATCCGCACGAGGGGGAAGGGATTCACGAGACTTCGATGCCCTCACGGAGCCGGCAATTATTTACCATTTCGTTTGCGCAATCGCTCGCTAAATCAGTCAATGCGAACGTTCCACCTCGTACGTCGGATATTACGTTTGAAATTCCTAAGCAGCCCGTCAGGGGGAGAGGTTTTAAATTTTGGGACCCAGTGGATTAAGTAAGGCTTTATTGTCCCGCAGACGTTTCGCACTAGGTATCGTCAACTTTGGTCATTACCTTACGGTGACAAACGTTGCCGAGGTGATATTAATGAATAAATAAATAAATAAAGAAAAAAGAAAAAGAAAATAAGGAGAGAGGAAACCAAGTGAGGGATTTAGGGAGGAGAGGAGGGTAGGTAGTGCTGCTCGAGAGTAATTTCGTGCACGTGGACTGACCGCGAGAGCATTCGCCATCCGGAATAAGAAACAAGCGCATCCTTTCTCTCCTTCGCTCCTTCTTTGTTATTATTTATATAATAAATAATACGTGTAAGGGCGTACACGTATTCATTGATTTATTGACCATTAGCGAGGCACACGGCACTCTCAGCAAGGCCTGTAACAATAACGCTTCTCACGAAATCTCCGCTCGAGTATTATTTGACATGAAACCACCGTACGCGGCGAGCCTAAGTATATCCGAAACCGTCGAAAAGGACTCGAGGTTTGTATAATGTATTGAATTTTTAAAAAAAAGGGCGGGCGGGAGGGTTTTAGAGGGTACGGATGTAGACGGGGAATAGAAACAAGGGTTTTCGCGAACGTCGCGCGTATACGTGATCGTGGGTGGGCCGGTCGGGGGTTCCCCCTGTCACGGGAATTACGTAAACGGCTGACGATAAGCCGACAATTGTCATTGTCAGGTTACCGCGGCCGGGCTCCGTAATTATCGTATTATCGTCGTCGTCAGGTCGTCGTCAGGTCGTCGTCAGGTCGTCGTCAGGTCGTCGGCGGGTCGTCGGCGGGAGAGGAGGACGGTATTATTGTAAAAATTGGTATAGACGGTAATAAAGTGCGGGACGACGAGGTATCGTATGTAAGAGCGCGTTTTGTCTGGTTCGCGGTGGGGGTGGGGCGAGGGAGTCCGTATAAACGATGCGCGGCGTCCTCCGGAGCCGTTCTCGCGCGAATACGCTCGCTACAAATTTAAACGCGATCAATCACCGCTCACTGATAAGCTTTTAGGGTCGATTAAAGCCAACGGCCGAGATTTATCGCCCGATGATTTATTGGAAGGATGCTTAGTAGCGCTCCGCTCGTCAAGTATTGGGCGATGCGCCCTTATATTGTTCTTACACCTTTTACGTACCATCGTCGCCTATACCACCTCACACATATATACGTACACATATATACGCATATATACGCAGGCGGACTTAATGTAAAAGCCAATAATAAAGGCTTGCGATAGCCGAGCAAAGGGATTTGTTTGGTTTAGTAGACGCTATTGAACTTGGGATTATCTTACGCTTGTCTACCGATTACTACTTGGCCCCTCTCCCGAGACCTGGCGCCTTAAAATCACACTGGCGCGTTACGTACATTCCAAGCCAAATGCGTGTATGCATTTGCGAGCACTCGTGGCATCACCGCGAAAATTAACAAGTTTGATTTATGCCCTGCTTTTTGTTATTGTCCTCGTCGTCTTGGTTGTCGTCTTGGTCGTCGTCTTGTTGTCGTCGTCGTTATTGTTGTTGTTGTTTTCTTCTTCTTCTTCTTTTATTTTTCTTCTATTTTTTCAGTTCGTAAACATTTTGGACTTTTTGTAAGTGAAATCGGAGAATTCCGTCGTTCCGCGCCGTTCAATTTGGCAAGCAGATGTTTCAACAGGTCGACTATTACAAACAGGACATGGACATGTATACAATTTTCTTCTTCTTCTGCTTCTTTCTTCTTTCTTTCATTTTTCTTTTTTCATTTTACTGATATTTGACCGGTCATTCGATGATCCTCGCTACGTACAAATAAAACGAAAGCGAGTCTTCTCTACGGGCGAACGATAATACGACTCCGACACCTGTGCACTCCCCTCCGCTCCCGTACAATTTTACAATTTTATTAATTCAGAGATATCATTATTGTTACCCGCCTTTTACGCATTACCACACACGTACACGCACGCACGCACGCATGAGTATATATATATAAAAATGTAAAATAAAGAAGGAATACGTAATGGTCGTTGAATAGAGATAAAGAGGCGTTTTCAAGGGTAAATTACGGCCTCCGCTCCTACCGCTATCTGCTTTGAAATTATATCTATTTATAAATAATTGATGGAAATCCAGCAAATATTAACGTACGTGCGCGTAAATGTTTTTTAAAAGCCGAGAAAACGTTTTGACTTTGTTCTCGTACGAAACGGTCCGAGGAAAATGAAAATACTTATGGTTTCTTTCTTCTTCTTCTTCTTCTACTTCTTCTAATCTTCTACTTCATCTTCTACTTCTCTTTAATCTACTAATTAATCTAGAAATTAAAGAGATCGCTGGAGTTGGGAGGGGGGAGGGGGGAGAGGGAGGCAGCGAACGCACGAAAAGTATTTATATTCATCTATTTTTGAAAAAGGGAAGAAAGAAGAAGAAAGAAGAAGAAGAAGAAGAGGCAAAAGAAGCCCAAGACGAAAGGGAAAGGGAACGTAAGTAAGTAAGAAGCGAGTAAGCGAGTAAGTAAGTAAGTAAGTGCGTTGACAAATGGGAAAGTTGAGAAAGCCCTGACTCTTTATGGTTTACCCTCTGGCTGGCTTTTTAAACTTCAGCTGTATCGGTTGCCGAGTTTTTAACGGCACCAAAATAGACACGCTCGTCCGCTTTAGTATTTTCCCCATACAGAGTAGGGGATTTGCTTTGGGCAAGAGATCCATAGAAAAAATAGCGGCGAGGGTATATTGGGGTTTAATCAGTCGTGCGATTTCGGACGTTGGCGAGCGTTGGCGAGCGTTGGAGAGCGTTGGAGAGCGTTTTTCCCTTTGGTCCCGGGGGGTATCCCCCCCCCATCCCCCCGCACAAGTCTCGCAGAAATAAAGGATTCCCGTAGGTAAAGGACAGGAAGGTCGTTTTTATTTATTATCGATAACGGGGATACGGATGGGAGAGTCGAGCGGGCCCGATAACGCGCGAGCGGAGTAAATAACTCGCGTGTCTTTCGTCAATGTAGTAACATCACGGCTTACGCGTCAGCCAACCCGTTCGTATTTGCCCAGGCAACAAACAAAAGAATAATTGTCATGAGAAAAAGCTTAATAATATCTTAGCTAAAAATAGGTTCGACGATAAAAGCAACAATGAGGTTATTGGGTGGAGAGAGGGAGGGGGGAAGAAGAAGAAAAAGAAAAAAGCCGTGTGCGCTACGAGAACGTCGCGACCAATGGAAGGAAAAGCTTTGAAAATTTATAATGCGAGAGGAGCCCGTGAATGTGTTAAATGTATGTATGCGTGACGCGCTCTTCTTACCGCGCGACACGCTTACGCTGCTGTCGCTGACATGTTTGACTCCCGGAAGTATTGAGGGTATCGACGCTAATCGAATCCATGTTCTACTGGATCATAAGAGTCATTAGGTCAACTAGCCGACATCCAGACCAGACCTACGTCGTCTCCGAGGATCCAGGGATACGAGGCTTCTACCCCCACAGGGAAGCCGATGTGTGTTTGTGTGTGTGGGGGGGGGGGTCTGGGAGGAGAGGTACGCGCGAGGGACGTGGGCTCCCCCTCGGCTGCATGGTAATTCCCGTGACCGGAGGCTCGTGAGTCAGCAGAGGCGCGCGCGCGCGCAAAAGGTCGACGGGGGCGGTGGGCGGTGATGGACGGACGGCAGCCTCGACCCCTCTTTTTATTATTTTCGCCGATTCGGACTGGGAATGCGTAATCGATACGTCGACTCTGGCGAGTCGCCGCCGCCGCCGCCGCTGCTGCTGCTACTCCTGCTGCTGCTGCTGCTGCTGCTGCTGCTGCTGCTGCTGCTTCTTATTGTATTAATGTAAGCCTCGCGCCAAACGGGAGATTCGTAGGTACGGCGTTCTCGAGCGGATTATAAAGGGTCGATTACCGATACGGGAGTAGCAGTCATCTTAATCGTCCATTGTTGTTGTTCCTGACGCCGCTGCCGCTGCCGCTGCTGGTGCTGGTGCCGCTGTTGTTAGTATTCGAGGATGGGTGCGATGGGTCCGGTCCGAGTACGTAGCGAGCATTTAATACATACCGTATGCGAATGGGCTGCGCCGGGGACTGACGGGGACTGACGGGGACTGACGGGGACTGACGGGGACTGACGGGGTCTCATTGACATTTATTTTCAGTTTGTCATCGTCGGGTCAAGGTGAGGCCGGCTTTAAGTCCCGGTGGGAGACTTAATGAAACGATAGCGACGCTCGCTCCCGATGATTGGGACAAGACCACCTACGGCTTTTATAGCTTTTTCATAAAGGGATGTTGATTTAAATTTTTATTGCCCTCCGCCCCGACAATTTATGCTTTATTAAACCCATCTCCACCCCTCCCTTCCCCCTCCCCCTCTCTCGCTCCTCTTCTTCTTCTTCTTCTTCTTCTTACCTTCCGCACATATATATATATATATATATTTAATATATATCCCCCCGCTCGATGTACTTGCCGTCGCCATTATTGTTATTGCCGTTGTTATTGTTATCGTTACGTTAGCAGAGTCAACAAGTGGAGCAATTTTGCGGAGACGCCTCTCTCTAAGCTCCTCGCCTATGAGCCTCACAGTCGACATTACGTTATATCGTGAGCTCGTAGCCGTTCTATTGTCTACGTTAAATTCAATGGAGATAAACGTCTATCTAACTGAGCGATACGTTAAGCCGATCTAATTTTAACGCTCATTAGCGTTACTCGATTAATATATATATATATATATGCATAAGTGGGACAGAGAGAGCTTGGAAGCTGCAGATGAACGAATAGGCTTACTTTAAAGAGAAGTGCGAGCGTTAAACGGATCCGTTAAAGGGAGAAAATGAAAATGAAAAGGAATCCGGGGTTGGTGGGGGGCTTAATGCCATAGCTTTGAAAGCTGGAGATCATCGATCTTTGAAAAATTGCAAATCATTGAAAATGACCTTGAATCGTTTTGTCATGTTAATTAGTGTTTAATCCTACCTGGGTACGGCGATGAGGGTCGAGAGAGAGAGAGAGAGACAGAGAGAGAGGGGGATGGGAGGGAGAGCGTATTTCGGATGAATAATGAGGCTTTCCAAGAGGTGTCGAAGAGTGAAATCGCTTTGAATGGATGCGCGGAAAATTCCCAGGTGAGGGTGGCGTCCAGACGTAGGCACATGCGGGCCGAGAAAATACGATATCGAGTCCGGGGCTATTGGGGTTATTGGGGTTATTGGGGTGGGACGAGATGGGAGGGGCGTTTCATCGGATGCGGGGGTAGATGAGACGGACGGGGTACGCGGAGTCGTCGGCTCGATTTCACGGCTCTGAATTCGCGGCAACGGCCCGACCGGGCGTCATCGGCGTCGAGGTCGGTGTCGGGGTCGGTGTCGGGGACGGTGTCGGGGTCGGTGTCGGTGTCGGGGTCGGGGTCGGCGTCAGTCCCGGCCTCGGCTTCGGCGGCTCGATCGCACGTAGGCGCCGCTGCGCTTAGATACAGTAGGCGCACTGGTCGCCGCACTGGTCCTACACCCATTGCCGGAGGCCGAGGGGACAGGGGCCGATCGCGTTGGCTACATGCTGGCGGCGGGCGGAGGAGGACGAGGAGGAGGACGACGAGGAGGAGGAGGAGGAGGAGGTGGGGAGGAGGTGGATGGGAGCAGCAGCGCTCGGGCCATAAATAACGGCCATTGAAAGCCGCCTCGGCGGAGCGCAGGACCGAAAAGTGTGACTTGCCTCCCCGAGCGCAGCGACTCCGATCGGTATATAAATAAAATCAGTGGCTCGCCGGAGGGATCTGCGATCCCTCGCTCGGAATATAAAGTGCCGAGTACAATGCGGAGGCCAGACGCGCCGGGGATCGCCCGGCGACTGCCTACCTGACCTCCCTGCGCACGCGCATCTGTCCGGCCACTCGAGACTCGGGGCCCGAGTCCGACGTATACGCGGGAGGGGGGGGGGGAGTGGAAAAATTTTGGGATCGCAGCCGAGCCAACATGTGAAATGGATTCTAACAATGTGTCAATTTCGGCGGCCGGCTAGGGATGGTCGGGCACGCCGGCCGTGTGTCTGCGTGTATGTGCGTGTGGGGTGAGGGGGGGGGGGTTGGCGACGGTAGAGAGGAGAGTCTTGTTCTTCTCGGTACACGGGGTGTCGCGCGTATGCCGATCCGGTCTGTCCCGAGACTTCTTAGCCCCCGCCGCTCCGACCCTCCGCACAGCCAAACCCCTCCTCCCCCCACCCCCCCACTCCTGCTCGCAAGTCGCAGTGCGGTTAATTGTCGGTACGGCCTTTGTACGCGCTCCGCGTAACGTGCCGTTCCGATGTTTTCCCTCCTCCACCTCCACCTCCGCCCTTCCTCCCCCCCCCCCCAATAAGCCCCAAACTCCTTTCCTCTTACGAGGAAATTCATACTTTTCACGCTCACTTACGCGTCTCCCTTCTGTATTATCTCCTCTCCAACCCGCCCCCCGCTCCGTCCCCCTATGTCCAGGGACATGCCAGCCCTGTTCCGGGTGGACGGGTGGACGGGTGGACGGGTGGCTCGTTGCGTCCCCTTCGTCCCGGCATCCGTGCACCGATTTCACGTTACCGAATGACTTTTAATTAAGTCCCCCCGGCTACCCGGCATGCTCATGATTTCCACAAGAAGCCACGGGCAGACCCATAAGGGACATATGACGACGACGACGACGACGACGACGACGACTACGACGACGACGACGACGACGGACAGCGGCGAAACGCTCTTCGGGGGGGGGAGAGGGAGGTCGTTGGGGTGAGGGAAGTGGATGGGTTAAGTATCGAGGGCCACGGCCCGGGTAAGGTCAGGCGGATTCTTTAGCATTTAAAGTGAAATCGGCTTGTAAATTGCACTCGAATGCCATATACGGAGCCATGGCGAGACACACCCGGTCGGGGAATCGTTGCTTTGCGACGCGGGCACAATAAAGTCGGCGGTCGGCTGGCCCGGCACAGGAAATTGGACTCGACGCCGCTGGAGGCGGAAAAAGAAAGAGAAAAGGGATAGGAAATGTTTTATCCGGATATTTAAATCCTTAATCGAATCGGCGGCCGTCGATTAAGATCTCCTTTGCTTTTAATTCGAGGGCCGAAAAAGGGGCCCGGGGGTGGCCTGGAGGGGGGTGGGGTGGGGGGTATACTGGTTATGCGGATACCTCGCCAGCGGGACAATCGGAAAGGCGAAACGCTGAAAATAAATCGCGTCTCTCTCTCTCTCTCTCTCTCTCTCTCTCTCTCTATCGCACAGTTCGTTCGTCATATTGGATAGCGAGGATAGCAGCTCGAGTAATGATAACCGCGTTGACGATTAGTGACGATTAAGGAAGGAGAGGGGGCGAGGGCAGAGCTGGGTGAGCAAAAAAAACCACCGCATTCGTGCGACGATTATGTAAAAGGAGTGGGGGGGGGAAAGGAAGCGAGCTAATTGCCTCGAGGAAGAAAGAGTTCACCGAATGCCTTGGACGGGACGAGCGCGCGCAGTAGTCCTTGCTAATAAGTGTCAGATGGGTTCCGTTAGCGGGGGTGGGGGGAGGGGGATAACCCCAATAACGCCAATAACCGCAATAACCGTCGTAGCTACGGGATCGAGGCAGAGCTCCGAAAACGCGTCTTATAGGAGCCGTATTCGTAGGGCGATGGTAGGTAGACCTTATTACACTTGACGAACGGTTTGGGAGAGGTTTGAGGGGGTTTGGGGGCGGTTAGGGTGGTCGTCAACTTGGGGTTCAAGGACGAAAGATAGTGGCGGAGATAATGGGACGTGGTTAGTCTGCCGCGGGTAGCTCGGTCAGGCTCGGTGGCTCGTGAAAAGCTGCGCGGTCACGGTAATTAGCCGGGGCGAGCTAATAACCGAAATCGCATCTCTTTAACGGAATAAACAAACCGAGGACAAGGCCGCAACCGATTTATCTTAATTAATGGGGATCGGGAACTGATTGGGTCGCGGGCCCCACAGCTAATTCAATTGTCACTTCAATACCTTTCATTATTCTATTATCTTCCTTGGTAGTACAGGGACAGGGAGGTGGAGATGGGGGGGGGGGAGACGAGTTACCGAACATGCCCGGCCATTGCGAATTGAGTTTTTCTCTTTAAGAAAGAGGTCTCTCTCTTGTATGTCTCTCTGTGTACGTGTTGGAGGTAGAGTGGTAGAGGGGGGGGGAGAGAACCGAGTCCGAGGCAGGTTTTCCGTCAGGTCCCGTGACGCCAGCGAGGATCGGAGATCGCGAGTCTCGACCGCTGGATCGTCGCGCGAGTGAATTTCAGACGAGGCCCTGGGCCCACCCTGGACAGGTGTTTCCAGCACAGGCCCTCCACTTGGGGAAAAAAAAAATAAAAAAAATAAATAAAAAACCTCGGCCTCATCGAATATTAATCGGACGGGAAAGCACGTGGCCAAGATAAATCGACGCGCAAAGCTTATTAACGATCGATTATTACCATACGTTTAAATTATATTTATTAACCTAATTGGGAGCTCCGAGCTTTTTTTTTTTTTTAAGAATTGCTTATTAAGGCCCCGGGACCCGGCGATCCCGGTCCTTCGATTTCAAATTGAAACAAATTCACCAGCCGATACAGGGAATAAATAAGATACGGCCGCGCGCTCCTAGCAAAACAATGCTCCCCTTCCACCCGAATACGCCCTCCCACCCCCCTCCCCTCTCTCTCTCGCTCGCTCGCTCACGGTTTCCTTCATTAAATTCAATAACTTAAAAGTCACTTAATTATTTACTCGGGGCTACTCTTTAACCATTCCTTTCCAGTACTTGCACCCTCTTCCTTCCTTCCTCCCTCTCACCCTCCCTCCCGCCGTCCCTACCGCCATCCCGCCTCCATCGCGGTAACGGCTTTCGCGCTCCCGTGCGATACCTCCATTACAATTGGATGGGCTTATCGGCAACGAGCCACGTGCTTACACACCAATCCCGTAAAGCAACGCTCCGTACTTGTTATTATATACATACATCCCCCCCCCCCACTCCCCCCCAACGCCACCATATAACCCCAAAGCCTTCCCTCCGACGATTAAAAAATAAAGATATAAAATAGTTAGCTGCCGATTTCAGTCCCGATTACCGAATTACGGTAAGTCCAGCCCAATAACCCCAATAACCCCCCCGCGCGCGAGACCAGTGGGAGCAAGGAAAACACGAAAAGTCTTTCATTCATTTTCCTTTTTAACCCGCGCACAAATATATATTTTTACATGTATATATAATGTACGGGATTTATTAGAAAGAAGAAGAAGAGGAGGTGGTAGAGATTGTATCTGGTTTCCGGTCTGCCCTCCCAATTTCCATACAAATATCGACAATTCGTTTAACCTATTTACACATGCCGCTCAAGTCGGATAATCGATTTCACGAGAGTCGTACGGGGGGTAGGGGGTGGGAGGGAGCTCGAGTCCGATTGAGTTGGTCGATGATGGCCATTGACTTGCATCGTATTTATTTACATTGAGGCTGGCGGTGCTCGGCGCGCCCGACATCACCGAGAGCTCGCAGATTTATTCGTCCCCCCGATCCGAATACATTACAAAAATATATTACAACTGCGCGTCTCTCTCTCTATCTCTCTCTCTCTGTGAGCGTGAGTAGCGCGTGAGTAGAGTCGGCGCGTGCTCGGCAGTCGAAATCGGATTGATTTCGGTGGAGGGCTTCTTATTGGCCTCGGTCGGATATGCCAAGCGAGCCCGTGGCCACCGCGTCATATATATTCTTATTTCAATGAATAATATTAATATGGAAAGGAGGCGAAAATTGCCATTTATAAGCATCGGCCCGGGATCGTAATAATAATAATAATAATAATAATAATAATATACTATTTAAGGATTCATGGGGTGCTTTAGCAATTCTAATTTCCGAGATGCGCATCGTCCGCGGCTCGTTAAAATTACCCGGAACATATATCTGTAAGACGTTAAAAAAGCCTTGGTTTCCATTATAAGGAAGGAAGGTTGGAAGGTTGGATCGTCGCGTGGTTATTTGGGGTGGGTGGAGGGGGCCGATTTTAATAAAGCGTATCGAGCGCGGGAGATTCGGCCCCTTGAGCCATAGAGGGGGTCCTTTTTAAAAATATCAAGCCGCATTCGGGACTTATCGCGCGCTCTCTCTCTCGCCGCTTCGGCATCAAGTGCTCATCCCCCAGTGGGGCTAGCTGCGCGGTAGGTTGAGGAGGGGGACGAGGGAGGAGGGACGAGGAGGAGGGTACTTGGAGGCAGAGAGCGAGCACCGGCCGAGTGCAGCTCTCGCACCCGATTCCCGTACCCGCTCGCCCACACCTGCCGGCCGAGCCCAATAACTCAACGGGCGAGACGAGGAGGAATCAACAGGTTGCGAACACGAGTCGGCGGGCGGCTCGGGGCCCCTTGAAATCAATCAGCGACCCGCTGGCGGGCGGGCGGGCTCGAGGGGCCCTTTAAATGGCCGCCGAGGACGACCGAACGCGGAGCCGACGGGAGCCGACGGGAGCCGAGACCGAGACCGCCGACTAATTACCCGGGCTTATTAATTGTCCTATTGGATGGGCAACACCCCGTACACACCCCTCCCGTAGCTACGAGCTACGAGCTACGAGCTACGAGCTACGAGCGGCTCGAGTTTCTTCGACCAACGAGCTCCTCCGCCTGGAAAATGCCTCTTCCTATTGTTCTCGTAATTACTGGATAAACGGCAGCGGCCTATGGTTTCAGTTCGGTTGGCTTGGCTTGGCTTGGCTTGGCTTCGCTTGGCCCGACGGTGTACGAGGTAAAACAAGAAAAAGAAAAAGAAAAAGAAAGAAAAGGCAGCCTCCAGGCAGTGAGTAGGATGGATTGGTGCGTGCGTGCGTGCGTGCGTGCGTGCGTGCGTGTTATGGGGGTGGGGCGGCGGGGAGTGATACAGCTGCACGCGGACATGGGGAATGAGTGCCATTTTCGGTGCGCGAAACGTCGGTGTGAGAAATCGTCGGGAGGTCGAGAGGCAGCAGGTAGGCTAGGGTAGGGGTAGGGTAGGGGTAGGGTACCCGATGGAATCTGGGCAATCGATTTTTCCCCAATAACCCTCGTCCCTCGTGGCTAGGCGTCCGTGCGTCCCTCCTCTTCTCTTCTCTCCGCTCCGCCCCGCCCGGCCCGGCCGCCACCCCTCCTCCGTGGGTTATTGGGGAAAAATGCGGAGGTGAGAAATGCCAAAGGGCTCGGAAAATCTCCGGGGACGTCGTCGGCGAGAGATATTTCAAAGCCCGGCGTCGGCGGGGGTGTGGCGAGAGGCACGGCAGGAGGACAATTAGGCTGCGAGAGAGCTAGACGGCATCTCGTCGACCGATTAGATAAGAGCGCCGAGGGTTATTCGGGTTTCGGTGGAGGGGAGGGGAGGAGGGTATGGGGGGGAGGTAAGAGGAAGGTGTCGCCTCACCGAGTGAGGTAAGTAGAGTAGGCAGGTAGTGCGGGAAGGTTGCCGGCGCTGGCTACGGAGATACGGAACGAAACGGGGTCGAGGCGGTCTGTGGCCTGGTGGAGGAGGTGGACGTCGTGGTCGAGGAGGGACGAGAGCAGCGGGACGAGAGCAGCGGGACGAGAGAGAGAGAGAGAGAGAGAGAGAGCTGGAAGTCTCGGTCGAGCCGGTCGCTAAACCCGGGACGCGCGCGTCGTGCGAAAAAAGAAGTGACGCGGCGGCCGCTGCCGGCGGTACGGGAACAGGTGCCGGTCTAGACTCTTTTATAGGATGCAGCGGGGCCGTGAGGAGGAAGAGACCGGGCCGGATTCTCGCCGCAGCCTCTCAATGAGGTCCCGGACCCGCAGATGCGCGCCTACAGTCCCAGACAAAAGTACGCGCGTCCGAGCTCGAGGCTCGTCTTCCTCCACCTTCCCTCCACCTTCCCTCCACCTTCCCCCTTCCTTTCCCTCTTCCTTTCCCTCTTCCTTCCTTCCTTTACTTCCCATTTCGGATGCGACGCCGCCGCCTCTCGTTCTCGTCTCTTCGCGACTCCTTCTTCGTCGACTCTCCCGTACATCCCCCCCCGTCTGCCCCCCCACCCCCCCGTCACTCCCGCTCATCGACGTTCGCATTTGCGACTTTGGCCTCGCGTCGTTCTCCATCGGGGGGCCGAGCGACCTTGGGACCTAGACAGGCGATCCTAGCTGCCGAGCTAGGACATGTTCGAGGGCATCTACGAAACTGCTGCTGCTGCTGATGCTGCCGTTGCCGTTGCCGCCGCTAATCCTCGATGACGACGTAGAAATTTGACGCCCCCCCGCCCCCACCCAGCCCCAATAACCTCCGATCCCAGTCAAACAGGAGGGCAGCAGTCCTTCCTTTTACATTGACCGACGCTCGGTACTTATTAGCCGCGGAACGGGGCCTCCCGGTAATTACAAGCTTTAAAAGCCGTTTACGCGCTGAATTGCATAACTTTATTTCGAGTCACGTCGTACCTTCCTTCGGGAATTATGACTCGTCGACTAATTCGAAATTACGATACGAAATTTATAATCCGTGCCCCCTCTACTCCTCGTTATTTTTTTTTTTTTTTTTTTTTTTTGCATCCTCTGCCGCGCGCTGCCCACGAATACTTTTCGCCTCAACTGTATACGCACGCGGTGTGCTACATCGGCAAGAACATGAAGAACAAGAACAAGAAGAACAAGAAGATGAAGAAGAAGAAGAAGAAGAAGAAGAAGCAGAGGAAGAAGCGTCGGCGAAGGAGGGGGAATGAGGCGACCGAGGCCCAGAGCATTTTCGAAAGAGAAAGCATAGAGTGGGAGAGGGGGAGGCCGAGAGAGAGAGAGAGAGAGGAGGTTAGAAACCAGTTCGGGGGGACTGGCATATTATGCCCAAAATCCACACATGGGCCCGTAGTAGCCCGTACGTGTCCGACCACATGCAAACTCACCTATGGGGCCCCCCGTACGTCTGCTTAGATACAGAGAGAGAGAGTGGGAGAGTGGGAGAGTGGGAGAGGGAAGCCGAATCTCGCCTAAGCCAGGATAATGGATATAGAATAAAGGATAAGGGATATGCGCTTATAAAAAAAAAATGGGGGGTGGGTGGGGGGGCGGTAGGAGAGAAGAAGGTTTGGCCGGAATAGCCGGGAAGGAGCTCGGATAAAAGAGGAGCGAGCGTCTGCAATGAAAGAAATACTGCGAGAGGCAGAGGCAGAGGGAGAGGGAGTGCGTGCGCGTGTGCGTGTGCGTGTACGAAGTAGGGAGTGAGGAGAGGAAAGGCTGGAAAGAGTGAGAGTGAGTTGGCGTGGGGCGGTGGAAGACAAGGAGGAGGTGGAGGAGGTGGAGGAGGAGGAGGTGGCCGTCGGGGTGGAGGGAAGGCGGGATAAAGGAGGAAGGAGCGAGGTTAAGAAAGAAACAAAAAAAAAAAAAAAAGAAAGAAAAAAAAGAAAAAAGGACCTTAGTTTTTGCATCGCAGACGCTGCCGTTGTATCCTGCAAAGAAAAATACGTTGTAGGCCTGTACGTTGTAGTGCGTATGCATACGGAGACGCGCACGCGGAGGCACACGCACCCGGGGCTCATGCGTTTTACGTGTGCGCGCGGGTTCGCGCGGGTATGGGTAAGAGTACGGGCACAGTGGGATAGGCACGGGAGGGAAGTGCGTAGAACAAGGAGGAGCGAGGAAGCGCGCTAATGCGGTACGTTAGCTATATAAAAACGTATTTCGGGCGCTTATGCGTATGAGTGCAGGGCAAAAGTGCAGCGGGGACCCGTTTAAAATCATCGGCCCATTATGCGCGCACTCGAAATGCCTTTTTATTATTATTCCGCGAGCCATCTGCATTTGCGGTGCCGGTGCCGGTGCCGCTGCCGGTGCCGGACGTTTTTATCCGGCGCTCGGGACCGAGTCGACGGCCCCGGGGTAAGGGCCGAGTAGGGCCCGAGTAGGGGCCGAGTAGGGGTAAGGTCGGGGGAAGGGGCCGAGGGATTAACGAGAGGGATGGGGCAGGTTTTGGTTGAAATTATTCGCCTTGCCTACGCGGGGCTGTTATTACGTCGAAGGTTGGCGGCCCCTTACACCTCTGCCCCTGCTGCGCACGGAGGCTAATTAGCGATTTGCGTAAAAATTAAATTTTACCGAAAGAAGAAGAGGAAGAAGAAGGGGGGGAGGCAACGACGAATTTATTTATTAAAATTGAGCGCTCGGCCTGCCGAGTAATCCAGCCGTCGATCAAACCTATCGGGCTACAGCGCTCGTACGCTGTAGGATCCCCCCAAGGAGAGGAGTGTAAGCACCTCGTAAGAGCCTCGTCCCGTAACCGAGCTCCCTTCTTGCACAAGCTCCGGCTAATAAACGGGCCAATTTTTCGCATTAACGTCCCATCGGTTGTCGTCCTATCGGCCCACCAATCGTACCGGCCGGCTTAATCGACGTGCCGAAATCAACCTAGGCCCATTACACAGGCCCCCGGCATGCCCTTATTTATTACAACTTCCTGGATTCCCGGAACGGGGAGAGGAATACGTTTTACATTTGTACGTACGTACAGGAGGGCACGTACTCTTGCGGAGGCGCCCGCGTCCATACGTACGTGGAATACGTGGATACACAGAGGGCCGACGTACTTAGGATTTAAGAGGAATTACGTTGCGTACGTTTGTGGCCGTTGTTCGTTATTCGTTGATTTGGCTTGCGCGGAAGGTTATTGGGGTTGCGAGGGTGGGTGGACGGGTGATCCAAGGTCAAGAGGTAAGTAGAGGCAGAAGAGGAGTCTACGGGACTCGCCGTCGACGGTCGTCTGCCGCTGCCGCTGCCGCTGCTGCTGACGATGCCGCTGCTGCTGCTGCTACTGCTGCTGCTCTTGGCGCTCCTTGGCCTTGATACGGCTAGGAGAGACGCGCGTGCGAAGGCGGTTCCGGGGCCGGAAGTGTCGCACCGGGATATCGAGGATTTAATGCCGAGGGGGCAATGGCCATTGCCGCGGTCACGTTTGAGGAAACTCTCGGCCCGATGCCGATGATCTTCTATAATGATGAACTCGTGAAAGCCCTACGAAATCGGCTGTCCCAATGATCCCCCCCCCCCCCCACCGAATACGTCCACCGAGAGGGCCCATGCCCACTGCATATTAAATGCCCTCCCGCATCGATCGCTCGCGGGGCTCGCACACGCCATTACCCCACGCCGTTCGGTTTTCTAGGAAGGAAGGAAGGTGGGAAGGAAGGAAGGAAGGAAGGAAGGAAGGAAGGAAGTCGTTGCCGAGGAGTCCCTTTCACCTCCTTCGCTAGCCGGGCATTCCTTACTTCATAAGCGTAACTCCGCTCCTCGGAGGAGGCATTTACCGCCAAATGGCCAGGTACACCGGCTCGTTATATTAATACGGGTGCGCGAGTCCTCCTCACCGACCTTACTTACTTACTTACTTACTTACTCCTTCAGTGTGCATCTTCATCTTCCCGAAGACTGCCATCCTCCTTGCTATCGATTACTCTCACTATCGATCCGCTGAGATACAGAGAGAGAGTGGGAGGGAGAAATCCTCCTCGTAAAAGCGTGGCGTCGAATGCCCCGAGCCCTCGCCACGTATTTTATTGATTTATTATTTCCAAAGGATATTTAGCAGCTCAATGTATAAATTATTAGCCTGTGTCGGTGTATTCCGAAGCGGGCCCCCCCACCCCCACCCCCTTGTTATTCAAGAGGTCCTGGCTCTCCTTGGCAGCTCGGCCAAGAGCTCAGCCAAGTGCAGCTACGAGCGACTCAATCCCTTTACGGACCACTCGCGCGCTTAAGTATCAATTAACAAGCGATTGCCATTCCTTAGTACCGGTCTGTAATAATTACCTACTCACCCCGCCCCCTCACCCCGACCCCCTCACCTCACCTCACCTAATAAGCCCGGCAATGATCCGAGTGCCGATGATTGGGCGAGGTTCGGCCGCGTGCGTGCGGGTACGCGTCGCTGAGGCTAACGAGTCGAGAAGTGCACCTAGAGAAGAGATGGAAGCGGGGACGCGGACGGACACGTTGGGGTAGAGCCGGTGCCGCGGTCAGGTTTAAAACCAACGAGATTAGCCGCAAAGCTTTCGAGTTCGGAAAGCTGAAAAGTTTTGCGGTCTACGGACATTAATTTGCGCCTCGGAGAGATCAGCCGGTTAATGTGCAGCGGCGGCTCGCTCGAGCGGATGAATAAGGACAGGGGCAGGGGGAGTAGCAGTAGTAATAGTAATGGTAGTAGTAGTGGTAGCGTTAGTAGTGGTAGTGGTAGTAGTAGTGGTAGTAGCGGTAGTAGCAGTAGTTTCTGACCTGTCGTGCTGGGTAGATCCCAGCTGTTGGACGGGGCCGGTCACCACCACCACCACCACTACCACCACCACCACCACCACCACCACCACCACCACCACCACTGCGCACCTGCCCTTCCCCGAGGTAGGAAGGAAGGAAGGAATGCCGAGCGATGATTTTGACCTATTAATCGGCCTCCGAACCTGCCACGGCTTTTTCCGTTCGTCCTAGTCTTCGGTACCCGTCGACGCGATAAATATCTCGTTAGGTTACCTCGGACAGCCAAGCTCCCGGCAGCCTCCGCTACGTGTATCTCCTGCCTACGACTTGACGGGCGCGCGCACTTCCAGAGTACTTCCTCTAGTAATTTTTCACCGGCCCTCAACCGACCCCATTAAATTAAAATATCGAGATAATTTTTCAAAAGCAAATAGCGCGCCTGTCTTTTCTTATCCCTCCCTCCTCTCTCTCTCTCTCTCTCTCTCTACCTCTCTCTCTCTCTCTCTCCGTTCTCACCCTCCTTCGTGTACGAAACAAGTTAAATGCACGACGTAGCCTCTAATGGACTCTTCTTCTTCTTCTACTTCTTCTTCTACTTCTACTTCTTCTTCTTCCTCTTCTTCTTCTTCATCTTCATCCTCGTCTCTCGATGGATGGACAAAGTAAGCCAAGAGGTAGCAGCCGAGCCGTGCTCGCTAAGCACCTCGGCCCGCGAATACCCAAAAAAATAATGAATTTACTAATATTTACATTTAAAGGATTAGGGTCGGCTTTGTGCGAGTGTACAGCTGGTCGCCCGGCGGACTCGGCCGCTCAGCTCGGTACTCAGCTCCCGGACTTTTACAATAATCGACAATGAGTTGGAAAAACCATACGAGCTGTTGTCCTCCATGGGCTCATTATTATTAGCCGGCTCTCGGTACCCGTGACCATTAAAATCCAACCAACGATTAATGACGAGCCACGTCGTCTTATGACCATTAGCTATGACTGCGAGAGTCTCTCCCGTCTCTCTCTCTCCCGTCTCCCTCTCCCTCCTTACCCCTTGCCCCGTCACAACGACTTGTACTTAACGATACTTTGTGAATTTTCATAAGTCTGGGAGCGTCTCGTCTCCGCCGTGAGTCTTATAACCGTGGGATTTGCATTTGAAACGAGTTCCTTCTTTTCTCTCCTTATGCAATTCAAACCTCAACAGCAGCAACGGCAGCAGCAGCAGCAGCACCAGCAACGGCAGCCAGAGAAAAGTTTTTTAAGAAAAAAGAAGGAGAGAGAGGGAGAGAGGGAGAGAGAAAAAAAAACGAAACAACGCTACCTCCTCGTCTCGCAGATGTATGCAATTATGCATACAATGTGAGCCGTGGCTAACCTTTTCGACGCAATAATACGAATGTTACCCCCTCCGTACTCCCTCGTTCGCCCCACCCCAATAACCTCCTTCTCCTTACTTTTTTTTTTTTTTTTTTTACATTAATTGGTTAGGGGTTATTGGGGTTATTCGGATATGCCGTGCCTTGTGCCGATCCTTCACTACCTCCCGTCCGCTCTCACTTCCAAATCCTCTGCAATAACGACAATAACAACAATAACCCCGGATAACAATGATTGTTATAGATAACGATAGCGATGGTGATATTGAGTTTTTTTTTTTAAATAAATCCGGCGATTTGGAATGCCGAAGTCCGTTGGGAGTCGAGCGGTAAGTAATGGAAGAATCCCATTATCGTCCCGCGGACGTTATTACGATCGACTCTGTTCGAGGCAATAATATTGCTTGCGTACGAGCTGCTAATACATCCATTTTCCGGGGTGGGGGGAGGGGGGTGGGGAGGAGAGCTTTTCCCCGTAAAAGCTGTGCCCCGTAAAGGTTCGACGTGCGCGTCGATTGATGGAATTCGCGACCTGGCTAATTAAGCGGTATTAAGCGTATTAAGGGCATTGAGGGGGGGATATTGAGCGTACTTAGCAGCGTAAATGCAATTACCACCGTAAGATGGGAAGAGCTCTTTACCTGGCTTGCTTCGATCTTCGTCGCTTGACGGAGATAAAGATTTTACCGAGTATCTGAATATTCGAAATACTGGCTGGACGATTAGTTCATTGTAATACGTATGAATTGAATTGACTAGATAGCCGACGAAGGTCGTCACGGCCTTATCGCAATATCCAAGATGTCGCAGTCAGATGGTTAAAAAAAAGGAAAAGAAAAAGAAAAAGAAAAGAAAAGAAAAGAAAAGAAAAGAATAGGAGAATGGAATGAAAAAGAAGAATTAGAGAGAGAGAGAAAGGAAAGAAAGGCGAATGAATGAGGAGGTTATTGGGGTTATTGGGGTTATCGGGGGTGGGGACCGTTGAATGAAATACCATCCGTATCGGTAATGTCGATCTAAGTCTAAGGATTTGCTGAAGAGGAGACATCAGTTTTAGATAAATATACAATCAAGGGAGCTTATTTACAAAACCCTCTATAGGCCCCGTAAGAGTAATTGGCCAGGATTCCTCGGGGCTGGTTCCTTACAACGGCAATATTGATTTTTCTTACCGTAAATTGAAATGCCCCCCAATAACCCCAATGGGAGGGAGGGACGGAGATTACTCGAGATCTAAGCCAGAAGTAAAAATACAAGCCGGCTCCTTAAGGATCCGGGAGCTTTTTCGGCAATGACATCGGGTCGTGGCCACGAGCTGACAAAAAAAGGAGAGTCTCGACGAATGCTTAGGCGGACGGACGAAGAACAAAGATCTCTACGTACCGCTGGTGTCGGTGCTCGTGGTGGTGGTGGTGGTGGTGGTGGTGACGGTGGGTGATGATGATGACGACGAGGAGGAGGAGGAGAGTAGTTGGATTTGAAGGAAGCCTCGCGGGTAGCGGTAGTTGTCGCTTTTAGCGGGACGAGGGACGTATAGAGCGCGTGCGAGAGAGAGAGAGAGAGAGAGAGAGAGTGGGGAGCGGTTCCAATCAATGCCGGGGCTGGTGGTGAACTATAGCCTCGGTACCCTGAACGGACACAAAGCCATTGTTGGACCTGGCTGCACATGACATTACCAGCCGCTTATCTCCACGGGTGAATCCTCGGCTTTGGGGCTTCAAGGGCGACGGGGCCAGCTGTTGCGCTAATTCGGCTTGGCTTTTCCCTGTTCCGGTACTGGCGACGTTGGCGGCCAAGACGTCGTCGAGCCTTAGCCGGCTACCCCCCTATTGAGGGTTGGGGGGTTGGGGAGGGGGGTACGCGACGGTACAAGGAGACAGAGAGAGAGAGGGGGGGAGGGGGAGCGGAGCGACTGGACCGTAAAGACGGGACGGGACGGCTTTCAGCTTGACTTTTCCGAGCGCGCGCTCTCTCTCTCCTTACCGCTCCCGTGCGCAATTAGTCACGACGAGTGCGACCAAGTAGTAGTAGTAGTAGTAGCGGCAGCGGTAGCAGGAGTAGCAGCAGCTCTTCTAAACCTACCTCGGCTCACCTCGGCGACGCCTTGCCGAGTAAACACTCGCGCGTTATTTCGTATACCGAATGAATCGTCGATGCAACGATCGCATTCGCATTCGCATTCGTATTCGTATTCGTATTCCCAACCCGAACCTCCTACTCCTCCACCTCCACCTACTCCTACTCCACCTCCCGCTCCATCTCTCTCTCGCCGTTTCTCAGGAGCAGCTCGACGACGTCTTGTTTGTTACCCGGCGTCACTCGCGTCACGTCGCCCGCCTCGAATCCTCGAATCGGCCAACGTCTACAGCTTTCCTTATTCATCTCCCGAAAGCTCAGCTCCGAGCTCTCGCGGCTGCCCCCCCCCCCGGCAAATAAAGCAATTCAATCTCCTAACTTTTGTTACCTCCTCCCTCTTAGATAATAGGGCCGCGGGGCCATTCATTTGTTATTAAGCTGCCGCGGTGCGCTTTATTCGCGGCACATTCAATCGCAGCCTCAATTTTACAATTATCAAACACATTGTTGAACTTTAATAGAATAGTGTTGTTGTATTCAAAGAGCGCTCCAACAAGATACAACCCCCTCCGCGGCCCTACACACGGGCGGCAGCTCTCTCGGCCGCTCTCTCGATCGCAGTGTGCGTGAAACCCCCGCCATTGTGTAGGACTCGCCTCCTTGCATTGTCTACCCTTCCGCGGCCTTCTAAGAATCTCCACTTTTTTTTTCTCCACGGACTCCAGAAGCGCGGCCGACCCGCGTCTCTCTCTCTCTCTCTCTCTCTCGCGCACTCTCGCCCGAAATCATCGAGCCGTATTTAAATAAAAGGGGGGGGGAGGGCTTTCGGGCTTATGGAAAACTCATTAGTTCGCTCGGCCGGACGTACGTACGCACTTACGTAAGTCCGAGTTGCATCCCCTAACGTTAAAAAAAAAAAATTCGTCTCCCTAAAGGAGAATGAAAAAAAATTCACACGGGAAATGACGGGGAAGGTGCGTTACGGGGTTGCGGGGTTATTGGGGTTTCGGGGCCAAGGAGCTTTTAATGCGCCTGTCGTGAATCCACGATGAAAAATCGCCCCTCGAATGATACATGGGACTTTAATGAGGACGTCCCGAGCTCTTGTGCACTTTGTTTTCGGCTTCCTCTTATTCGGCAAACGTTTCCCTTAAGCCCGACCCCCCCCGCCCCTCCCGCAGGAATCCGTAATAGCCGGCTAAACGAAGACGTACCCACCGTTCAATTTGCCGACAAAAAGCTCTTTTACAACTCGCGAGGTCGACGAGTCCATGGAGTACGAGGAGGAGGAGGAGGAGGTGGAGGAGTAGTAAGAGGAGTAGGAGGGGGGGGTTATAGGGGGTTATCGGGGTTATTACAAGTCGAGAGACCGCACGTTTATCCTGTAATGCGTAAACGTGTGGCATTGTCCCCCCACCCACCCCCGTCTTGGTAACCACGGGTACTCTTCGTGTCATCGATATCTGGCCGTGCGAGGAAAACCGTCTCGCCCTAGGAAGAAGTAAGTGCCGCGAAATCCTTGTCGAAAATCGTGAAAGTGGCCGATTGGGTCGTGAAATGGGCCGCAGGAGCCGGCAACAATGACAGACGAAGAAAAGAGCAGATGGCAAGAGAGGCCGGCCATTATAATATCTTTTGTCTCCCTCGTCTTTGCTCGCCCCACCCCCCCCCCTCCCCTCCGCTCCGCGCCGGCCGCGATGCCTACCCTGGTGGGGATCCGCGCGCGCGCGCTCCGAGGGCCTCGCGCACCCTCGACCTTACGCGCACGGAGATCCTTATCAGCCAGCAGTGGGCTAAGGGCCCACTGGTAATTTAGTAATTTTTCAATTTTTCCGTCCTTGCGAATGGCCGAGCTGATCCCGAGCCGTCGGGAGCGTCCGCAATATCTCACAAGGCCCGGCTCGCCCCAGGATTATTAGACTCCCAAAAGCACCCCTAATTTTCCCTTTAAGATTGCCATCGGAGGCGCGCGTCTGTTTGCTTTGGGGTTGGTGGGGCGGGGAGGGGCAGGGGGGGACAGGCGCTGCCACGTCGGAACTCGGATCTTTCTTTCTTTTCTTTTTCTTTTTTTTCTTTTTTTCTTTCATTCTCTCTCTCTCTCTCTCTCTCTCACTCTCTCGGCTCTCTTGCAAATTCCTTTGTAATTACAAGCCCGACACGTAGGCGCGCTGAAATTTTCGACCGCGCCCTTCCTCCCCCGCCGACCGTTTAGAACAATATTTGACACGTACGTGGCCAGAGGTTTACCGAGGCTGATTAACATTCGAGATAGCCGGATAAGCCGTTGTTGCGGAAAAAAAAAAAAATGTCCGTGGCTGTCTGTGGGTGTACGTGGGTGTACGTGGGTGTACGTGGATGTACGTGGGTGTCCGTGGGTGGCCGAAACAGCAGACGGCACGAAAATGTCGTTCCACGCAACCTCATCTCGCGGCAGCCGCTCCGGACCGACCGACAAACAACGACTTGATTATTTATCGAATGCCGGCCTCCCTCTCTCCCTCTCTCTCTCTCTCTCTTACCACCCTCCCCACCCCCCGTCCGCCCTACCGGTCTCCGACGTCCAATGACTGAATGTGCGCGAGCGCATTAATTCCGAAAGGCCATTTGTATAAACGAATTAATTCGACTGGTAATTAAGGCCATGCGCATTCGCGCAGATACGCGTAATTATCGTCATAAATAAGGTTGATCGGGTGCGGGCGCGGCCCTCGCTGCCGCTCGCTCCCGCTCGCTCGTCCGCAGCCTCCGAACGTCGTCGCCGGTACCAAAGACCGACTCCGCGCCGGGGATTCGAATTGAATTTTCATCGCGCGACCGCTGCGCAAATAACGATATTTGACACATAATTAAAGTTATATATGTAAGGGGGAGCAGCTGGACACGGTCCTCCGGCTCTCTCTCTCCCCGCCTCTCTCCCCGGCTACCGTCCATCGATCGCCCCGAGAGCCCCGCTTATTATTCATTATTGCAGTCGTTTTTTTTTATTGTTTTTTGGTCTTACAGTCTTGCCGGACGGTATAAACCGGTCAGTGGGATTATCCCGCGAGAGGGTTCGCGGATCTACGGGGCGGGCGGAGGTGCCGGACAACGTCCAGCCGAGTCAGTCGCGACGGAAGCCGGAGGAGCTGAGTGAGCGAACAATAATAACAATAACAATAACAATAACAATAACAATAATGATGATGATGATGATGATGATGAAAAATATATGATCCAGGGCGCACGCCTAGGCGCATAAATCAGAAGGAAAATCATTGGGAATGAGTCCCCTTTTGGCGGGCATAAAGGAACTACTCGGTGCGAATGGACGTGATCGACGCCACGAGAGAGAATCGACGGATCTGAAAAAGGGACGGAGGACAATGCTCTCGTAGGATCAGGAGAGGCCAGGCGAGAGGACTATCCGCGTTAACCGAGAGAACAAAGCCCCGCCGGGATATCGTTCCGTCCCCCCCACCCCACCCCACCAGTGCGCATTATTACAGTTGTCTTGGCGGCCGAAGGTAATTTTGCCAATGAAAATAGGAAAGTGCTCTCGAAAGAAAATAATCGAATTATATCCCTTTGGCCGAGCGAAGCCTCCGGCTTCCCGCTCCCCGAATTCCTCCAAAACCTACCCTACCTACCCTACCCTACCTACCCTACCCGACTACCTACCCTACCCGACCTACCTACCCTACCCGACCTAACCGATCGACGTAGTTATACGGACGACTCGGGGACCGACCGTCCCGATAAATAATAAATAATTAATTTTTATCGGCTCGTTCGTACGGAGGCGTTGAACGATCCCCAAGAACGTGATAATGACAGACGAGCAGGAGGTGGGGCTTCGGGATCTAGGAAATCGATAGACACGGGAGGGTGGTGGGGGCCTTGTCGGGACGGACGAGGGCTCCCAATACTGGCCAATTATCACTGGAGTTTAGCAACTTTTCCATAACGTGACCGCGGGGCGAGACTAGCGAAAACAGGGGTGGAGGGGGGTGGCGGCGGCGGGAGGTGGACAAGGGACTCGTAAAAGCTGCCCTGCAAAAAGCCGGGAAATAAAAAAGCCGAGCTAATAATGATAGCCGGGCCAAAGTCGGCCGGGGCCCTTATCCTCCTGCCGGCACGGGCAGACTCACTAACATCGACTAACAGTGAGTGTGAGTGAGTGAGAGAGAGAGATAGAGGGGTGTGAGGGGGGGGGAAGCCGGGACCGCGTACAGAGACATCGAGGCTCGAGGGGTGGAAGGGGGCGCGGAGAAAGGCCTCCAAGACTGGTTGCGTCCTGTTCTGCTCGTCTCGCGCACCTGGCCGCCGAAAACTCGGATCTAGAGTTTCTTTGGCGACCGAAATTAATCCGGGCCTCCCCTCCCCGAGCCTTTTGCCCCACCCTCGGGCCGACTAGCGCTCGTACGAACACACGGGCGGGCACACACGCACGGGCAGCAGCCCAGACTCCGTTAAGGCCGCTCCGATTACCCGTAATTCCATCGGTGCGCATCGTTTGCCGCCAAAAACTTACATCCCCCCTCACAACCCTCCCCCCTCGCCGTTCAACCCACCACACGCGTCTCACCCGAGGCGCTTTCCTTTCTTACCACGGCTGGGTTGGCACGGCCGGGAGCTCCTCCGCCTTCGCTTTTCACGCGAGGGGAACCCTCGTCGGGGTAGATTCGAGGTCGCGCTGATTCTCTGCGACTCCGCGACCTCTTGCGGCTAGACGAGCCTGACCTTGACGGCTCTGACCGGGGTTATTGGGAGGAAGGGTGACGCCGGGAATCCGGCCTCCTCTAATCTATCAACTCTCTTCTTTTTTCTTTTTCTTCTTCTCTCTTCTCTTCTCTTCTCTTCTTTTCTGTTCCTTTCTCTTTTATATCCCCGCCCCCCCCCGTATACCCGAAGGACCCACTCGAAAGCTAATGGAAGCCTCTCGAATGATTGGGGAATTATCGAGCTTATCTACCCTCTAATTAAATCGAGGAGCTCGTGGAAATCCGAAGCCCGCGTTCTCCGAAGGTCTCCGAAGGTCTCCGACGGTGGGAAAACAGATTTTTACCAGATTATCGAATTGTCGGGCACGAGCGCCGAGCTCCCTGAGCAGCCGAGCCCTCCGAGCTCCAAGGCCGACGTCGCCGCCGTAACCTGGCCGCGAATTTCGTATCACCAGACCGGGCAATTAGTAATAATTCGGCACTTATTTTCTTATTTCGTAGCGAGCATCGCTAGTCGGTCTCCATAAAGGACGGAAAATAAGAAGAAGAAGAGGAGGAGGAGGAGGAGGAATGGAACGGTAGAGCCGAGTAAGTTTGTCTCGACGTCGAATCCCACCATTTTTTTTTTTTTTTTTTTTTTTAACGAAATTCACGTTACTCCTCTCTCTCTCTCTCTCTCTCTCTCTGTGCCCACGCGCAGAGACATTGTGAGACGGCCGTTTACGTGTGCGCGCATGTGACTGCTGATTAGCCACGTAGCGAGAAATTTTTCATATAGAAATCGACGGCTTAGAGTAGGGGCTTGCTTCGCTGCTTAAATTTTCTAATGGTGAAACTAACGCCAAGTCAAAGTTCAGCTTTGCTTTGACTTTAAATTAACGTCACTTCAATGCCACCAAAACCTTACCGCAACACTCTATTTCAAACAATATCATTTCAATCGCACGTTGGCTTTTATCTCTCTCTCTCTCTCTCTCTCTCTCTCTCTGTCTCTATTCGTATCGTTGCCTAAGCGTATGTATTACAACAACAGGACGAATTACTACGAGTTTCGACGGTGTGGGGGGGGAGGCGGGGCAGAGGGGAGGTTTATAACAAAACGGACTCATTTCGTATTGTCCAGTGAAAACGAGTTTTATTTTTTTTTTTTTTTTTTCATACCGTGTTTGATATTAAATAATTTCTTAGCCATAAAGTATGCGGTGCAGTTAAACGTACGGGAGAGGAGAGGATTTTTATCAGCTGAAAGCCGCGCCAGTTTAATTTTCAGCTTGGCCGTTTAAAGTCTTCCTCTCGAGCGTTTTTATCTCCTCCTTTCAAGCGCATGTGCGTGTAAAAGTGAGCCCTGCCCTCCCCCGCTTACGCCGACACGTATACGTACGGGCACTGCGGGCAAGTAAGGCTTCTAATTACTTTGTCTTTATTCGCAATGGCTTTATAAAATATGACGAGGGGCATTTAAAGATAAAAATACCCGCCATTGTGTCTTTTTGGTATTATCAAGTCGCGCGGGAGCGTGCGCGCGTGTGCGCGCTTACGCATACGTATGCGCGTGCACGGGTAAGGGAAAAAGAGAAAAAAACAGAGAAAAAAAAATAAAAAAAAAAATAAAAAAAAAGAAATAACGAAATTCCGCGCGACATGCGTTTTAAATTTTATCGAGGATTATTTAATGATCAATTTCACGCGCTTGCCGGGATCGCTGCTAAGCTATTTAAACGCATTACATAACTGGCTCTGATCTAGATTAGTGACGAGCCACGCATTTTCAAATAAAGCCATTTAAAGATGCTTAATCAAATAAGGGGGAGGAGAGATTTCGTGGTCGGCGGAATATTTTCTAGCCATTTGTACACGAGCCGCTCACGTAGTAGTCGTCGGTAGAGATAACCCGCCTCGCTACAACGTAATCTGTCACATTCTCTATCTCGGCTTCTCGCCTTCCCTCCCTTCCCGCCCCCTGCCCCCTGCCTCCGCTCGCCGACTCTCGACTCTCCGCGCTTTCGAAAAAGAGGCTCTTTCTACGTCCTCGGGCGGAAATGCAAATACGGACCGATAAGAGACACGCACTCACACGCACTCACGCCCACACGCCCACACACGCACGCACGCACACACACCTGAGCGCCTCTATTCATTTGACATTCTTCATCATCGTCATCATCATCATCATCTTCTTCTTCTTCTTCTTCTTCTTGTTCTTCTTCTTATGATATTTGGCGCTCTCGTAACCTCGGTCACGTGGTTCGACCTCATTCGAGGATAAAGAGGGAATTCGGATAGAGGAGACGCCAGGGCCGATCTATTACAAATATACAATAATTATAATGTGGAGCTATTGGGGAGTCTTTCTTCTTCTTCTTCTTCTTCTTCTTCTTCTTCCTCCTTCCTCTTTCCCTTTTCATTACTCCTCGTTGCTTGTACGGGCGTTGGCAATTATCTACAACAATGGGCTCGTATAATAATTGTCGGAATCATGCAAATGAAATTGTAGAGCAAGTACGCTTTGCATTCCTTTTCCTCTTTTACGTATCCTTGGCCAAAAATTAATAATTACCGGCGGCATTTCAGAATTTAAATAAGCCACTCAATTACTTTAACGTTATTCCTGCCTTTTCAATGAACGGGACAGGGGAGGGGATTAATATATATATATATATACATATATATATCTTAAATATTTAATTATAAGCTTGAACGTGTATACGTGCACGAGGGGTTATTGGCTAAATGACGATCGAGCTGTGCACAGGAAATATAATAATAAACGGGAGAAAATTAAATTAAGTGTTAAATTATACCGAAACCTGCGCCACAATAACCTTTCCACATAATACCGCCGTCTTATTAGCCTCTATTTCACCATAGTTTATACATCATTATGATATTTATAAGCGAAATATAATCGAGAGCCCGGCAGAAAACTTTACTCGGCCTAATTAAAATTAATGCTCGATTTGCTATATGTAATAAGTACATTACCGTATCTGCTAAACATTAAAGTCCTCGGATTTATTTTTAATTGAAACATCAGAGGGGAGAATAACGTCGCTCCCCCCGCCCTCCCCCGCCACACCACTCGGACCCTCTCGCTCACCTGCCGAGCCTTGAATTATCATTACGTCGTCGTTGTCAGTCTATGATACCTTTGATTAGTCGTCCCCCGCCCCCCCTCGTTCTCTCGGTCATTTTTGTCCCGTAAGAATTAAAGATCATTGCCGTTAGATTTGAATTTATGATTTTGTCATTTTTTTTTTCTTTTTTTTTTCGCTCTCGTAAACGTTCCGCGTCGGCCATTCTCGAGCCATTGCCCGGAGGTAAAAGCAAAGCCCCCCCCACCCCCTCATCTTGCCCCTCGCCCCAATAACCAGCTGCAATTATTAATCATTAAGGAGAAAGAAATCGGGGGTCCGTCCGGAGGAGGGAGGAAAATTAATAATAATAACAACAGTATAGTAGCCGGGGGGAATTATAAATGTAAGGGGTTTGTGAGGTGTAATGGATATAAGTGAAGTGTAAAGGGCGCCGTGGACTCGGGTCGAGTGTCTTGAGGAAAACTCCCCCCCCCCAGACTTCGGACTCGTTTGATGCAGAAAATATTTATAATTCGTGATATTAAAATCTTCTTTACCGCTACGTACCCCGTCCACGCTCATATTAATTTCATGTAATATCGAATGCGAATGAGCGGCAGTGTCGTTCTTCTTGTTCCTTTTTCCTCCTTTTCTTCGTGATTTCTATTATTCGAAGAGCAACGTGGGTAGGGGGGGGGACGTAGGATTTTCAGAAGCACTGGCGCCGTGATTGACGGGCTCCAGAGGCTTTTTTAAGGAGCGGGAGGAGGAGGAGGAGGAGGAGGAGAGGGGTGGCTTACAATGAGCGAATCGATCGGGAAACCGTAAATTCCGCTTGGAATCAGCGAGGTCGTAAAAAATATTAATTCCACATCCAAGTAGGGGTCGGAGGTAGTTTTCCGGGCCGCGTAGCCCAGAGAAAATTTATATTATTCCACGGCCTCGTACGAGATCTATCAGACGCGAGGTATTTGCCCCTCCTCGGCTATTGCTAAGCGGGTGCGGAGGTGAAAGCTACCCGGACCCGCTCCTCCCCGTCTAGGCGAGGGAACGCGACCCCCCCTCCCCCGTCCCGCCGCGGCGCCACCTAACCCAGCTGCCGTAGCCGCGCTCTCGATAAGAATATAAACGTGAAGTAATATGCTAATAACGGCCAGCTAACCGATCGCGCGCTTTTCCCGGTACGCCCCCTATTACGTCCCCTTCGCGTCGGCGGGTCATGACTCGGCTCGGGATCGGCCATCGTCGAATCGTATGATCCGCGACTCGTCCGATCGATCGAGTCGGAGCCGTTTCGTCCCGTCGTTACCTCGACTCCCCGCGAAGAATGTACTTGGATCATCGCACTACCTTTCGTTTCGTTCTGTCCGTTCTGTCCGTTCTGTCCGTTTATACATTATTCCCCTGGATTTTCCCGCTCTCCTTAACGATGCCTTAACGCTCCCCGAATCCTCGTTCCATTGCCATTTAACATCGTACGTTAAACAACCCCGTTAATCCTATCGCCTAGCTCGATCTCCATGATCGTTTAGCTCCCTTAAATCATTATTATTATTACGCTATGCCCGTACGCAATCTTTACGTCCTTCGGCTTTTATTGTTCCTTCTCGAGGGCTCTCCTTACTTTCCTACATTCCATTGCATTCGGCGGAGGGAAGAAGAAGAAGAAGAAGAAGAAGAAGAAGAAGAAGAAGAAGAAGAAAAAATAAACAAACACTGCGCATTTACCGTTGGATAATAAAAGCTCTTATCTCGTCCGTCGGGTGTCTCGATAATAATAATAATAATAAATAGATCGTCTGGCATCGATACGCAGGCCCGAACTGAGCCTAAAGTAAGCCGCCCGCCCGCCAGGGCGAGGACCGACGCTACTCTCGATCAATTCGATCAATCCTCGCCCAATAATTAATAATCCTCCTCGCCCCTTCCTTATCCATTCGACGATTCAACGGCGATAATGAAGGCATTTTCGCCATAAACTATTGTTATTGGGGTTATTTGTAAAATACCCTAGCGCGGTAATTAATAGGCCCTGAGAAATCCCTGAGATTTTCCGGATAATTACGAAAGGGAGGACAGGAGGGAGGCTAATGGGAAAGCCAGTAGTAGTAATAGCACGCGATCCCTCCTACTTATATGTATACATATAATTAAAATAATCTTACTCCTCGAAACGTTCTACGTTGTTTGGCGTTTTTTTTTTCTTCAATGCGTAGCCCCATAAGAAGCTATAATAATTGAAATCCTCGGTACGAAGCCCTTTCCAGTATCATCATCATCATCATCATCATCATCAGCATCAGCATGATTATTAGTATATTATTAGTATTTATTATCGTCTTTATGTAATATAGTGGAGCGAACGAGGCCAGAGGCCAGAGGACGGATTTTTCCCAAATCTCGTTTAAAATATGTTCACAAGCTTATGAAGCATTTAATGCGGGGGCATTTAAGGGAACAGATTCCGTTTGGGGAAAAGCCCGGAAAGCCCGGAAAGCCCGGAAAGGAAAATAGGAGAAGCGGCAGTGAGTAAGAGGAAGGAGATAGAGATATTTGTATTGGCCCAGTCGGTACCTGGATTCGTTTCCGCGTTAGAGCTGTTGATGTGTGAGGGATGGGGGATGGTGGGGGGGGGTAGGGGGAGGTGGGCGAGACGTAGGAAAAGCGTTGGAAATTAGATGGCAAATAAGAGCCGCGCTGACGGAGATTTGAGGTAGAGGAGGAACGGCCGAGACGGTTTTAAAGCTCTGTGTACAGTGATACCGATAAGAGAGCGATAATAAAGTTTTCCAGATCTCGGGAAAAGCGTAGATTACGGGCCGAGGAGAGGATCGCGATTTCCCGGTTTGTTTGATCGGGACCTCGTCCCGGTGAGATATTTACAGCTCGAAGATAAACCTCCAGGGTTATCCCTCTTTCCTGCTTCCTGTCCTTGATATCCGAGGGGGTACCCCCTGCCCCCGGCATCCTCTCTCTCTCTCTCTCTCTCTCTCTCTCTCTCTCTCGCTCTCTCGCTCTCTTTACCACGGCACTTTTGCGCGCGAAAAATAAATCGGGCTTCTCCCCTCGTGACGAGGGAGCCCCAGGTATACGTGTCCCGGCCCCTTGAGCCTCGAGGCGACAGAAGAAAAGAGAGAGAGAGAGAGAGAGAGAGAGAGAGAGAGAGAGAGAGACCGCGATGATAAACCAAATAATCCGAGCGTACCGCGAATGATTAATCGCCAGCTTTGGTCGCACAGTGCGACGTTATGCGAGTTCCCTGCACCGTCCTGACCCCTGCCTGCCACCCCGGTCCCGCAGTCCATGGCCACTGCTGGAACCGTGAGGGGCGCACGGGACCAAGGGGGTAATGTAAGAGAGAGAGAGAGAGGGGGGGGTGGGTAGAGGGAAAGAGACTTCCGAGGGACTCGGGACTCATGGGTGATTCATGTGGGAAGTCGGATTCATGGGATGAATCAGAGGGCGAATGTATCGCAACAGGGCAATTAATCACCTCGCGAAGGATACGCACTGCTTTTAAGTATTGGCTCGCGCCGGACGTTTACCTGCCAGGTACAGGTACCATTTCCACGGCCAGCCGATGTACAACAATTAACGGCATTGTTGGCTGCGCGTTGTTATGACGCCCGTGGCCGCGATCGCGCTCAGATTAGCTTCCCGGAGCCGGTGAGAGGAAGTCGTGCCGAGCCGGGATGCAGGTCGTGTTATTGTACCTAGGACCTAGATCGATAACCAACTCTCTTCGCTCTCAAACTTTGGTCGCTTTGGATCGTCCAGTGACCTTCCCATTCTCTTCTCTCCTCTCTCTCTCTCTCTCTCTCTCTCTGCCTCTCTCTGCCTCTCACGCCACCTCTCGTATTCCGTTTCTCATCTGTGGGTCGCTCGGGTCCGTCGTCTAAATCGACGAGCCCCCGGGCGTCTGCGAATTTTCGAAAGGATCCTCATTATGGCTCGGCCATTAGGTTATAAATAGAATATTCCATAAGCCCGTCGTTAAGCGCCCGGGAGTGGGGAATAAGATTTTCGGGGAAATGCGTCGGGCCGGCGAATCCGGAATGTGCCTCCTAACCCATTTCTAACGGCCGATCTATTATCCGAGACGTTCGATTTACAAAGAGGCCCGGGGCCGCTCGCCGACAATACCTGGAGAATTATTATTTACCTCATTCTCCTGAAAATCGAACGCGCGACAATATTTATTTCGTCGCATAAATCAAAACGGGGGGCCCCATTCGTGATCCCGTGATATACAGAGACGGAGAGAGAGAGTCCGAAAGAAGAGGCGACCGTTGTTATTGGGGCAGGAGGGGGGAGGGAGGGATCTTTATTGCAGGCCAGTAGGTGGTGGTTCGCGCTCGGCGCCTATGTATCGGTAATTGCCGGTAGGGAAGAAGGGAATATCGCTTAGCGATCGACGGCTTAGGCAGGACTCTAAGCCGATCCAGCCCCGATAAAATCGCGTCTTCTGGAAATCGGAGAAACTTTTTCAAAGTTTTCGGCCCCGGCCGGCCTCATCCCGGATCGTCCTTATCGGCCGTATTATCAATATTAACGATATAAACAACATTCCACGGCGGGCAAATAAAAGTTGAAAAAGGGTGATTACCGGTGTCCCGAACCTCTCCGGATGCCTCATTATTTCGATTCGCCCGAGCCGGCCTTTAACGCTTTGTGCAACCGAGCCTCGAGACAAGAAGTGTGCGGGATGGAGTGGGGGATGGAGTGGGGGAGCGGGAGGCAGGGAGTAGAATTTAGAATTTCGTGGGAATCAACATCCGGTGTGTTGGCGCGTTCGCTCGAAGGAGGGAAACGGTGGTCGTCGCGGTGGGACGGGGGACCGGGGGGACGGGGGACAGCATCAGCATCAGCATCGGCAGCAGTAGCCGGTAGTGGTGGTGGTGGTGGTGGTGGTGAGCGGCTACTCGCCTACAGATAGACGAATTTCGCTGTCCTCCGGGACATTTGAGGCGCGACACGCGCGCCCGATAAAGTCATTAATGTAATCAAACGGAGGATGACGATTGGGCTGGAATCGAGGGGCCGGGGAGGGTAGGTAGGTACGTAGGTACGTGTGTGCGCGTGTGCGTGTGTTGGGATGAGGAGGGAGGGGGTGTCAGTTATCTAACGGGCCGGCTGTTCGGTTAGCGCGCGTCACTTCCGAAAGCTCTTACACGTGGACGGAGGAGTCGGAGGGCAGCAACTGGGCCAACGGACCATTGAACTATGATAAACTCGGGCACGCCCGGTGAATATAATTTTTTATCTAACGCCGCGCTCGTCACCGAGGAGACGACGTTATATAGGCAGGCGTCCGCGCGCGGCCGAATTTATAATACAGGAAAGGGATTCTGGTCACGGCAAAATGAATGCTCATCTTTCACTCGGTGCCTTTCCCTTCCTTAACCACCTCCTCCGTCCCGCCTCCGCCGCCCACCCAACGAACGTCATCGTCGCGCCCTCCGTCCTCCTCCTACCTCCCTCCCACCTACACCCCTACACCCCTAACACCCTGCCCCGGCCTTTACCTGGCGCTCGCCCGCGTCGCGCAACGGCCTTAAATTTTCGCCTGTCAGGCGACGCTCCTTCTACCGACCCCCTCCCTCCATTTTTACTTTTTATTCTCTCTCTCTCTCTCTCTCTTTTATTTTATATTTTATTTCCACGGGCATCGGCCATTAAGTTTTGATGTCATCATTAGGCCGAGGAGGAATACGGGGCCCGGGCGACCTCAGGAGCAACGTTCAACAAAGACGAATTCCAGCGCCGATCTAGCTAGAAAGCTAGTCCGGATCATCGCTTATGGAGGACAAAGAATTTAAATTGAAAGTTTTTTTTCTCTCTCTCCCCTCTCCCCGCGCCCCTCGCACCCACCGCCACCACCACCGTCACCACCACCACCGTCTCTCTCTCGCTCTTTTTATAAGATCCGAGCTGCGAGAAAGTCGAGGAGGAGATAAACAAACTCTAATGGGATCCGCATTTATTTGCGACTCGGAGATCGATGCAGATTCACATTGGGCGGATTTACGTCTCATTTAGGTCATGGATTTTCATAATTATAATCTCTAGATGTCGTTATCGACTCTCTACCTGCTACACTGCACACTCGTTTACCGGTTATCCCTTTTCTCACCTTCCGGTGAGAGCCGCGGTTTACTCTGCCTCTGCCCCCCGCCCCACCACCCCAATAATCCCGTATACTCTGCTAGGCAATTATTTAGCGAGGTAACGGTTAGTACGGGTACATTAGTTTCATATCGATTGCCTAAATTCATTGATTCATTCCTAATTCACGATTCGACTTGGACTAATTCGCATCTACGGACTCGTATCCGACTAATAATATTAAATATTAATACTCTAATATTAATATTTATACGCTCGGACGTATCGTTTCGTAAGTACGAGTACATGCCATAAGGCGGGGGAGCGGTTCGAGCAAATTAAAAACTACTCGCGTATGAGCAGTTGCATCGCCAAGGGGCGTCCAATTGGATTCTGGCGCGGAGCGGCGCATCTTAACGAGAATAACGTTACGAGCGCTGCACGGGACTGAGTATCGCGAGACTGACAGGCGATAAAGGAACGTATTCGCTCTTAAGGCAGAATATTGAAACGTAGCCGCGTTTCGCTCGACTTCTCTTTTTTTTTTACGTATGTGAGCAGGTAAAAAAAAAAAAGAAAAAAGGCCTTACGCAATTTTATTATTATTAGTATACGCGAGGCGCGCGCGCGAGCTGCTTTTCGCATGTGTTTTCAATAGGCTCGACATTACCATTCGATCCCATTAACTGTTATACCTTGATATTCCAAAGACATTCATATAAATATATATGTATAGAGAAATATACGAAAAAGACGGGCAGAGACTGAAATTTACGAAAATCCGTTGAATTTGAAACGGTTTATATTATCGAATTCATATCCTCCGTGAATTATTCATGGGTTATTTTTGTTTTTATTGAAAATGGCGAGTGTAGCGGCAGTGGAGGGGCAGGGGCAGGGGAGGGAGGCGGTATAGGGAGCGTCTCCTGCAGTCGAGGCGTTAAATTTAAAAGTCCCGACCGTAGATAAGAATTATATGCGCGCCGGCTCGACTTTTCGAAAATTTTCGCGACAGGCAGGGATGGAAGCGCGGGCCGGTTATTTATTTAGGACCGGGTATCGGGGAGTACTCTCCCTTCCTTTAATCTAGGCTCGGTATTCGGTGCCGCGCAAAGGGCCGACAGGTGTTCATTAAGCACCGTATTCCCCCATCAAGATCCTCGACGGCGCCTTGGCCTACAGCCGAAATGTGGTAAGGAACCTCATGACGACGACGACGACGACGACGACGAGGAGTAGGACGATGAGGAGGAGGGGGAGGAGGAGAGAAGCCGTGCCTAGACATAAAGGCATTGCGGCAACGATCATCGGGAGAGCCTTGACTTTTTGACAAATGCGTACGTGTGAAGGCGCGTACGTATAAGAATTTATGCGTCCGTAGAGACGGGGACGGCCACGCAGACGCGGCCCCGCGCACAATGAGGCTATTTTTAATCCTGAAATTAAGACTCCCTGTGTTTCTATAAATTTATTATTGCATATTTATGAGGACGGGATCGCGGCAGTCACCCTCCCCGAGGCGGCGCCCATTATTCCGCCCTGGCCGATTATTGCATAAGGAGTTTTGACAGAGGACGCGTTGCCGCCTCGGATTTTTTTAAGGCCGTTAAGTTATTGTTCGGCCGCCGTTAAGCGCGGACGCTTAAACTAGAAAGTTACGGCTTAAAGTTTTTTTTTCAACGATCTGGCCCCCCCCCTCCCTCCCCGACTCCCTTGCCTTTTCACTACCGACGTTTTTGGCATTATGCATTCGTTGGCCGAACCGCGCATGCAAAGGATAAAATACGCCTATGAAAAAAAAGAGAAAGAGGAGGGGAAAGAAAAAGAAATAAAACAAAAACACAAACACAAACGCAAACGGCAGCGATACCCGGTGCGTAAAGTGACGTCGCGCGCGCATGCTGTATTATCCTATTTTCTATGGCATTGCATTCAATCTATCGGTCCGGCTCGTCGCTAATTTAGAGTAATTCTAGTAACGAGTCGAGTTCTCTCTCTCTCCTCTCTCCCTCTCTCTCTCTCTCTCTCTCTCTCTTACCCCGTTCGTTTCTTTTCTTTCTCAAATAAGCGGCCCATTGTCGTTCGATGTAATAATACAAAAGTAGCCTTTCGAATAATTTATACCGCAATCGGCCCTCCCTCTCGCCCTCTCTCCCTCTCGCCCTCTCGCCCTCTCGCTGTTTTATGAAACGAGTCGTGATCATAATTTAAAAAGTCCATCACCTTTACGTAATGAGCAGAGGAAACGAAATAAATCTCAAGAGGGGCTCTGTTGTTTGCATAGCTAATAGAGAATCGGCTTAAATTATGATAAAATATTATTTTTTTGGGGGGCGGGGGGGGGGGGAGATAAATCGTCGGCTGTTTAGAGTACGTTAACTATATATTGAATACGTTCGGGATGCTTCGTAATGGAGGAATTAATCCGGGCAAACGTATTCCAAAGATGTTTTAGCCGAGCCAGCGTTTGCATTGTAATTAATGATCTCGTTTTTGTTTTATCCGTTTGTTGGCAGGATCGGTGGTGCGGCCCGGTCCGATGTCGGCATTCACCCGAGATATCCACTCGGCTATGGGCCGTACGGGGTCAGGGGTTATTGAGGTTATTGGGGGGGGAGGAGGTAGCGTTAATTAATTAAGGCGGCGCGTAGTCGTACGAGAGTACAGACGAGAGTGGCGCTTCCAGCCACTACAGGAAGTAACGAGAGGCCGAGCGACGCTGAAGACGCGCGACGACGCTCTATGACGTAGGATCTCGTTAAGGTCCGGTCGAGAGGAGAGTCGTTAAGAGGGGCCGAAGGCATCCTGCGCCCGGCTTCCGCCCCCGTCAACGAGGCGACAAGTAATTGCCGTGCCGTTAAAAAGCCGAGCGTCGCCCGCTTTCGGACCCCCCCTTCCACCCCGGTGTGTGTGTGTGTGTGTTCGGCGACGCGAGGGGAGCCACGTGTGCGGGGATGCGGGAGAAGGTCTTAACGAGCGGACACGTGCCGCGTTGCAAGGAGGAGGAGGAGGAGGAGGAGGAGCTCGAGAGTTCGATTCGCGGCTCCATTAGCTCCTCCACCCTCCCCACACATCCTCCACCAACCCCATCCCCGCCCCCTCAAAGCCCCCGGTCACTATTAGTCCGCTCGGCCCATTCCGACTGCGGCCGTCTCGTCGCGTCCGTCCCTCGATTACCTGACACCCGCGCTCACCGATTCACACCGTATAAAAGATTCAGCGGGGCCCCACCCCCGTTCAATTTCCCCCGACCCCGCCCATATGCAATCGTTTTCATTGGCATTAGCCTCGTGAAATCGCTCGCCCTTATCAATTATTCCGTATAGTCCAGCTAATGATATTTAGATTGGAATCGCTGTTAACCCACTTTTGTACCACTACTCCCGTACAGTCCGACACTAATTACACGTCCGCCCGTGCTACCTACCCCTACCCCTACCCCCCCGTCCGTCCGTCCACCTGCATGCACGCATGCATGCATATAAATATCCATAAGTACGTGTGCGTGGAGGCGGGCGCGTGTACGGCGCGTACAGAGATCGGGGGCGAGGGCGAGGGCGAGGGCGAGGGCGAGGGCGACGATGAATAAATTCGAGACACGGTGCGCGTGCAGTCGAAATCAAGGCGAGAGAGAGGCAAGCAGTGTAACTGGTTAAGCGAACGAGACGAGACGAGACGAGACGAGACGGTAAAGGAAAAATAAATGAAAAAAAATAAAAAAAAAACGAAATAAAATAAAAATAGCCGTTCCCTGGACGTAAATACAATGCGTACTACGGTGCAATAATCCGGCGCATAAGTATTTCTTTCACGGAGCGACGCCGCTGAATTTCGTCTTTCTAGTACCGAGAGATAGTGAGAGAGAGAGAGAGAGAGAGAGAGTCGTACGCGTATCCTGGGACAGGGAGAGCGAGTCGAGCGAACGTGAGGGGAATCGCGGGGCTGGGCCGAC
Source organism: Ceratosolen fusciceps (assembly GCA_018883505.1). Classification (NCBI taxonomy): domain Eukaryota; kingdom Metazoa; phylum Arthropoda; class Insecta; order Hymenoptera; family Agaonidae; genus Ceratosolen; species Ceratosolen fusciceps. The sequence continues at coordinate 5,244,868 of RCIC01000011.1, forward strand.
CCACTATCGCTGATCCAGATTCCCCTCCCATCCTCTCTCTTACGAACGATTAATCCTAATTGTAATAACAGCAACAACAACAACAACAACAACAGCAGTAATAAATAATAAAACGAATAAGGGTAGTGCGATAGTAATGGGCGGTGAGGATGGTGTGCGGTCGATCTCCGGGTAAGCTCGCCTCTCCTGCCAGCGTCGACAGAGTCTATAAATATGGCCGAGAGGAGCGGAGGAGCGGAGGAGTGTAGGAGGGAGAGGGTGAGGGAGAGGGAGGGGCCCGGGGACGTTGGCATCGGCTGGCTATTCATTCGGTATCGGGGAAAGATGGCCGAGCGACGGCTGGTGCGACTTTTCCACCGCCCGGAGGAGGCTCGTCAAGATGGCACGTCCCGATAAGCGTCGGAGGATTTTCACGGCTCGTTCGGTGTCTCCGGGGCTGGGGCTGGGGCTGGGGCTCGGGCTCGGGCTCGGGCTCGGGCCGTGGGAGTGGTGGAGGGAGTCCTGGGGCGGCGAAACCAAGTAGCGGATAATTCCGGCGACTTAACGGCTTAAGAACGTTTTTCTCTCCTCCCCTCCCGACCTTGCGATTGTCACGAAGCCGACGTGGCGGTGTCTGGCCTTGGGGGGGGAGGGGAGGAGAGCCGTCCCTCAGACCCTCTTGCGTCCCGCCAGCTATACCCCGCCATGATATACCCCGGCGGCACCACGACTCGGACACGCCAACGCCAACGACGACGACGACGACGACGACGACGACGACTACGCCCGTCAATTCTTCCTCTCCGGAGGAATCCCGTGTATTTTTAATTTCTCCGGGTCTCCCGTCAAATTACCGTTCTCGGCCTCTTGCCATTGACGCGGCCTGTCGATTCAACGCCACCGTTTACCTTACAATCGAAGACAGCGACAGAGAGAGAGAGGGCGAGAGAGAGAGAGAGAGAGTGAGTGAGAGAGGGCGAGCGAAACCCCGTAGGCCAATATTTCCCGAGCCGGACTTTTCTCCGCGTACGTTCTCCATATTCCATTGATTCGATGATTTATTTACATCCCCCGACCCCGTCGGTATTATTGTTTTCGACATTGCCAGCGCGTCGGCCTCGGGTTTCGAAAATTTTTAAAATAAACCTCGATTCACGGCTGCTTATTTATTCTGTTTATCATTAGAAGCCGGCTAAAGAGCCTCTAAAAATAGCCTCGGATTTTTCATACGACTCACTCGTAAGTATCAAAGGGAAATATTATATCCCAAGTAAAATATACTCGAGCCGAAAATGCCACATTACATTCGTATCGCCTTACACAAGATTATTAAATGATATTAATTACTTTTCATTTGACATTCGTTTTTACTTGTATTACCGGCTCCGTAATGTCTTCTTCTTCTTCTTCTTCTTCTTCTCCCTCCTCTTCTTCTTCTTATATTTACTTAACAAACTCGAACTTGTCACGCGTTTTTAATAATAAAACGAGAAGAAGAAGAAGACGAAGCAGAAGAAGAAGAAGAAGGAGTAGCAGAGAGTCATCTGTTTGGTACGGGAGGCCTTTTAATGTTTTCAAATGTACGCGCGATTAAAGGTTTTAACAGGTCGGGAAATTTCGTTTCGAAGCATCCGACGTTATAAATTAATATTTATAAAATTACACGGGCAGCGTAAATTCAAAGCTCCCGTTTACGCCTTTTTCTTCCTCTTCGTCGTCGTCATCTCTCGTTAAAATCCCCTAAATCTTACATATGGCATGAAGCGAAGTAAGTAAATAAGTCGCGTGTTGTCCTTCCCCCCGCCGCCGCCCCTCCCCCCAACACGAAAGATTAAGAAAACGACGGAGCAATGAATTATTTAGCATCTTGTTTTTCTATAGATCACGAAGATTAAATAAACATAATATGTTGAGAAATTTTTTTATGTCTCGGTAGTTTATGGGGGCGGGGATGGGATGGGGTGGGGGGGAATTGTTTTTCAGCTTATTTAGCCGAAGGTAAAGTAAAAAATAAAGGAAAATAGTGAGGGGCGGCGGCGGCGGGAGGAGGAGGAGTAGGCGGCGAAGGGGCAGGGGAGGAGGAGTAGGCGGGGAGGGAGGGGGTAATCGAATTCTTTTTTCGTCCTTACTCCTCCTCCTCCTCCTCCTCCTCCTCTTTAGAGTAAATAGTTTGTTTTGAGAGATAATAAGGCTCGTCGATATTACTTGTAGCGCATAAACGAGGATGATTTATTATCTTAAAAGCACGGGTCGGGAGCGAGTGCTTTAAAAATTTTTATTAACGGCTACTTTATACAATCAAGGGTAGGGTAGGGGGGGGTGAGGCAGAAGCGAGGCGCTGATTACGCGAGTGGAGGGAAATACTTACTTCTCTCTGATGATTATGTTGCGAAGTGCGCTCTCGAGCACTTAGTCCTCGGGCCCCTTTGACTCTGTGCCTCCACGTGATAGCCGCGCCTCGTACCATCCGCCCCCCCTCTCTCTCTCTCTCTGCGCCGAGTGCAATCGGATAAGTCGAATTGAAAGCACCGTTTGCGAGAGAGCGAGCGAGAGAGGGAGCGAGCGCGTAGCTGTGTGCAGGGTATCTTTAAACGACCGGGTCCTGCGAGTTTCCCTTTAATTCGTAAGCTTTTCCTCGGCGGCCTTTTAAAATTTCGAATTCCGTTTGTTTGCCCCCCCCCCCTCCCCTCCCATCCCATCCCATTCTCCTTTTCCCGGGGGCTCACGAGACGAGCTCACGGGGCGAGGGGGCTGGCGCATTCCAAATTTTAAAGTCCCGCGATTTTCCAGCCGGATGCCGGGTCGGACTCCATTAATAAATCTTTTATCCGAGCCTGCGTGCGTAGTCTCGCAGTTAAGTAAAGGTGGGGACCCTCGAGGACTTTCCTATATAAATTGTCTTATCTAACAACATTGGCTTTCAATACGAATTAGTATAAATCAGACGGTCGGTGCGTCCGTTTCGTGGAAAGGGTGTCTCGCTCTCTCTCTCTCTCTCTCTCTCTCTCTCTCTCTCTCTCTCTCTCTCTAGCTCTCTCTCTCTCTCTCTCTCTCTCTAGCTAGCAGCACCGGCCGTAACGGAGGCGCGTCGGTGTCGCACGCCAGAGTGAAAGTGGAAAAGGGGCCCGGGGAAAAACCTGTGGGAAATCGTCCCCCGTCACGCTTCGTGTACCTCGGGCTCTCGGGCTCTCGGGCTCTCGGGCTCTCTCTCCTCGGCATCCCTCCTCGGGCCGGTCGAATCTGCCGCCCGGATCTCCGGGGGCCACTACGGGACCGGCTCTGCCCCTCGTCACCCACCCCCTCTCCTGCCACGGCGCTCGGTACACCGACTCCCCGGACGAGCCGCGCTACGTTCCTTTGAGCCTCCTCCGGTCCTCGGCACCGACCCCCGCGTCCCTCTCGACTTTTCTCATTCGCTGCGGCTACGGCTACGTCTACGTCTACGTCTACGGCTACGTCTACGTCTACGGCTACGGCTGCGGCTACTACCTTCTTCCCTACTACCGGCGGGTAGACCGTACTAGACAGGAGGCTGGGAGGCTGGGAGGGAGGGAGGGAGGGTTTTTTTTTTTTAGATTTTTCAGATAACTCTGGCTTTTTTAGCCTCTGCATTTTTGAATTACGGCGCCATTGATGAAAATGCCTCCTCCCTCGGTCGCCTCGGGCTCCCGACTTTCGAGCACCGGCCCATCCTCGTCCCTCCTCTTCTCTCAATGTCAAGAGTGCAATTGCCAACGAAGTTTCCAAAAACGATTGTCACAACCCCAAAGCGAACGGACCCTCAACGGTGAGCCGGGCCCCGTTGCTTGGTCCTCGTTGTTGGTCCGAGTCGGTGCGCGTCCTTTTTCCGGTTATTTATGCACGAGTTACGTGTCCACGGCCCAGAGAGCGGCTACGCGGAAGATCCTCCATATTTCAGGCCCCCATTATAAAAGGCACCTGTAGCAGCAGCGGCAGCAGCAGCAGCAGCTCTATCCACCACTAGGCTCTAGCCAGGTCGGCTTAATTATTTCGGTCATAGGGTAGCCGGGGTGGGGGGGGGTGGGCAGGCGTACGTACAATACGAGATCGATTATATATTGTTTTCATGCTGGGAAATATTGGGAGGCGGGGGTAGGGCGGGGGCGAGGACTGGGCCACCCTGCGCTCCTCGACACAGACACTGACACAGACCATCCTACTCAAATCATGCTTCCTACGTAAATTTACCGCAAAGAGCGCGCTCGCGATGTCCTGCTCGCCCTTTACTTTCCGAACGCTCGATCGTTCGATCGTTCGGTCGGTCGGTCGGCGTTGGCGTGGGCGTGGGCGTGGGCGGCGGATATTCCTGGAAAAGGGCCGGGGCATCCGCGCGTGCCAAGAGGGCGCGGAGGCAAACGGACTGGCGCTCTACGGCATTAATAATGCATTACGGGGGTAGACGCGGGGGCAAACGGACTGGCGCCCTGGCTGGAGGTAGGTGTCGGTTGAAGGGAAAGGGCAGCCGGGGGATAACGAGAAAATTACAGGTGCCTCGGTGTAGGCGGTGTAGCCCGGCCGTCGATCGAATATCGACTGCAGGCCGGACGAGCCGCAGTTGCGAAAAAGTCCCGTGGCGCGAGGGTAGGGCGGGAAGGGCAGGCGGGCGGGCGTCGGCCGAAGGGATGAAAGGCGTTTCCCGCCCTAGGTAAGACCTCGTTCGGGAGCCAAGCGCGGCGACTAAGTGCTGCCCGCGTCCTTGGGGAAGAATAATCCTTGGCCGGTCGAAGGGGAATAATAAAATAAAAAAAAAAAAACAAAAAAAGAAACGTCAAAAGAAGGTAAGTACAGTGAAAATAAAAAAAAAAGAAAGAAAGAAAGAAAGAAACGGCAAAAGTGAGACGACGTGGAAGTAGAGGAGAATTCCTCCGTAGTTTAACAACAATTTGGAGGGGGAGGTACGGCAGGGTCACTGACACAAGGGAAGCGAGTCCCGCGTGTAGCTCGGGAGTCGAGCGGGAGTCGAGCGGGAGCCGAGCGGGAGCCGAGCGGGAGCCGAGGGGGCGCCAGCGGCGCGACGGGACGTCGCCGGGAAACCGCTCGATGCCATCACCATGGAGACAGACGCGTCCTCTCCTCCCACAGGAAGCGCTCGCCCCATAAACGCGAGGAGCCGCATCGCGGATCGCAATGTCGAATACCGGTGTCGGCCGGGGGACGCGCTCGGGAGGAAGCGCGGCTCCGCTGGCGGATGCCGGAGGTAGTAGCCCCGATCGGTCTCGGCCCTCCAGATCCTCTTCCACCTTAAGATCTAAGCCGCCACCGCCGCCGCTTTTCCATCTGCTCGTCTCTTGGTTGCGGAAGGGACACTCGAACGGGAGCAAAGGGATGGCAGCCCGGGTGGGCCGATTACTCAGTCAGCGTCGTGTCCCGGACGACTCGTCGACTCCTCGCCGACGACTCTCTTATTCGCCCCCCCCGGCCTCCCGAGTACTTTTCTACTCGCCGAGCCCTTACCCATTCCCCCTTTCGGTATTCACGACTTATCCGAGTCGTTACTCAAGGGCGTATTGATTTTCGTGATTAGGGCCGAGCCGAGGACGGCTACGGTTAGCCTCGACCGGGAGATATCGCCAGCGCCGTGCATTACCATTGAATTGATCGCAGGGTAATTTACAGGTTCCAGGGTAGACGAAGAAACTCCACCCCCCACCTCGCCACCCCCACCTAGCCACAGCCGCCCTTTACAGTTATTGCACCTGCTTAAGGAGGCGCTGATTTTATCGTCCCGAGGACAATAACAGCGAATAACCGAGACTTTGCGCACCGTATACACATCTCGGCAGCATCTTCCGTTCGGTCACGCGCACCCTCTCACTGTACTGAGATCTCAGATCACGGCGTATAAATCGGCACGCGATTGCCTGAGAATATCACGTTCGCAGAATATCGTTATAACTCATTAATGTCCTGCTAATGACTTCGTATTTCCTTTACTTTCAATTTCTTCTTCTCTCTTTTTCTTCTTCTCTCTTTTCTCTTTTTTTTTTGGGGGGGGGGGTAATTTAAGCCTCGCGATCCTTAGGTAATCTTATCGTAACGTCAATGCGATGATTTATCTTGTATCGCTGCGAGAAAGGGTCGGCGAAGGGAAAACTAAAATAAGGTATAAGTGAAAAATGCGTCTGTCGGGGACGTCTGTCGACGTAGCGGTGGTGGGGATGGGGATGGGGATGGGGGGGGGTGAGTAGAAAGATTTCATTTTTCAAAGGAAGATCGAGACGTCGGTGCCCGTTCCACCGCCGTCACCGCCACCGCCACCGTCGCCGTCGCCGCGAATCATACGTTCGTAATAAGTAATAAAGTTTTCATTGCAAGTAAAATCTCGGTTATTGAGGTTATTGGGGTTATTGGGGTATTCCGGCCGAAACGCGGCAAGGCCGCGCCTCCGACGTGATTTCGCCCCATCATTAAAGCCGAGCCCCGCTACGTGTCCTCGGTACATCTGTCCCGCCAAATGTTTACCATTCGCATAATAAGATTAATTATAGTAATGGAAGACCTGCATCATTCGCCCGGATTTATCGAAATCGTAGGAATAATATATATATATATATATATATGCGGCCGAGGATGGGACCTTCTTCGTCGACCTCGACGTCAATTTATCCGCACGTCGGGTTTTTTTTTTTTTTTTTTTTTTATACAAAATCGGGATTTCATACGTAACGTCGCGGACAATGCGTTGCCGCTGTTACCACCCCACCCCCCCCCTGCCCCGCCCTCCCCCAATGACCACCGGCGCGCCTTATCTGTCCCCGCGTATCTACGCGTAGGTCGTCGCAGGTGGCGAGAGACGGGTTATTGGGGGGTTAGAAGAGCGAGACGAGCGCGACGAGCTCATGCCCCCGTAAATGGCCCCAACGATACGCTAATAAATGGATTATTCGTTTGGGATCGAGATCGATTAGCGGCGCCCGGACGTAGGAGAAGCCGGCGGATTAAGAGATCCACCGAAGGGCCGGGAGGCGCAAAAGGTAAAAGCTCGAAGGGGGAGACGGGTGGGACGGAAAGTCGAGCGTCTACGGAGGGCTATAAGGAGTATCGGTCCCCCCACCCCCACCCCACCCACACCACACCCTCTCTCAATATTCTCGTCTTTTATCGTCGTAAAGTGTATAAAGTGCAAAAGAGCCCGGATTAGATAAGAATTAGGAATCGGACTAGAGCTACGTCTAGGAGTGCAAGTGCTCGCGCTTGGCGAGCAGACGAAAGGGAGGATAGGGGAGGGGGGTGGGCCGGCTAAAGATAAGATTCGGAATTCCGTTATTTCCCAATAATCAAGGGCGGCGGGAGGGTTCGGGGCGGACGGTTTGCGCAAGTGCAGAACGGAAAAGGGAAAGGAAGCCGGCGTTGCGGTACATCCAGACATAGAGAGAGGGGGGGAGGGAGAGAGAGAGGGAGAGGGAGAGGGAGAGAGAGGAGAAGAATGAAGGGAAGGATTCTCGTGACTAATGAGAGCCTGGTGCTTGTTCTCGTACTCGTACTCGTACTCGTCCTCGTCCTCGTCCTCGGCATCGGCATCGGCATCGGCCCCTGCGCTGCGCACGCATCTCCAGTTTCTCGTCCCGGCCCTCCTTCTCCTCCACTACGGTCTATCTGTCGCAGTGCATCTGTCGCATCGCATTTCCACGCATCCTCCCTTCCCTGTCGTCCCCTCCCAGAGGGGAGCTCGGCCGCCTGCCGTCCGCATTTCTCAGACTCGGCCCGGATAGGGATTATTCTTGACTTCTCTCTCTCTCTCTCTCGTCTCCCCCATTCCCTCTGCCCCCATTCCCCGCCATCCCTCAGAGCCAAACACGCGCCGTTCACCTTGGCGCGCGAGACGGGCAACGACGATGGGCGGCGTATCGAGGCGAGGGAGCGGTCAAGCTACCCCCGTCGCACTGCCCCGGAGTGAGTCCGCGGTGATTTTGAGCCTTTCGCTCGATTACACCTGGCCCCTGCCGGTCGACCGGCCTCCCCTAACTCACGTAGGAGCCCTCGGGGCCCGCTCGACAGGTGTGATTTTCCATTATTTTTCCGGACGCCCCGCGCCCACGCCCACGCCCACGACGATTTCCTCCTGACGAGCCCCCCATTCACCGGGAGAGGCGCCTCCTCGCCACGGGACCTAAATGTCCTAATGAGCTTATAACGAGCTTCGTCACCCAATTGCCTCGTCCCTCTCCGAGTTTTTACGAACGAGCACGAAATCCCTGCTCGTAGCATGCGAACGCGAGCCGCGCGCCCAAACTCACGTACGTACATACATATTAACGTATATATATATATAGCGTGTGTGTGTAAATAAAGGAGCGTCGTTAGGACGAGGTAATAAATTGCGCGCGCAGGCGGTACTGCATAATTGAATAATACTTTTAGGCTCGATGTACTTTCCAACCTCTCGGTACTTGATAATAGCGCGAATCCAGCTCGCGACCCCAAGCCGCCCCCGCGCCCCACCTTCGTAAAGAAGTTACACGTATTTAAATAGTACGGACTTCGTCGGCCGTCCTCGGGCTCGGGACGCGTCTTTACGACATTATAAATTATAATTAATTATAAATTACGGAGCGAGTGAGTCTTTATTAGCCGCTCGGATACGTTGAAAACTGTAAAAGCTCCCCCCCTCTCTCTCTCTCTCTCTCTCTCTCTCTCTAGGCGGTATTAAAAATTTTCAAAAAAATTGATCGCTCGAGACCCCTTTGAGCCCCGTTCACGAGGATAGATCGTAAATCTCGGTGGCCGTCCTCGTGGCCCGCGCCACCATTACAATTACCGAATTAACGATCATCGTCCATCTCGTAATGTATTCGACTATTTGCCACGTGATCATTCGTTGCGCACGAGCCGATAACATAAACGTACTTACCGCGGCCCCAATACACCGGCTCTTGGACACCCGCCGACCTTCACTGCAATTCCAATAATGTCATTTTCCAATAATGCAAATGTTATTATCGCGATATCACTCGTTGTATTTACAAGTAATCGCCGTGGTTGGCCAGGGGGATGAACCAAGACGGCGAAGCTTATAGTTTTTTATAAACGACCACGATGTCCAGGGTAAGGTATGACGAGGGTGGCACGGGAGGGACCGAGGGAGGGGAAACGCGATCAAGCTCCTTCACACAGCTCCCTTCTGTAACAATACGATTTTTTCGCCCGCAGAGGCGGTTTTAATTACGATCGCAGGGGGTACCGCGGCTTTAAAAAAAAAGGGGGGGAGGGGACCCTTAACCCGCCCTACGTCACTACCTACGTCGAGCCGAGCGGAGGAATGTCCATTGGCATTGAAGGTATAATTTCGCGAATTATAAAGGAGAGTGGAGTGATTTGAAATTTGAATTCGGACTCCGTTGTAATAACCGTTTTACCGCGCACCTCTACGCGCCGACTCGTATCTTCGCCGATCTTGCGCAACAGACAAATTATATATACATATATAAATAGACGATTAGTGCTCCTCGTACTTGCTTGGGCTTTTTGGGGATTGGAAACGGGTGGTCCCACTGACTAACGCGACTCGCCCACGCGACGCTTCGTTCTCGCTCTTTAAAACTAAGAAGAGGACTAAAATGATTGGAGGAAGTACGTTACGGGCTAATTACCCGTATAATAAGCGTATATATGAAATCGGGTAATTTATCGGTACCAATCGCGCGGTACCAATACTAACTCTTTACACGTTGTTGTCTCCCATCCCTACGGCGCAGCATCCCCGACAATTACAATTAAATTTAATTGTCAGCGTATAATTATTAGGTCGTTTGTAATAATGCAGTATTGTAATTGGCCATTGTCAATGAAGGTTATTGGCCTGTCCGGGGTGGGGGGGGGAGTCCGAGCGAATGAATGCCTCAACGATCCTCGGCTTTTGATGATTAATTGTCCGGCTAATTTATAAGGATCTTTAAAGTCACGGGCCAAGAGGCGAGGATTCGGTTTTTATAAGAATTCGCGGATAAATTATTTTTAGTATTTGTCTTGTGTAAAGTGTACACGAGAACCTCGAGCGGAGGCCGGAGTTTGAATAAGCCTATTGAATAAGCTTGCCGCCGACAATCCTCGTCGTCCTCGGGCACTCGATATCAAGCACCGCTACGACAAAATACTCATTGATTGTATAAATACCGGGATTACGTTAATATATCAATGAATACTACTACCGCTACCGCTACCGCTACTGCTACTACTACTACTACTACTACTACTTGGGACGCTCGATCCATAAGGGGCCAAGGTACGAAGGGGGCAGGGAGGGGGCTTTACGTGACAATTCCTAATCCCGCATTACTTTCTTAGCGAATCAATGGCGCGCGGAGCTCATTATTTCAAATATTGGGAATAATTCGTCAAGGAGGGGCGGCAAGGCTCGGCCGTAAGGGGCCATTGTGACGGCTGAGTGGCAGTGAGAGGCAGAGGGGGAGAGAGAGGCAGAGAGAGAGAGAATCGGTAATGACCGGTTTCGGGCCACACGCGGGGAAAAGTCCTCTTACAAAGGTGACAATCGTTTTGAGGGCTTCTTTGTAAAAAAAAAATTCCTTCGGTTAGTTTATGTCTCGGCGTCCTCGTAATCGACTGTCCGTAAGTGTTGTTTATACGCGAGTGAGCGAGTGAGAGTGAGCTATAAACAGAGAGAGAGAGAGAGAGAGAGAGCGAATAGACGCTCGAGCGAGAAAATAGCAAACACCTGAGTAAATGTCTAGATGCCAGAAAAGCAGGTAGATTTATAAGGGAGAGCGGAAACTCGTGTGCCCTCCTCCCCCGCCCCCCTCCACCCGTCACCACCCGTCACCACCACTCTCTAACACTCATCGTAAAATTCATAGATTGAACGAGCCTCGTACATGGGACGATACGGATGTCCCCACCAACGTAAATACACCCGCGTAATTTCCATTCGGTCTCCTCGGCTTCTCGCGTCATATCCTACGACGACGACGTAGACGACGTAGACGTAGACGACGAGCTTCCACGCAAGGGATACCACCGGACACACGCGGGCTTTTCCACTTTTACGGACACGCAGACACGTCCGACGGCCGGAAGTCCCATAAATAAACGCTTTATCAACATGGCTTGGCAATTAAAGTTCTCAAGGGTTTATTTTGCCCTCAGTACAAATACATGACGCGGATAAGGAGCCGAAGGAGCGTATCAGTTGACATAAGCTTTTCTTGGGAAAGAGGCCGCTGATTATTCTCGACTCGGAAGCACCGACTGTTTCATTTTTTTTTCTTTTCTTTTCTTTTCTTTTCTTTTCTTTTCTTTTCTTTTTCCCTTCCTTCCTTCCATCGCCAGACTCCGTCTAGAAATTATTTATCTCTCACACTCCGCGTCGCTTAAATATTTTTCTATTTTCCTTTTAAGCTCTGCTGCTACCCGCCTTCCATCCTCCACCCCCCCCCCCCGCCACTTATTATCCCTCCTCCTCCTCTTTATCCAACAAGCACGCAACGTCGCCTGTTCGGCTTCGCCCTCCCGCCCGATTGTCATATCGCGCGACAGCGATTTCGCGATCTAAAGGTAAGGCAGGCAGAGGTGTAGGATTCAGTAGCGAATGCCACTCGCAACACTTCCTAATATACGTGTGTGTGTGTGTGTGTGTAAATTGCGGAGTCTTAAGTGCAAATCGTTATATTGGTTTTGCTCGGTCGTTATTGGGGTTGATGTAATGCGCTCGTGTCATCGAGCTAAAGCCAGCCAGGATTGAAAAGTTTGGTAAGCACGTGGCACGATCGAGTAGTACCGGCTCACTTCCGTCAATAATGATGGATTTCAAGGCTGTAACGAGGAGAGGAAAAGCCGAATTTCCGAGAGGAACCGAGGTTTTAGGAGCTGGGCGGGGGTAACCGATGAGGATCCGGATGCTCTGGGGGGTCCGTTTAACACGGACGTGACACCCTAAGAGATGCTGCTCCGGGACACCCGACTCCTCCCTCGGCCGAGGGGTTCCCTATCCATCCTCCCTCCCCGCCCTCGCCCTCGTCCCGGTTCCCGGTCCCCGGTCCCCGGTCCCCGTCACCGTCACCGTTCCCAGCCGCGATCACGGCCCGCAGCCTCCCCGTTGCTCCGTTGCTTTTCATTTAATCGGACCGCCCCCGCCCCCACTTGCATACGGGTCCGTTAGAGACTTCGTAAGACACTTTTTTTTTTTTTATCGACGCCCCTCTCGAGGAATATTTTATATTTCGAGCGATCAATTAAGCGGCGTGAGCCGACCGTTATTTCGAGTCTCCCAGACCGAAACCTTCCGAGCATGTAGGCTTCGCGGTTCTCTCTCTCTCTCTCTGTTCGACTCGCGTCTCGGAGAGTCTGGCCCTGTCCCCCACCGCCCCCACCGCCACCGCCGGCACTGCTGCCGCTGGTTCTTTTCCATCGACGGGCTTTCTTCGCCAAAGGAAAATACACGCGTCGGATGAGGGTCGGATGAAAGATGAGGGTGGAAAGATTGATCATCATCCTCCCGGAGACTCCGCTGCCTCCATCCAAGATATCGGATGATCTCTCGATCCAATTTACTGAAAAGAGAGACAGAGAGAGAGAGAGAGAGAAGAAAAGAAAAATAAGCGTTCTCGTGCTTTTTCAATGCATTGTGTCGTATATTCGCTGCAGCATCGACTGCCGCAGCATCAGCATCAGCAGCAGCAGCAGCACAGCAACAGTGGCTCCGTAGTTCCGTAGCTCCTCTGCCCTCGGTGTCCTCGATCCCTATCTAACGGCTTAGGATTATTTGCTAATATAATCGCCATTGTCCATCGGATGAGTCGAAAGCTGCTCTCTTGACACGTACGTCCACGCTCCCGCGTACACGCCGATAAGCACGTACTTGATAAGAGACACACAGGGAGAGGGAGATATATATATATATATAGAAGCCCCCCACCACACCCCACCCCCCCACCGATCTCCTATCAGTCGAGATGACTTTTCTTGGAGTTGGTAGGTTTCTGTGCGGTCACCAAGGCCGGACCGAATTATCCGTAATGAGCTCCCAAGCGCGGCGGAGCCTCGGTTAATCTCCGTTTCGTGAGAGACGGTTCTCGGTATCGCGGTAGTAGAGAGTCCGCGTGGGCCAATAATAATATCACGTACGTGGCCCATTCATTCGGGCCCGGTCGCCGAGATTAATTCCCAAATTACACGCTGGCCAACGATGACGAATTCCGTATTGGTAAATGTCAGCACCCTCGTGACTCCGACGTCATTGCTCCGCTCTCCGCTCTCCGCTCTCCGCTCTTACGTAACGCCTATACAGGGCTCGCGTTAATTATTACCAAGGGTGGGGGGCGAGGGTGGTGAAGGGCCTAGTAGGAGGTGGTGGAGGAGGTGGAGGTGGAGGAGGAGGAGGAGAACGCCTATACAGGGCTCGCGTTAATTATTACGGGGGCGAGGGTGGTGAAGGGCCTAGTAGGAGGTGGTGGAGGTGGAGGTGGGGGAGGAGGCCCTAGGCCGACCATCGACGACGACGACGACGACCATCTACGGACACGCGAAAGTTCCTACGCGCCCGGGACAATAAATTCGTGGCCGGAATTCGAGGCCGCGGATCTCCCACGTTCTCTCCCCGTGCGTACATGTCTCGCATTTTATTATTATAACCAATCTATTATGATTCCATTCTAATTCTTGACGGCGGCACGAGGCGCCGACTTAGAGACGGATCGCCTCGGATCTTGCCTCTTCATTCGATTCCAAGAGCCTTCACAGACTCTCCTGCAACGACTTTTACGAATACCGACCCACCGTACACGTACTCGGAAAACAACGACTTTTCTTACATTTCCCACGGAAATATACGCGAAGAGGTTATTGGGCGGGGGGAGGGGAGGGGTGGACAAAGCTCGAGTCTACGTTGCTCTGTCCGCCCCCTCCTCCTCCTACTCCTCCGCCTCCTCAAGGCATTTCATTTAATATCTATAATCGTGGACCTTGGCGTTCGGGGCCTTTCGGCGCGAAATCAGCCGTTGACAATACGTGGAGACGGCGAGCTCCGATAATTTTGTCAACCTGTCATCGTAATTGGACGGACCCGTTTCGTAGAACGAAAAAGGAATCCCTCCTCCTCCCCCCCCGCCCCCCGTCCCCCTGCCAATCCCGTCATTTTCTGCCGATTGAAGCCAAACATTATTCGTCCCTCCCCGCCCCCGTCGCATTTAACGAGAAGCGATTCCGGTTGACTGGACCTAAGGAGCTTGTAAATTAATTAGCCAATTTGATATTACGAATCGCGCGAAGGACCGATGATTAATGAATTAAACGATCGCAGTGTCGCATTGGTACAATACAAACGCTCGCCAACAATACGAGCTGAGGACTTACGATTAATTATTATGAGGAATAAGTCGGCATCGTAGGGATAAATATTTACTGCTCGGCTCGGCTCGGCTCGGCTCGGCTCGGCTCGGCTGGAAAAAAAATTATAAGATATAATATGCTTTTGATAGACATTATGGGGTTTGGGTGGTAGGTAGGTAGGTAGGTAGGTAGGTAGGTGGGTGGGTAGCGAGTACTTCTTGGGAAAATTTTAGCCATTTTTATTTCTCATGCTTCTCGTTTTTCTCTATTATATTCAATTCCATTGGAGATCAAAGGCAAACTCTCAAATTTACGGCTTTATATTTCCCAGTGATTATTTAGTTTTCCATGGCTTTTCCCGAGCTGCCGTGCCAGCCCACTTTCTTTATTCCCATTATACAATATAGAACTACGTAATCTATATATATATATATATATATAAAAGAAAAGAAAAGATAGGGAAAGGAGGGAAAAGAGAAGAGAAGGGAGGAAAAGAAATGAAGTTATTATTACAAAGCGAGCGAGCGAATTAGTAGTAGTAGTAGTAGTAGTAGTAGTAGTAGTAGTGGATCGCCGAGTCTGGGAAATGGAATAATTAATTAATAAGTTAAGGAGAGAATCGGCAGTAGAATCGGTAATAGAGGAAGAAAGATCGAGCGGCCCTGGCCGTCGAGCTCGCGGTCGTCAATTCTGCCCGCTTTCGCTTTATTGCCGTTGACTTTTTCTTTTTTGCTTTTTTTCTTTTTTTTTTTTTTTTTTTTTTTTACCGAAAATTTCGCAATAAAGCCAAAGCCTCAAAATGGCGGACGACAGTGGACGTAGTTGCCTGGCCGCGGTCCAGCATCGTGGTGGAAAGGGGGTTTATTGGGTGTGGGGGGACAGGACGAGGGTGGGGGAGGTTCCCTTTTGACCGCACGGGCAAAGGAAATCGGGCCTCGGACGACCGGCAGCTCCGGCTCTCCCGGGAGAGCCGTTGCTTAAGGACGCGAGGGATATCGATCCTCGTCGGCACTTGGCCACTTGCCATTCCTCGACTAACGCTTCCGGCGTCTTCCCCGTCGGCCATACGTGACGGAAATGCCACGAGCGTTAGAAAGCTCCTGACTGGGCAATTAGAGGTCGGGGCCCGAGCGCGTGCGGCCCATTATCAGGCTGGGCATGCGCCGCGCAATGACGTACCTTCCCCGCCCCCCTCGACGGGATGAATCCTATGAGGATCCGAGGAGAATCCGTGGAGAATCCGGTGGCGAGGCCCGATCCTGTCAGCACCTCCTCCACCCGCTTCGTCGACTCCTCGTCGTCCCCATTAACGTTATTCTTACGATTGTTCTGACAGAGTCATTGTTATTTAAGAACTTTTAATTGGCACGGCTGCTCTTTCGTGATGAATATTCATGGCGTTGGGCGATCCCGTTCGTCACGGCCGGAATCAATGGATCACATTCTGTCCGGGGTAATCTATTTATTTTTATGTGACACTTTAAGGGCCGTAAGGTGGTAAGGTGTTACGGAACGGGGCGGGGCGGGGCGGGACGACGTTAGGTGGGTGGGTGGCTCGGTTATTTGGGGTGGCTTGGTTATGTGGGGGGGATGGGAGGGGTGTAAGAAGCGGAGGGCACAAAGCTCGCACAAAGACGTCCACCGATATCCACCGATTGTCTCGGAGAGTGAGTTCGAACTCGGATTACGAGTTCATAAGAATCTTTTTTATCCCTCTAATGGACCGTAAATATTGTCCGCGCATTGGGCTATCGATCACCGTTCGCGATTGTCCCCCGTTTCTTCTTTTCTTAATAAGACGTGTATAGCCAGCCAGCCGGTCGGTCGGTCGGTCACCCAGTCAGCCGGTCGGTCACCCTGTCGGTCAGCCAGTCAGTCAACCATTGCCCATCGGTGCACGGCTTCACGAATATTATTATTCACTTCCTATTGGGCTTACTAGCCCCTACTATTACGGTACGTGTACGTGTCACTTGTGGGTATCGAACAGTAACGAAGGATTTTATTAAAACTCCATTTTTTTTTCGTTCTCCCATCGAATATATTATTACCTTCATGGCAAATGTTTGAGTAGCGCTCGGGTCGTTTGAGTAATTAACTTGGAATAATGGATCGGTGAGGATCATTAGCATGGGGAATTTATCAGACTTGTAATTCGATAAAACTCTTAAGCGGGTTGCGCGTATGCGCGACGGGGTAGGGGGTGCCCTGCTTATGTGGATGTGGATGTGGATGCCATTGGAGTGAGTTCGGGGCTGCGTTCGCGAGCGCTTACGTTTTTCAAAAGCAATATTGTTTTATCGGTCCATGGCGATACGGACGGGGGCTTGTGTGTGTGTGTGTGGGGGGGGGAGGGGGGGGGGAGGTGCAGCAAATTGATATACGTAATCAGGGCTTTTTAATTGGCGTATTTGTTACATTATATTCAATATGGCGATTATGATAATGTTGAAGCGGGCACATTAACAGACCGCTCGCACAAGATTGGACAAGATAATATTCAACAGCACCATATTATTTCCCCTGTAATAACGATTACGCTCAGCAGTGTGACCTTTGTTTCATTTTTAGACCAACCAGATTCTTTTTTATCATTTTCGTTAATGCTTCTTGCCGTAATCAACCAGTTTATCTAAAAGATAAATTTCATATATATTTCTTTCTTCTTCTTCTTCTTCTTCTTCTTCTTTCCTGTTGCTTGTTTTTTCCTTTCCTTTTTCTCTTGCTTGTTTCTTTATTTTTTATACATATCATTTTGTAAAACTGGTACAGTACGTAAGAATTCAGTGACCTTCGGAATATTTTAAGTTTCATAATCAATACGATCGAGCGCAAAATAGTCTTGCCCGCTGAAAGTCCTAAACGAAGCAGAAACAAAGAAAAGAAAAGGAAAAAAGAAACAATAGAAAATAAGGAGGGGGCGGAGGGGGGGGCAAGTTTTACTTAACCAGAGAATAATTAAATTAACTATTTTCCTACAATTTCAAATGTACCATTTCTCCTTTATGCACAATATTAAACGTTAAGAGAAAAAAATAAAATAATAATAATTAGAATAATAATAAGAAAGAAGTGTATTTTTTTTATCACGTTTAATAAAATTATCTTGTGCAAACATTAACGTCAAATACGGCACAGTTAAAAGTTTTACGTCTCGTGTGTTTAATATAATAATACAAGTTTTCTGAAAATTAACTTCTTACGGCGCTTTATTGTCGTAGCATTGCACGGCAATTTATTATCGTCAGATATGAAAATTTTTTTTTTTTTCATTATTTATTTATTTTATTTTTTTTTTTTTATTTTTTCATTCTAGATTTCACAATAGTATGTGTACATATATATATGTATATGTATATGTATATATATGTATATGAGCCAAGTACGCGACAATGACATGTCACGAAAAATTACAAGCCCAAGCGTTTTATTATAATTCTGTCGCTTAATTTTATCACGAATTAAGACACTGGAGCATGTGGTAATGAATTTTTCCGAGACGATCGTTCAGTGGGGGTGACGAGGGTGGGGCGGGAGGAGGAGGGATAGAGAGAGAAAGTCAGGTGATTCGTGAACTTGGTTCGGTAGCTCGAATGCCCGGCAGTGGTAACCGCTTGAATTTCTACTTTCTCAAAAAATAGACAAAAAAAAAAAAAAAAAAATGCCAAAGGATAGCAGACGATCGACGGGCGTGCGTTTTCTTCTCCCCGCCCCGCTCCCCGCCAGTTACACAAAAATTTTCCCTCCCCACCCAGGGATTAAAGACCGGAGCGACAGGGACTGCGTGACTTCCTTGCCATGCGTTTTCCAGGAAAGAAGCAGCGGCCCCGGGTACACCCCCGCTCGGCATTACCCGGTCAGTCGGAAATGACGCCCGCGAAGCCCTTCCGTTCCCCTTGCTTTGCCAATAAGTTAGAAGTAATTGTTCGTATATAATTATCGGATTCGTAATGAAGCGCGCGATCGCCTCGCAACTCCATCGGCTTCGAGGCGAGGCGTATTCCTCTGTCTCCAAGTGAGTCGAGCCGGCCGAGGCCGATCTGCCGAACAATGGCTCCGCAGTACGGTATCTTACATGAATAAAATCACGATCACGGGCCACGTAATTACCGACACCGATTCCTCTATCAGAATGCCGAAAGTAGACCCACACAACGTAAGCTTTTTATTTCTTCAAAGCCGCTCGAGGCTTCGCTTATTTATTCGTGAAAGTATAACTAACACATCGCTTCTCTCTCTCTCTCTCTCTCTCTTTTTATCCTCCTCCTCTTTTTTCTTCCCTTTTTCCAGTTTTTGTTCTCGTCTCCTCCGCTCACACGGACCTTTCTTTCATAATAATTAATCGGCAACATATGATCGGCACACTCGCACCAGCGCACCGCATGACGTTTGACACGAATCGAAGGAAGCGTTTATCTAATAAAAATATTTCACGTCCCGTATTTATTTATCTTTGATTTACGTACGTTCATTTAGTAATTTCTGATTTAAATATATACATACATACGTACATGTACATATATATATATATCAATCAGTACATACGTGTGCGCGCACGCACGCACGCACGTAGATACATGTAAATCCTGTTTATTGATAGACCATAAGATTACCGTAATCTCATTTTTTTTTTCTTACTATTAACGAATACTACTATCAATTTTTAGAGGACCGGCCGAGTCTTTAACGCGATTGTTAAATTAAATAAAACGTTTTTGACGATCTCGAGTATTCCGAGCGTTTCCAATTCAAAAAACTATTATTACACGTATCCGTTTATACGTAATTATTACAAAAAGTGTTTTACTTATTAAAAGATCTATATAAGACCTGGAGATTAATTATCTCGATAGGAATACATCGACATTGATTTCGTTTTTTTTTTATTTCATTCATTTTATTTTTGTATTTTTTGTATGCCGTTGTTGCGATACTCGCGACTGATGTTAAGGGTAAGCAGTTCTTTCGATCGAACTATCGAAAGATATAATGAGTTGGGAAGTCTTTTTGGGGACTTTTATAGCGCCGAGGCATTAAGGCTCAATTTACAAGACATAGATTTGCGAGCGCCGTCGTAATTGATACGTAAGCTATTAAAATTAGCCGAAGAACGCTCGTTTTTATTGATCCCGGAGTAGTCACATGTTTCGGCCGAGTCTCGTGCCCTGAAGGACGAACGCGTTGAAAGTGCCGTTTAAGGTATTCACCCTCCCCCGCTCCCCCCAATAACCTTCCGTCGACTATTTTCTTATTTAACAATTTTCTTACTCGCGCCCCTTTTCTCTCTCTCTCTCTCTCTCTCTTCTTTCTTTTTAGTTGAAGATCACACGACGCCGTTATCGATGAGTGGGTGCGTGTACATGCACGCGCGCGGAGCGCTTGGTGTTTCTAGAAAGATTAGAAAGAGCCTCGATTCGTAGGCGATACGAATGCGAAGATAGAAATTATTTACCGAGCCTAGATGGGGGCTTCGTGGTGTTCGTCAATGACGGCTTTCGAGTAATCGCCCACGAGAGATAATAAACAATTTACTTTTAAAAAAAAATATCGCAAGATCCGAGGACGATAAATTTAATAGAGTGACGTTGGGCGGCGTGGGGTAGGGAGGGGGGCGGCTGGTTTCTAGACGCTCGCTCGAGTGCCATATGTTTTTGACGTTTTTGGGCCACTTTTTGGGTAATATAACGCATTCGGTACAAGGGGGGCAGGAAGAGGACGAGTCTGCTCGTCACTGATACCGGCATTCCTACCCGCTGACTGGTACTTTAAATACAATAAAATGCGCCGAATAAAAAAATGAAATGTTTCGTGTATAAAAGTGCCGTCGGGGCGAGGAGTCGATGGAAATTTCGATGAAAAATAGATAGAGGAGAGGCCAGGTATTCCATGTAATTGGGACGCGTTCCGGTACCGCTACGAAAGTCGGTCGGCCGCGTAGTCGAGGACTTCGAGTCGAGGACTACGAGCCGAGGCAGGCACGTGTGCGTGTGTGTGCTTGTGTGACTCCACGTTAAGTAAAATGAAGTAAAATGAAAAAGAAGGATCCGGCCGCACTTATTGAAACGTTAGTTAGTCCCTAATTGTTTCGGTTATCTGTTGTTTGGCGTCTATCGTCGTTAGCGGGCGCGCGCGCGCCAACATCTATCCATCTATCGATACCTTGGAGTCGATCCGGCTACGAGTTCCCCTCCCCCGCCACCTACTCACCTACTCAACGCTCCCCCGCCACCTACTCACAGCCAGCTTACCTTTTTCTACTCGTTCATCTCTCGTGCGTGGCGTGACGTTGCGTCTTTTTATATAATAACGGACGGGGCTCGTTCTGTTGTGATTAGCCGAGACTAAAATTGGTATTCGCCAGGAGAGTTGATTAGTTTTGAATTTCATTAATGCCGATATAATACAAAAGAGGTCGGCTCGGCGCAATCCGTGTTATTGAGCCGAGCTCAATAGGTTTTGCGCGCGGGGGTGGGGGGTAGGTTTGCGGGGGCCGATCGCCGCGTTCGGTTATTATTGACTTTTTGAACGTCGCTGTGGGGGCCGGTTACCCGGACGGGTTAACCCGAATACGAGGCCGTGCCAAAGCTAACCAAACAGCTAACCCGGACAGGTGGCTTGGGAGCTAAGAGGATACGTTACACCTAACCTACCTTTTGTTTACATACAATTATCAATTTTACCGATTCGCGTAGAGCGCACTCACCCTCCCCACCCCTCGGCCACCATTGTCCGCGACTTACCTTTTATTATTATAGACTTTTATAAAAAGGCGTTGGTGCGTTATCGCCCGCTATCGCTGGCTTAAAACCATCCTCAATTTACAACTAAAAACGAGTTACGAAAAAAAAAAAAAAAAAAAGGCTCGGGCTCTTCGTCTTCCTCGCAACAAAGAGTACAACAAGAAGAATTCGGTAAATATTGCTTTTTATTGGGGAAAAAAACAAAACAAAACGAAAAACAAAAAACAAAACAAAGAGAGGGAAAACGAAGAAGAAGAAGAAGAAGATGGAGGAGGAGGAGGAGGAGGAGGAGGAGGAGGAAGGCGAGCTGTCGGGTATCGGTCTAATATTGAAAATTGCAATATTATAAAGAATTTTTATTCGCGTCGCGATGATTGGCCGATGGTCGAGTGCAGCATAAGCGAAGAGAGAATGCGATTACGGGGGAGTAAATATTATTATCCTTTATTTTGCCGGTTTAGGCAAGTTAGCGGTTTAATAGAAAGGCCCGTCGGCCTTTGATTGATTCTGTCCGTAATCGCTCCTCTCGCAATGCGAATTCATCATCAGAATGCCCGGACTGGATTCGAGGTGAAATAACGAGGAAGTATTTAATTATTTCATTATGGGATGTGCGGCCGTGGGGGGGGGGTCCTGGGATTCGTCCCTACTCCCACCAACAATGCGGCCAAGGTATTTTTAATAAAGTGTAAAAGGGTGCAAAAGGGCGTGGAAGGTTATTGGGGTGGAGAGGGGGGGTGCGTGAGGGAGGAGAGGGGGTGGATGTGGGAGGCTGTGGTCGGAGTGGCTCGGGCGTATACCGAAAATATCGATTATCGAAATTTGGGCATAAAACACGGGTTCAAAAAGAAAAAAAGACGTTGTCAAGAAAAAAAATAAAAAAAAAAAACAAACAAAAATAAATAAATAAATGGCCCGAGGTCGTGTTATGGGCGGCACGGGGTGGGTTATTGGGGGGTCTGGGGTCTGGGGTCTGGGGGAGTAGGCGGAGGAAGGGCCCCGCGAATGCCGTGAAACGCGTTGCGGTGTAGGGAAGGTATAACATACAGTGTCGGATAGAACGGCCGCTGACGAATTTAAAAATAACTCGCGCTAAGTCGGGCCCAAGGATAGGCGCGCCGTATCCTCCCGAGGGGCTCTCGATTAAAACAGAGAAGGAAGACGGAGGTAGACGACGGA
Organism: Ceratosolen fusciceps; assembly: GCA_018883505.1. NCBI lineage: Eukaryota > Metazoa > Arthropoda > Insecta > Hymenoptera > Agaonidae > Ceratosolen > Ceratosolen fusciceps. The sequence continues at coordinate 5,267,067 of RCIC01000011.1, forward strand.
GACGGGTTAGAGGGTTATTGGGGCGGGGGGAGGAGAAAGAAAGCGCAGAAAAAAGAACGAGAGAAGGGCGAGAGAGAGAGAGAGAGGGAGAGGGGGGGGAGAGGAACCGACATTGCTCGGATTTCTTTATTCGACTCGCGCATCGCCAATAAATCCGGCGATGCTGGAGCGGCTCGTTAAAGGACAATTTGCTCGGACCTCGGGGCCGGGGAGGGGCAGAGAGGAGTAGAGAGGAGTGGAGAGAGAGATAGAGAGAGAGAGAGAGAGAGAGAGAATAGACGGCCGTGAGTAAAGGGACGGGAGGCCGAGGGAGATAAAAAGAGCTGAGGCAAAAAGAAGGAAGCTGGTTTACGAGCGCCGGGCGGACTGCCGAGCCCTCGCCGAGGAAACGATGGCATGAGCACCGTCGAAAAGCACCTTTGACGGCGGCCTCCTTTCTCCGCAAGCTTGGCCACCTGCTGGGCCGATCGTGCTAATTAACCCTCGCGTACAACGCGTCCGGACGATACCCCGAGCCCAGGGGCAGCCGAGGCTGCCCTCTCCCGGAACCCCTTGGCTCGTTCCATCCTCGTCCACCTCGTCCACCTCGTCCACGTCCACCTCGTCCACGTCCACCAACCCCGGCGTCCGCGGTCGTCCGCCCCCACCCCCCCCAAACTCATTCCGATCCCCTTATTTACGATGCCCTTCGTCGACTAGGCGAAAACTATTTATATTATTAGCCCTTATTCCCGCACGTCTGCGTTTTTGCGGACACGCCCGTGCCGCCCTTATGCCGGCCAGACAAGCAGACGGGCACAGAGACAGAGTCAGAGAGAGAGAGAGAGAGAGAGAGTGATGGTACGATATGTTGGGGACATTTGGGACCTTATTATGATATCCTGGCGGAGGCGCCATTCCTTTCCGACAGAGAGACAGAGGGAAAGGCAATACGTTGGTCAATTTAGTTTTATCGCGATTCGAGCCTTTTAGCCCGATTATCGCTCTTTCCTCCCTCTGTCCCGTCCCTCCCACCACCACCACGGTCACCGTCACCTCGACCACCGCCGCCACCAGCACCACGACTCTAATGGAGAATATCGTTCAAGCGCGTTTATTAATTACTCGCAATAAAAAGAACTCTGCCGTCGGCCTTCTATCAACTTTCTTAAGGAACTTGTAGTTTTTTTTTTTAATTGCCCTTATCGACTCGACCCGTCCCGTCCCGCTCCATATAAATTATCTTTAAAATCTTTTAATTAAAAGCTTACGGGAAGGTCGACGTTTACGTGGACTTTAACGTGGATTCGTACGTAGAACGGTGGCCGCCGACGGTATTAAGAAGAAGTGGTGGAGGAGGAGGAGGAGGAGGAGGAGGAAGCGAGGGTTACCTCTAAGAGGAGGGGTATCGGGCGAAAAGCTCCCTCGGGTACTAATCGGGCATACCGAGGGCCAAAAAATCAAGAGGAATTACTTGACAGAGTCCGTAATTGCGAGTCCTCGGCCCTCGACATGAAACTCCCCCCCCCCCACCCCCTCCCGGGAATACACGAGCCCCCACAACATACGTTGCTCGGCCCATAAACGCGCGCAAACTGGTTTTAAAATTATTTATTACAAAGTCACGTATAAACAACAAAGCCGACAAAAGGATAAGGGATTAATAATAAAAAGCGGAGTAAGAGGTCGGCGGTGCTGGTGGTAGTGCTGGTGACGGTGCTGGTGGTGGTGGCGGTAGAGCTGGTGGCGGAGAGAGACCGGAGAGAGAGAGAGAGAGAGAGAGCGCGAGAGAGGAGATAAATAATTAAAAAGGGCCTTAAAGGAGTAGAAAAAAAAAAAAAAATCTTGCATAATTTGTAACGAGCCCGTATGATGTGCCAAGGATGACTCAATGTAAATACAATGTGCTGAATCAGTGAATACGCGAATGGGATTTTCATTAGCCTCGGGGTCTTTGCATTTGTTTATACGTAACAAATGCCTTTCCCTTTTGCCGTTCGTTCGTTCGTTCGTTCGTTCGTTCGTTCGTTTGCCGCTATTGTTTCAATGCTGCTTCTGCTGCTTCTGCTGCTTTTGCTTCTGCTGCTACGTGAAATCAGTATGGATCGGACGATTTTCACTGGTTCTACTACTTCGTCGCAAGCGAGAGAAGTAAGTGCGGATGGACGAATTGCGACCAGACGCGAGTAAATAGAAAAGGAGTGGGGGGATGTAGAAGAGATCCGAATGTCCGTTAACGTACGTGGCGAACGGCTTGGTATTGGTCTCGGAGCTTATTGCGTAATTGGGTTGACGGGAGGTGCGGCGCATATAGAAGCCCAGGGACGTACCCCTCCCACCCCCACCCTTGTCCCTGGCCGGCATAGTAAGAAGCGCTAATTACACCGGGCTTCCAAGAATACGGAGTTGGAGGCCCAGCCTCCTTGTATGCAAAGGGAAGAAGCGGCGCGGCTTCGATGCACTAATGTCCAGACTTAACAAGTTCGGCTCGGCCGTCTTCCCCTCGGATCATTAAGAAGGGCTTAGCCACCGGAGCGGTATTATACAGCCGGCCCTCGAGCGGTTTCACCAGCAATAGCAATAGCAGCATTCGTTCGGATACTAATTTAGAAGCGAAGGAGACGAGAAGCCGGCATTTTGAAAGTGCGACACTGTACCTCCTCCTCCGCTACGTCTCTCAGTCCACCCGGTGCCGGGGACAAACTCGTACGTAGGGTTCTCGGCCCCCGGGATGCCCGACTCGTGCACTCGTTCTCGGGACTCCTGGTTGTTTTACGGGTGACCCAAGCCCATTCTCATCACGAGCCACGTAGTCCTCGTCGTCGTCGTCGTCGTCGTCGTCGTCGTCGTCGGCACCTCTCTCCTCGGCCGAGCTTTGTCAACCCAGTTTCGCCGTGACCTCGCCGCCCAACCACCACCTCGCCGCCCAACCACCGCGCACTTATGCGTACGGAGCAAGTGCACGGCCAGGGATATCAAAGCGGTCGGTTTAATTATTCTTAGCCGAAAAGAACCGGTTCCGGGCTATTAATAGTCCCCGGTAACAGGTTACCGCCGAGCCTTCCCGAGCCCGAAAAGCTACCGGCCGCGGCCACTGGGGCCTTGACAAAAAAAAAAAAAAGTCCCCGTCGATGATACACGATGTGCGCGCGCGCGAGCCTCCCTACCGACAAATCAACTGATTTATCGCATTCTAATCCGGGAATGAGACAAGGCGACTTAATAACTTATTAACAGATTTCGTGGAAGGGTAATTAGCCGCTGCCGGCTCGCCGAGGCCAATAGAACCCCCCCCCCCCCGCACGTCATTCTTGCATAATGAATACCGGGCCGTCGAGTACTTTGGCCGCGTTTCCGTGTAATCGCTTGCTTGGATAGTCACTTTCGCCTAGATCGTCGGGCCTCGGCGCCCTCGACTCCCTTCGCGACGTACTATTTATACCTAGACGATTCCTCCTCGTCCTCGTCGTCGTCGTCGTTGGTCGTCGTTGTCGTTGTCGTTGTCGTTGTTGTCGTTGTTGTCGTTGTCGCTGAGGAATGCGCGAGGGGAGCGTGGGGGAGGGAAGCGTTTTCCCGACACTTCAAGCACGTGAAATTCAATCTCGGCGACAGTCGGCCTTGGCGTCGGCGCGTCAATTGTTCAACAAAGGCGTTAATAAAGCCGGGGCGACCCGCGCGTCCTTACCCACGACGAGGTCTGCCGAGCTGGGGCGAGGCGAGGCGAGGCGAAAACCCTCTCCGCTAACGTGTGTAATACGCGAAATTATTGAGCCGGATGTCCAGAGCGCCGGACGGGACGGATGTATCGGGGTGGGGTACGGGGCCCCGGTCCCGGCAAGGATGAAAGGTGCGACCACCGTCTTTGGGTGGCGGTGGCAGGAGGGCGCAAAGGGCATCTGTTTGCAGGCCCTTAACGACTCGTACACCGAGCAAATACGCGAGATCTGTCGCGGGACAAAGAGGGGGGGGGGGGTTGGGGGGTTGGGTGGCGGCGAGGCGGCGAGGCGGGAAGGCACCGAATAATCGGGGGCCCCGCGTTTTTATGGCTCGATCGGGAAGCCAAAACGCATCTGCCCCGTCGAGAGTCTCGAGATCCCTCGTACGTTGCACTCGCGGTGCTCTTTTCTCCTCCTCCTTCTTCTTCTTCTTCTTATTGCTCTTCGTCTTCGTCTTCGTATTCTTCCTACACTTTTGAGCAACGTGGACGGGACGGGACGGGACGGGACGGGACGTCGGATTGGCCGGTGGGGATCGGGGGGCCGCGGGCCATCGGAGAAAGGGGGTGCGTCGGGCGGCTGGGTCGATGGCGAGGGATGGGGGGGGCAGGGGAGGACGAAGACGATTTTACCAGCTGGCACGCGTCGGAGGCGCTGTTATTATCGTGTGCGTGCGCGAGCGAGCGAACGTGCGTCCGTATGAGTCGAGGCGCACGCGGGCCCGATTTTCTCGGCCGATTCGCCCGGACGGCAAATCACCGACGGCCGCGGCCCCGGATCCCTTTTTGCGCCCGAACCCTTTAACAGCCCCGGCAATTAGCAATTGCCGCGGCGAAGCAGCGCTCGATCGTATTCTTAGGGATTCCTCGGCGCGAAATACGTAAAATACGTAAAAAACACTTTATTCGTTGGCTTGGGGGTATCAGTAGTAGCGTCACCGACACTTAACACATTTACAATGGGACTAATAAATATTGCCAACAAAGGGTGTCAAGTCAAATACGCAATATAATAGAACGAAGTGGAAGGAAAAAGGTCAGCGATATTATTGAAGATATGTATTGGAAGGAGGCGTTGTCCTTCCAAAATGCCTTTCGCTCTCGTTGAACTCTTCCTCTGGCAAAACGGGTCCATCTTTTGCCGTCCGGACAACGGGTGAAGAGGAAAAACAGAAGAAAAAAGGTAAAGGAATTAAGAGAGAAGGGCCGAGCGATTCGGGCGCATGTATAGCGCAGCGCGGAGGGGCGGTAGGTAGGTAGGTAGGTAGGTAGGTAGGTAGGTAGGTAGGTTTGGTTGGTTGGTTGTTTGGTTGGTTGGTGGGCGGGGGGACGGCGGGAGGAGAGAAAGAGGACGATGCAGTTTACCAGCTGGCACGCGTCGAGCGTCGGCTATTATCGCGGGCAAAGATCACCTCCCATATATATGTGCGCGAGTGCGTGTGCGAAAGAGAGAGGGTGAGTGGGGGGAGGGACCAGCGATTTTCTCGTTTCGCGATCCTCTCCTTCCTTCCGTATACCTCCTCGCTCTCGGGATCGTGTTTTTCTTGTTAGGGCGCAACACCTGCCGGTCGGCCGACTTTTGTTTTGATTTCGAAAGAGCCGAAAAGAGTGGGATCGGGCCCCGCGCCGGACGTCGAGGGAGCTGCTCGCCTACCGGGCGTACCGGGCTCGTCGTCTTCGGGGAAGACGCCACCGACGCCAGCGAGAGGAACGAGCCGCGTGGAAATTAGCAGCCCGCGTAGTTGAGAAGTTCGCGTGTCGTCTGCTCTCCACCGCCTCCACCTCTGCCTCCACCTCCGCCTCCACCCCCACCTCCGCCACCGCCTTCGCCTCAGACTCCGCCGCCACCACCACCGCCACCGCCACCACCACCGGCGGCGGCTGCGGTTTTCAGGCACATTAAATTATTTTCGGCGGGTGTAGGAACAAAGAGCCTTTGTGCGGTCCAGTACATTTCGTAGCTGTTATTCCTGTCGATGCATTCGACGCCCGTACGCGAATAACGCGATGTGTGCCGTTGTCCTTTGCACTCGAGTAACCTTGTTTTCAATAATATCCCCGGCCCTCTCTCTCACTCTCTCTCTCACTCACGCACGCAGGCAGGCACGGAGGCAGACAGGCTCTCTCACTCTCTATTTTTAATTTATGGTCGTTTGTGCTCGCAGCCTCCGCCGCCACCGCCGCCACCGCCGCCACCGCCGCCGAGTCGAGGGGATCACTCGCTTCCCAGGGCAATGTCTCCTGCGGTCGACCGGAGCTTCTGCCAATGGTTCTCCGAACCTTTAAAACCCACGTATTTTGACCCTTTGGAGGCGAAGTTAAAGGACCGAGGCCAAAAGACGTGGCCGGTCCTTAAATTTCTAAACGAAATTCAATCATCGGCGCATCTCAATGTCTACCGCATTATCCCCTCTCATCCCTTTAAATGTCTTTGTTTCCTTATTATTCAGTCGGCCGACTTTAATGCCCGGGGAGGGCAGCAGTTATTCACGGTCGGCCATCGTCTCGCAATAATAAAGTCAATTCGGATTGTGTTTTTTTTCTACAGCTCGCCATCGGATGCGTGAGATGCGTGAGATGCGTGAGATGCGTGAGAGGGGGGGGACTGGGAGGTAGTTACGGTATATATTAATAACGTGCACGATGTGCATTATCTGTGTAGAATCGGGTGGCGGTGGTGGTGACGACGACGACGGCGGTGGTGGTGGTGGTGGTGGGAGGAGGCAGTGGACATCCGGTTACGGAGGAGGAGGGCGGGCGTAACCGATAACCCTGGCAAATATTTGTTAACCGATCTATGAGGGCGATCGATATCCCGGCATTTAATCGAGCGACACCTAGTCGAGAAACAATACAGCCAATGTTCGGCCTATCGATTACTATATCGAAATATAATCTTTATGGCTCCATCCATGGCCGGGCAAGCAGAATCTAGGAGCTAAGCTCCCCACTCCCTCCGAGGCCCGGACCTCATTACACCTCCAGGACATTATATTACCGGGACAGAAGTAATATAAAACGTAAAATGTATCGGCCTAGTCCTGTCGGACTACCTGCCTCGTAATCGCGTGCCCGCTTCCTTCCCCACCCCCTGACCCCCTTCTTCCGTCACCTTTATATTTTCATAAAGAATCGTTGTGTCACCCCTCCCCCCCGTCAGTTCGTAACGCGTCGGACTAAGAAAATTATTAGAAAGCTTCGGAGCGGTTTTTTTATTTTTTCTTCCACGATTCTCGATGTCGTGGACGAGTGGCCGTGCGCGAGTCAGATATCGATAGATGCTCGCTGTCGGTGACATTGGAGCGTAAAAATAGTAACAACAAGTCAGAATAGTCGGCGATTGGGACGATTTGTCTATTTACATAAACGGCAATACGAGAATAATGAATAATATCATTTTTCACTAGAGTACCGGCGCCAAGCATTCGTTATTATTGAAAGACCCGACGCCGGCTCGAAACCTCGTCTGCCCCATTGTAATACCAATTACAGACATGTGTAAACACCGCTAATATACGGGATCTTGTATAAACTCGGGCTGAAGCTCGGCCTGAAGCTCGGCCTGAAGCTCGGCGTCCATATTACGTCATGAAAATAATCCAAGCCTCCTCGGAATATCAAGAAAAACATTTTCGTCTCTTTTCTTTTTTCTTTTTCTTTTTCTTTTTTTTTAAATAAACACCCCCAAGGCTCAACGGTAGATAAGGACGAGGCGATTTACGGCTAATAACGAGACGATGATCAATGGCGAAATCAATAAAGATCGCACTCGTTGAAAATTGTTGGGGTCATTGCGTTGGTTGGATCGTCGAATAATTTAATAGTCGCTCGACCGTATGCTCGTTAAATAGCCCACAAAGCCTATATTGAGCCTATATTGAGCCTATATTGAGCCTATATTGAGCCATAAGATCTAAGAGATCGTTGCAAATTACGAGGTTGCGCGTAAACAACGGCTCGCGAGTGCCGTCGCGAGTGCATGGAAACGTGGAGTTGCGTAAATCACTCGTCCCGCAAGAAATGTGAAATTTTGTAACTCGGGGCCGGACCGAGGAGACGAGTCGGGCACTTTACTTGTCAGTAAGGCCGTCATAGGTTGGCGCGGGGACCGCTCGATCGACGGACAAAGGAACATCGGCGTCGCTGCGTAAGCGCGTTCGATCGCTGGATCGCCCGGTCGCATAGGAATCTGCGGCCAAGGTGTCGACAAGCACACGGCACCGGAAGTGCCCGGCCGCGGTCGGCGAGGCGAGGCGTGGCGTGGCGGGGGCGGGGGCGGGCAGGAGAGGAATACGGGGGAGCGGTGAAATTCAGTTTGGCCAAAAGAAATCGTTCGATGATAAGATCGGATGCGTTTGGTTTACGGGAGTCATAGCTCCGCAGGCAGGAAATGCCCAATTACCTATGCCTTCTCCATTGAATACTCCAGACGCGGTGTGGTAATGGATTTTCGGTAATGGAGGGAAACAGATACCGCACGATTCCCGTCACGTAATTGTAAAGTCACAAGTGAGCGGAGGAAGAGGCAATTTGTCGAATCTTAAAGACAGAGAGAGAGAGAGAGAGGGAGAGAGAGCGGGAGGGGGAGGGGGGGGAGGCGTCGGTAACGAGTCGAGCCTACGAATGACAAAGAAAACTTATAACCCCCCCCCCCCCTCTGCCCCATCCAATCCACCCGGACCCGTTTCGAAATCCATTAGCATACCGCCGCTGGATAAAGCTGGAAAAAAGCCGGCGATCCAACGCGTTGCTAATGTTCCAAAAATTGTCTACGACGGGCTCTCTCGGTACCCGACCCCCCAATAACCAGGACTAAATCTTACTATCGGGGCATTGAGCGGCAACGTTCGCGGCACACGTCGTATTATTTTGGAGAGAAAAAAATATAGAAGAAGAAGAAGAAGAAGAAGAAGAAGAATAAGAAGAGGAGGAGGAGGAGGAGGAGGAGGAGGAGACCGGTAGATATCGCACATCCGAGATGTAATAATCCTCGTACCCTTCGGGGGGAAGAAGCTTCCCGCGTACGTCCGAGGCGAGTACGTGAGTCGGTGACGGGATGGGGACGGGGCGGGGAGGAAAATCAGCGCCCCGGGGCCCCCGAAAGCATAATGGATTCAATCGTCGGTGCGAGCGCGTCGGGGCTCGTAATGGCGGCCGCGCGACCGGTGCACCAGGTAGAGGACGAGGGCAGGTGCTACGTCAGGCGGCGGCGGCGGCGGCACGACGACGTCGGCAGGCAGCTGCGGCCCGATTCGCCTTCCGCAGCCCCGTCCCTCCCTCCCACCAAGCCGTTCCTCGTCTTCGTGCCCCCGGGGCACCGGGGGCATTGATAAAGGAAGGCCCGCGGGAGGCTGCGCCCGTGGAGAGACGGAGACGGAGACGGAGACGGAGACGGAGACTGGGGGAGCGCGTGGAGCGGGGAGCGCACGCGCCAAGAGCCGCGGGTCCGAGACTCGCGCGGCCATTTACGAAGATTTACTAATTCACCGGGAGCTTCTCGATCGCGCTACCGAGAATTTTTCTTATAATCTCTTGCGGAACGACGACCCCCTTCCCACTCGAATTCGATCGCCTCTTACAACTCGGGCCTTTATGCCCTCAACCGATCGCTCCCGATCTATATACCCCATTCAAGACCCGCAACCCCTCGCCCCCCCCCCCAATAACCCCTTCCCCACCACCGGCCCGTTATCTCTCTCTCTCTCTCTCTCTCTCTCCCTCTCTCGTCCTCCTCTCATAGAAAATACGCTCGGCCGAGCGCTCTGCCCTCTATCCAAACATCTTTAAGACTCTCTATCCTTCTCCTGAACCTCCTTATCCCCGTCAAAAGCCATCGGAGGCTTGAGAAATGCTCATTGTCCTTATAGAATTAGTTCTGAAAATCGCTCGACGACCGGGGATTATCGATGAAAAACGGTATTGTTGTCGGCCCCCCCCCCCGGTAAAGAAGACCGATCTCGTCAAATGTTACGCATCATTTTTATTTACTCGACAACTAGAATTCGTTCGGCCCTTTCCCTCACAAATAAACTGATATAAATAAAGCCCATTGTGCATCGTGAATTAATTGTCCGCGGCAGTGCTTGCGCGGCCCGCCCCTACGGACTCCCTCAACTCCCTCGTCCTCCTCTGTACACACACACACGAACGTATACCATAACATAAGGCGCACGTGACTCGTATCCGTAGCCGGATAAGCTGTAAATATTCTATATAAATAACTCCCCGCCTATAAAATTCAGGTCATCGCCATGGAAAGTATTAATTTTCAATTAAACATATACGCCCATCCGATCAGATTCGAGCTTCCTTTAAAAAAATCCGATAATCCGGACCTAATATTTTATTGGCCGTCCCTCTCTCTCTCTCTATATATATATGCTCACGGGTATATAAGAGAAGGCGATTTAATAAATAAACGTTACGCTCAAAGGATTTATCCGATTCAATTATCAACGCAATGTATTTCGACCAAAATATAAATACAGGATTTCACGCGGCTCAGTACGAAAATTACGTAAATACGTAAACACGTAAATACGTAAATACGTAAATACGTAAATAAATAGGAAAATACAAAAAAAAAAAAAAAAAAAAAAGGTAAGAATCGCGGATATTCGGGGGGGAATCGTATGGGAGAACGGGAAAGGGACCGTTTGACAATAATATCGATACTACCGTCTGAAAGCTCATACTCATACTACTGGGCAGAAGAAGAAGAGGAAGAGGAAGAAGAGAGGAAGAGGAAGAGGAAGAGGAAGAGGAAAAAAGTCGAAAAGTAAACGGTCGAAGGATGATGGCTGCTGTACGTACACATGTAACCAACTATGTAATAATAATGTAAATTCAAATGGAGAACGTGAGATTATGAAGAAGAAAAAAAAAACAAAAAAAAAAGAAAAAAAAAACTTATTCATATGAATATCTGTGGCTTCTTGTTGTATTTAATGAATTGAGCCTCTTTTTCCTCCGAAACCGGGTGCGTGTCCCAATGCGTCCTTGTACCAGTCTTTCCTTATCAATCCAGCTTAAAGATATAAATACCACGGTTGACGGCGATACTCCGATTATATGATTATAAATCGTGCGAGTAGTCGCGGACGGCACTTTCCTCCCCCTCCACCCCCATCCCCCTGCCCATATAATTCCAACAAAGCCGTTCTTCTAATTAGAAAAGCTTCCGAGTGACACAATTTACCATCGGAGTTTGCTTTGGTCTCAAACGCGACCGAGCGATTCATACCGAGCGAATATAAAATCGTACAGGCATTATTTATCATCATTTACTATCATTTATTATTTATTATTATTTACTATTATTGTTGTTATTGTTGTTATTGTTGTTATTGTTGTTATTTCCGAATCGATGGAAAATCGAGTCGATTGAGTTAAAAAAAAAAAAAACAAAAGAAAAGAAAAACGTGCCGCGCGCCTCGGCACACGAAACGCCACCGCCACCACCACCACCACCACCACCACCACCACCACCACCGCGACCAGCCAAACGATTATTACGTAATAGAAAGTATTATTCCAACTAGGTATTTGAATAATATTATATTATTAGTCGTCGCCTGCTACTAGACGCCATTTACAGCGCCAATAACAATAGTAATAACAACAACAACAACAACAACAACGATAATGATGATAATAGTCCTACTTGTTTGCGTGAATACGTACAGAGTTAAGTTAAAGGTAATGGGGTGGACGGTAGCGGGGTCGTTAAGCCGATGGATTAGCCGCCGAGTAAATTTATCTACGAATTAATAGTCATTCATGGAGATTATCAAGCGGACGGTTATTGCGGTTCATTGACGAGTGATTTTTACATAATTCTTAAAAAGATTTTCACGGCCCCGCGCAGTTACCGCAAATAGCGCCAGCTTATCTGCACTAATCCGTTCTCGGGATAATCTCTCGGGCGAGCACGACCAAAGACAAACGTCAGACTCGCATTATTAAAATAAAACATAATCGGAATGCGAAGAAGGTTGTTTTTTTTTTTGTTTTTTAAATATTCTATTAAAAATTTAGCTCCTCTGTACATTTTATTTTTTTCTCGCCTCAGTATCCAAAGCAAAGGCAGGGGCACATCGAGCACGAGCGAGCGATGCTTTGGGGGAGGGGGGGCTTGGCTGTGGCGAAACTTGTCATTCGAAAAGCTGCTTTTTTGAATTTTCCAACTCGGAGAATTAAATCGTCCTTCGCTTTAACCCGAATCCCAATGGGAATCCCTAGGGGGCGGCGAAAGGGGCGAGGGGCGAGGGGCGCGCGTTTTCTGAAATCGCGGCCGATTCACGGATAATCGGTGCTGCGATGGCGGTCGATGGGTGGGGATGGGCAGAGGGGGGCCGAGAAGGGTCAGCAATGCATTTGCATAAATGACATCGTCGGGGATTCGAGGAAAATTGCAGGGATCGATAGATCCGGGGAAGCGGTCCCCGTAAAAGCTGAGATCAGCGCGCGCGCGCGCACGCGTTCGAATTGTCAGGCTCAGGGATGTTATAGGGTCAGGGGAGGTGGAGAGGGAGAAGTGGAAAAAAAAAAAAAAAAAAAAAAAAAAAGAAGAAGAAGAAGAAGAAGAAAAAAAAAGTTGGGCCCCGTACAATGGCCCATAGAAAATGCTCGTACAGGCGATCGACAGTCTTTAAAAATAACAATAACGGCAAGTCGCGCGCAGCCTTGAAGAACTGCCCTCTTGCGCACAAAGAGAAAAGGGAAATTGGCTATCAAAGGAGGAGAAAGAATAGAAGTCTGATGCACAGAGAGTTAGAGAGAGAGAGAGATGAGAGAGAGATAGAGAGCTTCGTTCAATGGCTGATTTACGATCGGTGGAATTTTCGCGCGGAACGGGCCGGAACAGTCAGCAGGGTCGGGGTCACTTCCCTCGATCCCTCGCGGAGATCGCACCCCTCGAGGGGTCGGATGTCTTTCCTTGGCTTTTCTTCTCCCTCCGGTCATCGTTCTCTCTCTCTCTCTCTCTCTCTCTCTCAGTCTCAGTCTCAGTCTCAGTCTCAGTCTCAGTCTCAGTCTCAGTCGCAGTCACAGTCACAGTCTCGCTCATTCTCTCTGTTTAGCGGTCGCGGGGAGCTTAAATCGACGGATCGATCGATTTTACGGATCCGAGGCGTTCGATGAGAAATGAGCCGCCATTAGTATAAGCGGCGCCGTCGATCGGCTCGCTCTCCTGACAAATTTATTTAACTTTCATCACAATGAAGAGCCGAGGCGTGAAATCGATATTGCCCTTCTATTACGAATGTACTGCCATTAATTATTATCATCTCTCTCTCTCTCTCTCTCTCACTCTCTCTCTCTCTATATATATATATATATCTCTTTCTAATTTAGGACAGTGGCAGCTCGGAAAATCGTCGCTTCCCCAAAGTTTCCTTCCTACCCGTGGATTCATTTTAATTCTACTTATAATAGAGTCTCGCAGAGCGAGACAGATAGACGGGATGGGATGGATGGGTAGAGAGGACGGAGCGAGAGCGAGAGTGAGGGAGAGAGAGAGAGAGAGAGAGAGGGAGTGAGGGAGGGAGAGTAAAGGGTTAAAAAAAGGGTAGAGGAGAGGAGGCGGACATCGGTGCCCCGGACGAGTCCCCGCAACGGGGCATCTGCCGTGTGTTTACAAACAGCCGGGGCAGGAAAAGAGAGTTAAAAAAATAAAAAAAAATAAATAAAAAGAAAAGAAAATGGCGAGGGATCGGGTCGAATCATGAGTTTCCGGTATCGAGGTCGTCGACAATTACCGGCCGTGCGCGCGCGCGCGCGGTTTTTCGGCAAATCGTAGCTCCTCTCTCTCTCCCTCCCTCGCTCTCTCTCTCCCCCTCTCTCTCTCTCTCTCTCTCTCTCTCTCTCTGTCTCTGTCCTCGCGTGCGCCAACTGTTGCAGCGCAGGACTCGCTCCCTAACCCGTTCGACGTCACGCGAGCCTCTGCCGCCAGTGCGGGCCGATGGAATATAAGGGCCCGGTCGTCCTGGCCGAGCACCGGCCCTCCCCGCCCGCCCAACCATTTACATAGACAGACGATGCGGGATAACGCGGGCAAATAAATTCCCTTCGAGTGGACTTTCGTGCCTCCGACTTCCATTTTAGCATCCCGGCGGCGGTTATCCCCGTCCTCGAGCGTACGCTGAATATTCATTTGGGGGGGGGGGGGGGAGGCCACCTCCGGGCCACGGCCCTCCCCCTCCCCCGCTAAATCATTTTTCCTTTCCTCCGATAATCGTTATTAACGATCGCCGAGGCCATTTGTGCCCGGGGGTCGTAAAAACGAAGGACAAAGCTTCCTCGGGATTGGGATGGAGATGGGCACACCAGCTGCCGCTGGGCGGCGGCGAGTCTTTTATCTCCGCCGTCTTGACGAACCGGCGACGACCGGCCGATCCGGCCTTATCAATAATTACCATGGGCTCCGGAAGCTCTGTAATTCGGCTCCGTCTACCTCTCCTCCCGTCCCTCCGCCATACGTCTCGCGCTCTCTATGACGGTATTACTCGCCGGTATTGGTATTGGTCCGAGGGGACCAGAGGAAACTGCCTCGTTAAAGCGCTACACGTGGACGGGGGCGGTGAGTGGTAAGAGGGGGAGAGGAGAGAGGGGGAGAGGAGGAGCCGATGCGCATTTGTACGCGTCAGCGGTGACACTTGAGTGATCGGCTTTCCCGCTACGGTGAAGAGGTGAGGAATAATGGCGCGCGCGCCTCTCCTCCTCCACCTCCTCCGGCAAAACGGAGCCAGACCCGACGGTGAAGACGTTTCATTGGAACGGGCTAACGTGACGAGGATAATCGCGAGGAGGGGACAGGGAAAAAGCCGATGGGAGCCGATGATGGGGCTTTCCCACATTAAGCTCGACAATGACGACGCGGTCATCCTGGACTCGGATAACTCCTGGACTGGATTGCGCGGGTGTGTAGTGAGCCGGACCGCAAGAAAAAGCCCCGGGGACGTAATACCACCGGAGGAAGATTATTCATTTTTTCCAAGGTCGGGACGAGCTTCATTAATCACACTTTGACCGGGGCCTGTTGCGGATGGCCTAGACGGTCGCTTTGGGCAGCGGGGTTATTGGGGTTATTGGGGTTATTGGGGTACGGAGGACTCAATTCATCGGCTAGTCGGTTTCGTGGCTGCGAGCGCCCGCGCGAAATTCGCGGTAGGATTGAATATCCCTTGGTCCAGGGGACGAGGCGCGGGCGGCTCCGTTACCGTTTGGATCAACGTCTCGTAAGAGCGTCCTCGCGACCGACGTACCGTCGGCAGATCAATCATCCGTCCGAGGGGACAGGACAGGCAGGATAGACGGCGGCGTGTGCGGTTGCACGTGGCCCTCGTCGACTCGAGAGCCAATAATAATAATAATAATAATAATAATAATAAAGGGAGGGTCCTCGTCCTGGCTCTTGTGCGTCGTGTCTCCGCCGGCTTCTCTCCCGGTCGAGTCGAGCCTCCCCCTGCGGCCTCATACACCTGGAGACGAGAGGACCCGGACGGATTCCTTCGAATCGGCGCCCCGGGACTGTTTGTCGGTAGGGAGCACGCGCGCCTCTCCTTACACCCACCCCCGTACCCCTCGATTATTCCACGAGTCCTTTTGACTCGGCGCCCTCGTTCCCCGTCCCCTAGTGCGAATCAGCTCCACCTGACCTTGATTTTTCACTCGCTTTTCCCCCGCATGGCCGGCGTTCGCCACTCCGCCACCCCCGTCCCGTCCCGTCCCTCCCTGTCGTTGACACGTCTCTCTCTGTCTCCCAGTCTCCCAGTCTCCCTGTACGAGGCCGGTGGTTACTTTCACCTTTACTTTTTTCCTTTTACCTTTACCCGAATGCCTACTTTTCCTTTATTATTATAAGCTTACTCCCGAGCCCATTATTGACGCGGGGTCAGACACAGGCACACAGGCACACAGGCACGCGCGCCCGTCTTTATCTTCCCTTTCTGGGGCACGATCGTAGTAGCGTCCTTCGCGTCAGCCTTAGGGAATAATTCCCATTATCATTTTTTTTTTTCTTTCTCTCCCATTCATTCTACTCCATTGACAATTATTCGTCGATCGCCGTGCCAAGGACAAAGCCCGGCCTTTTCCTCACAATTGCAATATATATATATATATATATATATATACTTTAATCCCCTTTGTAACGTTGCCCGCGCTCGGGAGCGGGCGCGCACGCGCACGCTACTTTTTGATAAGGAAGCCTATGAAGGGGGAGTGCTTTTAATGAACCGAATTAACGATAAGCGACGAGGAGCGGCCAATAGCTTGGCTACTCGTCGTACTCGTCGTCGGCTTGTCAGCGCTTGCCACCGATGCCGATACTCCTCGGCCGGATTAATAAAAGACAAGAGGAAAACAGGGCTCGGGGCATTGCGTAAGAGCTTGATGCGGCTATTACCCGCAAATACCTATTGGTTTATTTGGAATTTTTATTACTTTATATTCCACTAAACTCCGCTCTCTCTCTCTCTCTCTCTCTCTCTCTTTGGAATTGAAGGAATTGTCTTGGTCAATCTCGGTCTCTTCTACTCCCCCCCCCCCCCCCCCGAACCTGCCACCCCGATCGCCGCATTAACATCACCCTAGCTTGCGTCATCCTCCACGTAATTCCATACAATTACGGAATCTTACATTCGTCGAGTAATAATATTCTTCGTATTATAGAAATCATTCGACAATCGCTATTATTTCTACTTTCCAAGTACTCAGCAGTTGTATTGTATTATCGTATTCCGCCGGTACCGTACGCATTATCACCGTCGACTCCCGTATCGACTCCCCCTCTCCACTCGCCCGCCACCGCGACCAGTTCCGATTATTACAATATTTATTTTACAATAGACGTAACGCGCCCTACAATCCACTCGCGTGTACGTAATTAATGGAATCCATAGGAATTTCATAAAACTCCTGGGCGCCGTTTTTTCTTAATTACTCGCGTTATTCTACTTTAAGCCGCATGAGCTTACGATTCATTTGTAATTGAATATAGTTCTTGAATTCGGCTCTTCGTCTGCTTATTCCGCTCTCAAGTCGATGCAATTGATCTATACGGACAATCAGATCTCTCGTTACATCGGCTTTCCAAGCTTACGACTTCGTTAATGCGATAATGGCTTCCTTCTTCAGTAATTAACGGGAGAAAACCTTTTTATACAACACACGGACACGGACACGGACACGGACACGGACACGGACACGGACACGGACAGGGACGTCTAGCTAGGCTAGCTGGCGCGTAATAAATTTCAACAGTTTATTTACTTAAATTTCGTCTTCGTCCTTGTAGTAAAAAAGTAAGCAAGTATTCGCTCATTCGGGCAACAAAGAAACTAGTATAAATTTTCTGGGATATTAATTTCTGAATCTCCGTTCCTTAAATTTATAATTAATTGCACTCGTACTTAGGAGTTACGATGCGTGAAGTGCATTTTTAAGGTAAAGGCAATTACCGTTTGTTTTCATTACTACATATATATATATATATATATGTAAATATATCGACACGTCGTAGCGTTAGATAGACGTAACGGGAAGGTTGTGGGGGGTATCGAGTTGTATTGCCGAAAAGCGCACGTGATTTTTAAGGGAGACATCCGAGTCGAGCGGGGGGAGACGGGAGCAAACGTCCGGCGAATCGTTATCGCGCGATCGGCTAATTGTCGCGTAGAAGAATAATCGAGCGGATCGTACGAAGGCAGATCCTCCGGGCCTCGAGCGAAGTACACACGCAAAGAGGGAAGCTCAGGGGATGCGTGGATCGACAGCCCTTGAGCCCGAGGGCAATTAAAGTTTCGTGGAAGGGCTTATTGGGCTACTCCTTAAAAAGTCCATTAGGGCACACTCGATCACAATGGGAGATGGACGCTCAGCTGGGAGGAATGAACAAAACACAAAAAAAGCCAACGAAATAGAATAAAAAGACGAAAACGACAATGGCGTTGAGCGGGGTAGGGAGGGAGGGAGGAAAATGCGCGGAGGAAAGATGGGTGTTTGCTCGCAGGTGCAGAGAACGAGGTGGAATAGCAATGTCATCCTGGCTCGTATATACTTGCGAGTCGATGGCGAGGGATGGAGGGAGAGGGGAGGTGGAGATGGAGCAGGCGGAGGAGGAGGAGGAGTAGGAGGAGGGAAGGGGGATTTGCACTCGGCCGGGACTAATATTCGTGCGGCGCCTCGGACGAAGGGAGAACGAGGCTGGGAGGATGCCCAGGAACGATCGCGCACACGATCGAGCATTTAATTAACCGAACTGACACTGGCCCGGTCGTCGGGGACCTGGCCATCGTCGCCGTCGCCCCACCGGAATTAAAACGGTAAATTGAATTATTAAGATAGGCGGCTGAGAGTAGAGTATGGTTAGGGTTAGGGTTATTGGGGTTAGGGCAACCATTATTATCGCTGAAAAATCTCGCGCTTTTATTAATTTCATTAATTTCAGCTCCGGGAACGTGTCGCACGGGGCTTAAGCGGAAGACGGGTGGAAGGGTGTGTGTGGGGGGGGAGAGGCCCAGAGTACGCGGAACGATTACGCGGCGACGGTATTCTCTGTTGGGTATCTTGGGCCTCGTTGCCCTATCTCGGCCCATTACTTACTTTTCATATTTCCACTCGGCCGGTGCCTTATCCGACTGTACCCGGACGAACCACGACGACCACGACGACGACGCTTTGTGCTAACCTCGGCGCGACATCTCCCCCCCCCCCTCGCGCACTTACTCTCTTTTACCGGCGTACGATTATTGCCTCGAGAGAGAGAGAGAGAGAAAAAAAAAGAAAAAGAAAAAAAAAACTTATTCAAACGCGCGCGCTCGACATTTATTTATTTCTTTCATTCCCCCTCTCGCTCTCTTTATTACAATTTCCACGGCTTTGTTTTTGCAAAAGTTATTATTACGCGGCTCGGCGCCGCGCTTAATGTTCGGCTCTTTCAAGCCGATGCACGGCTTGTATCCATTGACTTGTAAATTAGCTTAGAGGAAAGACTATACGATTTTCGCCGACTTAAATAATTGATCATTCTCTCTCCTCGCGACATTCACAATTTTTCCTCTCTTTTCTCTTCTTTTCTCTTCTTTCTCTTCTATTCCATTCCATTCCATTCTTTATTTCGTTCTATTTTTGAGTTTTCACGCCGGGCATGGCTTACGCCTTCGAAATTTTTAAGCATGACTTGGCTTTATAGAAAGAAGCAGCTATCAATTCTAGATAAGCGCAGCGAATTCCTCCCCCCCCCTCACTCACTCTGCATTAACCACCAGCTATATAATACAGGGGGACTATTTATTTTTATTTTTACCCGTTTCTTCGATATCACGAAGAAGAGACGGAGAGCGATATATCCTTGAGCATTCTTAAATTAGATGTAGCCGAATGTGTTTGTTGTACCGATATCGTGCATTGAAGGCCAAAAGCAGGGGTCATCTCTTTTATCATCTTATCTATCTCAACGTACAATCTGCTTTATTATAATAATCAAGTATTGTACGGATTATTCGTAAGAGACGAGTTTTTGTAATGAGCCTCGGTACGATTGTAATTATAATGCGCGGTATTGAGCCGCGATCTAGCCGAATTCGTAGAAATTAATGGAGACCGGATATTTATAGGAACGGGGCCTTGGTATGTCAATGATAGATAATAAAGGGGAAAATTGTTGGGCCGCGCGAGACGGCCGCTTCCAGTTACAGACGGCGAGCCTTTGCCTTTGCTCTGTTGGGGAAAATCCTCCTGTACGGACCCATAACGGCGTAGACGAGACCCTCTCAGGCGGTGGAGGTGGAGGTGGAGGTGGAGGTGGAGGTGGTGGAGGTGGAGCCTATGTACGCACGGGGCTAATGGATTCCTTGCCGACCGACCGAAGAATAGAAAAAAGGAACGTGCTTGATAAGGCCGTAATTTGCACGAAGGAGAGACTCTGTAGCTTTTCTGCGCAAAACCCGTGCAATAACCCCAATAACCTCCAAGGCCTCGGAAACTTTATTTATTTCCATTCTTTCGAGTCTTTTCTTCGAAAATGCCGTGGCACGGGACAGGAGCACGAGGAGTAGGGAGGGAGGGAGAGATGAGGAGGAGGAGGAGGAGGAGGAGGAGGAGGAGGAAGAGAGCCCGCCGCTAATAATCTTGGGTAATTCGAAGAGCTTACGTAAGCTTGGGAAAAGGTTAACAGGTCGTTTAATGGGTCGCGCACGTATTTAGTGTGAGCGCCGGGAAAAAGGTATATCAGACGGGACACGTTGTTCTCTTTTAAAAATTATGAAAGCCGCCGGCTGCTCTTCTTGGGTCAAATACGGCTCGGCCATTAGCAATACGCCACACGTAATAATAACAATAATAATAATCATAATCATAATAATAATAATAATAATGCCGAGACTAGGAGACTGGGAAGTTTCTCACCACGGGTCTTCTTGTGAAAACCCAAAAATATGGTGACGTTATCGGAGGCTCGTCGGGACTGTATATACAATATAGTACAAGGTACCCGATCATCGGCTTTGTTTCCCCGAAGCAGACGCACTAGTCGTCGCCGTCGTCGTCGTCGTCGTCGTCGTCGTCGTCGGGTAATCGAACCGACGAGGCAACGCTGCGATACTCGAACCAAGTACTTTATAGCCACGCGGCAGACAGAGAGACAGAGAGAGACAGAGAGAGAGAGAGAGAGAGAGAGAGAGAGAGAGAGAGCAGAGAGAGCAGAGACGGAAGTCGTGTGTTTCTTGAGAAGTAAGAAGCTCGATGGAGGAAACCCCTTTTACAACACGCGGCACTTGCTTCCTTTGCTTTAACTTCACCTGGCGGCGATTTGAATTTTAAAACGATTCGGCTCCCAATGGCTCACGTGAAAACCACTAACGGAGAACATTGGTTTTGATTGCGTGCGGTCCCCTTATTGCAAAACAAAGGG
Organism: Ceratosolen fusciceps; assembly: GCA_018883505.1. Classification (NCBI taxonomy): domain Eukaryota; kingdom Metazoa; phylum Arthropoda; class Insecta; order Hymenoptera; family Agaonidae; genus Ceratosolen; species Ceratosolen fusciceps. Next base: position 5,287,673 of record RCIC01000011.1, read on the forward strand.
CCGATATCCAAATATTAGCCGCCCCGTCCCAATTAACAATTTAATTATTAACATTCACGTTGCCAATGTAATTCTCCACGTTCTACGATTCTTATTCGTTCATAAAGGGGTTATTGGGGGGGGGGGGGGGGGGACAAGCAATACCTTCCAAGCTTGTCCAAAACACGTGCATATATTATGTTCGGGGAAAAAAAAAAAAAAATAAATAAATAAATTTCAATTATCATAGCGTAATATATATATTGTAACGACCCGTTACTTCACGGAGCTTAGAATCAATATGACTTTGGCGTTATGGTTACATAAGTCCGTGTACTTGCGCCGAGCGGCACGTCAAGAGTCAAGAATTTAACGTAGAGAAACGAACGAACGAACGAACGAACGAACGATGAATGAATAAACGTATAAATAAATGGATAAGTAAATAAATAAATAAATAAAGGAAGTAAGGAAGGAAGGAAGGAAGGAAGGAGGGGGAAGGGTGTAAGGGGCCAAGGAAATAAAAAGTCCGGGAGGTAGTATTAAGTTATTATTATAATGAATTGAATAATAAAATAAAATCAGGCCATTTCCGCTGGATCTTTCTTTGTCGTCCGACTAATCGTCAAAGGTTCTGCAATTTTCTATTAAAACTCATGTAATTGGCTTTTTCTCCAAGTGAAAGTACCGGCGCAGATTTCGACAACAAGCATTGCACGACAGAACAATAATAATCATTGAAATTGCAGTTATTAAATTGTAATGACGAGAAGGCCATGAAGGATTGGAAGTACGCAGTATCGGACTCACGGATCGTAATTCGCGTCTTTCCAATTTCCACGGCTTCTTTCCGTTTGATTATTCAGGACTCGGAGTCGCCCGTTTTTCCCTCCCTCCGTCCATCCGTCCATCCATCCATCCATCCATCCATCCGTCCATCCATCCACCCGTCATTGTCCTCGTCGTCGTCGTCGTCGCTGCGATTATTACGGCACCGCGTATTAATTCAAGGTCGTACGAGTCGCGTTAGCCCTCCGTTAATCTCTGCGCTCCGTTTATGCAATGCGATTGTAGTGGAGTCCGTAAGGGAGGGGGGGGCGTAAGAGGGAGGCGAAAAGCAACAAGTCGCAGTGGCCGATAGCGCCGGGGCCATATTGTCGCTAATAAATAAACAGCGGCCGAGCGGACGAGGACGATTACCGATGGCCGGTGGTTCCCGAGGAGGCCTTTCCCGACCTCGGGCCAACGCCGTCCTCGAGTATCCGCGAGCCGTAGGGGCCGGAAGCTAGTCAAGCTACTCTACCGACCCGCTACGACCAACTGACGCGTATCGTCAATTTTTTTTTTCTTTTTTTTTTCTTTTTTTTTAATTCGGATACCCGAACCGATAACAATTCGAATTGCCATTCGGTTATTGGGGTTATTGGGGTTATTGGGGTTATTGGGGTTAGCCATCGGTCCCGAGCTTTTTTACCGATCGCGGATGCGGTTCGGATAACGAAGAGAAAAAGAAAAAAAAACTAGTCCATCCAATATGGACAAACAAATACATAAACAAACGGACAGACAAACGGACAAACAAAGGAATAGGATTCTTAGCGTTTCGTTAAAAAAAGAATCTCCTTGAGATACATTCGAGTGGCTGTGTAAAGGAGGCCGTGGAAATAAAAGACGGTGGTGTACGGCGAGGGGCGGGGGGATGGGAGAGAGAGAGAGAGAGAGAGAGAGAGAGCCGCGCACGACAAGCATCACCTGTCAGTGTCCTCCGCATACGGAAATTCGCCGAACTCCTTCTCCCCGGGGCGGCCGCATCGCGGTTAATATCCTCCGGAGGCGCGTGCGGACGGATTCTTTCTCTCTCTCTCTCTCTCTCTCTCTCTGTCTCTATACCTCCGACGAATGCGGGTACCACCTGCAGCCGAGCCGAGCCGAGCCGAGCCGAGTCGAGTCGAGTCGAGTCGAGTCGAGCACCCGATAATAATAAAGTCAAGGCCCGGGTAAAGAGGACGGAGATGGACTTTTTTGGGGGTGGGAGGGAGGGGGAGGGTGACGGTAAGCAGTTTCCCTTTATCGTGGCTGTCGAAGGGGTCATCACTGCTCGCCGTGCACCACCGCTAATCCACCGACTAAGCCGCCGAATGGGGTAATCGGAACGATAATCGACCGAATTGGAATGGCGGCGCGGCACCTACCGAACGCGCTTTCCTGGGAAAAACCGCTTTCCGCTTCCCGAATGATCCCCGGCGGTTGTTGCGACGGGCCTACGAGGATGTTGCCGCAAGCCGCCTCCCTGGCCCCGATCAATTATTACAGGGAATTACGGGCTCGGGCCCGCTGCTGCCTCCGCATACGCGAGCCTCGATTCCCGATCGATTGCATCGGTGGGGCGGGGTGGGGGGGGAGCCAATACGTCTGGCCACTCCACGAGCTATGCAATATGTCCTTTCGACGTATCGTTGAATTGTCATTTAATTCCGTGTCTTTATCACCCTTTCGAATTCATCATAAAATATTAAAGTCCCTTGTCCGCAGCGCGTGATCACAGAACCCGGCTATCCTCTATCCTCGTTATTATTATTTACATTACACGACCGCGCTTTCCCATCACAACGAGCAGATGACAAGAAAAGAAAGGGAAAGAAAGGAAATGTCATCGGTCTCTAGTCTAGTACTTCGAGTTGGAGTTGGAGTTGGAGTTGGAGTTGGAGTTCGAGCTCGAGCTGTACAAGCTGGATCGTCGAAGCCAGCGTCCGCGTTTACGAATCGTAGGCTGACTTTAATTTCAAGCTAACGTGGCCCAAGATGCTTTTCATCTCGGCGGCTGCTGGCCGCGCTCTTACTTATCCGGCTCTTCTTCCTACGGCGGAATGTTTATTGAATAGAGGCCCTGGTTGAGGCCGGAGCACGATTCGCCGATAAGGAGCCGAGGACGCGTTAACGAAAACAATTTTTTTCTCTCTCTCTCTTTCTTTCTTTCTCTTTTTTTTTCTTTTTTTTTCTTTTATCACCACCAAGCCCCGAAGTGAATTGACCTGAAGTGTCAACCCCGAGCGGAGTTCTGCCACATTAAAAATATAATCTCCCGCGTGTGGCATTGGTCCCGGGCTCTCTCGTCTTTTTCCCGCGCAAACCTCAACCACCTAAGATAATGTATTATCGATTACGTAGCACGAGATAAGGAATTTACTTTAACATCTCCGACGCTCGCTACCAATAACCGGAACACAGAAAAGTCTCCGTTTCTCGGGAGTCATCGTCGCTCTAGCGTAACCATGGAAACGTCTTAGTCGTCTAAGCAGTAGATAACATCGCCTTTCGCAATACTTGGATACTCGCTCTAGCCCCCACACCCACGTCACGTCAGTCTAAGGGGAGGGGGGTTATTGGGGTTATAATAATTTTACTGCAAAATTCCTTTAGTTTACGTAAAAGTCATCACCGCCGAATCGCTACCAATGATGTAGAAGGAAGCCCAATCTCTATGTGCACGGCATCTGTATGCCCTACCCTACTTACTCATTCGTCCTTTGCCATTATTATTGTTCAAGGGCATCGATAAAGTTAGGATTTGATTTTTATTTCTCCGTGAGTAAGGAGGTTAAGCGCACATGCAGCGCACATGCAGCGCACATATCTTACAGCCACAACGTATTTCCCAATCGTGTTTCCTGCCACTCGCCAACCTCGTTATATAATTTATCCTCGGAAAAATAATATATATATATATATATATATATATGTATGATTATGTTTTTTTTTCCTTTTCGTTCATGTAGCTTTTTAAATTACGCGGCAGGTATTATTTATACATGAATTAACGTATGCGTAAAACTAAAGTAATTCGACGAAGCAAATAATCCGATATTTATAATAGATTAATTAAAATTTATAGGTGGCCTATGTTAATCCGTAATTTCGATTCTTTTCTACGATTAATCCCCGCGTGATTGAACTAAAAACCTTTTGAATCCGCTTAAAGTCTCATTTCGAACATCCAAAATCGTGAGCCAGTTTAATAAAGACGAAAAAAAAGAAAAAGAAAAAAAGAAAAAGGGAAGGGAAGGGAAGGGAAAAAGCTCATTGTGCTGCTGCGCTAAGTACATAAATTACATTTACGAAATTGAAAAATTTTTCAAAACTACAGAATTTATGAATCCTTTTCCCAACATCAATCATGTATTAAATTTAATAACCTTACGCGAAAACAGTATATGCGCAGCCGGAGATTATGCCGCGCGATAAATCGTCGAATTCTTTCGAAGCTACAATTGCGCAAAATCGAATAATATAATGTAAAATGCAGTAATACGTGCAGTAAGTGTAATAAAAATCTATAAATTACGCTTGTAATCTCCGCTCGTAGTCTATATTTCAACGAACGCTTTTCCAATGAAACTCCTACTGACGCTCAAATATTTGCCTGAAACTTTGTACAACGCTAAATTATAGTTACTTACTTTTATATATATATATATGCGTGTGACAATAATACGGAGATTTGCATAAATTGTAATATTTTTCAGCTCGAGTCGTGCATTATTCTAATAAAAAAAAACGGGGCTGGGGGGTGGGGGTGGTGATGAATACCGATTTGTTATACATATAATTTAAGGGCAAAGAATATCTCCTCGAATATATACATATATATATGTATATATATAGTAAGCTCGAAGGATTTCCTATACTTTTTATGTATCGAACGAAGCATTCAAAGCATTAGAATTATTATTTAATAGGAACAATAATATAACAATGACGGGGTTTATGGAAAAGTTTAGCGAGCAGGCTCGGCCTTTACCTACTTAAGCCCCATTTTCTAATTTTAAAAGTATTTTCTAATATAATGAGCGGGCAATCGGCATCGCTCGATACGTCGTCGTCGTCGTCGTCGTCGTCGTCGTCGTCGTCAATGTATCCCCGTCAACCCTCCCCGCTCGGCGAACCTCTCCGTCGGCCGCGTTAAAAACTCTTGCCGACTACGTGTGGCGCAATGTAGATTATTTATCTTGCATTTGTTATCGCCGCTTTGACTGTCTAATACACTCGAGAGCCGGTGTACAATTATAAAATAATACTGAATCTCGGCCTATTTTTTGTTTTTGTTTTTTTTTTTTTTATTTTTATTTTATTTTTATTTTTTTTTAAAGGAGATACGGGGGAATGGAATGGAATCGCGCGCGGTCCAGATGAACTTACCGAAGCCGCTGCTTTGGTAATTTATTAATTGGACTCGCGGTGTCGAGGGTGGTAGGGGAGGGGAAGGAGGGGCGAGAGAGAGAGAGAGAGAGAGAGACGTGGACGCTGCACGTGCCACGAGAGTTGATTAGTCAGTGGAGCGAACAGGTGCAACGACCGATTGGCGAAATGCAACGCGACGCAACGGTCGATGGCAATTTTTTTTTTATTATCGATGACGCGCCCCCTTCGGTTGCTTAGACGCGCCGATGACATAATTACTTTTACATTGTGCTCTAGAGACGAGATCGCGCACTACTACCGCTACTGCCTTCCTTCTCGTTCGCGGCTCGTTCGCGGCTCGTTCGCGGCTCGCTCTTCTCCGCTTACGGAATCGAAGTAAGAAAGAAAGAAAGAAAGAAAGAAAGAAAGAATGATAGAAAGAAAAAAAAAGCACGGCCGTTCGGCTCTCGGTTTATTTTTCGATAAAGATTTTTTTATATCCAGGAATTAAGTTTATCGTTCGCGCGAAACGAGATAATAATAAAATGAGGAGGTGGGGGGAGGCGCGGCGGAGGAGGAAGGGCAAAATAAACGACAGAAATGAAGGGAAGGAGGAGGAGGAGGAGGAGGAGGAGGAGGAGAGATGGTACGATATGCCCTGGAATTTAGGCCCCATTTCATAATAATAAGTCCACGAAAATTTTACGATCTTTCGTATTCCCGCTTTCCTCTGAATTCATAATGTTCGTACTTGGTATTGGTAAGTGAGCAGCGAGCAGCGAGCGGCGCAAGTGATACCGGCGCCCAATCATTATCACATCCTCCTTCTTCAGTAAACACGTATAAATCTAAATTCTTACTACTCTATTTTTAATCGAAAACGCGCTCAACGTGGCCTTTTATTTATTTATTTATTTGCTTGCTTATTTGGTTATTGGGGTTATTTATTTGTTTATTTATTTAGTTATTTATCTACTTAGACAATAGAGTACAGGTGCCGCGTGAGTGCCAATTGAAATTTGTATTCCCTAATTCGTAATTCTACTTTACGTACTTTTCCGAATCGATAAAAAAAAAAAATAATAAATATACGCGACGAGCGCCGCGCGTATTGTTCATGTTATTAATAATATTTTATTTAGATGGCGATTCGCTGATTATCATCGCTATTTAATGAAAACGTAATCGCCCAAAAAAAAAAAAAAAAAAAAAAAAAAAAAAAAAAAAAAAAAAAAAAAAAAAAAAAAAAAAACAGTATTCTAGATCCGTTAGATATAAGTGTTACTCGTGTGAGTGAGCGAGCCACGTATTACTACTATTTTTTTATCTCTTCATTCAGTGCAACAAAGTGACGAAATTTACAAATGTCATTCTGACGATTTTCATGATAAATACACTGGAACTGGAAATTATAAACTTAATTTGACTTTATTCAGGTGTGGCACGTGTAAGGTGTATTTAATAAAGATTTCGACTGCCAGTGCTTACTTCATTAGCATTCAATGAGAATTTCAAGCTACAAAAAAAAAAAAAAAAAAAAACAACACATCATTGAGTAATAATATTTCAAATTATATTCTACTTGTTAAACATTCATTATCTATATTATCATTTGTCTGCCTAAAACTTTATCGTTATTTTAAATTATTGAAAGAAAAAAAAAGAAGAAGAAGAAGAAGAAGAAGAAGAAGAAAAACATTGAAATTTCCTTACTCGTATTCTCATTACAATTACGGATAATTGTTTAAACAAAGTATTACAAAGTTTATGCCACTGTATTTACATTACGTATCTCTTACAATTAAGGCGCTCCACGAAGCTCCGTCTTCGCTATATCATTCTCTCTCTTTTTTTTTCCCCTTCCGATTAAATTAAATATTATTATACCATTATTTAACGCAAAAATGGATTAAAAATTTTTTGTTTAAACGAAAAACTCTTATACAACAGTATTTGCCAAAAGCTTAAAAATTATCGTATTATAATACGCTACGTGTTAGATATTAGAAGCTCCAATGTCTACTTTACTTTGAATCTAAAATAATAATACTTTTAATAATTTACGCAACTTTTTAACGCTGTTTTATATAATATAAGATAATAGAGGCTCGTGAGCGTTTAATGCCGTAACAACAGTGAGGCTTAACGGAGATAGAGAAACGTTGTACGTGTCGACATCTGTCGGCTAGACGTAAACTTGCATGCATAGCGCTGGATACTTTTGATGGATCCGATAAAGGTCGAGCCTTCCTTACCGACGTATCGTACGATAACCGTCAGAGCATTGTGGAAACCATCATCCGATACGAAGTTATTGCAGATCTGGATTATGGATTTACGCGAGTACGTGCGAGATTTTATTGAAAGTTGCAAAAGCCCTTCCTTCTTCGTCCGAATTCAAATACAATTCTTACGTTTTCTTCTTCTTCTTCTTCTTCTTTTTTTTTTTTATCGACGAACGAGAGTAATTTGGTAAGAGTTCGTTTAATTTCTAGTTTCAAGTTAAAAAGTCGTGATGGGGTGGGGCGGCGGCAAAGAAGCTTTTCTATTGCTCGCTATTTTCTAATGTAAAAAATGGCGTAGATGTAAATGTAAACGAGATAAAAAGGCAGATGGATCGTAGCGCGTAATAACGATACTTTGCTCTCTCTCTCTCTCTCTCTCTCTCTCTCTCTGTACAGGAATGATGTACGTACGTACGGGCCGTGGTGATAGGAAAAGCACAAAGGGCTCGTTTAATACGTGAATAGGGCAGTGTCGTGCAGTGGTTGATAAATTAATAGACGCAACGCGGTTGGTGAATGACGACGGGGATCACAGGGGACACGTTGACGGGACGAGGCTGACTAAAGCGATATACCGGATACAGTTATAATTACTTGAATCCGGAGTAAACGGTCGGCGAGATAAGTTGGCCTGTACCGATCTTATCAGAATCAAGCTCCGAATGTAGTCCGAACGGAAAGTTTCGTCGTTGGTCTGCGAGGCCGAGCACGCGCCGGACGATTAATTGAGCGGGGGACGGGGGGGGGGAGCTCTGGAACGAGTCGGTCATCGAGAGCCCATTGAGCCGAGAAATAGTGTCACTAGCCGTCCATCTAGGCCTACCTGGGACCGTGATAACGAATGTGAGCGGCCAAGCTCATTCATTCTCCCCCCCCCTCCCCCCAACCCGCAGATTCGACTCGACTGTAGCACAGGGAGCTACCGAATAAATAAATCGGATTGGCTGCGGCGTTCTTCTAATCGAGCGATTCACCTCGCTAATTATCACTACGTCATACACCGCGGCATGTCTATGCTCGAAAGAATGCATCGCGGAAGGACAGACGGCAGCGCCTTTTGCTCTTTCGCCGCTAGCGTCACTCAATTGAGGCAGAGGAATTGCAACGGCCAAGAGGGGGTAGATGTGGGTGACGGGCGTGGCGGGGGAGGGGCGGCTCAAGTACAAAGAGCCGAGAGTAAAGGCCTCCTTTACGTCTAGCGTAAGACGTAGCGATCGCGACTACTCTCCCCCCCCCTCTCTGCCCCCCAACCGTACGTGGGAGGCTTTGCTCGTATTCGCAAAATACCCGTCGCCCTCCCTCCACTCCCCCCACCCTTGCCACGATTAGTACGGCAAGTGACAGTCCAAGGTCAGTTTGGAGTAGGGAAGCCCGGTGGTTATCGGGCGGGGGAGGCCTTGGACCGCTTTGGAGGGTCAAAATCGCAATTGTCCCACGTGATTTATTGTCAAAACGCTCGCGAGTCCTCGGTCAATTGAATTCTCGGTCGAGAGCCCCTCGTTAGATCCCCCCACCCCGCATGCCCACTCGTCAATATTCGATACCGACAATTTTCGAAAAACAACAAACGACGACTACAACGACAACGACGACGATTCTCCGTTGACAAATGAAGAAAATACTGTGCCGGTATCACTACAATATAAATGTTTTTCCAATTACCTCGTCAAATATTGATAACAAGATCGATACTATGTATTTACGTCGTGGCAAATTACTATCTCGTTCGTATCTCATTCATATATCCCTCCCTTCTCTCTATCTCTCTCCCCCTCTCGTCTCATTTTTCATTATTCTATAATGTCCTTGGCTCGGTAGCAAGAGAATTCGACTCCTTATTTATCCTTTAAAGAAACTCCATTGACACGAAAGCCAAATTGATTTAACCAAATGCTTGTTATTGCACAATAATACACGCGATAATACAATGAGATGACACGGAGATACGGACATGTGCGGGAAGAGGCTCGACGGAAAATTTGTTTGCCTAGCGTGTCCAATTACAAAAAAAAAAAAAATAAAATATGGATTTGTTGTATTTATTATATAAATAAAAACTTCCTCGATACTTGACGGCTTAACCTCAGTCGGCGGGTATAGGCTCAAGTTTTCTGCTTCTTGAATGAATGAATGATGATGATTACCTCCGTTTCTCAAGTGCTCTTCTTCGAACTCAATTCGATACGGTAGTACGAACAATTTTTTTCATCAATGTCTGTTTATCAAAATTGTCCAGTCTATACTAACTTTTAATAGCCTAAGTAAATATCATCGATATTCTCTCTCTCTCTCTGTCACTCTTAGACGAAATGAGAAATGAAGGAAAGAAAGAAAGGGACGAGAGTGCCCCGAGTCCTGATTAATGAATTCTGTGGAATCGTTTAACGATCGGCTTCGCGTGAGATCTATTCGATTGTATTTTACGCGAGCCAAGGCCGCATAGAGATTCGTAATACTCTTTCACGTATCGTTTACAAGGTACGTAAGAGCTAATGGCTCTCGATGATCAGACGCCGTCCCTCTGCTGGAATGCCCATTTATACGCTAATGAATAAATCGTTAATAATAACAACAACAACGACGACGACGACGACGACGACGACGACGACAATAAGGTTATGATTCCAATGGAAGTTGTATTGTGTTACGTTAATTGAGGCTTCTGCGACAACGAATAAATCCCTAATACATTATCTGCAGTAGTGGTTACTTTGCACGCGCGTGTATCAGGAGGGGGAGAAGGGGGCGGCAGGGGCAAGGGCTATTGCACTTCGGGATATCGGGGAGAGGATCTTAAAAGCTTTGGTAATGAAGGGATTCGTATAAGGAAAGCGTTGTTTGTTGTCTATTGGGAGATTAGGATGGAAAGGTACGAGGGTAGGCATAGGTAAGGTGGTGCGCCAAGGCACCAACCCCTTTGTCGGGGTGTCGGGTAGGGGACAGCTGAGGGGGGGGGGGGGTTTGCCGAGGAGGTCCGGAGGGACTGCCGGCAAATCGACAACCCGAGGCGATCCCTCCCGATAAAGGCGGCGTGACTAACGTCTGGCGGCGATCGGCTGGAGGCCGTCGAGGTGGGGATTACGCATCAGCTGACGGCCGAGACCCGAGTCCGGGTGCCACGGGAGTTCGCCGGAGAAATTCGCGGCAAGCGCACGCGGTAACGCGGCACAACGTTCGGTCGGTGCCCCTCCCTCCTCGTGTTCTTCCTCCCCGTGCCACCAGCTCCCGGCTGCTGCCATTCGAGACCGAACGCTCTCCTCGGTTACTCGCACCGGTAGTAGTAAGTACTTTGGATCCTCCGCTGGACTGGGCGGCCCTCCTACCTCTCCGCCTCCACCTCCACCACCACCTCCACCTCGTCATTACCACTGTTACACATTTTCCTTTGGTGGTGGTGGTCGTCGTCGTAGTCGCCGCTGCCACCGCCGCCGCTGCCACCACCGCTGCCGCCGCTAGTGGTGTCGTATCGCTTATCGGTCGTATCTGCTCGCGATACTTGGTGTAATCCGTATTTTACAAAGGAAGTGTTTTGACGATTAAGCCGCCGTAGTTGGTTGTTAGTTGCTACCGTTTCTGCTGCTGCTGCTGCTGCTGCTGCTGCTGCTGCTGCTGCTATTGCCGCTGCCGCTGCTACTATTACTTTTCGACTCCGGGAGTGTTCGTTGACTTTCAAGAGTGACGTAATCATCATCACCACAGCAGCTGCTCGGTAATTCTTTTATATTTTTTTTTTTACCCCCCTCCCCCGCCCGCCTCTTTATAATCCAGCAGCCAACGACTCTTGCGCTCAATGGATCACTAAATAACCGAAAATCCTTCCCGTATTTCGTCGCGCGGAGGAGGAGGAGGAGGAGGAGGAGGAGGAATTCCTTTTTCTTACTCATCCGGTGCCCTCGGATCCCGACCTTCTTCTGACCCCCGGTCCTCCTCCCTCTTGCCTCTACCTTTTTTTTTTTTTCTTCTTTTTATCCTTTATTAATCTCCGAACGAGGCGCCTGTCCTCGTCCACAATATAACGCATTCCGAGCTCTGCGGACTCTCGGTTCGCGGCCGTTCACGGCACGAATTATTCTTCAGTTACTTCGAATTCGCAATTTACAATTAAAGGTAAACATCGGCTGGCGTGGGGGGGGGGGCGTGGTGGCGAGGGGAGCGAGACAGACGCATTAATAATTATCAGTAACGGGATCAATGAAACGCATGCCAATAACGGGGAATTTCCTCGCGAGTGCCGCTGCTTATTTTGGTCTTGGTTTTTATCCCCCCCTCCCCACCGCACTCCGCCCCTCCGCCTTCCGATACAATTAGGTCGACGCACGCGTCGATGAGAATTCACCTGCTGCGTGCTTAATAATTATTAATGTATCGTCGCGTGCCGCTCGCATAACGACATTAGTAGTAGCAACGTCCTGCGAGACGTAATGCACACGCACACACGGCGACGTATATACTCTACTCTACTCTACTCTACTCTGCTCTACTCAACTCAACTGTACTGTGTTGTACTATACTATATACTATTGCCTCGCGTGATTTATTGTCATCGCTCGTTCCCTCGCACAACACAGCCACGATAACAGTATCATTATTATTCTTCGTAAATAAAATGAACCCGCGTTGTTGCCATGAGCCTGCATTTTACTCTCTCTCCCCCCCCTCTCTCACGGTCTATCCATCTATCCATCCATCCATCCATCCATCCATCCATCCATCTATCCATCCATCTATCTAGCTATCTTCCCCTACTAGTTTTCTTTCCTCGTCTATTTTCACGTTATTCACGACTCGACATTTCGATCGTAATCCCATAACGAGTTATTATTATTATAAAGACATTGTTATTGCGTAATTCCGTTTATAAGGAAAGGACGCTGCGCATGCACCGCAAGCATATACTTACTCATCTCTTATACGTAAAAATAAATAAACAAAGATATAAACGAAAAAAAAAAAAGAAGAAGAAGTAGAAGAAGAAGATGAAGAATAAATAGAGTAAATAAATAAAGAAAGAAAGTAAATGAAAGTACTTAGAATTGCCTAATTTATCTACGGGCTCTCTATATGAAGTTGGACGTGTAGTACGTGTTTGAGCCGGTTGCGGAACATAATGCAATGCAGCCTTATAAAACCGTGTACGTTCTTATTCTTGTGCTTATTCCAGATACGCCAATGGCGGTGCTGGATTTTTAATTTCGTAAAGAAAAAAAAAAAATACGTTTATTGTTCCAGGTAATCTGGATGCGCGCGTCATAATAAGAAAGGCTTGGGTACGAATTGACGTCCTCGTACTAAGTCAACGAGTTCTTAACAATAATTCGTAAATCGGGACGTATTTATTTGCTTAAGGCGCGCATTAATGATCAGCCGCGTGATAAATACCCCGTGGAATTTCAAATATTTTAGATACAACGAAGGCTTGTCCTTATGTTATTATTCTAGTTTGGTTTCGTCGTGGCTTTTCCTGTTCATTCGTTGGCCGTTTATTTCTATACGCGGCTCACTTTCATTCGATAACCCCCGTAACTTTCAATAAGGAAAGATCCGCAAGAGCTGCCTCGGCTCGTTTTATGGGGTTATTGGGGGCGTATTTTAGTTTGTTTGTTTGTTTGTTTTTAATCGGCAATGGATGGGGTTATTGGGGTTATTGGGGTTTTTACGGAGATTCGATTGCTCCGTTCGTGTAATGACAAGAGGGCCTCCTCTCCGCCCCCCGCCTCCTCCTCCCGAATGACACGAGTAACGTGCGTGATGGGTGATTCAATTACACGTGCATATCTTACGCGTAAACATTTTTCACGAGGCCGTTCTTGCCTTTATTGGCCATAAAGCTCTTACGACATGAAAGAAAGAAAGAAAGAAAAAACGCGTCGCTGTTATGTTTTGTCGAGGTGGTGGTGGTGGTGGTGGTGGGGGGGGAGAAGTCCGGTTCACCTGTTTCGTCATTATGTGAATTTGGCGCGAGCGAGGTTGTGCAAAGAAGTCCCGAGGGTGGCGAGCCGACAGACGGACGGACGGACGGACGGGACAGCACTGGTCTTGGATACCTTCAGTAGACTCATTGTCGTGACGATTGCGAGATCCGCGCGCTAAGCTGAATCATGCGCCGCAACGGTAGACGGGCATTACGTTATTTCCAAGCGAGCGCACTTGTTGCTATTCAGGTCGTATTATGTTTATTTCAGCTTAATATGCTGTTTAACAAGATCAAGCTGCTGCTGCTGCTGCTGCTGCTGCTGCCACCTCGGCCATTAACTACTCGCAATTCATCCCTTCGTTATTCCTTCGACCGAGTGTCGTAGTAGTAGTAGTAGTAGTAGTAGCAAGGTGATCGTTCCTGCTGATCGTTCGTTATTTCGCAAAAGTAACATGGTTGCATCGAGTGTAGCTTTACGATCGCCATTGTCGATCGCCACGATTACAATTTCCTCGAGATCCCCCGCCTGTAACGTTATTTATACAATATAATTCATCGTCCGCTGTATATCGGAACTCGACCCGTACTTTATTTTCATATTTTTTATGCAAAGTTATTAGTCGAGAGTTGGTGTGCGTGTGCTTCGTTACGCAGCGATACGTAGCGTTAAAAAGCCGACGGTCTCTCTGTCCAGCCGAGCAGATTTACCCGTTCGATAAGAAAGAGCCCTTTATTTTTTTAATTACGTGCTTTGCGTGCAACGGGGGGGGGGTGTGTGTGTGTACCAAGTGTCGCTGCTAAGTATTGGATATTATAACGAATTAAAGAGCCGCGTGTGTATTTGGATCGATGGCTTTCCGTTGAAATAATTGCCAAGTGAACCGGGAGACGGATAGTTGGTTTATTAAACTCCCTTCCCTCCCCCCTCCCTCCCTGGTCGGAGTCGGTGGCGCCTATAATTCGAGGGGGGAGCGGGGCGGGGAGGATCGACGACTATATCTCGCCCATTTGCCCATTAATTATAAAGGAGTGTAATAATAGTCTGGGGGGGGGGAGGGAGGGTATTGGGATAAGTTGATTCGACGTATGCAAAGCCGACCGAGTAAAATTACGAGCCTCTCGGACTCCTTCGATCTATTGTAATTATTCATGAACACGTGACCCCGAGCCCCGAGACGCCGCAACTACACACACACACACTCTCTCTCTCTCTCTCTCTCTCTCTGTTTTTATTAATTTATTTATTATCTGTCCTGCCTGCCGTGATTCGATAACGAGCTTGGATCATTAGATGACGAAGGGAGGCGTAAAAAACGCGGATGGCCGATGCAAGATCATCGACCGCCCACCCCACCATCCATCAAAAGAGCTTTTGGCTTCCGCAATGTAATTTTTCAATGTTATCTATCGAGCCAATGTCGTTATTTTAATTTTAGACGTCTGACGTGGGGGGGGGGACGCGTCTATTCGATTATCGATCGATGAATTGGCTCGGGTGTTAATTTTAGCACCCGAGGACGTGGAAAATTATTATTATGACCGAAAGAGCGAATCGTAAACACCCAATGGACTGTTTACCGAATAGAGACAATTATCAAAGCTTCTATTGCGCAACGGAAGTAAAAGGAAACTTTGAAGATAAAAAAAAAAAAAAAGAAAAAGAAAAAACAAATAATAATAATAAGAGGAGTAATAAAAGTCCGAGTAGACGTGTGTTTATGATTATACGGTTGCTAGTAGGAGGGAATTCGGCGGGGGGATATTAAGAGATCGAAACCCGTGATCGAGCGGGAGGATCATTTCTAACGTTGCTTATATTGCTTATATTGCTCAAGGCGAAAAACTTTTAAATATTATTAACGTCGGCGGCGATAATGTCAAAACTCGCGCTCCGAAAATAATTTACAGGCAATTGACTCTCCTACCCCCTCCCCCCTCCTGTCCCCCTTAAGCGATTCCAATAACCTTTCAATTATACGCTTTCAACGAAGAAGTAATTTTATAAGTAAGTAAGTAAAGTAAAGTAAGTGACGCCGGCACTTTATTATCTATTTGACTTTTATCCGTGTATTTTGTACCTTTTGTTGTTTCGTGTCGGGGAGGCTTTGATATTTTATTTACAAAGCAACGTATTCGTGTCGCCATTGTGTCGCCGGCACAGAAATCTCGCTCGTCGATTCGGAAGCTCTTAATAATACTCTTCTTTATTACTCTCGATTCCAGGTATAGCTTTTATAAAAGTCCCAATAACGTCCTAGTCGACCCGCTCACGGCCAACCTCCCTTTACGTCGTTCCTGTAATTAATTACCCCCAATAACCTGGAGTATAATGAGAAATAGTGAAAATTCAGGATTCTCAACTTTTGTACGATTAATTCGTAATTCACGTGCAATTAACGTGCAACATTGTCCGGCGTTGTTGTTGTTTTTTTTTTTTTTTTTTTTTAGAAAAAGTAGGTAAAAATGATTAATGATATATGCGTATATATATATATGTACGATGACGGTAGGATATCAATTACGCGTAAACGACACCAGGCAATTACGCAAATTTCTAGTAAGATTTTTAAATTACGTGTTATTTCTAGGATTCGTTTGAGCTCTCGCGAGCGTCAAAAGAAATTAGGAACGAAATGCCAGAGATGTAATTACAAGAATAACATGTAGGTCGGGATGGGGAAAAATTTACTCTGGATTATTTGCGGGAACGATTTGCCAGAGGCAAATTACAGCCTCCGATCCTCAATTACAAATAGAAATTTTACTTAGGATTTGTAATAATCAGTTGCGTATATGGCAATTTACCACGGACTCTTGTATACAGTCACGCATTTTTAGTGCAAAGCTCTTTGAAAGTTGAGCAAAGCAAAACAAAAAAAAAAAAGAAGAAAAGAGAAAAATAAATAGAGAGAGAGAGAGAGAGAGAGAAGAAAAAAATTTCTACCGGAGCGCGAAAAAAAAAAATTATGGTACAATTAAATTACCAAGCGAGGCCGATGTTAATGCAAAATTTCCCTTGAAAAATGATTTAGACACTAATATCGTTATAATATAATTGCGATGGTATTTAATGATATTTAATTCACGGGGGGAACGGGAGCCGCCAACTGTTTTATGGAAACGCATGGAAGTTTATCTGAAGTAACGGGGAGCTCTTTTCAAAAAAAAAAAAAAAAAAAAAAGGAGATTAGGTTTAAATGCGGGCAAATTAAAATATTTTAATTTCAGAATTAATTGGAAATAAACTTAAATGTTGTTATTATTATTATTATTTAAGTGGTAGGAGCCAAATAAGATAAAGGATTTTATGAATATTAATATGGAAAAGCTCGGAGATAAGGAATCTCTCTCGGTTTGAATTTAATTATTATTCGCGGCTCCCGGACTGGGCAAAGAGATTTTTTCTCTCTCTCTCTCTCTCTCTTCTTTCTTTCGTTCTTTTAGTCGTGAAATGAACGAGTAATGAAATATACGGGGATATCGCTCCGAGTATGGAAAATAAAAGAGCGTTAAGCGTTTCGTACTTGCGTTCCGTACTCTCATTTCAGGCCGAGTTGATTCGCACAAAGTAGCGAGGAAGTAGAGTGCGGAAAGGAGCTGTTGCGCCTCTCTTGTGCCATTGGGTGGAGGAGGGGGGTGGAGGAGGAGGAGGAGAGAAGCTGTTAACGCGCTCGCGGTCTCTCGGGCGGTTCGTCCACGTGAGCACGGAATTATAATAACGCGCAGCGAGAGCGAGTTTCGAAGCCCGGGTGTCAATCTCTCGCTGCGTGCGTGCGTGCGTGCGTGCGTGCGTGCGTGCGCGGATAGGTGGAAAGTAGAGGTAAGGTGGGAGAGGCACCGTTCAAGGCCGGTGCTCGCCCGCACGCATTACTAATTTCCGCGTCGCGCGCCGACGAGCGAGTAAATAAACACCGGGTAGCGTAGCCAGGCCTCGACCCCGTCTCACCCCGTCTCACCCCGCTGGCGATCCGTCTTCACGTACAGCCGCGATTATGGGACGGACGGACGGACGGACGGACAGGGGGGCGGGGGAGTGGTGGAAGCGGATGTACCGCCGCCGCCGCCACCGCTCCGCGGCGCTGATCCTGTGAGTCTCGTCGGCGAAACCGCGGCTACCGCGACTCCACGTTAATAACCCCCGATCGATGCTCACCCGCACTACGCCCGACACTCGACTCCATAATCCCCAATAACCTCTTACTATCCGAACTAACTATGTACTTGTCCTTTAACTTTCAGACTGACCCGCCGCTCGGATCTTCGATGGATCGCCAATGAAAGGTAAGACGCGTCACACGTTTTCGGGTTCATTAGTATCGAAGCTGCTTCCCTAGCAATAACAAAAAAAAAAAAAAAAAAAAAAAAAAAACAAAGAAAAAACGTATATACGTATATTAGGACAAACGAGTCCCATTGGCTTCTCGACAATGTATCACGAGAGATTAAGGCTCCCTCCCACGTTTTTTAAAAGGCTATTCTTATCCTCTCGTTTCTTACAACGACAACGACAGCTACGACGTTTACGTGTACGGTGTGCGTGTGGTACCTTGTAGTGGATAAGCAAGGGTAAGGCAAGGGTATTAATATGAATATCACGAGGCAGGGTAAGAGTTAAAAATAAGGCCGATCCCCTGTGAGCCTGCGCTTACAGGAGGAGATCTTTAACGGGTCTGCGGTGTTCGGTACGTACGTTGTGCGCAAAAAGATAAAAAAAGATAAAAAGAGATAAAAAAAGATAAAAAGGCTCATTGGTTGATTAGTGAACCGGTAATATAGAGGCTTGCGCAGCAGCTTTGTCGAATTAGTCGATGGAGAAGGAGGCCAATAACCAATTTGGCGCATATGATATTCCGCGCATGTGATATTCGTAGCTCCGTCGTCGCCGCCCTCGCCCCTCGACTGGCACGGAGGTCTCGGCGGTGGTCTTGCCGACGACAACGGGGTCCCGCCGCAAGCCCGGACTCACGAGTCCCTGGGGATCAATCGCATTGACAACGACGTCCCTCCTACTCCTCCACCACCTCCTCCTACTCCTACCCCGATGGATCCCCGAAGAACGTATCCCCAAATAATTTAATAATAATAAAAAAAAAAAAAAACTCTCGCAATTCGTAAGCCAATGAAACTTATCCAATAAAATGTATTTCGCGATATCGGCGGAATGTTCGTTATCGAGAGGAGAGAGAGGCGTTCAATAACCCCAATGACCCCAATGACCCCAATGACCCCAATAACCCCAATAATAACCCCAATTCCAGTTATTTAGGCGACGGCCGACGAGGCTGGATCTACGAAGGATAGCGACGATTCGTCGCTGAATTCGAACGATAACGTCCCTGATAAGTAATTCGAAAGCGCTTGTTCTTTCTTTTTTCCGTTTTCGTTTTGTTTTGTCGAGCTCAGCCGGGCCACGAGAAGCGTCGGAACGTCGTTTTTTTTTTTCATTTAAGTCAAGAAGTCCCGAGCGCACGTGCAGAGTCGATAGGGAAATCTTTACTGCCCGTTGCCGGGGCGCGGGAGGGGCCAGCGGCGAAGAGGATGGGGTTATTGGGGGGAAGGATAAATAAAATAATGATGCTCGTCGACCGGGGGGAGCGTAATGAATAGGAGGGCCGTGGGGTGGAGGGGGGAGGAGAGAGTCGAGTATAAACGAAATAGGGTAAGTAGTAAGGGCACAAAGGGAAGGATTGTATGGGAATGGTAAGGAAGGAACCGCGAACGGAAAAGAATGGAAAGTTTAGTAAGAGCCGTTGCTGGGCTGCGGAAAGGGGTGGGGCGGGACGGGATTCGCGTGTCCGGGTTTCGTGAGAAAAGCCACCGGCGGCGGTGCTTTTTTGAGCGTGACCTGCGAAAAAAGCCGAGAGAGAAACTCGCTCGATAAATAATAACAACAGCAACAACAACAACAGCAGCAGCAGTAATAATAATAATGATGATGATGATGATGATAATGATGGTAAATGATAATGCGTGCGTAGGGGGAGGAGTGGACGGATCGAGGATGAGCTCGCTTTCTTTTAGCCGATTTCTCTGCGCTCGTACCAACACAAAGACAAACAGTATAGTGGCTCGGTGTTGGGGCCGCCGTAAACGTCGCAAGCCCTTCGAACCAGTGCGTACGTATATATTTACGCGGGCGCGTAAAATGTTCCCGCTCCCCCGATCAAGGGGTCGGCTTGGATCTCGGCCTTAACTCCTCAAGGCCACGATGCATCGTCCAGCCCTCCAGAGCTCCCTTTATCATCCTCTGCTGGATGTCCTCGCGACACCTGCGGACCTTCGGTCTCCCAACACCCCGCACACCCCGGACACCCCGGACGCATAATCTATTTATTTACAACGCCAACGACAAGCTATCTTTACCGCTCTACACACACACGCACGCACGCGCACGCACAAGCATAAGAAGCGTTGCATCATTACAGACAATCGTAAGGAGAGCGGCTCGAATTTCTTGAACAACGTCGTCGTCGTCGGCGTTTGCGGACTCGTTACGGCACGTGAACACGACACGGGCACGTTTATCAACATTATCGTATTCATTGGGGTTGTCTGTTGGGTTTATCAACAGCGAGTCGATATCCTCGGGACTCCGGGCCTACCGTAAGCATTATCTGTCAATGGGGGAGGTATCGTCGATCGAAGCGATTCGCTACGTACGTAACGTCGCTGCTCGTGTAAAGGGTAATGAGAAGGGGGGGAAACGTTTCGTCGGGAGGAGAGTAGTCGGTCAACAATAATATTCCGTGGAAGTAAATAATTATTGTTTAGGGGGGGGAAAAAAAAAAAAAAAAAAAAAAAAACGGTGTCGGAAGGGTGTAACGAGAGAATAAAGTTGACGACAGGATACACGAAAAAATTGATCGGTGCCGGCGGCAGCGAAACAGCGGCAGATTTAATCTTTCGTGCGTCAAAAAAATCTGGTCACGAGATACAAATTCGTTTCCCGGAAGTGCACGATGTGTTTTTTTTCTCTCTCTCTCTCTCTCTCTCCGCGGGATTTTCGGCGAAAGAGGCCGAGCGCGATAAATTAGCCGAGGTAACCGACTCGACTCGACTCGACGATCTTCTATCGTTATTATTCCCCCTTCTTCTTTTTTTTTTCTTTTTTTATTATTTTTGTAATGTGAAGGAGAGGAGAAAAGGAGAAAAGGAGAAAAAGGAGAAAAGGCCGTGATGCCGAGGTAAAAAGCTTCGGACGGACGCTGACCGAAAGAAGCGAGCTTATCTTTAAAAAAAAAAAGTCGAGAGCCAGTCAAAGCGAGCCCCTCTTACGACTCACTCACTCACTCCCGGCCGGGATCTTTTTATCAATTTCGCCTCGGCCTTCTGGCCGAATAACCGATTCCCTACCTCCCTACCTCCCTACCGTCCGCAGCCGCGACCCCTACGACGCACCCCCCCTTTAAAAGGAATGTATCGCTAAACCGTCGACCGACGTCAGTACCGCGGATATTAATAAATCCTTCATTCCTAGTCTGGCCGCTCGCTCCCTATCCGCGTGACCCCCTACCCCCTACCCAACTACCACACGCGCACGCAATGTACCGCCGCTCGTTCGTCTCCTCTGCTTCCGCTCATCTTCATTTTTTACTTTACTTGTTGAGTTTGTCGCATGCGTTACGTCACGGTCCGCTCCCGCACTCGGAGAGTTTACACGTAAACGCAGGCAAGTTTTACAGATGAATTTTAATTGGCGTGAGGGGGGGCGGGGGGGGCAGCTCTTCTCTTCTCCGCAATTACTCATCTATCCCCGGCTTTGCGCAAGGAAATTAAGATTAAGAGACAGACGCCTTATCGTTTTTCCATAATCGTAGGAGTTAAGGATACGGATGATCCGGGAATTTCAGCCGTAAAAGCATAATAATGAGGCCTAAACAGATTTAATAACGTACGTAAGCTAAGCTACGTAAGAAGCGCGTTCCTAAAATAGGATATAAATTATTCGGTGCCCCGTATG
The DNA here is from genome assembly GCA_018883505.1 of Ceratosolen fusciceps. NCBI lineage: Eukaryota > Metazoa > Arthropoda > Insecta > Hymenoptera > Agaonidae > Ceratosolen > Ceratosolen fusciceps. The sequence goes on from RCIC01000011.1 coordinate 5,308,989, forward strand.
TATAGCAAATCGATAATTCTCCTCGATCCTCGATCTCGGGACGCTCATCGACGAGCTGAACCAGTGGTACTCGGGGTGGGGGGGGGGCAGGCAGGCCCGCATCAGCAGCCGTCTTGCCATGTTTCCTTATGTCGCTTACTTGACGATGCGACGGACGATATATATGCACACGTCGCCACCGCCTCGTAATATTACGTACTCTCGGACGCCACTCTCGCTACTATTATTCTCTTTTTCATTGATCCGTAATAGAAATGTCCCCGTCCCCGTCCCCGTCCCCGTCCCCTCTATGCTAATTATCGCTCTATACATTCTCGTCCGAGCTCAACGATCCCAATAATGACGCGTAATTAATATTAAAAAATTGTCGAGGTTGGCTTTTATTTTATTTTATTTTATTTTTTTTTTTCTTTTCTTTTCTTTTTACGACTCGGGTCACGTAATTCCGTGACGCCGCGAGTACAGAATAGAGCACGGAATGTCTATTAGAATTTTTAATGAAATTTCGGGCTTAGCCTAACGAATCAACAACAACAACAACAACAACAACAACAACAGTCCGTGGTGGTAATGAATTTCGCTCGCGTGACGAGTACACCCACACCCTGATCTTCCGTCCGGAGGCTCGTTACGCGAATTGAGGATTGACCATCGACGGCGGATTGAATGACAGAGAGATCCAGGCCAGCCATTGCTCAGTGATCTCAGACCATTCGATAGGAGGAGCTAATGTCGTACGGGTATGGACATTGTCGAAAGATCTTGTACCTCCGTTGACGGAGGCGCGGGCATCGGACGCGAAAGCTGAGACGGTCGGTGTGGGTCGGTGGGTCGGTGGGTCGGTGGGTCGGTGGTCGGTGGGCCACGGAGGTGGACGGTCTCTCGAATGATAATTGAACCGGATGCCCGGATAATGACGTACGGGCGGACCCGCGACATCCTCGTCCTCATTATCATTAGGCGCCCATCATTGTTATCATTGTTATCGTTGTTATTATAGCCCGTTATTCCGCGCCCCCCCTTCTTCTTTCTAGTTCATTCATTGGCCATCGCTTGCTCGCTTGCTTGCTTGCTTGCTTGCTTCTGCACCACTGACTTACTTTCCTCCATTTACGTATTACTCGCCGTTACTCAAGTTCTAATATAAATCCTCTGGCTCTGGCTCTGGCTCTGGCTCCAATCCAACCCCTCCATCCGTCCTAATATTGTAATTATCGTTATTGCTGCTGCTGCTGTTGTTGTTGTTGTTGTTGTTGTTGTTGTTATCGGCCGATAGTCTAGAGGGGCAATTCGGTAGGGGGTAGCGTATCGATAGGTAGGGTATCGATGACAATAAGAACAAGAAAGAAAGCCGGACTGTATTATAAAAAAGTCCGTCCGGCAAGCTCGAGGCAATCAAGGCCGAGGACGGATGTCGCTTTGAACTCGCGTGGTAGGTGACGGTGACGACGTCGACTTGGTGGCTTCGACCTTTATCGTCACTTGCGGCGAACGCGATGCCGACGCCGACGCCGACGCCGACGCCGCTGGGCTCGTTTCGTGTACGCGTACGCGCGTATGAATAGCTGGGGGGCCTTATTTATGGCTTATCATCTCATTTCATTCGTCGCTTCATTCGTCGCTTCATTCGTCGCTTCATTCGTCGCTGGATACTTAATGCATTGTATCGTGGTTACGTGAATTATTTAACGTTTCTTTGTAACGCGAGCCCGGCCGTGCTTATGCCGCTCTTATCCGAAGCGCGGACCTGTCGATAAAACAGATCAGCAGACCGACGTTTTTGCGATTATAATGCGCTCGACGAGTGAAGCGTTAGCGAACGATCGTTCGAGAACAACATTATTACGATAAAGATTGACAAAATTGGGTGGGAATCGAGTGTGAAAGGAGCTCGTCTTAAGCACTAGACTTCCATGGAGTTATGCAGCTTAATTATAACGATAATAAGTTGTTTAACGGCGGCGGTGGCGGCGGTGGCCCTGGATTAATTAAAAAAAAACTTCTCTTTGACTGAGATTCATCGTGTTTGTTAAGGCAGCTGTCGGTGTTGCGTGCGTGCGTGCGTGCGTGCGTGCGTGCGTCGATTAACTCTTGGCGCGGAGCCACGGCGCCACATGTTGTTATTACCTTTTTTTCGCATCGGCTTCTAAATAACCCCAATAACCCCAATAACCCCAATAACCCCATCGTCACCGGGAACCTGCCCGAGCTCGACTCGCAATAACGACACAATTTTCTGCCACGCGCCACCTTCCCCTTTTACGCATCTCTAATGAGCGTCCCGTCGCGCGAGACAATGGCCGGCAGGGGGGGGGAGGGGCGGCGATCCCGTCGCGGGGCGAGTAAAGCGTCCCAGCGACACCGAAACCCCGCAAACTTGGCCAATCGGTCGAGAATTTTAAGCCTCTCTCTCTCTCTCTCTCTCTCTCTCTGTAATGGGTGGTGGCTCGGACAGGTGTCGGCCGCTTTCCACGCCCCCGCCCCGCTACCTTTTCACGAATTAATTTCAGGGCGCGTCGAGGGCAGGGCAGGGTTGGGCAGGACACGGGTACGAAGCGACGAAAATGACACATCCCGTGTTTAGTCTCGGCCGTGCGTTCGTTCCTCTTACTACAACCCAATAACCCCAATAACCCCAATAACCCCAATAACCCCGTTGCCCCGGCTAGCTTTTTCGTAGATATACTTTTCCCCTTTCCTTTCACTTGGAGCTCGTTAACTCGTTGCCGGTTCACGCCGTCCCACGAATAATGCATTAGGGCCCCGATCCATTAGGGCCCGATCCATTAGGGCCTAGTTGGCGCGCGCGCGCCCACGCCCACGCCCACGCGCCCTCAACCATCGGTTGAATCCAAACAAATCGTCAGGTTGCCGCCGTTGTCCGTTTAAGGACCGATTAAGGAGGAAAGTCGGGAAAGGAAGCCAGCCGGCTAATAAAGCTTCTTCTTTTTTTTTATTTTTTTTTTCCTTTTTGTCCGGCGAGATAAACGAAAGTAATCCGGCCGGGGACCGTTAGCCGTGCCCTCGTGCCCCTTCTCCGGGCGCTCTGACCCGCATCAGGAGATTATCGGTCGGTAGCGGAGTGGCCGGCAGGTAGGGGGCTAGGCTGTGTACAGCTGTGGCTGGGGCTCCGCCGAGGGTGCCGCAGGTACGTCGGTCGTCTACGAGAATTCCACTTGGCCTTTTTAGGGCCTAAGGGCCGTGGGCCGTGGGCCGTGGGCCGTGGGCCGTGGGTGGTGGGGAGGGGGCTTTCGTTTAAAAGGACACTCGGTCAAGTGCACTTCTTGGCCGCGGCTGGAAAAATCGAAGGAAGCGGCAGCTTCCGCTGCAGCAGCCACGTAGCAGTGTGGGGTAACCCGAGACCAGACAGTAAGGTATCGGCGCCGCGTACCGCCGTCGCGGATTAGCCTCGACAATCGATTATTAGCGCATACTTTCACCGTTTACGGCAGCCGCGCATGACTAAGCCGCTCTCGCTCTCGCTCCCACTCACCACCGCTCCAACTCTCCTTGTTTGTCAAACGAATACAAACGCTCCTCCTCCTCCTCCTCCATCATTTCTCTTCTTGTTCTTCGTTCTCCGTCTACGTCTCCTTCTTCATCATCGTCTATGAATATACATTATTCAAATGGTTGCGCAGACAGGGTATGTTGTTCATGCTCGGACGACGTCCAGTAAGAACGAGCCTCCTAATGCTTCGAGACCACTCTATTACGGCAATTCTTGCAGGATCCGTTTAATTGCGGCAACCGCTGCCCCGGCAGGTCTTACGCAATGCCTTTAGTGAATTTTGTCAGAAGTAAGCGTGACATAAAGGATCGCGAGCGCTCGCTCGACGGCCAAACGCTACAGGAGAAAGGGCAATTAACCGAATTATACAACAATTGCAATTGATCCTTTCCTTTCCTTTCCTTTCCCTTCCTTTTACCGCCAAGGCGAGGCGAGGCGAGGCGAGGCGAGCCAATGCAATGCAATGCGATATAATTATTATGAATCCGTAGAGAATGCCACTCCGTAAGCTTTCCCGCATTATGAATTAATAATACGTTAGCCGGCGTAGGGGCTATTGACCCCATGATTAAAAGGTCCTTTTAATAAACCTCCAAGACATTTTATGCAAGAAAGAGAAGAAAACGCTTCGCGGCTATTCCCTAAGGTTATTGCAATATTATTACGCTTATTATTGCCGTTGCCTGATAATACGTATCAGGGAAAAGATCGCGGCACGACCTGGCAAGGGGGTTCTCGTTGTCCTTCTACTCTCGGAGTGAAAATGTAACCGATTTTGTGGGGGGGCTCGGTCGAATGACGCCGCGTGACGCAGCCCTCGTTGCCCAATTAAGCCTGCGCTCGAACCTCGTCTTCGATATCGTCCAACAATAAATAACGTTGTAATAATTAATAACCCGATTATCATTATTATGGCCAACGAAAGCGAAAATAAAGGAGCCAATTATTTTTTCTCACCCGCGCTCACCCAATTAGTTCCTTCGTACTCGAGCGAGCGCCCCTCTCTCCTCCTCGTAGCTTCTTCTTTTTCTTTTTTTTATCAGGCGTTAAAGGCCCTCGTCCTTGTCTCTCTCTCTCCCCCCCCCCCGCCCGACGTCTGAGCTCTGACGTTTTGCGAGTTCGCGCGTCAAAGTCAGGCAGAAGAGTTTCACGTCGTCGCGCCCGTGACAACGACGACGCGCGCGCGCGCTTCATTTCCCCCCCCTTTTGTTTTTTTTCTTTCTTTCTTTCTTTTTTTCTTTCTTTTCAAAGCGCCGGAGCCCTAAGTAACGAGACGGAAATAAGGATGCCTTCGCTTGCGTCACTTTTAATACCCTCGCAGGTTATTGGGGTTGATCTAATTGTCTTTAATGTTTTACGCGCGTGATTTCGCTCTCAGCCGAATAACCTCCGAGGCCGAGGCGTTTCCTCCGCCCCCCACCCCACCCCGCCCGCCATTAACGAGGACGGGTATTCGAATGCAAGGCAATGCGCTGGTAATGGGCAGACACCGAGTCTATCGCGGGCTGTTTGGCAGGTCTTTTTCTTTCTTTCTTTCTCTCTCTCTCTCTCTATCTATCTTTCTTTCCTTCATTTTTTACAGAGAATTTTTAATCGCGAATCAAGGAAGATTTATCTCCAAGCCGTTTCCAATGACAATAATTAATCCGCTAAGCGCAATCGCATTGTCGGCCCCAATAGTATAAATATTATAAATCAATCTGCCCATACCATTGTTCCTTCCTTCGTTCCTTTGTTTCATCGTTATTCCTTACTTCTTACCCTTGCCCTGAGCCCGAGTATCCGGGTCATCGCGCGACCGACTTATTTTTTTTTTTTTTTTTTTTTTTATAAATAGTAATTAATTTTAATTTCAATTTTATTTCGGGCGAGGCGACGGGAGGGTGGAGGCGACGGGACGGGGGGGGGGAGCGTCAAAACAACAATTGCGAGGTAAACATTTGCCAGCGGAGCGTGAAATTGACGTTACGTCCTAAGGAAACGTAAACGTAACACGATTTAATCCCATTCGATATGATTAATGAAATTAACTCCGCCAATCAAGAGCAAACAAACGCGAAAGAAAAAAAAAGAAAGAAACAAAGAAAAAGAAAGGCTTACTCACTCACTTGACTTTTAACGTACGTTAAAAGTACGTTTATTTATTTATTAAGCAAACGCGGCCGAGAGAATCGAAATGGTTAAAGCGTCCGGCTAATGCTGGGCCTTATCGCTAAGGAGTATCTGCTGACGACAAAACGGTTACGACAGAATATGGGAGTGGGACGGTTTCGCATCGGCATTCGGGCATAATTAAAGCAAGTACTGTTACTTCATGGTACCATGGGAGCGCGATAAAAATAAGAGTAGGGGGGAGAAAAAAGAAAAAAGAGTCATTTCGAGTAGCGAGTAGCGAGTAGCGAGTAGCGAGTAGCGTGTCGTCGTCGTCGACCGAATCTTTGCATACTAAAGGGATATTGGGGGTTGGGGGGAGGAGGAGGAGGTGGGAAGTGCGTCTGCCATTAGACGTTTTTGTACCTCGAGGAGCAGATGTTCGACGATGGGCGGATGAAAAAAAAAAGAGAAGAAGAAGAAGAAGAAGAAGAAGCGCAGAAGCGCAGTAGCGCTGCGGTTGGCAATGGAGCGAAACCGAGAGAGAAGAAATAGAAAGGACGTCGATTGGATAATCGTCGGAAGCTGTGGGCGAGAATATAATGGAGCCCTATTAAAGCCTTCTTAGCCATCAATTCCAACAAATCAATTGAGCGACGCTCTCCCCTCTTTACTCCTTTACTTTCGCCTACGTTCCTCCTCCTCCTCCTCCTCCTCGTCACGGTTTTTTTTTTTTCTTTACATCAAGTATTCTTTCTAAAAGCCAAGAGGATTTATTAGTATAGGTGTTTAATGCCGGTTCTCATCCCCTCCCCACCCCACTCCCGCTCCCGCTCCTCAACGGCCTTTTTATCATACGGAATTATTACTTATCCGGATAATATCTAACGGATATGACCTTCTTAACCGTTCAAATGCCCTTTACCATTAAAGGTACTCGAGCTCCGGGAGCTCGCGTTGTTTCACATTTTACACGCATACGTGTATATTGTAAAATACGCCATGTCGAGGATAAACATTTGCCCTTTTACGTAGTTTACGTAATCTGCCGACGGAATGCCTTTTCTTACACTCGTGCATTTAAATAACGGCCTTAGGATAATGGCCGCTGAAATTGTATTATCGATCGGGCTTTATCTTCTCCGCCCATATACTCCACCTTTACTCGACGTGCAATAAAAAACACAAAAAAAAAAAGAAAAAAGAAAATAAAATAAAATAAAGAAGCACGGAATTACTTTGAAACGCGCGGGGATAAATTGTACGTGAGGCGGACGCCTCGGATCTAGCCGGGGCTATAAACAGTCAATTGTGCAATAGTCGTATGGCGTGACGTATCGAAGCCGAGAGATCGAAGGATCGATGGGACTCTTTACTTTTCTTTTCAATAATGGATTCGTAACGGACGTGCGTGTAAGGCCTGCCACGGCTTACGGGACCCACGTAACGAGACTTTACCCGGGTATATCCAAATGGTATATATTTTTAGTAAACTGGGTGGAGGAGGTTATTGGGGTTATTGGGGTTATTGGGGGGGGGTACGTGAGGCGGGTTTGATTTACTTTAAAGGAAGTAAAGCAGATTATATTTCCCTGACTTATGTTGACACAGCGCGACGACGTTTACGCGGGGAATTTTAATGAAGCAGGAGTAAACAGTGGGAAATGTTGATAAAAAACAAGCCTATGACAATCGATTGATAATTCGAATATACTTTGGGGTTATTGGGATGGACAACCATGGATGGACGAGAAACGCGTGACGAGGGAAGATGAGGAAGTTATTGGGGTCGAAGGGCAGGGACGTTGTTGACGGACGCGGGGATGAGGAGAGAGGGGAGATAGAGAGTGGTCCGGAGAGGAGTCGATCACTAGGAAGCGGAGATGGAAGCCGACCTGGCGGTCCAAGTAGATCAACCATCGAGCGGATAATAATTCGCCTTGTGGCCTTGGAGAATTAATTAGCCGACCGATTGTCCATTTTACGGCTCGAATACTCTCGGTAATTGAGAATCCGGAGCGTGGAGCGGAAGAGTCCTCCGGGAAAAAAGCCTCTTCCGCTCTTATCTCGTTGCGTCACGGACGACTCGCTCATTTTGGAGAACGTCTCCTCCTCCTCCTCCTCCTCCTCCTCCCCCGCCCCGTCGCCACTTCTGACCACGTACGGCGCTACGTAATCCCGTCGTCCCGAGAGAGGCGTTCCAACGAGACCGAGTTTTCGAGGTCCACCGCGATGAGTCACCCGCAGACGACGACGACGACGACGGGAACGACGACGACGACGGGAACGCAGTTGTCCAGTTGTCTGTCGGAACGACCGCGGTCGGACTCGGGTGACCCGCCTATTCCCACATTTAGATATTAGATTACCCAGCGGGAGCCTCTCCTCGACCGCCGCTTTTCTTTTGCTTTTCGTATTGTTCTGGCAGCCGGGCAGGCAAACGGACTCCGGGGTCTTTATGCCTCTTCTGTAAAGGGTGTTATTTATACGCTTGAAATGAATCCGAGCCCCGGGTGAGTGAGCGCCATCCGGGAGACCCGCGCTACCTTCTATATTACTTATACCATCGTTGTCGTCGTCTCTCTCTCTGCCCCTCTCTGCCTCTCTCTCTCTCTCTCTCTCTTGCGTAACTCGGAGGAAAAGTCCAGAGGACGATGAGACCGCAACTTCGTATCATGACGTGCAAATAATCTGCTCACCTTACCGATTGCAATGGCTTCGTTCGTATTACCCGGAGACGAAATCCTCTCGAACCCGTTGCGCTTTATTATTTTAGCCGAATGACGGCGCGTAACGTATAAAAAAGTTTATTGCTCGGAGGGCCTCGGGCACGCGAGATGAATGCTGGAGAGGGGAGATTTGTGGGGGGGGGGGGTACGGAGCCCTCGCTCAGGGGAAACGACGTTCTGTCAGGGTGCCAAATGACGAGGAGCTGCGCTGTCCGGTCGCGTCTCCTCCTGGAAAATCAACAACGAGGAAATGGGATGCCGGCGAGATCTCGGTGTCCCATGAATCGAGAAACGCGGCGAAATACCTCGTCGCCGGGGCTAAATTCGTCCAGAGCGCGTTAATTCGACTGGGGGGAAGGAGTCTCCGGGCGGGGCGGGGGGGTCGCACCACGTCGCATCACGTCGCATCACGTCGCACCACGTCGCATCGCGTCTGCGGATGATGCCGGCGGACGAATGCCGAGATATACGGTCCGAGACTTCGCCCCGGAATCCTGGGGATGATGGACGCTGCGCGCCAAAATAAACCCGGAGGCAGGCGGTCGAGGGCTTTGTAGGAGGTCCGGTTCCGAGGTGAAGAGCCTTCGCGGAACCGAGAGAAGAGGAAGGTAAACGGCCGCTCGGACTTACAGGGACCGACTCGGGTATTTTCAAGCCACGGAAACATCGTCCCCCCCCCCTCTCACTCCCATCGGTCTTCTATCGTTTGCGTGCACGTTCCGAACTACCTGCCTGTCCTCCCCCACCGCCTCCATCACACTCTCTCTTTTCTCCTTTCTCCTTGAGCTGGAGTAGGAGTAGGAGGAGGAGGAGGAGGAGATGGAGGCTCGTCAAAGTTGCGGTAACGGCGACGGCGACGGCGACGGCGACGGCGGCTCGTAAGTTCCCGCGCGCGAGAGGCAGCGCCGTCTATCGGGGGGTCGCTCGTCCTTCGAGGGATGCGCCCATTGATTTTCGCGTCCGCTGGAGGGGGAGACTCGGCGTGCTCCGACCAAATAAGGAAGGCGTCCGCATGTGCGCGCCAGCCGGGAGAAAACGGAGCTCAAACACGACGCGCAGTCTGTCACCCCCGGGCGCGTTGGCGAGGACGCTGTTGGCTAGCAGAGCTCTGCGGACGTTCCTGGGCACCGAGGCTCTCCTAAGGTTCGTACGCCTATCTCTCTCTCTCTGTCTCTCTATCAGGCTCTAGTGCTCTCAGTGCTCTTAGTCCTCTTATCCGCCATGTCTCTCTCGGTCTCTCTTTACATCGGTCGCGTGCGCACTGGCTGATCTTTCCTGCTGCTGGCCAGCATCCTTTCGTCGGTTCGTTCCACCGCTGTTGTCGCCCTCAACCTCACACTCCCCCCTACCGCCATTCTATAAAGTCACGGAGACGCCGTCGAGCGATGGCATCATCCCCGGTGGCGTCGACGTGCTGTCCGCTACCGAGTACCGACTCGTCCATTCTGTTCAGAAAAAGCTTAAAGAGCCGCCCGGGCTCCCAACGGGACATTGTGTCGTAGCCACCTGGTTTTAACTCGCCACGAGTCAGTGCGCTCCACTGGTACGGGCCAACGTGTGTCAGAGGAGTCAGCGGAGTCAGCGGAGTCAGCCTCGTCTGCACCCTGGCTGCGCTTCTTCCACCCCATTTACTATAAGAGCTTTCTCCCTCGCTCTCTCTCTCTCTCTCTCTCTCTCTCTCGTTCAGTCAGTGTATCTCAGGCTCCTTTTCGGTGCCCGCGTCTCGACTGCTCCCCTCTTCCGTTCTATCCTCGAGGATTTCGTTTAATGACAGAAGGTCTCGATCGCGCGAGCAACGGCTGGCACGAGGACCGTGGAAAAGCTTGATCAGTCGCCGGGACCGTCGCGGTCGCAGTCGATAACGGCCGAAGGACCCTAATGGAAAACCTAATGGAACCTAATTTCCGAGCAAAAAAGTCCTCGAGGCGTTAATCGAGACAATTATAAACTTTCTTTTGAAAACCGTGTCTCTCTGACCCTTGGAGATATTCGGTGCGCGAGGGTCTGTCCCCTCTACTCGACCACGTCGTACTATCCGTTTCCTCGGTGAACCTTGATCCTGAGGAGGTTCGAGGCGGCGGCGCCGCGCGCCTATTTAACCCGAAAGCCGCTCGGGTGATATTGAATACGAGCCGCTCGGGTGATGCTGCGCCGCAATTCCGTTACTTGTTGTCCCCTACCCCCCGACAGACAATAATGGACGGTAGGTTTTTTGTGATGGAAGGTCGGGGGCCGATCGAAAGGACCCGGACCGAACCTTGTCTAATTAGAGTCTCCTTGCCGAGGGCCAAAGCAGTGACTCGGGCCGCGACACGCGGTCATAACTTATTTCGGTCGCATTAAGGATTTGGATTTTTTCATTTTCATTTTTTTTTTTTTTTTTTTTTGTCGTTGTCGAGAATCCCCAGTTATATTTGGGATGGAAGCTAAGCAAGAGATTTATGAAGATGCGCTCGTATATTTCGAGCACTTAAATGCCTTGGCCACAGTCCAGCGGTTATCAATTTATATCTTCGTCTGGCCTTTGGCTTACAAATGGGGGAGGGTGGGGAGGGGAATTGATTTTTCTCTCTTTCATTTTGTGTTTATCCCGACTCGGATTCCTTTCCAGTCGGAGCTCTTTCGCCCAACGATTGTCCCCCCGCCATCCCCCCACCCCAACCCGCTCCGTATCTCCCTTTCGCTCGCATTCGTTTGAGCAAGCCATTAAAAAAAAAAAAACATAACGTTGAAAATCTTTGAATAATGAAACGCGTAAGAGAAGCTTCGCCGAGTGGGTCTGCGGGAGTAAAAAGAAAAAGTAAGATACGGATGGGGTGGGGTGGGGGGTAAGGATAGTGGAAGTCGCAGAGAAGGATGCACGTTAGGTACGAGAGGTGCCGGGCGCAGTAACAAAAGAGCCGGCGAGTTTTCATTTTTCACTTTACTTAGTCAGTGGTAGGGTGGGTGGGATGCTAATGCCTCAGGTACGTCGTCCGACGCTCTCCACTCCCCGCTCTCTCTCACTCACTCAGTCAGTCAGAGTCTGTCTGGCTAGGTCTCGGGCTCGGTCGGCAATTGCCGTCGCCGGTTCACGGAACCCATTCATTTGGCGGTTTCGCCGCGCTGCGTAACGTACGTGCGTATATATAGTCCCGGGCTAACACACGTGTAATGCGATTGCGCCTTGGAGTCGGCCTCCTCGAGACTACACGCGACGTGCGGCAGGAGCCCCGGTGGAAGGCGAGGAATAGTTACTCCGGTGGCTGCTAATGAACGCCGCCGCCGCCGCCGCCTCGCGTGCATATTCAACATTTTTAATTACGAGTATCCCTTCGTCGCAATAACCCTCCCCACCCCTACCTACCTACCCTACCTACCTACCTACCTACCTACCTACCCCTACCTACCCGACCTACCGACCTTTCTCTATTCGGGAAATTTGTTTTTTTCCAATCGGAGCGGATAACGGGAATCCGCCAGACCGAGACCGCCCCTCTTTTTTTTTCGTTTTCATTGGACCGTTGGACCGAAAGCTTTTTATACGAGCTATCGAACGCCCCCTCTGCCCTCTCTGCCCTCTCAGCCCTACTCCATCAAGCGGGATAATCTCCAGAAGCCCGGAATAAGTATTCCTCCCGTTGTTATAAACGTTATTAAAATACCGGCTGGGTAGTAGCCGTAGTAGTGGTAGTGGCGTTAGTAGCGGTAGTGGCGTTAGTAGTGGTAGTAGTGGTAGTAGCGGTAATACATTAGGGTAACGAGAAATCAATTTCCAGCCAAAAGTCGCGGCTTTCTCAGACTCCCGAGCTCGAGTCAGGGTCGTACGTTGACCCGAGCCGTTAAAAAACATCGAAAGGGAGGGAAGGGAGTCAGTCTCCGCGTGGGGGAATTAGGCGCTAACGATTCCGGGAGATTTAGGGAGAGAGAGAGAGAGAGAGAGAGAGAGAGACAGGAGTGCGTGCGGCTCGACGAAAACAACGCGTCCGCATGAATGTAGGGGAATATTCGCAAGCCGTGCCAACGGGCTATTCCTCATCGCTGTGATTGAGATACCGGTGGGGAGCAGACAGAGAGCGAGACAGAGAGCGAGAGAGAGAGAGAGAGAGATAAATCGTCGCGTGGTTGCATTTATTCGGGTAACGTCGGTGTTTATTGGATTCCCTCGGATTGGCTTCCTCGATTGACTCGTGTCGTCACCACCGCCACCTCCACCTCCACCGCCGCCGCCACCCCCTTCTTCCCCCTTTCTTTCATAAATTCCTCTTCTCTCGGCGATAGCTCCGAATAATCTCAGGGGAAGGTAGTCGAGAGGAGGAGGAGGAGGAGGAGGAGGAGGAGGAGTAGCGGTCTCGAAGAGCGTTATTTTAAAAACCTGGAGGCGAATCTTAAGCCGCCGCTAAAAGGGAAATGTTATTGTCCGCCAAAGAGTCAACGACTCCGATGTAATAAGGCAATTCAGTTTTCCTTTTAGCGCTGCTGCCACCGTCGTCATCGTCGTCATCGTCGTCCCGTCGTCGTCGTCGTCGTCGTCGTCGAGATTAATTAGTCCCGATAAAATATTTATCTATTCCTCCGGACGCTCGCCCGTATTTATTGTTTTATTATAATAACAATAATAATAATAATAATTATTGTTATTATTGTTATTATTATTATTGCTATTGCTATCGATCCCTCGGAAGCAAGGAACAATAAATCACGCAAGAACGCAAGCGATGGATTATTATCATTATAATTATCATCATCATCATTATTATTATTATCATTATTGTTGTTGTTGTTAATGCAACCGAATAATAACATAGCCGGCTTTGTTTAAAAAATTTGCAGATGATAGTTGAATTCTGACGTCAATCAAGCAAACGAGGGAAGAAATCGTTGTCAGCCATGGGTAAGCTCCTGAGCCTTTTGGCTCGAGACGAGTCGACGTGCTGCACGCCCCAGAAGTACGACGTCTTCCTCGATTTCGAAAGTAAGCCCCGTATTCTTATTTATATATATATATATATATCCCAAATCATCGGGACGTTGCATATCCAGCCGATTCGCTCGTACGAGTTTGCGTGCTTGCGAGCCGTATTGCGGCCGTGCAAGCCTTGGCGCGATCCGCGGGAGTCTGTTTACCTGTCGTTACGCGCGTCGGCGTCAGGGGATTATTATTCGGGTTATTGGGTCGGGGGTGGGGGTGAGAATTGCATCGCGATTGCGTTATTGGACATTATGGCCATTCGCTGAGCCGAGATTATCGATTTCGAGTAATCCGAAAGGGGGCGGGGGGGGGGCTCGAACCTCTTACTCCTGTGGGCCGGAAGCAATAAAAAAAAAAAAAAAGGAAAAAAGAAAGAAAGGAAGAAAGAAAGATACAAAATCGGAGATTAGCGGGAGGGAGGCAAATGGCGCAATAATAATGAAAATACAATGATCGATGATTGTCAATGCACAGATGCCCAGCCGTCGGATATCGAGCGCGAGACCTTCGAGGCCGTGCAGAGGGTCCTCAAGAATTCCGAGTCCATCCTCCAGGAGATCCAGTGCTACAAGGGTGCCGGTAAGGAGATTCGCGAGGCCATATCGGCACCTACGGAGGAGTACCAGAAGAAGGCCTACCTCACGGTCGCACCCTTGGTCGCCAAGCTCAAGCGCTTCTACGAGTTTTCCCTCGAGCTCGGTAAATAATAATAATAATAATAATAATAACAATAAGAACCGTATTTTCTTTTTCTTGGGTTCATTCATTCTTGACTGATCTCGGTTGCCGAAATCGGCCACCTCCCCCGCGTTACCCGTTTCCATATTCCTTATCGCCGGCCTACGTGTTGTCCCTACGTCAGAAGGCTGCGAAGCATTCGGAGCAAAAGATATTCGGTCGACTGCGCGGCTTGTTACTGCTCCCCGTACTCGTTAAAGACTCCAAGAGACATCCTTGTGCCGCGGCGATACGCTCGCTCTCACTCATTAGGGTCACGGGCTCGCTCGCTGGAAAATCAAATTAAAAACCAGCCCCCCGTCCCGCTCTCTCTCTCTCCCGCTCTCTCTCTCTCTCCCCTCCGTCTCGAGGGGGAGATCGTACGGGGGGAGTAGTCAGGGGTAGTAAGGGGGAGGGGTGGGGCGGGTTAAATTAAAAGGGGTTCGCTCGCTCGGAGAGGGGCAGGCAGGCAGGGGGGGGTTGGAAAAGGAAAGGAGCCTCTTGCCGGTTGTGTGGATGACGAGCGGCGACTCTCTGAATTCCAGAGCGGGTCGTCCCGAAGATCCTGGGCCAGCTGTGCTCGGGGCACCTGTCGCCTACCCAGCACCTGGAGACGCAGCAGGCCCTCGTCAAGCAGCTCGCCGAGATCCTCGAGTTCGTCCTCAAGTTCGACGAGTTCAAGATGAAGACGCCCGCGATACAGAACGACTTTAGCTATTACCGGCGCACCCTGACGAGGGCCTCCCTCGCACGCCAGGACAGCGCTACGGAGCGCGACCTCGTCGTCGGCAACGAGCTGGCCAACCGCATGTCCCTCTTCTACGCCCACGCGACGCCCATGCTGCGCGTACTGAGCAACGCGACCATCACCTTCCTCATGGACGTAAGGGCCAACGTCGTCACCGAGCACCGCTCCCACCCGCGCACTGACTCGCTGAGGCAAGAGTGCCGGATGGGATCGGTGCTCGGCCGATAATCCCGGATAATGCACGGTAAATGTAATAACGAGAGACCCCTTTTGTTTTTTTGTGCCCCGGGAACAGAACGAGGACATACCGAGGGAGAACATCACCGAGACCCTGGGCACGATGGCCAAGGTCTGCCTGAGGATGCTCGAGAATCCGTAAGCGAACGACTGTACCTATACCTGTACCTGTACCTATACGTATACCTATACCTATGCCTATGACTTACAGGAATTTACTGGCCCAGTTCCAGCGCGAGGAGACGCAGCTCTTCGTTCTCAGGGTAATGGTCGGCCTCGTCATCCTCTACGACCACGTGCACCCGCAGGGAGCTTTTGTCAAGGGCTCCAACGTCGACGTGAGTAAACGACGACACTCTCCCCGGAACCGGCTCCGGCACCGGCTTGGGCGGTCAAGAATAATTAACGGCACCGCGGCCTCGTGCAATCGAGACAACGGAATGCGAACGCGGATTGTTTTTGGGGGTTATTTGGATAGCGGGTTCAATGGGGTTAACGATGACGTGAGCGGATCCTCCGAGTCATCGCCGTTTCCATAAAAGATCGAGCGATCCCTCCTCCTACTCCTTGGGCAATCCGCGTCATTGTCCCACCTCCTCAACAATTAGCAGCAGTTTTCGCAATAACCCGTTGGCGGCGTCGGAAAACCAACGAAGCTCGCTTACGTTTCCGAATAGACGAGGAGCGCGGCTTGACCTTACGTACGACCTGGTCGCGGGTCGCTTACCGAACCGAACCGGGACAATGGCTCCGCTTTCAGCCTCCCCTGGACGCTGAGGGTGAGGTACGGGCGTGATTGCCCCCAAGGGTCCCCGTTCGGTCGGACCATTATCTATAAATCAACATATAAATCAACATATAAATCAACATATAAATCCCCAGAGTCAAGTGGGGGAGGGGGGTTATTGGGTCCGTTGGTGGGCTTCATTGAATTATTTTGAATGTTTCTCTCCGTCGTCTTGTAGGTCAAGGGATGCGTGAAGCTGTTGAAGGACCAGCCGCCGTGCAAGAGCGAGGGACTATTGAACGCACTGCGCTACACGACGAAGCATCTGAACGAGGACAACACCCCCAAGAACATAAAGAACCTGTTGGCCGCATGATTGCCGAAGCAGCGCGGCTGCTGCATCAGGAGCTGAGAAAAGTATCCAGGTGTCTGGTGCGGCGGGGACGGAGGGACGGTCGGGACGGTCCGGTCGGTCCGGTCGTCGGGGCGGTTGCAAGCGGGCCTGGAGGGGTTCGGGGGTTCGGGGTGAGGGTGGAGGAGTCGAGCCGACTCCTCGCGTCCTCGTACGTACCCGCCTGATGCGACTGCACCGGCCTCGGTATTGAGCAGCCGGCAATCGCATCGCGGACCAACGTCACCAAGTGCAAGTGTAATAAATAATAGGCTATGATGGGTGACCGACGGTCAATCTCGTTCGGGTAATAAGCAACCAAGACGGACAACAACGTGCTGACTTTTATGATTATACAAGAATATGCATACGTAGAGTGGCAATCGCAATTCATTGCAGAAGACTATCGTGTCGGACCCCCGGAGAGGACTGCGATCCCCGAGCCGCACCGGGTCAGGCATCCCGTACTACAAATAATCCCCTGAATTAATTGTCTCGTAAGCGCCAAGGCGATGCTGTACAATAACAAGCACGTGCTGCTTCTTTTCGTACTATTATTGGTTTAGAAATTTATAGATAGATATTTATAGAGAAGAAAAAAATAAATCGCCATGGGCATGGGAATTCCGTGATGTCCTACGAATAATTTTTATGGGGACGACTACCGTTGCTGCCGCTACCGCTGCTGCCACCGCTACCACCGCTACTAGTGTCCTCGAACGACCTTGCGAAACGTTCCTTCTGTACATACGCGTGTGAATTCTATAGATTCAACGAGAGTGTAACTCGGATCGGTAGTAGTAGTAGTAGTAGTAGTGGTAGTGGTAGTAGCAGAAGCAAGATTACGTATTGGCATCGGTGACTCGGTAAGGAAGTGGGGAAGCCTCGAAAAGCCTGAGCGACGACAAGTTGGAACAATAACCTTTGTAATTCGTAATAAGAGTCGGAACGAGCTCCAGACCCCCCCCCCCCCCCCAAGCGTACGCGGTTCAATTGCATCATTCATTATCTTTCTTATGTTATTGTATTCGCGATGAGAAGCCTTTAAAAGTCAGAGGTTCGCGTGCGTCTCAAAGGCTTAGAGGTGATCGTGAAACGTACGTATGTCTGATTATTGACAAGCACCGACGTAGAGGGATCGGCATAATAATAAGCGAAACGTAAATAATTAAGAATAACGGGCGCCCCATACACTCTTTTACCTTTATTTATATTAAATTTCATCAACTTATCGTCGCGCCGTCATTGGACGTAGAATCCTAATGACAGACGTGCTTGAATTATTCATTAGGACAGAGGAGGAGGAGGGGGTGGGGTGGGGAGACAAGCTCGTTACGTTGTCTTTAGTAGACAAGTAGTAGGAGTTTCGGATAGAATTGCTAGATCACTAGCGACTCGGATCGAGTAAACGAGTAAAGCGTAAACGTTCTATTTAGTTGGTCTATTAGAAGAAGTCAGTCCTATGGCTTTCTACGGCTTCCTCGTCCTCGTCATTCTACTTACGCTGTCATTTCTCTCGAATTGGTTGTCCCGTATCGCGTAGGAGTCGATCGGTAATTTATCATGATCATCGAGCTTGGGGTGGGCCATGACCGTGGGCCACCGGAGCTAATAAAATTCTATGCATTTTATTATTTATGTATTTACGCGTTATTTATAATTTGTATAGGCAATTTATAGATTATAGATTTTGTAACGGAGTTAGGAAAATTATTGTAGAATGTCATTTAGCGATAAGTTAGCGAGGGTTAATTAACGTTCGCTCGATTATTCTATCGAATCACTTATTATTACGAAGTGAATGAATCGTCGATGTATTGAAATAATCCGTATAAGAATAGTGGGGCGTAGATTTTTTTTTGTAAATTCGATGGATCCTTCTCTGGCCGTGAAAAAAAAAAAAAAAAAAAAGAAGAAAAATAAGTGCGTTCGAAACATTTCCAGGCATTTTAATTGAAATTTTTTATACGGACTTTTACAGATTGCGATTCGAGTGACATTTTACGTCTTCCCGTTGTTAAACGAATCATCGGCATTCAAATCGATTCTTTTTACAAACAAACATAGAAAGTGAATTGTTATAATAGTAGTAGTAAGAAGTACTTTACTTTTCGAGCTTGAGCTATTGATATGTACGTTTATCTCGAATATGTATTCCTCGAGTTAACTATTGTACGAGCACAAGACAAGCGCCGATTGATCCTGAGTTTTGAAAGTGTTTTTAAAATACCCGTTAGATATTAAAGCATTGCGTTTAGTTTGTATTATTTATTAGAAATTTTGCGAACTCGCGCCGAGATGAAATAATGAAAGCAAATTTCACATTTTCAAATATTCACATACTTACGCGCTTAATGTACCGTTTTCTTTCTCTGTTATTTAGCTAAGTGAGTAATATGATTTTCAAATAATAACAACAACAATAATACGTTATTTTATAATATATTCAACGCTTGCAGTTAATTTTATAAATAGTTAAAGAGAACGTTAAGAAAGAACCACTGAGGATGAATATTGTTTTGCAGAAGAGAAAAATATTTTAGCAGGTTTAAGAGAAAGAGGTTTTTAGAAAAAAAAAGATAAATAAAAATAAATAAACATTGATGCAAATGGAAATGTAGTCGACGAGTCGCGCGGAGCCTGTCAAGAAGACGAAGGGAAAATAAATTTTTAGCGGCGAGCGCTAAAGTTAAAAAGTATTGCCGAGAACCAAAGACATTATAAGCAAAATATGAAAATACTCTGTACATTTTGTACATTCTGAGTCATGGGAAAAGGGTCGAATATTAATAACTCGTAATATATTATATTATAAGTAAGGATTAAGATTACAATGTACATCTGTATTATTGCTATCTATATGGAAGCTCTGTCGAGAATATGAAGGATTTATAATTTTTCATGCTGCGATTAACGAGGCTTTTCTTAAACGGCTAATCAGTATCACGACGGTACTGAAGAAAATCATGTTTGTGATAAAATAAATAAACGATACGTGCACGGCAAGAATGTAAAATAAATGGAAAATAGTATATTTTTCGGCGACAATTCATTGGGAATACAACAACAACGGGGAGTAGTATTTCATTTCATTTCATTTCATTTCATTTGATTTGATTTCAGGAAGAGAAGATAAATAGAAGGGAACAGGAATGGAATACTTAATATAGATTTAACATTGTAAATGACGTTCTAGCCGTATATTTTATCCGACGAATTATTATAAAGTTTTGTTAAACACACCTTGAACAATGTCAATCAATCTCTTGGAACTTGGAGATACCCGTAGTCAAAGTAAATGAAATGAAATAAATGTAGCAGCACACAAGCATAAAAACTAATGTCTTATCATGGAAATGTAATATTTGTAGTTCGTTAAGAATCCTCGTTCTCTCTCTCTCTCTCTCTCTCTCTCTATTTAATTCTTGTTTTTACGTAAAGAAAGGTTTTACGTGAGCCTCTGTCGATTGATATTCTCTCTGAAGCGATACATGTCGTGAGATTCTAAACCGCGTAACGTCAAGATAAGTAAATGAAAGTCATGAATCAATGCGCAAGGAACTGAAAACTTGAATTATGTATTTAGGAAAGACGAGAGATATAAGGTTTGAAAATATACGCTACCTATTGATAAATATTTATAGTTTTTCTTTCTTACCCCCCCCCCAAAGTAATACGAGTAATGCCCGATATCGAACCCTCAATTTAATTTCAATTCATTTTAGCTTATTTAATATGAAAAAGAACTCAGTTTACGTAAGAGCAATGACAATAATAACGAATAATAATAACAATGGTCGTGCGGTAAGCGTTGATTTTGGTAAACGAGGCAGTGTCGACGGTCGATAAAGACGCAGTGGATCGTTGCGCTGACGTGTCAATGGGAATCGGCAGCAGATGTCGCGCCGGTCTTTACGAAAATGTCATAATACAGATTTCGAGGTTGTGGGACGAAAGCGACAAGTATGGACGGGAAGAGGATGAGCTCCGGCGATCAACAGTTTATATCATTCGATGATTACACGAACGAAAATGCCGGGGCATCCGGACAGATACACGTTGACCTGGGCATGCCGAACCAACAGCTTTTCGACCATTTGCAAAGTAATCCTCCGGGTAGTAATATGGGGCAGGACATCCCCGGCCAGAATAATGGTAACAATCACGATTATTTATTATTTTGTCAATTTTATAACCCCTTTACCCTAAGCATTTGTACTTGTAACCAATTAAGGGACCTTTTAATGTCGAAATCATGCCCTTTTCAAACACGTCGGATATCTTGCGAGAAATTCACAAAGTCCAATTCAAAGTACTTCCGATGACCTGACTCTTGCTCTATTTTCCATATTTATAGCATCGTCAGTTCATTGTTAATATTATTGATGAGCTATTACGTTTTACATTTAGCGCCCAGAAGTTTCTGGACCATAGAGTATTACCAAAAGTATTTTAATGTCAATACAAATGATGTCGTCGAAAGGATAAAGAGATCAATGATACCTCATGGAATGGACAATTATTTATTGACCCACATAAGGCAAAATCCAGATCTGTACGGGCCTTTTTGGGTTTGTATCACGTTAATATTTGCCATCGCCATAAGTGGAAATATTGCCAATTATTTCCAGTCCGCGAACAGCAAGAATTACCATTGGAAGTACGAATTTCATATTGTCTCTTATGCCGCTACATGCATATTCCTGTATGCTTGGCTGTTCCCTCTTTTATTATGGCTGGCATTGAAATGGTCCAAAAGCCAAGAAGAGACTATGGATATTGAGTTAATAGATGTGAGTATATAAAAGTTTCAGCAGAACCATCCATATCCACGCTACAGTGCTTATGTTATTTATTTGTTCCAGACTAATTCGTCGGTCGGACTCCTAGAGCTTCTGTGCTTGTACGGATATTCTCTAGCAATTTACATACCCGTTGCATTTTTATGGACAATTCAAATAGGATTGTTGCAGTGGTCGTTGGTTATCATCGCCACAGTTTTATCCGGTGGTGTTTTATTAAAATCCCTTTTACCGCTTATTCCTGGTAATTATGCGACATAAATTCACTTGAAATTCCTACGTACGGTATAAATATAGAAAAATCTTATGTTATTATTAAAGGAAAGCATAAGCCAATATATACTGCTGTCATCTTGTGCATGCATTTGATGCTCGCTGCAGGATTTATGTTGTACTTCTTCCACGTTCCATCGACTTCAGCAAATATTGACATAACAGCTTTAACGTCGTCTTCAACAACTGCGAGTCCTAAAAGTTTGAATGTCGAAGGGCTTAAGAATGCCAGTATGCCTATAAAGTCCATGTAACCTCTATTAGAAGATCTATCGATGAACAAAGGCTGATTTCTTTGTAAATGTGATACGTTATTACATCAGTCTCGCTTTTGCTAAATATTTTTGTAATTATTCTGTATAATTATCCCTTGAAAATAAGTAATAATATAAATAATAGAATAGGACGACCAATTTTTTCAATGATTGACGGGATAAAGTCTCTCTCTTCAATCTTGTATAAGATAATCGTTTATTTATTCAATATAATATAAACTACGTAAATAAGTACGAGAGTAAATTCATTTATCGTTTAAAGATCGATATTATGTTTTACAATCCAATGCTTCTGCAATGTCTCGACAGGTGGCACTACTTAAACACTACAAGGAACGCGATTCCATTAATTTTAAACGATTCCATCGGCAAGCAAAACTTTCATTAACTAATCAGCACTTCTATTAGACTTTAAACCTTTTAACGTAATTATCATTAATTTTATAATTATGCCAATTCTTTATACACATTACATTACACTTGATAAATGTAATCTTTTTTAAAGCAACGAATTTTACAATGACATTGTAAAATCATTTTCATATACCTTTGTAGGCGATCGTTGTTGTTGTTGTTTATTTTTCTTTTTTTTTTTTTAAATTTAATACCGACTCAAACGCTTTTCGACTCGAAACGCCCAGCCTCCCGTGGATAAATCTACTCTTTATCTATACAAAGAGTTGAGCTCGCGACGGGATCTTAAAAATCTGGCAAGTCTAAATAAAGCCAACGGCACGAGGCGGTAAGGTTTTTTTTTTTTTAAAGATATTTCTATCTTTAAGCCGTTTAATGACGTACGCTAAGAATTATTCTATCCGTAGTTTGTGAATTGAAGATAAAGAGAGAGAGAGAGAGAGAGAGAAGAGCCGGCCGGCCTCAAGAGTACCGAGATCCGATAAGGAGTGCCGATAACACCGGGGGTTACGGCTCGCTCGTAGTTTCTTAAGAATTATTATAAAGTCTAGGTTTTCATGTCGACTCTAGCCGAGCAATGGTCGGCGATGATCTTACGAGCCGTAGGTCATTGAATGAGCTAAATTCCAATCGGCGTTGCTTAATTCACAACATTGCGATCGCGGCATCATTATCACATCAACCACGCTTGATCTGTCCTTGCGTTTTACATATGAAATTGTTATAAATTATAAAATTCTAAAGTCGATGGCCGTCCTTACGTTTCCGTATTAAACGATTGCTCTGTCGTTGCTCGTTGCGGATTCGTTGCGATGGATCGAGACGAGGCGCGCGATCCCCGGTGCAGATTACGATTACGAGGTTTCCATTTGAGTCGCGGCTTATCAATCGCCGAAACCATAACCAATACAAACAAATTATAAGCCTTCCCTTATTTCTTACGTAAGAACGTACACGTACGTGTCCTTACGTACCCTTTAAGCCGTGAATTAAAATGATCGATCGATCGATCGGACTACTGTACTAGCTGTGGCTGCTACCCTCGCCGTGGATTCGTTAAAATTTCGGGCGATTCTCTCTTCTTCGTACATTTAATTCACATGTATTGAACTGCGTAGCCTCGCGTTGACTGGCGCCTCATTGTTTATCTTGGAATGGATTTCTCGAGCTAAACCACTGCCCGTTATGGACAATCAATCTCAGAGATAATCAATCGGCGAGGACATTTAGCCTGTAAAAAAAAAAAAAAAGGAATTCACGCCGCCGAATTCGTGATTTCCCATGGATCGATGTCCTTTTAAAAATCCCTCGAGTTTTTATTTGCCTGATAAAGCGGCGAAGGGCATATTCAATGCAAATATTTCTTGATTGATTACTGCTGGTCTCCGTACCCGAGCCCCTCTACTTACTCCTATGCATTTCTCCTGGAAATAAGACGCAAACAATCAAAGGCTCGGAAGGATGTTTATCGATTTGTTGCAAATTTTGAATGAGTCAACGTCCGGACGCGAGGAATGTTCATACGGGATGCGACTGGTGAAAATATATCGCGAAGCAGTAGCGAATTTCATCGCAATTTACTGAAAATGGATGGAAATGGATGGAAACGGCGAAGATTAGTTTGTCGAAGGTAGGCATCGATTAAGTTGCATCGCCATGGATGCATGGACGCATAAAGTGCACAACGTTGCCCGGATTTGTCAACCTGATGCTCGACTGTTGCGGCTCTGGGTGGAAGTATCGGGCCAAGTATCGGTGGAAGTATCGGGCGAGGTACTGTAGCGAGGGGGGGGGTGGGAGGTGAGTCAAGAAAAACAGACAGAAAATTGCAATCTCGACCCGATTGAATATCTCCGCTGAAAGTTGCCGTTCGATTCTGCCTTCGGGCCAAGCGCAGAGGGAAACCCAGACCTTTGGCTCGGCCCTCCCTCCCCTCCACCCTCCACCAATCCTTCGTTCCGCGACCCTTCGCCAGTATCCACGAATCCACTTGGGCAGAAGAAGCTCGACTGGACGTCGGCCTCGAGCCACTCGAGTGCACTTCACTCTAGCACCCGATCGGACGTCCACGGGGACCGGAAATCCACGGCTGGCCCTTCCCCGACTGACACGCGCCCAACTCCCCACTCCGACCGCCCTAGCTCTTACTTAACGTTGGCTCGCCAAATTAAGTTAAAGCTTTGAACGATTGTCCCAATGAATGATCCAAGATGGCATTTAAGGTACAACAACGTCGCGCCTCACTTGTAACGCCAATACTCGAAATATTACAAGGAACGAGTAATGATTAATCGACGATTCGAATGGCTTATCATTACTTTCAAATAATTGGCCGACGACGTGCTTTCGAACAAAACAAAACGAAAAGACAAACGAAGAAAAGACAAAGAAAAAAACGGTATTTTCTACTGCCACGCGCTGTCGATAAATATCTGTTCTGTAAAGCGGTAAATTGTTTCTCCGAGTGCACGTAAGGCGTTGCTCCCTCCGTAAACGGGGAATCGAACAATATGCCGCGCGTATAGATCAGCGATAAAAACGTATTGACGAATTAAAAACCGCAAAGCAAAGGCCGTGATTCAATTGACGGGTAAAGTTATTATTCAACGTCTACTCCCTCAAAGTTACGTTTTGTAAATAAAGAATTGGGGTCGGTAGATATGGGGGGGGGGGGGGGGCAGGAGGAGAAGCTCCGATTTCCGCGGTGGATCACCCCCTCCCCCCATACATCCCTACCGACTGAACCCCAATAACCCCAAGAAAGGTACTTTCTTTCATTCCTTCATTATGTATTTATTTATTTATTTATTTATTTATTTAATAAAGTTACTCTCGTATTGAAATGGTTTGCGGTAAAGTAGAAAACGCGCGACTCGTTACTTGGGTGAAATCAAATTATTGTCTGATTATTTACCCTTTAAAACCGCAGGCTCCCCCTCCCCGCCCCTCATCTACCTCCTCTTGCACGTATTTGAGATATTAATTATTATCGTTCTTAAGCGTCAACAGTGAGTTACTTCTTCTTCTTCTTCTTCTTCTTCTTCTTCTTCAATGCGTAATTATAGACAATGCAGGAATGTACTTATGTACGTATTAAAATCTCGTAATTGTCGTTAATGTCGAGCATTGACATTGGCCGTCGTTGTAACGTTATTCGCAATGTATGGATTACCAATGAATTCGTCGGCCCGAAGTCGTTGGCTCGTCAAGCCAAGTAAGCTTCCGTGGCTTAGATCTGCCCCTATCACTTGAATTAAACAGGATACAAGGAATTTTCGCGAATCGGCTGGATACAATGAAATAAAAGTACCGTCTTAGCAGTCCAGTTTCGATCGTTCCGATCTTACGGATTACACGCTCATCGCTGGATTTCTTATAGGATTTTAAATGGCAGAGTCATGGATCCATGTGCAAATATTATTCGGTGCTGCTGGTTAAGTAGCTGCTGGTAAGAAGAAAACCGCGAAGAATTGAGGTAGCCGAGGGGTAGGAAGGTGAAAATGCTTAAAGGACGGGCGGGAGGGAGTTTTACGTAATAATCGCGTACGATTCAGGGCCGGACGAGCACGAGGAACGACGAGTGCGCAGAACGAGTGCTGGAAGGGAGGGAGGGAAGGAAGGAGGGAAGGAAGGAGGGAAGAAAAGTCCTCGTGGCTTTAGTCGTGAATGGAGTTCGAGGGGCGAGCAGCGAGAACGTAAGCGGGTCCTCGTAAGCCTCCGGGTCAGCCGTGTCCGCGTCGGCGTCGGCGTTGGCGGCTGCGGCGGCGGTGGTAGCAGCGGCCGGGGAGTGCCGCGGGGGTGGCACGGAAGGAGCGGGAGTCGCGGTTTCACCCGTCGGGACCATCGCGGCCGCTTTCAGTCTCACCGTCAGCGGAGGCGCGCGCAGACCTGCCCACGGAGTCGAGGGAGTGAGCCAAAGAGAGCGAGAGCGAGAGTGAGAGAGAGAGAGAGAGAGAGAGAGAGAGAGAGAGAGAAAACGAGCGCGGAAACTCCTTCTCTTCCTCTTTTTCCGGCTACTGGTCATCCAGCCCCCGAGGTACCCGTCCCACCTCAAATCACCAACCCCCTCGTAGTGCGCACTACGAGCCGCTCCTCCTCGCGCTCGGCAGGGCTGGATGTCCGATCGGCCGGGGGCAGAGTCTCGTCGACCGGGGTATCGGGCACTCATGCCGACGGTCCTCTAAGCAGCAGCGGTTAAAGTACCCACAGCGGCCCAAGCGATGTCCGGCTGGAGGGCGATTTGCCTCCTGGGGCTGACGTGGCTAGTCTCCGGCGCGGCGGCCGGCAGCTGCGCCGAGGCCAAGCTCTGCTGTCCAGGTCGGGACTCGGCTTGCGTCGTCCAGAAGACCTCGCCGAACGCGATCGTACAGACACCCGGGGAGAAACCCTGCTACTGCGATCACGCCTGCCTCAAGCTCGGCGACTGCTGCCACGACTTCAAGGAGGCCTGCGGTGGTGAGTAGCGGCAGCCTTTATTCCTCTGCATCCCCTCGTCGGCTCATCCGGGACTCCTCGAGTCCACGTGCCTTCACCCTCCTCTCTTCGCGCGGTCTCAGCCACCGCGTTGGTACCCAATAACCCCAAAGTCGGCTTACGATCTCGATCCCGGCTCTCCCTATTTACCATTTACCTAAGGACGCGCGGCGTCTCTCTCTCTCTCTCTCTCTCTCTCTCTCTATCTCTCACATCGCCGAGAGCGAATGACCTTCGCAGGTGCTCAATTACATTTTGCCGGAAATTCATCGTTACTCGGCTGAAATGGCTGCGCAATGGATCGTTTAACGTACGGGGCCTTACCTATCTTAACTCATATTAACGATAAATGAACGATAAATAATAGGGCTTAATGCATATATATATATATATATATATATATAAAGGAGATGAAACATGTAAGGAAGAGTTTAAATGGACGGGGCGATTGATATTATCCGCGCGAATATCGCTTTACGCGCGTACGATTTGCGTAGATTAATTTCCATGGTGAAGGTAATTTGTAGGCCGCGAAGGCCTTTATCCCCGGTGTCGCGGGTATTTCTGGAAGATCGTCGCCCTGATGGATCGAAGCCGCGACTAGTCTTGCCACGATAATAACGATAGTACGTATAAGAATCGGACGGCTGCCTGGAGTTAGGGAACCGGAACGTCCTCGTGGCGCGTTACTTGCTTACGCCGGGGTACGGGGCGCGTGGATAGGCCAGCCGGCGAGCTCA
This sequence comes from Ceratosolen fusciceps, assembly GCA_018883505.1. Classification (NCBI taxonomy): domain Eukaryota; kingdom Metazoa; phylum Arthropoda; class Insecta; order Hymenoptera; family Agaonidae; genus Ceratosolen; species Ceratosolen fusciceps. The sequence goes on from RCIC01000011.1 coordinate 5,336,068, forward strand.
GGGTGAACTTCCACCTCGGGTGCAAAGGTCCTCCGAGCAGCCGCTCCCGTCCTTGGCATTGGCGGATGATGATGACGGACTCCCTCCCTCCACCTACTCTACCCGAATAACCCCCAATAACCCCAATGACCTCGGCGAACGACCTTTATTCGCATTGCTAATGGTAATGATTGGCAAGGGTCATTGCAATTACTGCGAAAAATCCTCTCGATCGAAACAGTTCTTCCGGATGCCGATGATTTACATTTCGAGCGCGTGCTCGACCTTGGCCGTACGCCACGAGTTCCTCGTCCAGTGGGTCGAATATTATACAAAAGCCGATCAGCTGATTGGCTTTTCACACCGTTGCACCTCCACCCTCGTCCTACCTGGACCGTGCAGGATCCCCGTGCACTCGTGACCCGATTACGAGATTTAAGTTGTATTGAAAAACTTCATGAAAAGAGGTAATCCATCCTGTGGCCCCCCCCCGCGCCTCCGCCCGACCGCCTACCTACCAGACAGGGACGGATTTTAATTACCGATCGCCCAATTAGTGCGGATAGATTTTTAGTCTCGGAAGTTTAATAATAATTAAAAAGAAGAAGAAGAAGAAGAAGAAGAAGAAGAAGAAGAAAAAAGAAATCGATAATAACGAGCGACTTTGACGAAGGCGGCAGGAAGAGCCGAGCGTACCGTCAGCACGCGCGCACACGCTCACGTATATATATATATATATGTATACATATCGGGCAGCTCTTGAGAATAAATTCGTTTCGCTAAATTTATGCCTGTTTAAGTAACGTATTTCATGTAAATATATACCGAGCGAGCGAGAGAGAGAGAGAGAGACGCATACATTTTTTATCGCAGACGTCCGTCGTAAAGTTAATAATAATAATAATAAGAAGAAGAAGAAGAAAAAAATCTTTTTAAATGTTTCGTACGCCTTGAGCATTAAATTCGCCGTTTATTAAGCCGATTCCACGATTCTTCCACCTTGCGTCTCTCTCTCTCTCTCCTCTCTCACTCACTCATTCACTCGTAGTCCTCCACCTCTTTCCTTCTTTTGAGAAATTTTTATGGCCCGGCCTCGCGAGCGGCCCGAGTGAGCGCGAGCCCCTGAGCCCTTAACGTCCCCTCGCCCCCACCCCCCGCCCCTCGTCCCTCCCCCACGATCTTGGGGACCTCGTCGGCCCCCAATATACTCTTTATACAATATAATCCCGACGGGAGGGACCTCGGCGACACGAAAATCCCGCACGATTCCTCGGGTAAGCGAGCACTTGTGTGCGGTGGGCTCCCCGAGGACGGGGCTAATGTCTAACGAATTTCTAAGGATCGATCGAGGACGGGGCGTAGGGCGAGCCAGTGGACGACGGGTCTTTTAATTTAAAGAGTCGTTGGCCGTCAATGGGCGTCAATGGGCGTCAATGCAATTACTCATGGAGCTCGTGGGCCATTAAACATTACACGGACGAGAGCCGAGGGACCCTCGCTCATTAGGCCCCGTGAGGTGGCAGGAGGTGGCGGGAGGTGGCAGGTGGAGGGGGAGGTGGAGGAGCAAATAAACAGAGAGAAGGCTCGCGGTGATACTTTTGACCCCGAGGACGCGATAACGCGATGTCCGTCGTCACTCGGTGGACAGTGACGGGGTGGGTTGGAGGGATTGGAGGGGTTGGAGGGGTGAGGCCGAGGTAAAGACGCGGAGGGCAGATGACGATCGGGAGTAATTCCGGGGCTCGTAACGCTCGGATGGGTTGCGAATTTAATTCTGCTTCGGATGATCGGCATCCGACCGAGTCTTCCCTAAGCACACATGCCATTAAATTCCCTTCCACTACGACCACCAGCCGCCCTTGGTCACCGACTTGAAACCAACGTAAGTCCCGTATGCCTGCTCGATCCTAATGGCCCTTTAAAGGAGTCCGCCATTAGAAATAGTTTCGTAGCAACGTTCACGCGGTAATTTAGACAATCGGTCGAATGCAGTTTTAGGCCTTGTATCACGATACGACAGATATACGCAGATTTGCGCATTAAGTACGAGTGTATTCATTATAATTGATTATTATAACGTCGTATGAGTGCGAGCAAGTTTCCAATACAACGCATTAACGGCACAGGCGGTACAAGTTTCTTTTCTTCTTCTTCTTCTTCTTCTTCTCGATCAATTATTATAACAGGGTAAAGAAAAATAACGGATTACTGTACAACGGCCATGGGAATGAAGGTAAACCCCCGGCACCCGACGAAGGTACTTACGGAAGGTTATTGGGAGGAGGACAAGGAGGATCTGATGTCCCTCGGCTCGGACAGCGCAGCCCCTTAAGAAAGTTCGTAATTGACTTTTCATCCTCCTCCTCCTCCTCCCCCGCCCCGCCATCTCAGCCGTCCCAACCCCTACGCCATATTCCTCGACGTCGGGCTCCGCGTCCACGTCCCACGGAATCTGGCTGGGATACTCGCTGTCGGGCAATCCTCCCCCGCAGCCGAGCCGCCCCTTAAATACAAGGGCCGAGTGTCGTTAATCGCAAAGATGGATCGCTTCGGGGATCCCGAGGCTCGTGGAAATCAATTCGGTTCTCGTTAGACCGTCGCGACTCCCATTACCGATACCGAGACAATTAATTCATCGAGCCTACGGCCTGGGCAGTTACTCGGACTTTTTTCTAAATCCCTCGCCTACTTTTCGCACATTCGATCCCGAATCGAGTCAGAAATGATCCGTTCCCGCGGAATTCGACTATTATCCCCTCTCTCGACGCTTACTCTCGAGCGACTACTTCTTCTCCTGTCCAATCGGCTCTGGATTTACAGCTAAGGGGGGTGGGTGGGAAAGACGTCGTCGCCCTGCACTTTCTTTCCATTTCCCTTCGGCATTTCCAGGCTCTCGACTCTGAGGGAGAGAGAGAGAGGGAGATCCCCTCATCCCTCGTCCCTTACCGTCTAACGTACATTTAAATGTTTTTTTTTTTTTTTTTTGTTCCACGTGATTCTCCTCTCTCGTCTCGCGTTTTTTTTTTTTGATTTTATTTTCATATTTATTTCTCATTCGTTGGGAAAAAACCTTCGCCTGCGTTATACAAAAATACATTAATGAACAATACTTTACGGAGCCAATTAACAACGGTCATAATTACGTCATAGCTACACGTAGCGTTATTTAAATGGGATATAGAATTCATTTTAACCGTCACGCGAGCGGCCAGAAATTACAATTGCTCCGTAAAAATATAAATTATCCGTTAATTGTGACTTTTTAATTAAAAATATATTAGCTCCGCGCTTTCGTGGCCTGTAAAATTTTTGCCCGGCCGCGAAAAGCATGTATTTTTCATTACTACTTTTTGAGGAAAAGCCATTTCTCTTATTAACTCGAGGTATTGCCCCCCTCCGGCCCCCTCCGTCCCCTTCGCGCCAACCATTTCTTTCGAGATAATTAACATTTCCTTTCAAAAAAAAGAAATAGAATAGAAAAGAAAAAAAGGGTTATCGATTACCGTAAGGAAAAACGTAACAAACGTAACGTCACTTTACAATTATTTTGCAATTACTACGCGAGGAGTAATGAGCGTTTTTAAATTATTTTTATAACGTATAATTTATATTAATAACAATAATGCTTACCGGTAATTATTACATTTACTTTTGTTAACTGAAAAATGGGACGACTAAATTTAAAAAGGTTTTTTTCGTTGTTTTTACACATTAGTCCCGTTATTACACGTGTACGAGTCTTTGGTAAATTATTATATATTTATTTACGCGGTGAAAATTCGTCCCCCCCCCCCCCCGTCCTTCAATCCATAGCTTCGCTTCGTTTACATCGGATCTTTACGTTTTCTCTCTCGTTCTACTTGAAACGGATAAATTCCGTTCACGTACAGCAGCCAGCTTCTTTATTTTACCCCTTTGTTTTGAGCAATACGTACGCGCATTTGTATTTGTAATTCTATTTACGATAACACTTGGTCAAAAGCCCATTGGTCACGGTAAGCTGAAAGGACGTAAGGGACGAAAGGGGTTATTGGGGTTTTAGTGGGGTTTCAGTGGGGTGGGAGCGGGAGGGAACTTTATCGAGAGAAAAATCTTGCTCCGTCTCGTTATAATATTAATGGAGGGCGGTCTCGTTATTCGTAGTATCGGGACGGTTTCAAACAATGTATCGGTGGCGGACAGGTAGACGCATGCGCGGCGCATGGACGGGCGCAGCGGACGTTTCGACGAAATAATAAAAAAATTTACGCGCAGACGCAGGTCTCGGTTAATGGTAGGTAAAAAAAAAAGCTCGAGGTAAAAAGCACGCTTTGACGACGAGAAACCATATGGAAAAGTATTCAAAAGTGAAAATAAAAAGGCGGGTAATGGATGGATGGAAGGATGGATGGATGGATGGATGGGTGGATGGGTGGAAGGATGGATGGGAGCTAACGACTGCAATTCTCTTGTATACGACGTTGGCCCGCGCGTTTCTTCTCCGAGGCTGGAAACCGAGAATGTATTATAATCTCGTGTCAACCCTGATGCAGAGAGAGAGAGAGAGAGAGAGAGAGGGGGGGGGACGTCACGCGAAATACCGCATTAGGCTAACGAGACTCGACAGCGCACCTGGCCTTTTAATTTTTTTGCTCTCCTTGCTCTTCTTGTTATTCTTGTTATTCTTACTCTTGGCGTCGTATGCCTCGTGCATCCTTATGACCGAGGAGTCTCCGATCCTTTCTCTCTCTCTCTCCCTCTCTCACCCTCTCTCCCTCTCTCGCCAATGTACAAGCGATCGCGCCACTACCTTATATAGAATCTCAGAGAGAGAGAGAGAGGAGAGAGAGAGAGAGAGAGAGAGACCCCCCTTTCCTCAGTGGCGAATGTATTTTTCTCCCCCCCCCCCTTAGCTTAGCTTAGCGGTGACGCGTACGTGAGAGCGCAGACGTTGAAGTACCGTTAAATGTGTACCCGAGGTAAATCGTACGGAAAGCAGTTGTCCGAAGGAGCTTTATTGATTTGAAAAAGTCCCCGGCTGGTCCCCGACGTAACCCCCCAACTAGATTCTCTAGCGCGATGCTTTATCCCGGGAGCAGCAGCTAATTCCCAGAATACGCTTTTCTTTCTACCGGGACGACGTTCGCAAGCCACGTAGTGACAGAGGAGCTTATATTGTCCGCAATGGCTAATAAGAGGGGAGGGAGGGAAGCTCGAGATTTGAATAATCGAAATTAGTTCGGGATGGAGACTTGGGAGCGACGGTAACGAGCCCCTTACCGGTTATTACGGTCCCGGTGGGTTGGGGGGGGGGGGGTGACGGGATCCCTACGCGGATGGGACTCTTACCCTCGTCAGTCGGTGGAGCAGCGATACGCGTGACAGATCGGCCGAGACGCGTCTCCGGTCCCTCAGATCTTAAAATCCAGCCATCGGACAACGCTGGCCGACAACGCTGGCCGACAAGGAGATAAAAGGACCGGGCGGTGGAGGAGCGGGAGGGGCATCTCGTGCCTCAACACCGCCGTTCGGGATGCGTGGGAGGGTCGGCGGGGAGTGCCGATATTTCGGGCCTATTAGCATAACCGGCCAGGTCGACGTTCCCATCCTCGCCGAGCAGCGAGTCGGAGCACAGAGTCAGAGCGACGGGGCAGCCTCGTCGGGAGCCCATCGCCGTTAAAACCTAATAAATTAAAAAAAAAACAAAGAAAGAAAGAGCGAAAATTAAATCCCGGTACGTGGGTGGGGATTTACTCTTCCTGGATTATCGGGATGTGCAGGAGGTCCGGCTTGTCAGGAGATTGATAATTCCAGCCTATTATTACTCGAGCCGGTCCGTCCTTTGTGTTTGTGCCTCCCTCCCTCCCACTCTCACTCTCTCTCTCTCTCTCTCTCGTGTTGCGCCTTCATTTAAAGCATCGGCTATCGAGGCGGACGTGGTACCTCCTTTCATTAATTATCCGTGGCGAATTTAAGGATCCTCGCCATCTCTCTTCCCGATCACCGTATCCATTGCCTCGTCTTCCGATCCATTCTGATCCCATCCCAACAACAACCCCCCGCCCCTCCTCGCGGCCATCCCCTCTCCGCCGCCGACCAATTTTTTTTCTTCCCCCCTCCCCCCTCTCTAAAAGTCTTGGCAGCGCAATTAAGCCAGTCCCCGTCCCTACCCCCATCCCCCTCAAACGCGCATTCGCTATATAATAATTGCGCATGAAATTTATCGCTTTAATAAGCGTCTTTCCGTAGCGGCGATTAGGAACATCGATCGACGCTCCGTATACCCGTCCTTTAATTAATTATCGACCTCCGTCCCCGTCGCTTTACCCTTTTTAACGCCTCGCTACCCCCGTATTCCCCGTATTCCCCGTATTCGATGCAACGGCGAGGATTATTTGTATTTGTATTTCATAATCAAAGTCATTAAGCCTGCAGGTAGATGACCCATTGGGCAGATAATAATCGAGAGGAGTCGAAAGGGAATATATATTTATTTTTTTTTTTTCTTTTTTTTTGCCCGAGCTAAAGCAGTACGGGAGTCGAATAATAATAATAATCATATTTGCCACAAGTTCTTCGAGACATCAATCAATAATACGAATTTCTATTTGCTTTCGTGGGCCAGCGCAGCCTCCATCTATCTTTAGCCACATTCTTATCCGTGGCCCAATAACCTTTATTTATTTATTTTTATTTTTTTTTTTTTCTTTTTTCTTTTTTCTTTTTTTCTTTTTAAAGCGTCAATTAATTCCGATATTTGGAGAAAAGCACAGGAGGTTTAGCCGCGAGCCCCTTGGAAATTATTGGATAATAATTCAAGAATGAACTTCCGGTGCCTTTGAGCGGAATTTTCAATAGTTAAACGTCGACGTTGCTTTTAACACAATCGAAACGCATAACCTATAGAAGCGCGCGCATTACCTCTCACCGAAGGCCCGTTATTCTTAAAATTCTTTAATTCAACGTATAAATTTAATAAATAATTTCCAGTTTACGTACGGAGAAGAAGATAAATCTAATCATAATCATCATTGTCTAATAATTCATTCGTAATAATTAATAATTGGCTTTGAATCACGCTGGGGGTTTCCTTATCTAGCTACGGAATATTATTGTAAGTTTAAACTTCTTATTTCGATAATCTTCCAATATTTGTTATCCAGAGCATCGAACGTACGAGATGTCGTGTGACTTTTTTTAAAACTATACATTAATATAGTAGCTGGCTACAAGCAAACGGTAAATAACGTAAATACATGCGTACACGTACACACGTATATATATATATATATTTAATAGAGAGTATATTGCGATTACTAAATTAAAAAAAAAAGGTTTATCCGCAGTTTCGAATTGTCAAGTGAGAGGGGAAGTCTATGCGATCTAGGGCGTGTTGTAATTCGTAATTATTTTGATAAATCGTTTATAAAGGACGAGAGAGCGTATTGTTTTTCATTTCATAAAGGGTCTTCGTAAAGTTCAAATTTTACATCCTCGTATCGCTGCAACTTTTTAAAGTAAACTCTGTACGGATACTTTAAAGGTATGAATTTCCAAGTAAATGTCGTGCGGTCGCATCGGTTCATATATATATATATTTCTATATGATTTATATATGATTTATATATGATATATATATATGTATGAATATACATCGTGACCGGGCTAATGATCCTTGAAGCTTCTCGCTTCGGTCCGCACAACGATATATGTACGTATAGATCGTTATCGCCGAGACGCGAATAAATATTGCAGGGTTAAAGAGGGGGAGGGGGGAGAATCATAGGAAATTATGGATCCGAGTGGAAATAAAGAGCGGAAGGGAGGGAGGATTGTGTAATAATAATTGCCGGCAGCCAATGGGTTTTAACGAGTTTTTGCGCAACCGCGCGCGGGGGGGGGAGGGTCAGTGCTCCACAAGTGCTGCGGACACAATGATTTCCAGTCGATCGTACGAATTAGAAGACGTATTAACGACTCGTTTCAACGCCGAAGAGTTTGGCGGTTGGGGCATAGCAGGGGAGTGGGGGTGGGGTAGATAAAAGATATTACGCGAGGGCATTAGTAGGAGCAACAGTCCTAAGTTTCGTTAGGAATGCTATTGGGGAGCCTGCGGCGTATAAAATACACTCGCGTCAATTAATCTTGGGTTAATGCGTGGGTGGGTGGGGGTGGGGGTGTGGAGTAAGCTCGGTACGCTTCGGATACGCATTGAAAGCGAGCGGGTTTGATTAATGGCCGCGTGCCGCGACGTAAATATCCCAGAGCCTCAGCGGCTGTCTGTTTAAGGAAGAAAGCCGTCCTCCGCGTATATTATTACCCGCTGGACAGCGGCGGTGGCAACAGCGGCAGCAGGAGCAACGTCGGCGGCCACCGCTGTTTCTTTATAACGAGTAGGCGAGAATTGCCCTCTTGCCCGGGGATTCTACCCCCCTACCTCCCCCATCCCCAATCCCCAAACCCACCGAGCCTCTACGGCCTCCTTCCCCCTACCGCCCGTCCGCGTCGCTCCTATTGCGCACGTAACTTTTTACACGGACTTGTTGTGATCTACAAGATCTTCCTCGTTGGCCTTTATTTAGGCCCCGGCCGAGCTCGCCCGAATAATTATCAAGCCCCGTCGCAATTAGGAAAGTCGGGCAGAGAAGATTTTCTTCTTAAATCACGTATACGCCCTTCCCGTCCACCCCGTCCACCCCGTCCACCCCGTTCTCCCTCCCCCAATAACACGGCGCGGTGCCCTGCCGCACAATAACCGTCTCCCCCGAGCATCATTTGCCTTATTATTATTATTTGTTATTTGTTATTGTTTAAATAGTCGGCAAGCCAATCGAATGGTTTCCAAAGCCAAGGCAGCTCGTATGAATTTGAGTAATAAATAGACGTGAGGGGCAGGAGGGAAGAGCGAAGAGTAGGCGGACGTGGGATTACAATGGTAAAGCGATCGCGCGGGCGAGCGACAGTACAATGAGAATTCAATGCACGGTATCAAAAGGCACGTGCACTTGGAATCCAAGCATTGGCGGGTATCCGTAGATCCGGGCTTCCGAGTCCAGTCTCAGCCGATGGAAGAATTTTAACCGACCAAAGTCAACGATCTATACAGATCGTTACGCCGAACTCGCCTGCTCCTACGCGATGTTACGGGGCCAACCGATACAGAATAGACCGATAGTGATGGGTGGGGGAGGGGAGGAGCAGAGGGAGAGAGAGATATTCTTATGGCCCGGTACGTTTTAATCGCTGTTCGATCGAATGATTCGATCGATCCTCCCCCCCCCCCCGGGCAGCCAAGCCAAGCCAAGCCCCCAACTAAATATTCCCAACTAAATTTTACGTTGGATTATACGAATACGAATACTCGCAAACGCAAACAAACAACGCATGTCGTGCGTGAAAACGTACGCAGTACCTTCGCCAATAGCATAGAAAAGTGTATAATAATGACGATAACGGCCAAGGGGAATTATTATTGCTCCTGTCCGTAACGGACTTATCCCCGATGGCACGACAATTCCATGGAAATGATATTTATGAAGGGCGCGAGTCCTGGTCGACTTGTGACCAGCACAGCTCGACGATATCTTTATTAATTAAATGTCGAAGCGTTCGGAGGAGGGCCGGTAATGGGATAGCCGCCGATCCATCATGGGGGAGACGCGCGTCCTGTAATACAACAATTATCGGAAATTATCGGTAGCCCCACCCGATCGCCGACGTAAGTTCGCTCGCACCACGACTTGGTAAGGTGACGGCCAAAGAGGCAAAGGACCGTTGACGCTCAACGAGGTAAGCCTTGCGAATTCCCTGTTTTATCGGCCGATAGCCGATCATCCTCTCTACGGGCTTCCAGCCACCCCGATCATTAATTAATCCGTCATTTAATACGTGGTCCCGTAAAAACGGACGAGGCCACGAATATAATATATCCGGCGGGCTTCCACCCCCCCCCCGCCCCTCTCCCCGCCCCGAGGAAGCGCGAGCCTTCGGCACATTGATTATCCATATAGGAATTATTTAAGCGCTCGTTGTTGTTCGTCGCGCGCTTTTAATTAGAAGAGCCTCATCAGCCCCAGTAAAAACGGCATTCGACGCATTAAGGGAGACGCTGAAATTTCTTGTCTCTTCCACCTCACCCCCTCACCCTCTCCTGTCGATCCCTCTCCTGTCGAATGGAATGTCAATGGAAACAATGGGTTTTGTCGAAAGTCTTACTTGCCCGTAACGGCAAAAAGTAAATTGCGCGCAAGGATCGGGAAGGAGATTAGCGGGGCTAACGTTTTTATTCTCCGTACATGGCGAAAACGAGTGTCCGGCAAGAGCTGTCACCCGCTCTCTCTCTCTCTCTCTCTCTCTCTGCTCCCTTTCTTATCCCCTTGCTCTTCTTCTTCTTCTTCTTCTTCTTCTTCTTGCCTCCCGCTGCCCACGGACGGAGGAGCAGTTTCAAGTTCAATGACATCCAAGCTTAAGCTTTCCACTTTTTTTTTCCTCTACTTCTTTTTTTTTATTTATTTTATTTATTTATTTTTTTTTTTACTTTACTTTTATTCTTATTGCCCTCCTGCCCCGAGAGAAGACGTACGAGTTCGCATAATAACAATAATGATAACAATAATAAAAACATCCGGCCTTGGGGAGCAGTTTTATTTCGTTAACAATGGCCTAGATAAAGATTGTTCGGCATTTGCGTTACAATGGCCGGCAATTGGCTCGTGAGTCTCCGTAATCCGAATGAAACCCGCGCCCCCAATAACCCCCAATCGGTTTTTAACTCTTTTTCTGCGTCCAACGCGTATTTACGTTATCTCGCGCATGGCCAACACTTGCGCCGCTAATTACCCTAATTACGCGCGATCGCTCAATTAAAAGGCTCTCACCCCTCCCTTATCCTCCGCTAAGACGTATAATAATAATAATAATAATAATAATAATAACAACAATACCGCAGCGGGCATTAAATTAGTCAAGTGAATATATATTTTGTCGATACTCAAGCGATCGAGCCAATAATTATATTTAAAGTTCAGCGCGCTCTAATGCGCCGTTACGTACGATCAGAATTTCATATTATAATAACGAAAGATAAACGAAAGACTAAGCGAAGAGTCGAGGTAGTAGTAGTAGCAGCAGCAGTAGTAGTAGTAGCAGTAGCAGTCTGTTAAATAATGGAAAATTTCGAATGGAAATTGCCGGCCCATCTCCATCCATACGCGAAATTACTTTTACTCTTAGGATTTTCATTCCGCTCATGAAAATTACCCCCCCCCCCCCCTTTTAAGCCCTTGTTTGCCTTAAATTTAAAAGCACAAAGCATCGCATTACGTCGGCCCACAAACGCAAACGCAGCATACAACAAAGGCCGTGTAATTTGTAATTTTTCCCATACATCCGATGTTGCCTCTCCCCCTCCCCCCCCCTTGGGAAAGAGCATCGCGATCGTTGTACACTTGGTTTTCGAGTCGAGAGCTCGGATCGACATAGCCAACCACTACTTCTTGCCGGCACCGAGACAGTTTATTTACCCCTTTCGAAGACACGTTTCGATCCGGAGTCGGCAGTTTACGCTCTATTATCGCCGACCAATTATTTCATGGCCAAACGTAGATAGGAGCAGGAAAAGAAAATAACCTTACGTACAGTACACTTCCTACTTACTTTCGCGTACCTACGAATCAATAAACCTTGCAGACGCGCAGTTTTAAAAAATGTCCACGGATTGTCCGGAGACGTTGCTCAGTAAGAAATAACTCGAGCGCAGTCGTGAAATTTCGATTGTAAATGTCGATTAATCAGTCTTTTAACTATGTCTACCCTGACTTGATCGAAAAATTATAATGGAAATGTCGCTATCGAGGAGTCTCCGATACGATCGAATAGTTGAAGTAACGCGGTAGAGGGAGTAAATAATACAAGATGGGGGGTGGTCGTTTATAGATTTTTCACCGGCCAGAGCAGAGCATTTCCCGTGATTAACTTACCTCGAGGCAAATCTAATTTCGGCTAAAATGCGAATAAAGGCGAGGGGAAGGAGCCAACGCCGACTGTAAGTTAAAAAAAAAAATAAAGCAATCCCAGTCGTTTTTTATTTTAAGTTGTTGGGGGATAAAAGGAAGGAGGAGGAGGAGGAGGAGGAGGAGAATCTGTAGTCGGAAGGGCGCCGCTGCTCAAACGATAAAATAACAAAGTTTAAGTAATAGAAAATTTTTATTTCCCTCGGCCGAGAACGTTCTCGCTTGCATATACTCTCCTTTGCACCTCCCCTCCCCTCCTCTCTATTCGCAGCTTCTTTCAGACGGGCGAGCGAGAGGACGAGCAACCCTCGGCTCTTCGGAGACGCGCAGGTGGGAGCGTTTTATTCCCCGTATCCGGGAGCTTCCGCGACTAGACTACGGGGTAGAAAAATCGCAACGGGTCAGGGGAATACCAGACTTTCTTCTCTCTTCTTTTAACGTCACAGGAGCCAGAGACGGAGAGAGAGAGAGAGAGAGAGAGATCTTCATACGTCCCGAGGGGGAGGAGCGAGTTTTATTTCAACTCTCGAGTACGGTTTTTCCGAGGCCGTTCGTCTTTCGCGATAATTCCAATCAAATAAATAAATATTTATTAACGTTAAGCGATATCCGCTCGGAGCTTCCCCACCAATGCGCAATTACATTAATGCCGATATTATCTATGCGCTCGGGCGACTCAGCCTCCGATCGTATAATATAAATTACGCCGGACGAGCCTCGCTTATCGACGAGGGCGATTTATTAAGCTTTAATTAGGCCGACGATCTCAAGGACACGCTGGCGTTTAAAAACGTTGCTCCGCGCTGTAGCGATTACGCGCATAAGATTTATTTATTTATTTATTTAACAAAAATTACGTTAATGGTATGTAATCGGCATCGGTCTCCGGATAATCAATTGAGCTCGGCTGCTTCCATCCACCCCCCCCCCCCCAAATACATTTGCTACATACACGGATGCAATTTTTTTTTTTTTAAAATAAAAATTACATTATATACGTTGTACGTTTAGATTATACGATCAGCATTACTCAATCACTGCTCAATTACGTTTTAAGCGTATCGAATGATCGATTGTCGGGATTTAACCCATTGAACCCATTAAACGGCCGTTCGATCGGTCGGTGAAATTTTTACTAAATTTAATATCCCAACCCCTCAATGGTTTGGCTTTAAAAGAAAGTAAGGGGTTGAGAAGCCTAGTTTTTCAGAATCAAACACTTTGAAGTTTGTGCGGGAGCGGTTGGAGATATTTCTCGAATAGCGAGAGAGAGAGAGAGAGAGAGAGGGAGATAAGCTTCTGCTATTCGAGGAGTGGAGATTTCGAGAACACGAGATTCGAGTAGTGTGAGAGAGATAGATAGAGAGATAGATAGAGAAGAGAGAGTGTGGAAAGTCCGAGCATATGGGTCAGGTAGGGGAGAGGCGGGGGAGGCTCGGACAGACGTCGTAGCGGACGTCGCCCTTGCGGATTCCAATCTGCGAACGAGGATTATAAATATGCGCGCGAAGCTGTACACATTCGTAAAAGGAAGATTTCGTGGATCTCGAGGACTCGGAAATATAAGGATTTTCATCGCCTTGGCCAAAGAGAAATCCTTCTCCACCTCCTGGACGCGAAGGTTCCTCGCGCCGTGCACACGCGGGCACGGGCCCGAGTCCAAACAAAGGAGCGTCCGGGCCAAGATATAATAAATAATACCCTGATAAATCAGGAGGCTTACAAGCTCTCCCTCCGCACCACCACCACCACCACCACCACCACCATGGCCGACGTTATACGCGCAATTTACGCACGCACGCCAAGCTCGCACGACCTCCCACTCGGACCGTCCCCCCCCTTTCTTCTTCTACTACTTCTTTATTGGTGGTGGATCGTCGTCGTCATCCCCGGGATCGCTGTTGCGGGATCGACAACGGCTATTCAAAGTCATTTTACTCGAATTATCCATTATTCTCTCGAGACGCGAATTGCAATGCTCGACTAGATCCGCAATCGACTGGAGCTCATTGTAACGTATTTATGATATTCATCGCTAAATATTCCCTCCGCTCGTACTCCCCTGTAGATGGGCATGGGAGGCCAAAACTTACCGCTCAATAAAAATGCAATTTCTCTTATTCTCCCTCCCTCTCCCTCTGTCTCTCTTTCTCTTTTACTCAGATTTAAGATACGCGATGGGGCGATAAAACGCTTTTGGACTGCATACAATTTCCATATTGTTCAGGATACTTGGGTAAAATGAGTTAAATCCCCCAAGTGCATTCTTATCTCTCCGTCCTTCTTCTTCTTCTTCTTCTTCTTCTTCTTCTTCGTCGTCTTCTTCTTCTGCTCTCTTTCTAATGTACGGCGATAACGTATTTAGCACGAAAAACAATTAGAAATTGTAACTTTGGACATTCGGTTCGTACATATTTAACGATTTCTAAACTTTTGCCGTATTAAGGACATTTAGAAAAATCAATAGGTTCGATAACTTTTCATCGTTGCATTCTTAGCTCCGTGGTAGAAGAAAAATTGGTAAATAGGTATATTTATAAGAGGCCCTTACGCTGCACAATACATCGCCTCGGGATGAAGCAAAATACATTTTTAATATTAGACGAGGGCAACATTTAGGCGAACAATCAAGCTTTAATGAATTTAATTTTACAAAATAACGAAAGTCTGCCAAAGCATATTTACGAATTTCAATGGATTTAGAATCATTAATATATATATATATATATACACGCGCGTCTGTATACGCATGCACGTGTAGGACGTAGCGGCGAGTGTAGTCGAACTCGTATTGGTCCTTAGGATCTATAGGATTGAGCTTGCTGGGGGGGGGGGGGGATAGCCGGGCCGGTACCACCGTATAAATAAATAATTCGATATTTTAATAATTTCGGGGACGTTTTTTCTCTTAGCGGGTCAGATAAAAAGCTCGTTCGTAAGCTCCGAATTATTTCGAGGATTATCTTACGAATCTCCTGACGTTCCTGACGATGAAAGATAAAACGAGACGGGATAAGACTCCTCCCCCCCTCCTCCTCTCGCTTCTTCGACTCCGTCCTTTGTTCCGCGCGTCCTCGTTAATCACACGCCATTTTACAAAATATCAGAGATTATTACTTAGTCGGTATTTTGTATCTGTAATAAATGTCCCAACGAACGTTGTCAGCGCCATCGTACGTCGTTCCAACTCAGTCGCAGAGATCGTATAAAAAGAAAAAGAAAAAGAAAAATAAATAAAAAAAAATACAGGCTTTACGAGCGATCGCAGGTAATTTGCAGGTAATTTATACATTTTTTTCCCCCTTTTTTCTTTCTCTTTTTCTTTTCAACCGATTCGCGTTCCCTAAATCTATTTTCAATTCGTTATATTCGTTATATTCGTTATGTATATGTATATGTAAAAAAAAAAAAGAAGAAGAAGAAGAAGAAAAAACAATGAAAATATATAAATTACGAGCTAGTCGAGCATTAGGTTATAAATCATGTTCTTCGACGGGAGCTTCGGATGATCCCGACAACTGACGTTTTAATAATACAGCAGAACGCGCATAGGATAAGTTAAGACAGTGTTGGATGAATAATAAAGGTTAGGAGTGACACGGAATGTATGAAAATTTTATTCAGATAAGACTCGACGTTACAACGCGTAAAAAAATTCCATCAGCTCGAAGGTAGGAAGGAAGGAAGGAAGAGAGAGAAGGTGAGAGAGAGAGAGAGAGAGAGAGAGAGAAAACATCGGAAGAGCTCAGGATGGAGCTCGGACTTGGACTCGGACTTGGACTTGCACTTGGACTCGTACTCGTACTCGTACTCGTACTCGGACTGGACTCGTACTCGGACTGGACTCGGACTCGGACTCGGACTGGGGACTCGGGATTCGGGACTCGGACTCGGGACTCGGACATGTGTGCTCGGCCAGGGGGACGAAAGCTCCTATTGGTTAGCCCAGAAAATGGAGCTCGAACCCGGCCGTGTCGTGTTATCGTGCCTCTCGGAGATGTCCATTGGCCCCACCCCACCCCGGGAGTGTAATTAATTCGTGGCACGCGATACTCCAGGTTACGGTCCCGAGGCTGGTCATCGGCGCTTCCCGGCCGGCTTGCCCTGACCGAGGCCCGACTTCTTTTCCTTCGCTGTCTCGGACTGCCAACGCTGATGGTACCGCTCGCACAGGCGCTTGAGCGCCTCCTCGACCTCCGTCAACTCGACCTGCTTCTTCCCGGCAGCCTCGGCCATGTTTCGCGCGTCCTCCAGCGTCTTCTCGATCACGTCCTCCAGGATCCACATGAGGGCGGCCTGCGCCCGGGACGACAGCACGTACCGATTGTCTGTTGGCGTATCGTAACGTGTATTCATTAGCTCGAGCTTAGCATTTTGGACGAGGGGGACCCCCCCCCTCAAATAAACAATAAACGAGCCAAATCAACCTCCTCCGCGAGTACTCGGATCTGTAGAATTTATATATAAAATGGATATTAAATGCCCTCCCCTGGACGTGGTGAGATATTTTCTTTAATTTCGCGTCTTCACTCCCGGCTTTCGAGAAACGCGCCCAATAATCTAGCGAATCCGATACGTTGAAGGTAAAATACAAACGGGGAAAAGATATATATATATATTATTTCCTAAATTTCCTATGTATAGCGCCACGCACTGAATACAAAACGTTCCTTTATTGCCTCGCGTATTACGTAATTGGGGGAAATTTTACGGTTCGCCGCCTGAAATTGTTAAATTCCCGTTTTTATTGTCTTAAATTAAAATTTATAATTTGGCCGGAGCGTGTCTTTTTGGGTAGAAGAAGAAGAAGAAGAAGAAGAAGAAGAAGAAGAAGAAGAGGAGGAGGGGAAAAAAAAAATTAATCCTTCACATCTGCATATTTCATAATCCCCGCTCGCTTTATGTATAACATTGCTATCGTATTACGTCAGCTTGTACAATACATACACATACATATATATATATATATATTGAGAGTAAAAGAAAAAAAAGAAATAAGTAGGCGTATTACGTCCTTTTAATAATTACTCCGATAATTAATTAAAACGTAGCCTCGGCGTTTAATTTAATATTTATTCAATTTTAAGGGCGGATCGAGGAGACATTTTTTTTTTAATTAAGATAGCGAGCGAATATTAAAGATTCCCCCCGCTGTAAAATTTTATATAAAAATTATCAGCGGAGGAGCTTAATTAGGCGTTAATTTTGTAGAAATGCCGAGGCGGCGTTCTTACGTATCGTCGGGGACATTTACTACTTTTGCTCGGGTCTTTGAAGCGAGAAGAACGAGGCGTGGCGAGGCGAGGCGAGGCGAGGAGAGGGGGGTGGGGTGAGAAACGAGTAATGATGAATAGTTCAGTCGTATTACGCGAATAATAGCTTTGTTATAACTTTGTCGCGAGCGAGTGTCTTGAAATTCAAGCGACTGACGGGCCACCGCCTACAGTCTAGGGATAACGGTGTAGGGGGTGAGGCGGGGCTTGAGGGGCCGTTGGTGGGTTATTCGGGGCGGGGCGGGGTTCAAGGGGGGAAAAAAAATGAAAGATATAAATTGCACGATCTCGTGTAAATAATAAGGGACGGGGCGGGGGTTATATTTCGGAGGCTGGGCCTGGGCGACGTAAGAAAGAGGGCGACGTAAGAGGGGGGAGGGAGGAGGTGAGAAAATAAAGCGATCTCGTACCTTTGTTGGGGTGCTTCGGCCCCGTTCGCTGTGGCTTTTGCTTAGGATCGTTCGTCGGAGGCATTGCGCCGAGTCTTCAGCGTGAAATTTTCTTATAGGAAAGCCAGCCCAATAACCCATAAGAGGCAAATGTCAAATTCTTTAGAAACGACGGCCCCCTCGCCCCCCCCTACGACCGATTCATTTTCCTTTATTCCGCCTCCACCGCCGCTGCCACCGCCGCTGCCACCGCCGCCGCCACCGCCACCAAACACCCACCTCCACCAGCTCCTTAATATTACGATCAATTTGTCGCTACTTATTGATTTGGCCTCTCGTTTGTCTATTTTCGTCGGCGAACCGTGACTAAAACCGTGACTAAAACCGTGACTAAAACCGTGACTAAGCCGTGACGGGAGTCTCGGATATCAGTGGAGTCGGCGGGGAGTCGGACAGCGCGGACTGTCCACGACGAGCCACGACGTATCTCTCTCTCTTGGCTGTCAAGTTTTCGCGATTTCGCGATTTCGCGATTACAATCGATCGATCCTATATGGCATTCAGACCGATTTGCCTCCCCTTCACGTCTCAGCCATGCGCGACAACTTCAAACAACATTACCACATTACCGTTCCCGTATCACGATCTACCCTCTCACACACGTACGAGACGGACGGGCCGTCTCTCTCTCTCTCTCTCTCATGCACACACGAACGAATCCTATTTATTTATTTGTACAACGTGGGTGGGGGGGGGGCGGCGACGACGTTCAGACGGTCGGGAAGAGGTTATGAATCGCATTAGATCGAGGGCTTCGTTAAACAAATGTCTTTCCGCGCCAGCCCCCCCCCCCCCGCCCCCAGCTTTAATAATCGGCTTAAATAATACACGTGAACGTTAAAGAGGCTCGACGCGGGATATTCTCGAGCGCTGGCCCTCGTAAACTTTGTCCTCGCCCACGAGCAATCTTTTATTCATACTTTGCCTTTATAATTCGCACGCGTTGGCGACTGGTGCTGGCCCTCGTAGGCTAGGCTCGGGCCAAGGGGAAGGGGAGGCGTGTGCGTGCGTGTGAAGTAAGACAGGATCAGAGGTAAGACAAATCGTTGTAAAATCCTCGCGCTCGAATCCCCCCGGACGGACGTAATGATGAAATGCAGTTAAAGGTCGTGGTCGGTGTTATTCTCGGCTTCTCGGCGAAGGGCACCTCGGTCGGGTGGCACCGGGTGGCACCGGGTGGCACCGGGAGGCGCCGTAATCGGAAGAATTTTTTTTTTTTTAAAGGAAGCCTTCGAAGCCGGAAAGCCTTAAACGGACTTTTCACTCAGGACGCATCCTTTTTTTTACAGCATTCCACTCCCTCCTCTCCCCCCCCCTCTATCCCCGCACCACAATAACCACCCAGCACAGTATGTAAGGTATACTGCTTTTTCATCTTTAATCCGCCGAGCTTAACAAAAAAAAAAAACAAAAAAAAATCCTTTCACTATTGGTGCCCCCCCCTCCCATCCCTTACCGCATTCGTTGAATTTCCCATCCCTTTAAATTTCAAGCGGCCAAGGATACGTATGTAAAACTAGTTTAAACATTAATTAGTTATAATTTCAGAGCGAGCTCTTTACTTTGATGTTGGGGTTATCGGGGTCGCTTACCTTGCCTTTTATACACGTATACGTTTACAGAGTGTAAATATATAAGCCTTATGGTTGTGCGCGCGGCGCGCGCGCGCGCGAAGGAACCTTATGAGGTGTGGAATATACGGGAGATGAAAGGGCGGATAAATAGAGGAATATTTCAAAGAATTTATACACCGAGTTTTCACGTGAAAAGCCGCTTTTGCCATTTATTTTACTTTCCCTTCGGCTTTTTTCATCAAACGAAATTTCAAGAATAACCCCAACTGTTTCAATTATTCGCCCCCCCCCCCCCCCTCTCTCAGCCTCTCTCCCTGTCTCTCTCCCTGTCTAATCTCATCATCGCCTCGACAGCTTTTTTCAATAAACGCCGGCGGCTGTAAAATTTTAAGGGTCAGCTTAGCGTTAAAGCTATTTGACTACGGGAGTAGTGAGTGGTATACACGCGACTAAGGACGATCCATTGGATCCCGTGCGAAAACGGCGACGAGCACGCATTCATACACAATCCACGGCCGCGAACGTAACATTAACTACCGTTCAGGCGTACCGGCGGCATATAACGTATAAGGAGACAAACAGACAGACAGACCGACGGAGAGACAGAGAGACAGAGAGAGAGAGAGGTGGGTGGGGGGGGGCGTAACGAAAATGCTCCTGCGGTACTACTAGCCGTCGAGCTTTTGTGAACGAGTCATATTAAAAAAGGCAATTTAGAATTTACGAAACCGCGAGAGACTTTGTCGGCCGATCTTTTATGGCTTATCCCCGATGACGTTTACTTAAAATTCCCACCACCACCACCACCACCACCGCCACCACCGCCACCAACGCCGCCACCACCACCCCTCCCGTCCTCGTATTAGTTGTTAAAAAAGGCTATTTTGCAATCGGAGAATTTCATTGGCCGGCCCGGGCAGATGAGCCCGAGCCTTTATTGCGCCAAGATTTCTTCGGCATTATACTTTTTTAAGAGCAGAGCACGGCCCCGAACCATA
Source organism: Ceratosolen fusciceps (assembly GCA_018883505.1). Lineage (NCBI taxonomy): Eukaryota > Metazoa > Arthropoda > Insecta > Hymenoptera > Agaonidae > Ceratosolen > Ceratosolen fusciceps. The sequence goes on from RCIC01000011.1 coordinate 5,356,331, forward strand.
AACCCTAAGTTATTCGATCCGAAGTTATGGCTCGGCCGAGTGCTAAATCTTCACACGGGATATCCTCGTCCCGAGCCCGCCATATTCTAATATTTTTATGTCACAACGCCTCCTCACCTATATTACTCCTTTGTAGTGATTTCGTTCGAGCCCTCATTCCCCGCGTAAATAAATACGTCCTGAAATTAATATTAATATTAATATTGATAATAATAATAATAATGATGATGATGAAAGATCTTATCCCCGACGAGATGAGTCTCTGTCGATTCTATCGCTTGAGATTCAACGCGTACTTTAAACGGAGACTTTTGCCGCCACGTAGGCTATTTCCCGCGGCCTTACCACCACCACCACCACCACCAATACCACGACAATTACAGTTTTACGTATTTTAGGCAGGGACGCGTACTCGGGAGTACCGACGCGTAAAGAGTACCGACGAGGCACGTACATAGTTTTATTTTAACGCACCGCCACTAATTAGCCCCAATAACCCATCAAATACATCACTTAATTGGATCTTACGTAAACGAGGATCAATGGATGGGATTTCTTTGTAACTTTATTCGCTGTTTTTAAGACTCCGAGACGGTGACTCGGATGGCTTCCACCCACCCGACTCTCCACTCCTCCGCCGTTCCCCCGCCGTTCCATTAGCTTTATGCCTTCATTTTTAAGGGATTAAACCGTTTTATTGATATTAAAGACGGCGAGCAGTTTGGAAGTGTAATTATAATTGTAATTACATATCCTGCTCCTCTTGCTCGCGTTTGAACAAAATCCTTCCCCGCCCCCCGACCCCGACCCCGCCCCCGAAACATTGTATTTTATATTCCAGTCCGGTGATCCGAATATTATTAAGCCGAGTGATTTTTCATCAATTACTGTTTCATTACGGGCTTCGTTAAAGAAAAAGAGAAAGAGAAAGAAAGAAAGAAGAGAAAAAAATTTGGCGTTTACTTTTTCCGGGGAAAAAGAAATCCCGGTTCTTATTGAAATTTAAAAATTCGAATTTAATCTTCGAAATAGCAATTTAAAGCCAAAAACAGAAAAAAATGAAAAGTATACGCGTTTCAGGAAGCGTGACGTTCGTTAATGGCCTTTCGAGGTTTTAATTAATTTTCTATCATAAGGATATTTAAGGGGACGTGGTGGATAGATCCGCGGGAAAAATGAGTTTGACTGATACGATGAAAATTCATTAAAAACCCAATCGGACGATCGATAAAGTTGTCGGAAGCTTTTGAGATGACAGACGGCCGATCAATCACAATCCATAAGAATGATTTTCTCGATGCCGCAGAATCCTTCATATTGTTACAGAGAGAGAGAGAGAGAGAGAGAGAGAGGGGGGGGTGATGATAAGGTAAGAGAGAGAGTATAGGCTGGATGTTTTATGTGTTACAGTGCTGGACTGTCTGGTGTCTGGCTGGGGTCCGTGGTCCGTCTGCGACACCGACTGCGGCCCTGGGGCCCAGACGCGGTCCCGACTCGTCGAGCGGGCCCCGGAGAACGGGGGCAAGCACTGCCCCCAGCTGGTGCAGCACAGGGGCTGCCAGGGCACCAAGTGTCACCGTCGCAACCCCAAGTCCGCCCTTAAGGGTAAGTAAGGATACTCGCTCGGCGACGGCTCGAAGCTTTTGAATCCTTTAAATGTCCTTGAAGCACCGCGAAATATCCCTTCGATGCTCGAAGCTTAAGCAGCGCTCAATTAACGTTACCTTTCGACCCTTGGAATACCAGCTCGTGCTCAGGTCCCAAAGGCTCGCTTAAAGTAATAAAAAGCGAGCAATGTCCAATGAGAGTGTAATTTAAGCTATTAATAAATGTAAATGCAAATAAATGGTATCGGCCAAGGGACGGCCGAATTCTTCCCTACTAATTACATTCTCCGATATTGTTAATAATAAATTACGGCTCAAAGTGCTTGAATGTTGAGAAAAATTTCAAGGTTTCGTTGGTTCGTTCATTAATTAGCGCCACCGTCCTTCCAGAACAACCTCCTTCCGTATTATTAATTATGCTAGTTATCGAGTGGTCGTGGCTCTGTAGGGGGGGGGTGGGAGGAGGGTGGATATTGTCGTTTGAAAGGGGAAAACGCTTGGCGATAAGGAGAAGAACATGACCGAGAGCTCGTAACGTCTTACGAATCGACTTGGTCCGACTACTTGATGGTCAAGAGGGTCGGAATCAGACACGTGTTCCCTCCCAGCCGATTATTATTAACCTTTTATTATTATCGTTAATTGAACCGGAAGTCCGTTAGTTCCGCAATTGTTGCTTATTATTGCTTATTATTGCTTATTATAACTATTATAATTATTATATTATCGCAAACGATATTAAAGCTATTTACAGCGTTATTCGTACTCGTACGAGTACATTGAAACGTAACTCTTATAGATCACGATTCGCAGGTTATTTGTGCGAGGTTAATTGATCGTCGAGTCTGAAAAATTGGTAATTCCGAGGCAAAACGATAATCTGCCGAATGCGCGACGGCGTACTTCTTCGAGTAACGGTATTTCTTTTGCAGAGGTCGCTCTCTTATTGCCTGCGGAGCTCAGCGACGTGCGGCATATGAACGACAGCAACGACATCCGGACGAATCTTCGGCTCCAGTATCGGGACGATCCGGAGCACGACGCCTCCAAGGAGTGAGTGTTTCTCCTGGGTAATTTATCGATTACCCTACTACGATTTATCGCTTTACGAGTACGATTACCCTGGCAGACGAGCTTCAAACATTTTTTTCTTTCCGCCCCCCCCCCACCCCCACCCTTTCCATTTATATCTCCGTTACAAGTCCTCGTTACTCTGTCGTTGCGCAGCCATGTCGTCACCAGGGCAATGTGCGAACGCCAAAAGCTTCATGATTATTCTGGCTGGCGATGGAAGAGCCTCCGGAAATTTACCATGGCTCGAATAAAGCAGGATTTCAATAACCCCAAGATCTTCGTGAAATTTAATAACGCTTTAAGGTTAGGAACGCTATCATCCGCCGCGCGTCCTATACCTCACTAATACATAAAGCCGAATGAATATACGTTACAGGGATCTTGAGGCCTCGAGCTTCTTATCCTTATATCCGCCGACTCTCTCTCTCTCCCTCGCAATGCATTATCCGAGATAATTTAAAGAAAAGCGCCCCTCCCCCCCCGTTCATATTGACCTGCCGCCGCCGCCGCCGCCGCCGCTCATCCCTTGCGATTTCAATACTTATTATCGTGACCTTACCATTCACGGGATTAATCTGACTCTTATAGAATTAATACAGCAAGCCGAAGAAAACGAAATGTTACGCGAAAATAAAAAGCCTCTCGTCATCTCATCCTTAACCGCGGAGGAAGACGTTAGCGAAGTCATTAGTGAGAAACAATGAAAGTACAACCAATAACCAATATCTACAAGAAGAAGAAGAAGAACAAAAAAAAGAAAAAAGTAAAGAAGAAAGCCGAGACATGCTCACTTATTATTCTTATTTATTCGTAGAGTACGAGTGTTTTATTGATGATAGACTTAACCGTAAATGCTACGCGTACATAGATACGCTCCGTAAGACTCCGTGAACGGATCTCGCGCACTTTGCGTCTTTACGTACTGACGATCCACGATGACACTTTCAAGGCCGTTCTATCGAACCGGATTCCCAATTAATCCTTTCAATTAAAAAAAATTCCATCCGCGTCTCTTGTATTGTCGAACGAATCTCGAATAGATAATGCAAACGAGCAGATCCACTTTCAATGAGATCTTCAATGAGCGTGGGAGGGGGGAGGTATTTTCCCCTCTATTTGCCCGGCATACTAATTATTTGCCTTTCCCAAGCGATTCCCATGAAAATGGACAAACTTTACCGCGTATTTTTGTACTTATACTTATAAAAAAAAAACTTGTTTGTATTAAAAACACACGCATATCTTCATTTCACTAAAACGTCCCAGTCCGTCGCTTTAATAAACCACAATCAATTTCTGTCTACGTGCTTTTCGTAAATGGAAAGTTTTTATTAGCCCCCTCGGACCACCTCGACATGTATATGTATATATATATATTATCTAATTAGTAGGCATATTGGCTGGATACAAGGCGATACGACGTTTGATTTTCCGTCTGGAATGCGCGATCGAGGGTTACGGATACGCAAGACGCAATTTAAATCTCGTTCGAGCGCGTAATGGAATATTGATGAAAATTTTTTTTTTTGACGAAATGCCGACACTCTAAGTACGCGCGTGTTGGTATTATTGCTCTACTGCAGCTCACTCGTCATACGTTATTACTGGCAATGAAATATTCATCGTATCGATAAATTGAGACGCGCTACGCACAATACGTTTTGCTAATGGTGGCCCCCTTTTTAACTCAGACTCCAGACATTCCATCGACGTTTTAATAAAACGGCAAATCTATTACATTTAACATTACCTCCCGGAGTTTCTGCGTCGTAACTCTCTTTGACGAAGCATAAATTTGACGAAGTACATATACGTACGCAAGCGTGTGTGCGTACAGTAAGCCATCATTTCGTAGGAATAAAAGTACGTTTAGGGGGACAATGTAGTCGGTATCGTGCGTAGGAGGGAGGATATACGTATTGGCGAGTCCTCCTCTCCTGACTTTGGCCAATTGAAAAACCGGCTGATCTGGTTTTATTAAAAATTATTTCGCTACGAAATAAACTTTTGGCTCTTAAACGCGATTAACAAGTTCGCGAACTCTATGCTCGTGTGGTGCCGGGGTCCCGTTAATTACATTAAACCCTTCTCCCCCGCCCCGCTGCTACAGCCCCTCCCGCTATTCCCCAGTTAGGGAGTGTATTAAAAGTGTCGTAAAGTGTCGTGGATAAATATATCGTTAGATTTGCACGTGCGGAGATCGTGGGTCGCTCGCTCATTAGGCGAAGCTTAATTCTCGCGCGGATTCTTCAAGTGGAAGTTGATCGCGTGAGGTCAGACGCCCGTTTTATTTTTAATGCAGGCCAAATGTCTCTCTCTCTCTCTCTCTCTCTCCCCCTTCGAATTTATTTAAAATGATCGTAACCAGTTAGCTTTTACCGACATTACCGTTTAAGCATCCAATCAAGATAATAATTACGTTTATCCGCCCCCCGCCCCTTTAATGTAATAATTAAAAGCTTTAGTCCGCGCGCGTATGCGTATATTATAAAACTTTGACGCTGCACCGAAGCACTTCTTTATCTCGTAGAGAGTTGTGATGAATTTTATTTACGGATGCAGGCCAAACGTACCCCGAGGGCTTTCGAATGGATTAACACGGCGGCGTCGCCTCGAGTCCCCCGATGCAATAATAATACTCGCCTGGAATTTGTTTATAAAGCTTTATCGAGGGAGAAATCCGATTATCCGCGATTTTCTCGCCATTCACCCTGAGAACTTTACGTACAATTACAAAACTCAATGCGAACGTATATATATTTTGCATACGTAAATGCATACGCGCGCGGTTTCATTCGTTTTGCGCCGTTCGAATGCGCCGTGACTTTCGTCGTTCCCTCTCGGCTTCCCCCTCGACTACGCACGACTACGTATTTATTTCATTCGAAATCTTTCGTCGGCCCTACGAGTACGTATAATTATTATCATGAAATAAATAATCGCTCGGCCAGAGAAGAAAAAAAACAAAAAAACGAGGGACATTACTTAAAGTAGCTTTTTTATTAGGTAGAATACGCAACCGATTCGCGTCACTTTACGTCTTTTGTGCTTTTGTAATGTTTACGGAACCGAGCGAGCGTTTTACCGGTTAATAGCGCAAACGGCATAAGGATAAGAGTCACCGATCCATCCAAGTACACAGCGCCAAGAGACTTCTTCGCAATTCTTATCAATCAGCTTCTCATTGGTATCAAGTAATTCATTTTGGCATTGCGACGAGTGTATTGTCCTTATAGATCCTCCGTAACGCCCACGATGCTCGCGCGTAAAGAAGATTCGTTGGGGGGACGCGAGTCGCCGTAATTCGGAGCAAGGAATCCCTATGTATGTACTGTAGATCATTGTGCTGTAGATGTATTTGGAGCGATAAGGCGCCGAGGTCGTGCTCGAGGTCGAGGTCGAGGTCGAGGAAGTAGCCGTACGTATTTACAATTGGAACTCGCGAGCTCGTCTCGTCATTATTATAAGGCTCGGTAATTACCGGTCCTCGATGTCGACGTTGCCCGAGTTTTCTCCTCGAAAGCCGTGGAGCAGGTGGATCCGATCGACGAGATTAACCCGAGACCCGCTGCCGGCAGTATATTATTTATCAATTAAGCTTCATCGAGTGCGCGTACTACGGCAACTACTTTATTGATAACGCTAAACTTCACGGGGCCCGGTTAATATTCAGGCTTGGCTGAACGCAGCAGCCTCTCCCCCCCCCGCCCCCCATTAATCCCCCGTACGTTATCGAGCGCACTTAGCCTAAGCTTCGCGGGTAAAGCAACGGTATGTTCCACGCTCGAGCGTACGCCAACGCTAAAAACATTGCCTCTCTCTCGTTGCCGTGGTCATTGGCGCGATTCCGTAGTCGTCGAGTTCCCTAGTCGACGTGCAATGGATCTCTTAGGCTATTCATCCCCATTGAGTTTTTTTGGGGGGGGGGGGTGGAAATTCCTCTCTTTAATGTCACTGGACTGGAGCAGGACGTCAGCGATTCGTACTCCCACCTCGTATCCGCGACCTTGCATTGCCTGTTTTCCTTACCCGTCAATCGGCGACAAACAAATAAACGCGTAACGGAGAACGTACTCGAGCGAGCCTCACGACAGTCCTTGAACGTAATAATATTTGTCAGATACCGAGGTCGACGATTCCGCATTTAATAAGCACCGAATGCAGCTGCTGGTCTTCGTATACATAGATTTATACCGTTGTTGAAGGAGGGAGCTTTTACGCGCGCGCGAGAGAGAGAGAGAGAGAGAGAGACGATGAAGCAAGGACAGCTCGCGGGTGGACCGTTTTTTTCCCGGGAATGTCCTGGGAATAGGAGCAGTAGCGGCATCGAGTGGGCCGAGGGTACTCTTCTCATTTCCCGGGCTCGCGGTTGCGGCTTTTCCGGGCCGAAGTTGCCGCCTAAGCTAATTAAGCGGCTTCTCTTCTCGCGGATGAGCTTCCGTGTCCTCCGGTGCTCTCGCTTCGTTGAAACGAGCTCGGCTGAGCCTCCGTGAGCCTCGGTAGCGAGCGTCTGATGAGATTCTTTGTCCCTCGCGTGGAAATTGAGCGATCGAACCGAATGCGCCCTTCGGATGCGCTCCCGGAGCCTCCGCCCCCGCTCCCCCTCTCACCCGTGCATCCTAATTGCAATTTCTTTACGCTATCGCGCGTGGAAAGTACGGGGGCGAGCTTATAAAATTAAATGTACGTGGTATTGCGTCTAATTAAGAAACTTGTTTGAAAGGTTGCGGATTTACGGGGCGCTTTTTTATCAAACCCGTTTAAACTCGCTTACCCGTCGCGTCTGACCCCCATCCATGATTTCCTCTACATCCAACGTATTTTAGATCATAATTGGCCCTTCCACGTCAACATGGACAGCAGCAACAACAACAACAGCAGCAGCAACCACAATAATGATATTGCCGATAAAGACAGGAGAAGCCGAGTATATTATTACTACATCGTTTGAGTATCGTACTTTGATTTACAATGATTGAGATCCCTTGGGTTTTTTTTTTATTAGGATTTGTGAAAGGAGTCGCGAAAGTGACGAGCAGAATGTGAAAAATGAGGCCGATAAGGATTTTGAAATTCAAATTAACGGGCAATAAATATTCCCGTCAAATCGTTGTAATATGCTAATGACTTTGATTTGACCTCTCGCTCAATCAGCCCCTCGGTAAGCACCCCTAATGGCGACGGCCCAATACGTCACCGGCACCAGTCCAAGCGGAGCGGACCATCGCCATAAAAAGCCACTCGCGCATTCATCGAATTCAAGAATGTAAGCGGCGGCAGCGATTCCGCCTGCGACCTTTTTCTCTTGACGAGGATCGGCCGCGAACCGAGATGATCGAGGAAAATAGACCGCCGGCCGTGTCTAGTGCTCGTCGACGGGTTCGCGTCCTCGAGGCCTTGTTCAAACACCCGGTTACGACCTACCTACCTACGCTACGTGTCGGCTCCCTCTCTCTCTCTCTCTCTCTCTCTCTCTACTCTCTCTCTACTCTCTACTCTCCATGGACGAAGTAGGAAACGAGGCCGAGTCCATCCATACGAGTTCGACGTAATTGCGGTCTACGGACGCGGCTTCGATCGGTCCCCTTAAGGGGATAAAAGAAAAAAAAGAGCAGCTCTACATTATTTCCTCATGTCAGCCGTGGGATTCAGCTTATCGCGAAACGGCTCTAGTTCCGGTCTCGAAGCAGTGCCCCAAGTAGTTGTCCATGCTCATAAGATGAGGAATAAAAATCTCCGAACTCGCCGATACTCACGTCCTAACGTCAATTATCGACGTAGTTATAACGTAGCCCTTAAGGATAAGGCCTTATCGATAAGGGTTGAGGGTGGGGGTGGGAGGCATCTTTGGCAAAGCTCTTTTGTGATGAATATTGATTTTCGCTTACTCTCCACTCGCGATACAACGCAATACAAATCGAGGCAACGTCGGAAGCTCCTCCTCCTCCTCCGAACGAACGAAAGACGACGAATTCATCCGTCCTTTGTATTCGCGTTTAATGACGTACTTTCCGAGCTCTCAGGGACGTGCGGAAGCTGCGGAGGCTGCGGAGGCTGCGAAAGTAGCGGAAGTAGCGGAAGTAGCGGATCTCGTCGACTGGCGCCCAACAGTGGATGAAAGCAAAGGGACAAAACGAGCCTCTGCTAATGGCTCTCCATAACTTTGTGAAACGAATCTTCGTGTTAATTGGATCTCGGTGGACAATAAGCTCCCTCGGACACGGCCGGCATTCCTCCGCCCTAAGAATGGCGCGTAAGACCAACGCCCAACGCGCCCCTTAATTAAATAAGCTCTCGTTACCCTTTGGATTTTAGCTTGCCAGCTGCGCCAGTAGTGGTAGTGGTAGTGGCGTTATTGGCCGGGGGTAAGCAGCCGACAGGATCCGATCGCGGTCCAGGCGACCGTCGCACTCTCGTGGCCGTTCACGACGGCATGTAAAAACGGAATAGTAAATTTGACGGTACTTGTGGCCGGTATCTTCTTGATCGACAAGTGGAATACCGTATGCGTCGGCCGCCAATGCCGATAGGCCGTACAACATCGGTTTCTATTTTTATGCGCTCTATCTATTTCTATTTATTTCTAATACGAATCTCGGAGGTGACGCGTCTCCCATGCCAATAGGTGTACGTCAGTTTGTTTGCCCACTTTAAACGTCGTATTTCTTAGCCAATTGTTATCGACGAAACATTTGGCGAAATAATCCTTCAGTTACAAACGTATTTTAACGAAGCGGCGCATGCCGGGAATAAAATAATACCGTTAAAGGTTCAGCCGATCGTAACGCTGTCGGAAGCCGCGGAGCCGCACTCCCATATCAGCGACATTTTTTCCCCAACCCCCACCCCTCTCCTTCCTTACAATAAATACGAGCAGTAAAGTTTTAACGAGCCGTATAATTAATACGCGCTCGCCGCCCGATTTTCACGTAGCGGGCAAATTATCTCACATACGTTGTACAATACAAGGACAATTGCCCCAATAACAACAACAACAACAACGACAACGACAACGGGAGTACATTATCTGAAGCAACGAAGCCACGATTATAGCGGACATTGAGTTTTTAAATAATACTTTTGATCAAAGATATGACTTTGATATTTTATTACGATGGCTGCGCGTACCCTTGCCGGGACAATGCCTCGTATTTCCCTTTCCGTTGAAGACCAATAACCCCAATAACCCCCAATGACGGTGACGAGCTGTACTCCCAGTACCTTAAGGACATCTCGGAAAGATAAACCCCCCCCCCTTGTAAATCCTTGGTTTGTTTTTTATATTCGAAAGTATCGATAAGAGCAGTCGTATTAAATATATGGCAAACCCGTTTAAACGTATTAGTTACGGAGTAACCCCAATGACTCGTCAGTTAAAAGAATAGAATTCTCTGTTAGAGAAGAGCTTAGAAAGCTAAATAGAAAATATATAATGGTGAATATAAATAGGACAATAAAAGCTCGGACGTTGCTTAACCATCCAATTAACCGTTCGACTGGTTAAGCTTGTAGCGTAAAAGAAGTCTTTGTATTTAGCTGAAACGTCAGGCAGGATCGTATAATATTTAAGGACCAAAGGTGAAAACAAGGCCGTCGAATATATTACTTGTTGATTGGCGGCGCACGCCCCCCCCCCACATCTGCCCGTACACGTACATCCGGGCGAGTCACCTACGTGGTTGTTTGTACTTTGGATCGCCCCCGGACTAGCCGAATAATAATACCACGAGGGACGGCTATTTTTTCTCATTAACCTCGCAAAGCCCCGTACGCGGACTAGTAACGAATAACCGATCTGATGGCGTTTGACGAATGGGCCGCTGAAAAATCACAATTTTATCATCTGTATTTCGAAGTACTCGCAAGGACAATATACTACGACTCTTTGTTTGTTTGTTTGTTTGTTTTTTGTTTTTTTATATAAAAAAGAAAAGAAAAAGAGAGAGAGAAGGCTTTGGTCGTATCCAAATCATATTGATAATCGCAATGGGTGTGTATTTATTGTACGTACGTAACGACCGCATTACGGGCTAAGAGCTAAGAGCTAAGAGGTGGGAAATGAAATTTGTCAGTCGAGCGTTAATTTCGTTTATATTATCGTCCGATCCGTTACGACGTGTCGTCGCGGATCTATTGTTACCAGTCGACCGTCGATCCGCACCCATAGCATTACTATATTATTATTGGTGCTTCGTACAGCGCGACTACGGAATTCTCTAATTTTCGGAAAAAGGGATAAAAAAAAAACAGATAGATAGATAGATAGATGAGGTGGAGTAGCAGGAGGAATGTTGCCAGTCGGAGAAATAAAGCCGAGAGTACTCTCGAGTAGTTCTTCAGGTATTCAACGGCATCCGGCAGAGAGGGTAAGATACGCATTCTTCACGAAGCTTCGGAGCAGGGGCTAATGTAGGGGGCGTGTATAGGGGGCGGGAGGCTTGAAGCTTTCGCTTTTTTTTTCCGGAATCGATGAGACGCGCGTGAATAGGGCGTACAATAGGGACTGGCTGTGCACCCATAACCCCAATAACCCCAATAACCCCCGCCCTTATCCACCAACATCCAGACGCAGCATCCTTGGGCCCAACTTTTTTCTTTACCTCCCAACGTACCTTTTCTCATCCTGGCAGAACGAACGCATCCGTATTCGGCAGATTAATCCGCGCGCACTTACGACTGCGGTCGTAGCGCAAAACAAAAAAAAAAAAAAAAACAAAAAACAAAGCGACGTCACGTAAATCGCAACGCTTCTATCTAATCTTCCAATGGCATTGCAACGTTGAAGAACATTGAAGATTATCCTGGAAATCGGAGTTATAAATTGAAATACGGGGCTCACGTAGCAAGAGCTTTTCTCCAAGATATAAGATATAATCCAACGTAACTGTTAATTAAAAGAAAGCTGTTTAGCGATCCCAGGAGGGCTCGGAATAGTTTCATTGGATGTCGCAAATAGATCGATAACGTTCGATCGACAATGCAAATTTATAGCCTGCCTCCGACGGAGTCTCGAGGATTTTACGTGATATCCCTTCCTAATAATTTACAAACTCATTTACATTTACCCAATGCATAAGCTGCATCCCCGTTTGCTTAAACTCCCCTCCCCCTCCTCCCCCATGTCATGGGGCTCATGTTTTTTCGTGACTTTGATTAATTTTAATGAGAGTCAACTACGACGGGGCTCGGAAAATTCACCGGGAAATTGACAGAGCTTCGTGGATACATGGAGATCACGAGTACAGAACGGGAGATTTATAGATGAAATTTGATTTTTCAAAGTCTTTTGAAAGTTTTTACGTTTTTCATTACGAAAGAAAAAGTAGTGACCGTGTGGCTGGGTGACCGTCAATAACTAAAGGAGAATGACAACATTGATATACTCTGCGCAATAAAAGTAAAGCAGCTCCCGCTCGTACTTGGTGAGATGTAGGTGGGGGCGAGGGGCGAGGGGCGAGGGATAGGGGAAACAAGTAAATGCCTTAAGAACGGAACCGTTCGCTTGTTTGTTTCAGGTACTGCGTGACGTTCACGGTGACAAAGGCATCGAAAGCCTGCTACAAGGAGTCGAACCTTCTGGAGCTCTCGGAGGGTAAGTAAGGATCTACCGAGAGCGATCTATCGGTAGTATGCCGCTGGGATTCTCAGCTCTTACGTGGAAGTGGAAAACCCGGCCCCTTCCACTCGGGGATCCCCTGTCAATTCTCGTTCTCGTTCGGAAGATCTGCACACGATCGGTCCTCGACTGGTTATTACCTCGGTGATCGCACCCTTAGCCATTAGGACAATTAGCATTCGTTTTCACGGAAGTCGGGCTTCCCTCGTCTTTACCCGCAGACAAATATTTATTTCGGCCAATTAACAACTACTCCTTCGTATTCGTAACCAGTACAAATATTCCCAATGGACCAGCCTTAATCGACTCGTTCATTCTAATCAAGTTCTAATGGGACTCTGTCTGATTTGTAAAGATCGCCAGAGACATGTGCCGCTAATGAGTTTCTCTATAGTTCCCTCTGCGCCTAGAAATGAGAATTCCAAATGATCCAGAGCCGATCCTGAGTGATTAACCGTGCCGTGGACATTGACATCGGATACCGGATGCGTTTGACAATGTAGAGTGTCGAGGGAAGCACCGATTCCACCATACTTGTAACACTCTATCGAGATTCTAACGAAATATAACATCCGTATGATTCTTATAACGGTGGTATATTGGGGGGGGGGGGGTTGGGACGAAGATCTCTAGGTGATACGTTAATTTAAGCAGAGTTTAGCAGAGCTTAAGCGAGCGGTGCCGTTCTTTTTCAGGCTCGAGGGTCTGCGTCCGCTGCCAGATGCAGGCTCTGAGGCGCGTCCTGGACTGGCGATGCGAGGGCGACGGGGGCACCGAGGCCATGATCACCAGGTGGAGCATGCTGAGCTCGCCCCACTGCCACGGGAAATGGCTGCGCACGAAGAAGACGGTCCCCGAGTGCGACGTGCCGCTCTGTCAGCCCAGGCCCCACTTCATCTTCGTCTGAGTCGGACGACCACCCCCCTCCCCCAGCCCGCCGAATTCACCGTCAGCGCGGATCGATTGCAACCAGGACGCCGTTAAGCGCGATGACCGACCAACGCATTGCAACCGGGTCGCCGTCGTCGTCGTCTCTCTCTCTCTCTCACGCACGCACACACCCCACTAACCCCCTCTTCAACCTCTCCCCCCCCCTACCCGGCTTACGAATCGGACAACTCGACGCTTTTCAACAGCCTTGGAGAGCCTCCTCGAGGCGTAACGTTAGAACTGGAATTCCGGGGCGACCGGACGCGTCTTCTCTACGTCCGATATTCACGGAAGCTCTGCACTCCCTCTCGTCTCGTTCTCATCGGCACCTCGTATTTACCCTTTTTTAAATTGAAAGGACATTTAATCGTTTACTTAGCTCCGGTTGCGTCCACGAGTCTCAATATCTGCCTTACACAAAACATAATTAGCTTACGTAACGCCGACGTGCGACGTGGTCGCATCAGTAATACCGGTCACGGTAATCATTATTCGTTCTACGGGTAACCGATTCCCGACGAATTTGTCACTTTTATAGAAAAATAAAAGATAAAAAGGCGTGTCAGTCCTTCTTTTTCCTTTTTTTTATTATTATTATTGTAAGACATCACATTCTTCCAGACTCTTCTTCTCCCGCTGGGCTAGGGGGGGTGGGGTGGGGTTGGAGTTGGCGGTGGTGGTGGTGGTGTCGAAGGAGCAGGAGGAGGAGGAGGAGGAGGAGGGAAACTTTTTAATTTAAAAGGGATATACTTTTTTTCTTCTTCTTCTTCTTCCTCTTCTCTTCTTCTCCTTCTCCTCCTTCTTCTTTGCATTCGAGCCCCGAGTCGAGATAAAAGAACTTTCGTAGATTTTATGAAATAGTTTTTAAGAAGTTTCGTGGGATAGTTTTACGATTATTTTCTAATAAATACGCGGCTCTCGCGAATTGTTAAAAAACGAAAAAAAAAAAAAAAAAAAAAACAAAAATTTTATCACATTCTTTAAGGTCTTTGAGGGTCTTTAAGCTAACGAAAGGATGTGAATGTTCTCGATTTCAAGGGGAAATGATACATATCTTACTTCGTTAACCGGTCCTCGCGCTCGAAAACCTCGTAATTATTTCGAGAACCATACGAGAAATTATCCCCCGGTGCTTTTTGTTGAAAAATTTTCAACAGAATACAATAATAATACCCGATCCCGTAATAATCCCACAATCGTTTTCCAATCTAAACGTCGACATCTGTCGGACAAAAACCCAAGCTTTTCCTAATGATTTCATATCGGACCCGAATGGGGAATTAAGTTATTTAATAGCACTGCCACGGCACTTATTTATGCAGATACAATACGTCGGGAGGGCTATTGAAATACTTTATGACTCTATATCCGTATACGTATTGTCGGCAAAATGTCAAGATATCTTCTGAAGATATTTGAGGAAAGGGTACACGCGAAGCAGCGGCGGCCACGATGACGTTTAACGATAAGCCCACATTGTCTCGGCGGCATAAGTTTTATTACAATTATTACTATTATTACTACTACTACTACTACTACTACTACTACTACTATTACCATTATTATCATTATAATTATTATTATTATTGTTGTTGTCGTAAGCCCGTTTTACATGTAAGTTGTTTTATAAATCGAGTCGACGAGTGTCGCAGAGGATATTTTATAAAAGATATGAAATAAAGAATTAAAAAGAAGTTATTGAGGACCTACTTTCGACAGTGTTTTTCCATTATATTTCACCACTATCTGCCCCCCCCCACCCATTCCTTTCAACCAGTAAACGTACAATAACCTTACGACGTTCCCCCGTACATTGGGGTTATTGGATAACAAAACAAGTTGGCAATAATAAAGAAGTCGATTTATTTATTTATTTATACGAATATAATTAATTGTCTGCCCGCGTTGTAACGGGAGGGTTTGGTGGGGTTTGAAAAAAAAAAAAAAAAAAAAAAAAAAAAATTCAGTAGGTCACAAGTTCAACGGCTCCCGAATAAAATATGATCTATTTTATATTATTTCACAGTGGTTGTTGGAGCTCACTGGATTTTCCACGTGAAAAGCACGTGATCGCATTACGGAGTTCCTGAGTTCTGAAGCGGCAGGTATTATTTTTAAAAGGAGATAACTCCCTCCACCCCCCTCCATTCCCGCCACCGAGTCATCGATACGTCTCGCATACATGGCGGAGTCTACCATACGTCCTGTCCATAAATGTCAATATGCGTTTCGAGCATCTCCGAGCTCCGTGAAATTCGCCAGAGAGAGCGCGCGCGCGCGTGTATATGTACGTACGTACGTACGTGGAGAAATGCATTATTGCCGCGCGGAGGAAACGCGGTTGAATTAATGATACGCGCGTCGTATCATGGGGTGCGAGGGTAGGAGGGAGCCCCGAGGCAGACTCTGGATTATTTAGAGAATTCCGATCGGCGGCTGGAACGATGCGCTAAGTAAGCAGCTTCCGGGGATGCTGCGCGTCGCTCGGGACTTTATCATGACAAACAAGTCGTGGACCGAATGGAGTCACGCGATCGCTATGCAAGACGCGTGATAGATGGGGGGAGGGGAGGCCGTGGGGAAAGGGTAAGCGGAAGCGGGAGCGAACACGTAGAAGCAATTTCCGAAAGAGCATCGAATGCGCTTGATTTCCTTACCTGACGTTTATCCGTCCTACGGATCGATCGATCAATCCTACGAGCCAATAGCCCGTACTCCCTGTTCCCGATCGCGACGGTTCGCGACGGTTCGCGACGGTTCGCAACGGTTCGCCCTCGCATTAAATCAAAGCTCCTTTACTAACTCCTTTAAATTGGCTCTTATCGATTGATACGCCCCCACCCCCACCATCACGTGGATAAGGAGACGGCGTCTCTGTCTATAGGCGTATGGATACGTGCGCGTCGCCGAAATTGTGAAATGTCGCGATTCCCTCGCTAAAAGCTCTGCAAGCTCCTCTATCTCCCCCCTCCCCCCTCTTACCTCTTTAAGCCACTAAATTCCACGTTTCCAGTTGCTCGTGTCTTGACTCGTGCCGTAATAGTATCGCTAAACCAGTCCTCGATTTACAATCATTTTCGCGCAATCCTTGCGAACCTAAACCCCCAACTTATCTTTAAGAAGAACAAGAAGAAGAAGAAGAAGAAGAAGAAGAAGAGAAGAAGAAGAATTTGTAATACTTGTCAACGACCATGGAAATTGTTGATGAAAGTCCATAAGGAACGTCGATTATCGGCGGCTATTTTGTAAATATAATTATTTACAGGGGAAGCGCGAGCAACGTAATGGAATTATTATTTATTACTTATTACGAGCGCGGCTGAGTCGGTGTGGCCATATATACATATATATACGTACATGTAAATAATAAGGGGTTAAGGTAGGTAGAGATTCTTTTAGACGAAGCGCATCGGTCATAAAGTCAATGGTGGGGGGTGGGGTGGGGGGTCAGTGTTGTCGAGCTTTCGACAGCCAAGCCCGTCGGCATTAACCGACATTTTAATGTGATTAGGGTCGCCGGTGCGCCAATACGATCGACGTATACACCGAGGCTGCGAGTACTCGTCCCGACTCATCCCTCGATCAGATCGAGCAACCAAAGCCACGAGTTCCATAACGCATGTAATGCTAATTACGTTAAAGCGTCACCAAAACGACCCCAAATAACCTTCCTGTTGTCTTTTATAATGACGATTTTTTCTTCTCTTTTTTCTTCTTCTTTCTTTATCTCAAGTTCTATTTTCGCAATAAAGCAATGGAGTACAAGGGTTACTTACGTTGTCCGACGTATTACGTGCAATGCAGCTTCGCGTTACCAGGACTCTCTGGTTTTATCGTATACCAGACTGCCCGACGTGATCCCGAAATGATTGAGAAGAATTCGATATTCATCCGACCCCCCCTCCTCTCCTCTCGATCATATTTAAATTAACTATCTGTTCCATTTATAAAACGAAGGAATGCATTGTATTACGAAAGGGTCTCTTTCCCTACGACGTTATTTCGTTAATAATCGACCGGTTCTGCGGCTCAGTGGCCGCATTTGGGCCGCATTCGGGCCCGCCAACAATGTCATTCGATGGCTTGCGTGATTAGAGAAGAAAGAGCGGCACGCCAAGTTTAACGAGCGGAGGCTGAGCGTAATAGTCCGAGGGCACTTTACCGGTCATTTACTTAACCGTTTGTAATAATTACACGAAGCTTACGGGGAAAGCATTTCGTGGCTGCGCGTATACAGGAGAAGCTCTCCGTTCGAGCCTAGACGTGATCAATATTCCAAAGGCTCAGTTACTTGACCGATACAGAGAGGGGGAGGGGGGGGGTGAGCGAGCGTCGTACCGAAACAGCCGCGCAAGCTCGATCGTTTTTGCTTAACGGGTGGAGAGCTTGGATCAAAATGATCTTCGATTCGGCATTCGGGCTAAGGTCAAACGACCGACAGTCAAATGCTTAAACTATTCGGCTGCTTCAGGGTTATATACAGCAAAGCTAGTATTACTACGTTTTCATGAGCGAAAACCACTAATTGCTTGCTCGTAATTAATTGCTCGTAGATGCGTAATTCCTAAGGAATTATTGATGTTGACGGCCTCCTGGGAATTTCGATCTATAGAGCTTTTTTCAACGTAAGCGGCAAATGCAAATTATTACGTTGGTCTTTTTATACGTACGGACAAGGCCGTTGTTATTGGGGGGTTATTGGGGGGTTATTGGGGGTTATTGCGTATTCATAGAAACCGAGTGGCTTTGTATGAGGAAGGCGAATTGTTAAATGTGCCGTATTGCCCGTGTAAGGGGCATTGCTCGCTTCGGCATTACCGAGCCCTATTAATTTCGGGGTTATTTTACCTTCCAGCTGTCCCCTCCCCTCCGCCCCCCGCCCCAGAACTTGTGTATGCGCATACAAAGGGGCTGTTAAATATTTTAAGAAGAGTTGTTTAAGAAGAATCGAGTCGATGTCGGGTCGGCTAAGGCTCCGTTCGAGACTCTGGCAGCGCGAGAGGGGAAAACCCGTGGAAAGTTCAAGGAACTTTGGGGAAATTAAGCTCTGTTATCTGCTCCAGCTCGTCTTTTCCCCTCCATTGTTACGGGAGTAGGACCGAACGACTCCGCTCGCCTCCCCGTTTCCTCAAAACTTTTTCCTAAGCTTCGCGCAGCGGCATTCGCGACATAACTTTCACAGCGACTGCAACGCACACGCACGTACGTCGTAAGCGATATAAGCTTACGATTTTACGTAGGATTCGACGCATGTATATATATATATGTGTGTACATAGGAGGAGTTTGAGTTACGATTAAGAAATGGCCGTGTAACCTTGACTCCGTGTAATTACCGGCCCATAGGCGATTAACGGACACTGAATACAAACGAGTACTTTAGCGAAAAGGTAATTTTGAGGATCGATAAGAGTAAAAGGTAAGTTAGAGGAAGAATATTCCCCTCTCGCATTACTCCTTTTACTTTTCAACTTTTACTTCAATTCCCTCGGCGACCCTTCTTCTTCATCTTCTTCTTCTTCTTCATCTTTATACAGTAACTGCTGTATCACCCGTACTATTTTCCTTCCTATAATATTTTCGCCAACTCGCGGATCCGGAGGCTCGAGGATCATTCAAAAACTTGGCTCGAATTTTTTCTTCTCTCCTCCCCCCCCCACCCTTCCACGTCCGGGATTCAAGTCCAGTTCGGGCTACGAACTTACTTACGTACGAACTTTCAAGGACGCCTTTCATAGAAATTGGATTTCCCAAAGACGAAGCGGGACTAGTAATAATAATAATAATAATTATTATTAATATGCTTATGAGAATAATTGAAGCACGTATCGGGTTACAAAGAACGCATGGGCCGTTGAATGTGGCGTAGAGGCGGTGGCGGCGATTGCAATTATTTACCAAAACTTTGCTCTGCATCCAACAGCGAAATGCATTTTACTCGGCATTTAATTAAGTCTAATTAAAAAAGTGTATCGCGTACGGCGGCGCGCATTCTAAAAATGCCCTCGGACTTTATGAAAGTGGCATTTACCTTTTTTTAAAATTATAATTTACACTTCAAAGGAATTATTTGAAACTGCGCAGCGAAAAAACATTGGGGGGAAAGGGGGAGGGTGGCGGGGATAAAGCGCTTGTCCTACTAAAAAAAAAGTCACTTAACCAAATAATACAAAAACATTTTTACAAAGAAACAATGGTTCGGTATTGAATACGATGTAATTGCGCGTCGCAAGATACACGTGGGGATCCCGACTCTAAGCCAATACTCAGATATGCTCGTGAGGGCAAATAATAGAAAATCATTAAAGTTCACTCATTTTCCGTATTAATACTGCTCTGATTATTCATTCGGAGCTTCGTATCTGAAGCCGATACACAGATGTACAGATGACCTGGAAAAAAATTAACCAATACCAACCGATGAGTTTGCAATGCATGAATGCGAGCGAATCTAATTAAAAACGCTCGAACATTGACTGGAAGAAGGTGCCACTGATTTAAAGGAAAGAAATATGTTGTTTCATCCTTGTCGCTTCTTATTTATATGTATATACGTATACATACCGGCAGATAAAGTATATATTTATTCCTTATTCGCTATCGATTTCTATAAATAACGCGGCGTTGCCATATAATGTAATGTAATATACTATAAATTGCCGAGAAATATTTAACGAGGCTCGAGTAATTAAAAACTATTATTATATAATTGGCAATCGAAGGTTCGAATACGAGTCACGTGTCAATTAATTATTATTACTTGGCATTACGTATTAGATGAATCTCGTAACAAAGCCACTTAAAAATTCTCACTTTAAATTCTTAATCGTTCGGAGCTTATATCGTCTCTCTGTAAAGTTGGCTTTGACAAGCTAAAAACCATTAATACCCGTTTCTGGGCTCGTCCCGAAGAGAAATAGGTTCTGAAACGATTAAATTTCGGCCAGACGGATCGGATGTCATTTATTATAATATATAAGCAGATGCTTCAATATATATATATATATAAAAGAAAAGAAAAGAATAAAGAAAAGAAGAGGAATTTTATTTAAACTCGTTAGTCAAATGATGTCAAAGGAGATGAAATAGATGTTTTAACGGTATCCGGAGACGTTGCCTTAAAAAAGAATCCGAGGAGAAATACCGCGTGGCCACTAAGCACTCTGACCGGAAACGTAGGTGTGTTGAGCCGGGCTCGGGAGTGCTTATTAAAAATTCCTATATCGTTGCACAGATCGTTGTATCATTATCATTACCTCATCGCTAGATCGACAATTTAATAAACAAATTTCACTTTTTACTCTTTACCTTAGGATTACCTTAGGCATACGATCTCTCGCTCATTATTTCAACTTCTCGTGATCCGATTCAATAATAATAATAATAGTATAACGAATTTATCGTTCAAGTTGTTTAAGGCTAAGGGGGAACGGTCGGAGGGAGTAGGAAAAGTTTGGAATCTTCGGGTCAAGAGAAGCGAGATTTTAAAAATTTTCGTATCCATGGAACGAAGTAAGGGGGGGGGAGGGAGTCTTTAATGAAATTTTTATTTCTCATAGAGTATATCGCGAACTATTTAAAAACGTAAACTCGATTTTGAATGTCTCTCGGCCACGACGAAGTTATCAATGATAAAATATATCTATAAAGTGTCCTTGGGACGAGGTAAGACATAAAATGGTCAGTGCAATTAATAATTACTTTGATTGCCAATACCTCGGCTGTACCTGACAAATTATTATCCCACTCACATTACGCGCGCATAATAACATTGTAATAAACATTGAATGAAGTATTGAATGCGAAACGAGTAAGCGAAAGAAATTGGGGAAAAACTGAAAAATTATGGATTTTTACGAACTGAGAGAGAGAGAGAGAGAGAAGTCGACAAAGTCGCGTCTCTCTCTCTCTCTCTCTCTCTCTCACACACAGGCACACAAAGAGGCGGAATGACGGTTTCGATAATGAAGAGATTCCTGGACAATACTGACAATTGAATAAATGTACGTGTGCCTGAAGGTTGGCGGCATTGTCGGAGGAATTGAAAAGGAATAAACAGAGAAAAGTCGGGGTTCGTGGATGAGAGAAAAAAAATCCGTTGCGAATACGGAGCTTAATGCGGAAGCGTCCCTTTTTATGATTACGTCGGAAGTAAGTAAGTTTGGCGCTTCGTTGTTATGTATTTAAATTAAATTAAATTAAATTAAATTAAATTAAATTCTACAAACCGTAGCGAAACTCGTGATCCGATCACGTTTATCAGCGAATACTCATTTACGTGCGATTCTTTGCAATCGAAGGAATTATTATCACCGAGCGCCATTATCAGCAATAAATAGACGAGTCGCGCTTGCGAAAGTGTATAAAATTTGCATTTATTAATTTAACAGGTTTCCGGGGGGTTATAAGGAAGTCAAGGGTTGCGGAAGGTTATTGGGGAACGACATGTTTTTGATGAAACAGTCGGTATCTGTATGTGCGCGATCCATCTCCTCCTGACAATTAATCCTAGGGAAGGGCATCCGTCGAGGGGATCCAGTCATGATCTGGATAAGACAGATACGCGGACTGCAGAACGGTGCAAATGCCCCCCCCCTCGGTACGCCTTACTGCATAGTCGATCCCCTGGAAAAGCCAATGATATTAAATGCCCGCGGGGTTCTGTTTCGCAGTCGCGGGCCGCCATCCTGGAGAATTATAACGTCGTCGTAATCATTGATAAGTAAACGTAAAAAAAAAAAAACCGAAGCTCGGCTTTCTTTCTCATTGTCCGGGCTTTGGATTTTTTTTATCTCTTGTTTATACCACGTGACTGTATTCGCGACGTTTGTTTCGGTTCGTTCGGGAGGATCGGCGCGAGGGAGGATTACATTACTCTCGAGGGGAAAACGGATTCCTCGATAAGAGATCCTCCGCACGACTCGCGAGAAAAATCATTTTACTTCACTTCTTTTTTTTTTCGTTTCGTTTCGTTTCGTTTCGTTTTACTTCCCCCTTTTCATTCGCGCACCTAATGAGTCGCCCAAGTACGAAGGACCAACTAATCCAAACGAATGCCACGCTCCTTCTCCTACTGGCATCATCATCCACTGACATCAAATGCCCTCCTCCTCCACCCCCCCCCCGCCGCCGCACGTATAATAATTATTGAAATTAGTTTTTACACTCCATATTATCCACGGCGCGCACTCGATTTTTATCAGCCCCATACGTTATTTCTATGCACGCGCTCTCTCTCTCTCTCTCTCTCTCTCACGTATTTCTCATTACTAAAAAAGTGGTTTTATTACTTTATTAAAAATATCCCACTCGTTGATTGCATTATAAAACCAATACGTTTACGTTTAAATATTGCAAAGGGCATGTAATAATATACGTAATTTGCGTACAATGCGTATTCGCGGGCTATTGAATCGCGCTATCGGAATTAGGACGCTGGTAATTATAAAAAAAAACGAGTGAAACATTTCACAGGAAAAATTATATCCCCTGAAACGTGATTTAATGCGGATTATTATTGTTGTTGTTGTTGTTGTTGTTGTTGTTGTTGTTATTATGCGGAAGTGTAAATCTTGCTTTAGCAGTACAGGCGAGTCCATTGGGTGATTCAAATGTTAGATTACATTCCGGGTATCCGGATAGCCGACGCAAAATCTGTTACCAACTATCCGCTCTGCTTGTAGAATACGTATTTGCATAATTTAGCTTTCTCCGAATAATCCGGTAAATAATTTGCACATTTGAATTACAAAGCTTGAATTACAAAATCATACGGTTTTTTTTTTTTGTCAATCCTCCCTCGCGTCCCTTTCTCTCTTTATTTCTAACTCAATGCGTTTCACGAATGTCGTCCATTATCCTTCGTAAGATATCCAACGACGACGTACTTCTCTTTCTTCTCGAACGACAACAACAACAATACACGGAGAGATTTCCATCACCTTCGCCTTCGCCTTCGCCTTCATCTTCATTATATGCGTATTTATAATTGTTATTATGTTCTGCCTTTGTTTATAATTCGATTTTAAGGGCAAAAAGGTATCGTATTCGAAGGACTGGTGAAATAAAAAAGAAAAAAGAAAAAAAAAACAAATATATAAATACTTTCGTTCCATTGTTTAGCGTGAAAATCAAATGCGTAAATAAAAATGAAAATGAAAATGAAAAATGTCGTTTTGCGGCTTTGCGAGTAAGTGGAGAAGAAACAATTCATAGAAAAATGCTTGAAAGTATTGTAAGTTGACGCTGCTCGGTCACGTAATAGAAGAAAGGACACAAGGAAATATAAGAAGAAACAAGTAATAAATAAATAAATAAATAAATAATAGATATCGGTAATGGAGAGTTGAAAACAATTATCGTGAGGAGGAGGAGGAGGAGGAGGAGGAAGGATGTTCTTATGAATACGTTTGGGTATTTGTTCTCGAAGGTGAGGCAGTTCGAGGAAGAAATGGCCACTCAATAAGCCTCTCCTTTGTCCCTTGGGTAAAGCGTGTAGCGCCTGTCGCACGGACCCTTTGGGATCCCCTCGTTTCCTATTGGGCCCCGTCAGAAGCTCCGCTTCGCAGAAGTAAGTGATTATCGGTGTGAACCGACGGGACGAGTTATCGGACGAGGGGCGGAGCGGTCGATCCGAGCCGGCGAGGCAAAGCCCTTGCAATTTTTTTATTACGCGACTCGACTCTTATCGGCTCCACGGGACTCCTAGCGAATCTCCCGCTCTATACGAATCTATACGAATCTTATACGAAATTCCTTCCGCTCCTGCAACTGGGCCTTTTATTATAAAAAAACTCCGTGTTCGCGTTGACTCGCGGCCAGAATATTTTTATCCCTACCCCGCGAAACGGAAATAGGAGCCAAGGTATATATACATACGTATATATATATATATACGTATATAAAAAAACAAAGTAAAAAAGTAGGGTGCGTGGGTGTGGGAGGGGGAGGGGAAGACAGTAGATCAAGCCGAGTATGACGTGGAGCAGTATTGACGGGTGCAAACGGGCATAAATAACCGAGGTGGAAGGGCTCCGTATGGGATAAAGGAGGACAAAGGATGCCGTGGCGTAAGGGAATAGAGAGGCGAGTGGCGAGTGGCGAGTGGCGGGAGTCGGCTCCTTTGCGTTTTCCGCGAATACCGCAGGTGTCATGTGTCCAGGCTCCCCCCCCCCCCCAAGGAGTCTTAGCTCGTCGACTATCGACTTAGCCTTTCCTTTATCCTCGAGCCGAGAGCTTCGGCCTTAACGGTGGCTGATGCCGCGAATAAACTTCGCACGGTGCACGACTCTTTTGCCTCTACGCGTATCGGGTGACGAGACGGGGTGGGGGGGGGGGGGAAGAAATAAAAAAGAATACGGAATGGGGAAACAGGAAGAGATTGTACGAGAGTGGGGTGAAATAAAACTAAAGGGAAAGAAAAATTATTCTCATAAAAGCATAAGTGAGCGAAGAAGCTTTCTCTCTCTCTCTCTCTCTCTCTCTCTCTCTCTCTCTTGTCACTCTTTAGACCGATAAACGAACGAACGAACGAACGAACGAACGAACGAAGCCTTTTGTCTGATTACGGTATGATTCCGCAACGAGCCGCGGCATCGTGTATTTATTATGTCTTTGCTTGGCCGTGCGGATACGCGATTCGAAT
The DNA here is from genome assembly GCA_018883505.1 of Ceratosolen fusciceps. Lineage (NCBI taxonomy): Eukaryota > Metazoa > Arthropoda > Insecta > Hymenoptera > Agaonidae > Ceratosolen > Ceratosolen fusciceps. The sequence continues at coordinate 5,381,201 of RCIC01000011.1, forward strand.
GGCATTATCGACACACCCGACCCGGACTCCCCGCTCATGTTCCGCGAAGCTGCGGATTCCCCCAATAACCCTGGCAATGATGAATTAAAAAGCCGCCGCCGCCGCCGCCGTCCGTCCATCCAAAGGAAAAGGAAAACGTGACATTATGCTGCGCGTTCATGATTTTTTTACTCAACGTGAACGTTTCCCTAATTCCAACAGCGAATCGAATAATTTAATAAATAACTATTGTCCGTAATTATATGCATTCGTAAAGTTACTTACTCTTCATTTCATTAGGTATTTGCCATTCGTTAGATACCCGACCACTACTAATCCAGGCTCGTAATTTTTATAAATATCGCGAAGGGCATTAATACTTTATTTAATTCAATAAAGTCCTTCGTTGTATTATCATACGAATTCTGCAACTCCGGCCTTATCCTTTATATTTAATCTGACGGAGTATATATTTTATATCTATTATATTTACTTTAACAAATCCAAATCCAGAGGGAATCGAATGCTTTTTCCAGAACTCGTAACTTCGAAATCGATACTCACGAATGAATTATTTTTTAAAATTATTTCAATTAAAACCTGCCGGTCTCGATATCCCGCGATTATACGGCTAACAAGCTTTTTTCTTTTCTCTTCTTTTCTTTTCCTTTTATTATAAAAAACAATTCAAGACTAATTTAAGAAATCAGTCGGATCGTGAGCTTTAGCAGTACTTTGAATTACATATATACATATATATATATTAGGGATAAAAATATATTGTTATTGTAAAATGAAGATTACCAGCAAATTGACGAGCAAGGATATTGTTATTTATGCAGAGTCCAACAACGCTGGCTTATCTTTGTGATAATGCTTGAGCATTGGCCTAGACCGGGAGGATGGCTGTAGTCAAGAGAAGACGCAGTGGTGTGAGGGAGGGGTTATTGGGGTAACGGCGGCCCATTAAAAGCACTTGATATCGATCCGAGTATTTGTGCGGATCAAGTGACGTTGTTGCGTTCGAGCATATGCGACACGTGCGGTGATACGTAGCACATCGTCACGTGACGAAGCGAATAAAAAAAAATGACATTTGTGAGCGTAAGTTCAGAGCGGAAGATCACGGGATTAAAATAATTTCCCCACTCGACGAAATAAAAATTAATTTCAATAGTTATTGATGATTTTTGATGATTTTTTTTTTTTGAAAACCTGTCGCGTAATACCCGGTACCGCTCTGTACGTGGGGTTAGTAGAGGCCGAGGAAAGGGAAAGGAGAGGCGAAGCCGTTGCGACGTCGCGAGAATTCGCGAAAATGACAAGGTGATGCAAGTACGACGAACGCGGCCGGACGACAAAATAAATTGTCCGCTTAGGACATAAGGTTCGATAAAGCTCGGCTACGTTCGTAAATAATACAGCCGAGGGTGAGGTCAAGCCGAGCATTGGCTCGCGTCAAAGCCTAAATGCCATACGGAGCTTTCCCTTCCTTGGATTACTCCAAATTACTCCAAAGCTTCTGTTATCGTCGTCGTGCAAGAACGTAATTCTCATTGGCCATTAAAACTCATCGGTCGCGTTACGTTATTTACGATTTCGGCCATACAATCCAATACAATGCGAACAATATGCCGTGGCTGAAATAATAATAATATTATTATTTTCTTTTCTTTTCTCTTTATTTTCTCTTTATTTATTTTCGTCGAATTTCCTCGGCCGACGGACGTAGACAATGCAGAATATGAGGAGCGATACGTTGACGTCGGATTATCGATTAGCCCGTTTCAATAAACGTTTTACCTGTATTACGTATGCGCGTTTCGATATTTTTAAAATCCCGCTCAAAAAGAAAAGCCATACGCGATGCATTTATTTATGTACTTAATGCGTTTGATGCGCATTTGCAAAAGCGGTTTCCCACAACGCGCGAGTACGTCGCAACGATTCAACTCACTCCTCTTTCTTACGGTTTAACCTGCTTCGCGAACGTTAATCAAGCGCACGACTACGCGTTACTTGCGTCGGATCTATCAACTTGACGACAATACCAATTACGACGTTTACATTCTCTCCACTCGCGCATATTACAATCCTTAGCCAATCCTCGCGCCAATTCCTAAGGCTTATTTTTTTTTTTTTATCTTTCTCTCGTCAGGGAAAGATCCTCGAATCCTTTCCTCCTCTCCACCCCCCCCCCCCCCTCGTCCTTATTCATTTATTTATTTGCATTGTAAGTGTCGTCGATCAATTAATTGTAACGGGAGACGTTTCGGCTTCGCTTGTACAAAAAGAAAAAAAAAAAAAAAAAATGATTTATTGAAAACCAATCCGTTGATCGAAAAGCCCGGAATAGTTGGCAAAGATAGTAGTTACGCAATGGATTATTAATACAAACGCAATTAATATTAGGGGTCGAGGGGCTTATTGATTTAGTATGAAAGTAGGGATGATTGGTCGAATGACCTCGTATTGAGTTGACAATAGATTGACAATAGACTTTGGATCGGATACAGAGAGGCCGGAGCTCCTTACGAGATTTTAAATCAGAAGTTTAAGTTTTTGGAGCCGAGCGCTCGGTCCAATTGCTCGGTTCAAGAGATCGATACGTGCCTTCGGATACAAGTCCTCGAGCAGGACGTTGCCTACGAAGACATAAGATCAGAGGACTCGGTCCTCTCTATCGGGATACTTTACATATCATTATTATTGGAAGTGTGCGCAAATCTAGATTCCAGAAGAGAATACGTAAGCAGGAAGGGATCCGATGACACAAGGTCATTGGTTCTCTGGATCACTTGGCTTACGATTGCTTAAATCGTAGATAAAACGACTACTTTCAACAAGTGCGCGAACTCTGAAATCCTCTGCAATCGACTGCGTAATATTCGATTGAAATTATAACCGAAGCGAAGTTTTTTTTTTTACAATTATGCACTGCAGTAACGTCACTTTATTTATTGCTGCAATAAATATAAAGAAAGAAAAAAAGAGGCCTTAAAAAGGAAGAAATGCAATTCGTCATGTCATGTCATGTCACGTCACGTCACGTCACGTCATGTCCCCTTATTAATACAAATTACATACGCGATTTCACCGGAGTCTCAATATTTAATTAAATAGCCGGTATTATTTACAAAATTTATTAAAGCAATATTAATCAATTACAAAATTGATTGCGCGCCCGACAAGGTGGTAAATAAACCTAAACATGGGGAATTCAATGGCTATCGACGCGGTTGGAAATTTCAACTTTATTACGAATACAAATACGATACTAAATACTATTTATCTAAATAATACGGTCGTTTTTTTTTTCTTCTTCCGGGCTTCCATTATGCGAACGCGCCTCCTTTAGTAAGGCTTTACTTTTAAATAAAATAAAGTTTTGTTTAATTACTCCAAGAGGTAAAATGGTAAAATTTAAGGATACGACGTTACGATTAATAATAAAAATTACAAAAGATTCGGCGGTTATGAGTGAGAGGGACGGACAATTAAGTATAGTAATGGACCAATGTGATCGGGGAGAGGCAAGTCGATCGAAAGACAAGTAAGTTCCGGCCCGAGGAGTAAGAGAGTAAAGTTCGGCGACCGTTCCTTTGTCTGGCATGAAACGAGTAAAAAAAATGGGGGGGAGGGGGCGAGGGAAATAAAAGAAGAAGATAGGCGAAAGAGGAGGAGGATAGGTAAGGAAGGATCGGCGTTCGTCGGATCATTGCGTATCATCTGGCCTGCTGGATCGAAAGCAGTCGGGAGGCTGGGCGTGTGCTCCCCCCCCGCCCATGAAATCCCCCATTTAGTGGCGCGCGGTGTAGGCGAAGGGAGGTGGGAACGTAGTAAGAGAATGGAAAGAATCGGAGAGTAGAGTAAGGGAGGGAGGGAGGGAAGCTGAAAGGGTCGCGACCGAGACCCATCTCCCGAGATCTATCTCGGCTAGGCTAAAGTAACGGCAAATAGTGGGAGCGCGCGACTCCGAGCGAGTCGGTGCGTTGCGAGGAGGAGGACTACTAGGGGCCGCCGCGCCCGGCTTCTTACTTCCCCGGCAATACCGATAAAAGCCAAGTATGCGCCATTTCGGCCGCAATCGAGCGGATAAGGAAGCTCGTGATCCTTTGTTTGTAACAACTCGCCCATTCAATTGTCCATTAAAGTCGATTATCGGCGATGATCCGGGGGTAGACCCTGCTTCCATCCCACCCCACCCCCCTCTCCTCACCGATAATACAGCATTATGCGAATGCGTCGAGAATCGAGTCGCTCCCGATTTTCTTTCTTTTTTTTTTTTTTCATTTTCTTTTTTATTTTATCGGCAAGCGATACTATACTCCTTCCCAAGAGATTGTCTTAATTGTAAATAACAACGACGTCTCTTACTGTACAATCGACTCCGGCACTCACCCCTAAATTCCAATATCGGCTACACGTTCTAAGATCTTTTTTTTTTAAAAAAAAATTGTCCTTTAATTAAGTACGGTAAATTTGTTTATTAAAATACATTATCGTTGGTTATACATACATATATATATACAGTTTATAAATTTTAGAAATCTCGCGGTACAACGTCGTGTCTAGACGCAAGTGCAAGATAATACGGGGTGGAGGTGGAGGAGGGGGTTGGGGGAGAGAAAAAAGTCATAAAGTTTAAATATTAATTTATAGCTCGTACATGTAGGAGATATTTGAAGTTATATAGCGGCATTTCATAAAGTTTGACATGCTTAAAGCACATAATTTGAATCCGTCTTTGAAATAATAAGCAGTAAAAGTTTATGGCTATATACATATATATATATATATGAAACTACGTAAATTGGACATTCGAATGCGAATGTACATTATTTAAAGGTCACGTCGTAAACACCATTGTGTGTGTGTGTGTGGGAATCGAAGTCTTTGCAAGGATTAGGAAAAGTCGAAAGAGTCAGGGTCTCGTGGAGAGTGTCATGGCGCGACGCGAAGCGAGACGGATCCTCCGTAACAAATATTTGTTACGGAGTTACGGAGTTACGGAGTTACGGAGTGCAGTTGCCGTAGTAAAGTGGCGGCGTATACGAGCGAAGCGGTAGAAAGCTTAGCGCGAAATTGCGTTTCGTTGTCGAGGAAATGTAACGCTTCGCTTTGAGTTTCTTCGAAAACCTCAGCGACACCCACACCCATCGACCTACGTACTACACGTACGTGTTTCTGCGTCTGTGCGTAAGTGTCCGTGACATTCATTGACCCAAAGTCCAGCAGCTCTGCTTGTCTCCATTGTCCGGGGTTATTGGTAATTCATTTGTCCTTTCATATTTCTCAACGGAGTCGCAGCCCTTCGATATATACATACACGTACATATATATATGTATATTAATGTCGGTTATCGTACAGATCGTTCAGCAGTACTTGTCCCCGTGCAGCCCGTGGACTCCCGATTCTAAAGGAGGAATTGCTCCGTAATTGCGTTGTTAAGCTCCGGAGCCATTGCCTTTCGGACTTTGTTTCCGTGAAAACGCAGCGGAAAGCTTCCCGACATCCGTTTATATATTTTTACGGCGAGTTTACCTGCCATTGAAAATTAATGCTAAAATAACGCTATCCGCCGTAGTATTTTCTTCGTAATTTTTTTTTTTCTTTCTTTTTTTTTTTACAACACGCGTAGTTGCGCCGAAGCATGAGTTCGAACGTTTTTTGTAAAATTGCCGGTGACTCGATGACTCGTCGGTTTTCTTTTTTTTTTTTTTTTTTTGTAATTTCGTTGCTTTACCTTTTGCGAGAATTCAACTCGTGGTTTGTGGTGGGTAAACTAGTGTTTAAGTCAAAGAAAAGGTTGATGTTGAAGGTGGGGCGGGGCGGGGAGGAGGAAAGTCCTTCGGGATGCATAATATATACATGTATACGTATATATAATAATTGCGCTAAAAGGTATGCTGTATGATTTTATTAGCGTTTGATGGAGTTCCCGACAGGGTATCATATTTGCCCCCCCCTCCTCCCTACCCCAATAACCCCTCCATTATGCTTGTTTTCCTAACTTAATTAAGTGTGACGCAGTCGAATTGAATAATTGTCACCCAGAAAAGCCGCACCGTTTGCTGATTTTAATGAAATCCGAGCCGGCCCATTAACTGTTATTCGAAAAATTATAAAATCGAAAATGTTCGTTAATTTTACAAGGATTTTTTATTAAATTAAGACAATTCGATCGACGACTGTACATTAATCAAGGAATTACGTATTCGTATATACGCGCACGACTACGTTTGCCTTCCAATACGTATTCCAGCCTACATTACAACATAACGAGTAATGGACTTACTGTTACGGATGGATAAATACGAGGATAAATACATTTTATAAAAAATTATTATAAAAATCGACTGTTGTTGCTTATTTTACCGTTTCGGCCGCTACTCGTCATAACAACAGATGGACGAATACTAATAATTTACGCATACGTATAGTGCCGCGCGTATAGGCGCGTTACACATTGCTTGCGCATAATAAAATGTTTGTACATTATGAAGTAATTATTTAAAGCATTTTTTGGCTCTTCGTATCGCTGTTACGAGAGCTTCCATTCTCTCTCTCTCTCTCTCTCTCTCATTTTTGTTTTCAACGTTTAAAACAATCGATAATCCGAATTCATATTGACGATAAAATGGAGTAGGGAGGAGGAAGGCTTTCTGTAAATAGTAATTACGTCCAGAAATACATATCCACGTCCCTATGCATTTGTTTTAAATGAACGACGAAGGTGTTTGTGAAAATACCTTCAGAAAAAATCCAATAATTTTTATTATTACGTTCGTGCGGTGGCATTAGTTTTTCCTCCTCCAATAATGACGAATAAAATGTCCGGGGAGCTCGACTACTAAATGTAAAATAATTATAAAATATAGACGTATATAATAAAGGGAATAATGAATTTTTAATGTAATGGTTTGAGGAAGGAAACGTTCGTGGTTGGCGAATATCGATTGGACTTTTTGGACGTTAGATAGATTTTATAATTACATTTTATATAGTGAAGGGCCTCCATTCTGGCTGTGCGTATAATATTATGTAAATTATAGCCGAATTTGTATAATATTCGGTTTAAATATATATTATACATTCCATTTGATGAATACAAAATGTAACAAGTGTAAAGGAACAAGTGTATGTCGACTGACTGTCCTTCATTATCCATTGAACAACGTTAATATTACATTATCGTTATCATATCATTAACAGAATCAGTGAGCAGATATAGAATCAGAATATAGATTAATTATATAAAAATTCGCTATGCAGGAAGAAGAAATGATGCTCGATAAACGAAACTTCCTCGGCAAGTGGAGTTTCATTTCCATTTGTTATTGCAGTAAGAGGACAAAAGCACAATCATATCCTGAACGAGAAAAGGGTGTTTTTTTAAAAATTAATAAAAAAAAAAGACAAATAAAATAAATAAATAAGAACTTCTGGATCTATCGGCGCTGTAATGTGTCAATGAGAGACGAATTGCGATAGAGGGATGGGGTTATTGGGGTTTATGGGGTTAGGCAATTTATTCTTTTACATTGCCAATCAATGAGGATCGACAAGAGACTTTTTGTTTATTTTTTTTGTTTTCGACAAGGGATTATCGTTCGTTAATAGAATCAGTGGTCGTAGCGCCACGTTATTCAATTGACTGTTTATTCTTGAAGCTTTAATGCGCGTAAAAAAAAACGTTTCGTGATTTTGTCGTGTGCGGAGCGTCTAATAGTTGGCCAACACATACAATCAGCACTACAATATGATGATGCAAAAAGCCCAATGAATTATTGTTCGTTTGTATATTTAATTGGTGATGAGTAAATCGTAAATAATAAAAGACGAAAGCCTCGCGAGCTTTTCTTTTCTTTACCCTCGAGTTAAATGAAAAAAAAATTCATCAGGGACAAGGATGACCTGCGTATATTACGTATAAAATTTGTTTCTTCTAGCCTCGGTGCGATTAACCAAAACGTTTCAATTAATTGACGAATCGAGAAGGGGGAAGTCTCGTTTTTCCGATTTTTCCTCTACAAGTTCGCTTGGGAGAGCATAAAATTTTTAATAGAGTAAAATACGTCGGCGGCCATTGCCGTTACTCAACGTTAAAGCTCTTTTTACTTCTTTTTTTTTTTTTTTTTTTATACCTGCGCTCAAGATTTTCACTTTCTAAGAACATAGATAGATAGATAGATAGATTATTATAAAAGTAAAGTTGTTTCTCATATTATGATTCGCACGTATGGAGATAAATAATAAGATCTTTAACGTAATTAAACTCTGCAACTATATATATATATATATAAATAGTCTATAGAAGCGATTTACGTTAATACGCTTAGGAAATTGTATAATTGGTTCTCGTCTTCCATGTCACGATTGCCTTTGGACATTCGATTACGTTATCGCTAAAGCATTGATTAAGAATCGAGACCTGGTCTCGGCTTCTCGGCTTCGGATAAATAACAACAACTGCACACAAGTTGTTTAATGATATTTCTGATATTTCATAGGCTCGAGCTCATACAAAGAATTCAGAAAATAGACGATCCTTCCCGACTATCCTTATTTAACATTCAAAAACTATGCGGATAAATACCTTTGATTCTCTTGGACATTATTCGTCCACACACACACGTATATATATATATTTCTTCATTGTTACGTAAAAACAGGCCGCGCGATAACAATTACGGTAATGTAACAGAAGCGTCTTTTTTGTAATTCCGGTTCAGCGACATTCGTAACAGTGACAACGACGTTAGCAAAGGGCGGTTTTTTTTTTTAATTTTTGTACATGGGTTCGTTAAATCTCGGCTTGTTAAACGCTCGCCGTGTCCGTAAGCTTAAAAATACATTTTGCCTAGAGAAGAGCAAATGTAATTTCATATTGGTAGAGAGAAGAAGAAAAAGTAAGTCGGGCATTGAGTTACGTTAGTTGTCTCGAGCCTTTTTTTTTTAATAAATTTAGAAAATTAATCAAACGAACGAATGGACGGACGGACGGCTGGACGGACCGACGGGGTTATTTGGGTTTTAGTTTCGGCTGCGGTGAAGGATTAAATATTCCTCCGGTGTATGTTTGCCTTCGCTTCGCAAGTAAATACGAAATATTCAATGGAATACGTAAAGCTTATACGGCGTATCGACCTTCTGAGCTTCGGCGCTCGATGAAACTCATGTACTTCCATGGGAAGGGAAGCCTTTTTCCATTAGATCGCGCCAACCGGACCAAGTGCTCCTGTCATCGGTCGGTGCTCCTTCCTTGCATCCATTTATCTCGGGGATCGACCGAGTCCCCGTGGCTTATCACTTGAAAGCCGCCCAAGGCCTTGATTCAGGCCCCAAAGGCATTAATTACGCCCCCCCTCTCTCTCTCTCTCTCGCATTCGCTGAATGGACTTTCAACTATTCGCTCCAGTTTTTGCCAATAAATCTCCAGTTTGGTTTGAAGTGTGCCGTTGTAACGTCATCCTCGCTGTGCGCGTTACACCCCCCCACCCGCTCCGAGACCGCCTCTGCGCACCTGAAAGAGAATTTCTTAATTAACTTAACGTCGGATTCGTTTGCCACTTCATTTTTCAATATTCTTTATTACTTGGCGTTGGTTTATTTATTTATTTATTTATTTATTCATTTTTGTTATTCCCACTTTTTATTCCCGGTATAGAAAAATCAAGTCAAGTCTCAAGTGAATCCGGGCTCGTATTAACTAATGATAGTTTCCAAGTAAAGCCTTTAAAATGTATTATGTAAATCATCGAGCCAAATAATATTCTTACGAGCGATTAAGCCGAGACGCGCGCACGTTATTAATATTGCATTGACTTTAGTAAATCGGCTCTCGGAGCCACGATTACGTAGATACAGGCTGTTATTCACTTCAACCCATGTAAATATTTATACGTATATGCATATATGCACGTATAAAGAGAGTTGTGCAGCTCGTTAGCGACACTGAGTCTTTCTTTGTACGCGAAAAGACGAAGATTACGATCAATACGTAATCAAAGTACCGTTTGCCATCATGAATATGCCTCAGTAATTTATTTAATTCAGAATTATTTTAATTACTTATCTATTGCGCGTATTAGTTATCCAAAAAAATTTTTAAAAACTTTTTCAATATGTTATTTAACTTTGTTATCCAGATTCTGTTGAGGAATTTTTGAATTGATGATTTTGAAATATCGATGTAAGGAATTCTATTTGACAAGGGAGAAAAGTCATAAGGGATATTATTCGTATTCAAAGTACTCGAGGGAACGTCAGGGAATACAAGCCTTGATTTGCAAATATTTATCTAGGCTTGATGAAGCGATGCCCATTCGAGCTTGTGAAACTAAAAGAATCTTAAATTAAGACTTTTTAGTCAAGGCCGTCGTAATATCAATAAATCAAAAGAAATTTCAGAATCTTCGTACAAGTAATACGTGGACGTTCGGGCTCTCGAGCACAATAATAATAGCAGCTCGTTGTACTGAATGAACGCGGTTTTTTAATTGGACGCGGCGATAAATAATAATAATAAGGCTCCGAATAATGCCGTCGATTTTGATTATTATGAATTTATATTATTACGCGACGCGCGATATTTTAGCTGCAGATAAAAGGGATTTCCAAGACTCTCGGATAAGCGAAATTCATGGGACATCCTTGCGGATACGTTTATCCGAAATCGTCGCTAAATCGTCTCGTCGCGAAATCGTCGCTAAATCGTCGCGAAATCGTCGCGAAAATCTGTAAAAGTTAAAATTGACGATGAAAAAGAAAAAATATATATATATATAGACATACGTATAAACACCGTCGACTGCACTTTGATGCATTTAAGGGCGCACCGCGACTGTAGATCATTGATGCTCATGGAAGAGGATTCGAGATCCCGGATTCGAGAATAATAATTGAATTTCCGTAAGTTTTAAATGCGCGCGACGGACAGAGTTTCCAAATTGATGCGAACTCATGGCCGAAGATCATGTCCAGCGCGTGAAGTTCTGTCGGTGAAGTACCTCACTCCGTAATCCGAAGGCTAAGGGGGAGTCCCTTAGAGTCCCGAGAGAAACTTCAAATTGGATTTGAGGAACAATTCCCACCACGCGTCCCGGATTTTTTATTTTTTACGCCGTATTTATATACTATTTAATACAACGCCGACAACGACCTTTTCCACGCAAATACCAAAGGAAAATAAAGGAAAAGAAAAAGGATAAGAAAAAAACGCAAAAAAGAAAAAAGGAGAGAGAGAGAGAAAGACTTCGTCATCTTTTAAATTCTCCGTCAGAGTAGGTAATAACATAATATGACGTCATTAAAACAAAGTGACTTTGGCTTTAAAACTAAGTTCTAACTCGAACGTGCATTATTGAGTTTTAATATTAATTAACGTCGGCACACAATGACGGAATATTGAGTTTGTCCGTACGATAGGGACGTATACGTGTACATATTTCATTATCTTTCCACGGGCTATTACAATTACAAAAATTAATGCATCGACTTACCTCTTTAAAAATTTCTATACCTAATCCTCGCTATCTTTGTCTATATCGGATAAGCGTTATCTATATCGGAATAAATGGACCGACGTTCCTCCCTGACTAATATGACTCAATAAAAGAGCAAGGTTTGTTTTTTTTTTTTTTTTAAATATCGTAAATTTAATAATAATAATAACAATAATAAATGTGTATCCTTTCATTCTAAAAGAAGCGGCGTCAACGCTTAAAAAATTCCTTTGCAGATTATCTAATAAATAAATCCGAGCTCGGATGAAATATCATTACAAGTTTTATCCTCCCTAGAACTCACGAGAACTTAATTATTACAATATAAGTATTTATTTTTATCCCAAGGCCGCTTCCTGGGCCTGACAAGCGATATTCGCGTTTTACAGGCTGAATATAATGACGTAGGATATATAAGTACTTGAAGCACTGCAGCTGAAGTTGTCTAGGGGTTTCCCAACTGTTTCGGAGACAAAGTTCGAAACGACAAAGTTTTTGCTCCGACGTTACCAATTGTTATTATTATTATTATGATTAATATGATTGCTGTTGTTATTGTTATTGTTATGTCGAATAATATTAGTTTCAATGTAATATGTAAATTAAAATTGTTGCATTATGCAGGCACGTTGCTGATAAACTAATTTCCCCGTGAATTTAGATTCATAAACGTCCCCGAAGTTATTGATATTAATTTTTATTCGTCGCTCTTAATATCTTCTCTTAATGTCTATTTGGCAAACGGAAATCTCGTCCCCTTGCGCAAGGCCGTAAGCGTGTTAGTCAGTCGACACACGAGGACACTCGTCGATACAAAAACTAAGCGAAAAATACTAAAACAATAAAAACTTTTACATCTTCGCAATTCGAATGAGCGTCGCCATGGATTTCTATCATTATTTATCCATCGATCCCGCAACGCAAAGGCAATGAAAGCACGCTCTCTCGGTATAAATATTATAAATATTATATCGATGCTATTACTTTTTATTATACTAATGAATAGGGCCGTTCGCGGTAAGTTGCGAGGTTTTTATTACACGGGGATGGTAAATTAAAGTTCTGATTTAAATGAATAAAGGAGCCGAGCGAGTTTGTTTATAAATTATTCAGAGGTAAATATTGTTGCAAGAAAAGGGAAGGGAAAAGGGAAAAGGGAAAAGGGAAGGGAAAGGGTTATTGATGCGAAGGAGCGCCAAGGACTTTATTGCCAAACGTGTAAATGTTATTATTAGACTATTCGAGATACGAAGAAATAATATTTGTCCGAATATTAATGCGACATTAGTCGAGATTTTTTTTATCGACCACTTTGTCGACAAAAAGGAAAAATACATTAGATTTTTATAATGAATTATATAGAAAAAATACGGTTTTGATTTTAGTGTCGCTCGTCCGACGCTCAAATCACGTATCGCATTAAAAATTTCACGCAAAAGTTACGTATCACCGACAAAATAATAAAACATTCGCCTTCCTTGTGAATTTAATCGTACTCGTGTATTTTTCTCGCCTTTTTATTCTTCGCGTACGTTTATTATTATTATTATTTATTTTTTTTTATTTAACAGAAGAAATGAAGCGGACAAAGACTTTTTTTTTCTAAATCTAATCTTGCTCTGTGCGAATGTATTTCCATTAATATAACAATAACGGCTATTTATATATATATATATATATACATGTGTATGCTAGCAACATTTTATAATGAATTAGTGGTTTTAAGCATTCGTAGTATCGAGCTTATTATGATTTCATAACAAATGAAATAGATTTATATAAATTATGCAGATCACGTGTATAACCATAAATATTATAAGATAATATTGAGTTAATCACTACATTGTTTACGATTAGTTATTCAGTAAATAAATCGAGCGTACACATTGTTTACGATACTTTTATTTATACCATTCTCTATTGTTGTAATAAACTATTTCCTTTATAGATTTTTATAAATCTTTAGAATATTTTATGAAAAAAAAAAAATAATATAATTATACGTTTTATGCAATTAATTTACTACGGATTTTCCGTTATTCAAATAAATTTTATATTTAGATTGGAAATTCGAAGTTTCTTGAATGTTTTAAGTAACGTTCAATGTTGCTTGTAAATTAATTTCCTTTATGCAGCATTCGCGTTTATGTCACGTGTAATCACGTGACCCGTTCTAACTTATATTTTTCATCATAACATAAATGAAATACTTGTAATAAATATTTCGGTTACGTCTTTTTGCATTATCGTTACATTTCAAAGAGAAATTTTGCACCCAAGGGAATCCGAGTGACCTTTTTTTCTACCTTAATTCTACCGAAATTGCATAGGATTCGCATAAAGTTCACGCGGATGTAAAAAAAATTAAAATAATATCACGTCACTTTGAATACGTATTTACATAGTTACGTTCACGGGTATGCAACGCGTATGCATTAGCATTTATATATTCACTTTTATTCGTCCATTTGATGTAATAACGCGAATTCTATTTCAGAATTACGCTTTCATTCCTTACAACTTTTAATTTACCCTTAGAAATTATTGGAAAAAAAAGAAGAAGAAAATATATATAGAGGATTTCATTGAAATAATTCAAAATAATGATTTCCGTAGGAATTTTAACGAATGAACCCATTGATTTAGGAAGAATTTATTATATGGGAATTTTCAAAAACAATAGTAATCATTTTATAATCCCCTGTCGCTATTGAATATCAAAATACCTCGTAAGAATAATGTTCCCTCGCATTAGACAATGCCTTTATGATTAACCATAGGAAATTGTTTAGCCATGAAGTTTGCATTAATTGAATATTAAGTTATCGATAGAATAACCTCGGTATAACTCGGTGTCAGTGTCCGTTCGCACGTTGCCCTTTCGCAATTACATATTTTACAGTTAGATTTATTTATTGACCAGCGAGCGCGGCCTCGTTCGGGCCCATCGATCCAGCATCATCCGGGACCATGAAGAACGTAAAGGGACGAGGGATTCATTTTACGAATGGACCGTGTAATAACGCAAATAAGTGGCAATTGACGAGCCTTCCGACTGATGTCGGTGGCTCTCAACGCCTTTAATGAGCCTTTGGCTTAAAGTCAGTCGGGATCAGAAGACGCCGTGATCCAACCCTATGGATCAGTCGCGTTAGGCCAGTGGAGCACGTAGCGTCGGCTTAAGTGCCAACTACGTAACGAATAATATTCATTCGTCCTAATCGAACACGGAATGGATCACGGAAAATCGATAAACTCCATGTCGTTGTTGGTACTCGGCGATCTCTAACATTACAATGACTCGAGCAATAATTCACGATGCACAGTATTTATTTAACGTACTTCGGCATGATTCACACACGCCAGAGGTACGATTATGCAGATAATCATTAATAAGAAACGAGACGAGGCCGTTATTTTAGATCTTTATGGTATAAATAAAAATACTTGGAAAAATACTTGGGGAAACGGTTGATTTGCCAATTAGAAAGCCGAGAGGGAGGGAAGGGGGAGGGGGAGGGGAATTGTCGTAAATACAACAATAAAGTGAAACAATAATAAAAAATAATTAGAGTCATTGAGGGGGCGGTAGGAGGAGGGGGAAATATGTGCTTGTGTAAACTTACGTCGTTAGCCTTTTATTTCCAGTTACGAATATTATTTTTCGAATGAATGTAGTAAGCCCCTGAATTGCATTATGCTAATGAATACTTCAAAAAAACTTCACTGAAAATAAAATGAGCCTTATATTTTCGTTTCTTGAAATTTACTTTGCTAAACTTACTCAAAATACTGGATCACTTTGCTTGCATTAAAAGCATCAACTCTCAGAAATCCTAATGTTTTTTTTTCCTTCTCTTTCTCACACACACACATATATATATATATATATGTAAAACGTTAAGGAATGCAATTTATTATTGCAGAATAGATTTTCACGTAGTATAGCGGTTACATATAATCGATGCATCGATTTAAATTACGTTAATAATTAGAGAATACCGATGACGATGAAAATTGCTTTTAAAATTATCTAACAACTATTTGAAATTATTATTCAATGGTTCTATTGGGCCTAATTTACCATTTAATAATTTTAAGTGCATCGCTTAAAGCCAATATTTACGAAATTATCGTAAAGGACGTATTGTTTGGTCCGATTTTTATCAAACTGGAGGAAATAAGTAAAATCGACGTGAATTTTAAAATTACTTTAGTAGCGTCAGGCGGAGGGGCGGAGGGGCGGATGGAGTAAAAAAAAACCCCCCACTACTTCGCTTACGAATTCTCCTTCCCGACAACTTTGCGATATCAGATATCATTTAATATTTTTAATATCCTCGTTTGCTTCTCTTCTCGTCCTTGGGAATAATAATCAAGTCGAGGGATCGAGATCCTCGATCGACCTTTAATGTCTTTCACTTCAATTTCGCTCGTTATGCTCTTTCGTTCGATTTCCCCTCCACCCCCCCCCCCGCTCCGCCAGTCCTTTTCCTTTACGTTCAATATTTGATTTTCCGAACAGAATTTTTTGCCGAGTGCCGAACTTGAAATGAAAGAAATCAGTTTAGCATCGGGGGCTCGACACGAGGGGGGAATTAATATGATTTTTCTAATGGTCTAAGTCGTGGGGTAAAATTTTACTTGGAAATTCCATCGCATCGAAGCTTCGAAATATATTCAAAACCGAAAACTCCCCGTACTTTGATAAATACAGTCTGCCGCGATTGCATTCTGCCGTTATTAATTTCTTCTTTTTTTTTTTATTGCCCCCCCCCCACGTCAATTCTCCGTTTTCGCTCATTTCCTGAGAATTATATAAAATAATCACTACGGATGAAGAGGACTTAATCTCTTCATGACTTCATAACGCACCGATAAATAACATAAATAAACTAGATTTTGAAGTAATTTTCATTCGATAATACGATTTTGCGTTACCGATTGACATTATTTGACACGCGTTACCAGCCCTTACGTGGTCGTCGTAGGATCTGATCTAGGATTTTACAGTCTTAATAGGAGTCTGTGTATTTTTCAAAATCCAAAATATAGGCATTTAAAGCTGACGAACGTATTTAATTAAATTCTATGCGGACGGATTAAGGCGTCAAATTTTCTATTCCCCGGGGTTGTAGCGGCGCGGGGGTTCCGGGGGGGAGGGGAGGGGAAGGGAGGATACACGTCTAATAAGAACTGCCTCTGATCGATGTAATAAGATTACGTTGGGAGCGGATCTCGAAAAAAGCCGACATTCATCAGGCTAACGAAACTTAATTGTCTCGTCGATGATCAAGGCTCGTGTCAGTTATAACTTATAAATATCGATGATTGCGCAAGATGGAGGGAGGACTCGCGATCGCTCGGTTCAGTAAAAAATCCGAGTCTATAGAAAATTCATTTTCTTTCCCGTGTGATTAATTGAACTCGATATCTCTTGGCTTGTAATACGGATCAGCGGGAATTTTTGGTTAATTCGGCCTCATCCCTCATTGCATCAGAGTTACCGAGAAAGGCTTAAAAAATTCCATTATATATATATATATACATATACATGTATACATGTAATGATGAATATAAGGTCTAGAATACGTTCGCTACGGTACTCGTATAGATCTATATATATATATATAGACAGAGGCCATTCCCCTCTCATTATTGACTAAAATTTTATTATTAACTGCAATGAATGTAGATGGAATCCTGTTGGAATCCCATTACAGGACTGATTCGGTAAATTAAATTTAACGTAGTGTAGCAGCGAGTGCGCACACGATATCGGAAAACCAATGCGGCCTTCCTTCAATTCCAGAGACCTACAGCTAATCGTGAATATTACATGTGTTACGCGTGTGTGTGTGGAAAAGAGTACGAGCAAGTAATAAATAAGGGGCTAAATATAAAGGTAATAAGAACGTATCGTCGTAGAATCCACGGTATTTTTAATATTTTCAATTGGTCACTCGACGTCAAAAAGATCTTCCTCTTACAGCTCGTCATGCGCCCAAGTCGCATCAATTAAAAATCAAACTGCATAGGCCGGCGAGTGGGGGGGGGGGCTACGTAACGTCGAGTCCTTCGAATGGGTCGAGGCTGCATCCTTACCGGGTCGACGTACGAAATTATTTAAATAACGGCTTTAACGAGTGATAAAATGTCGGGGTAGAGACAGAGAGTGAGAGAGAGAGAGAGAGAGAGAGAATTTAATATCGCGAGGATGGTGTCGAGGGGCTTCCCGAATTCCAAATCATCCCGTTCGCATCTTCTTCTTCTTCTTCTTCTTCTTCTTCTTCTTCTTCTTCTTCTTAATAATCTATAAATTCGTTACATTTCTCATTAAAACTTAATGGAAGGCAACAGGTTTTTTTTTTTGTCGGAAAGGTACGACCATTGGTTAGAAATTCCGAAATGGCCGTATATCCCGGAGGTTATGCGGCTCTCCCGCATACCGGCCGAGGCATTACGAAATGCTTTATACCTCTCCTGCCTCCCAATAACCTCGGCTACGCGTAAAAATACAAAACACGTTATAGGCCGTCGTACATATATACGCATGTATATATATACGTACATATATATGTCGTAGATTCGAGTCGAGCGCCAAGAGCACTAGTAATTCTAATCCGCGGCGGATTCGGTTGTTCGGCCTCGGTCTTACGTTCCCTCGTCTCCTCGCCTATGCCGTTAGACCCTTAGCTAACGCAGGCTCGACATTCATTCACCGGCTTTCGCTGAGCTTCCAGGGCTCGTATAACACTTGGCCCGTATGCATTTAGCCAGCCAGGAGACCTAGGTGATGCGGAAGCTGCTGCCGCCACTCCTCCGAGGAATACTACTAAAGTTTTCGGCGACGACGGATCCATCTGGAGCGCGACTCCATTTCCTCTCGTCCTCTCGGATGCACTTCACCAAGTATTACGACTCAACTATTCTCTAATACATAATTATTTACTTGGTATGTCTTGTCTGCTCCCCTCTCTCTCTCTCTCTAGCGTCGCTCTTTCATGCACTTGCCCTCAGCGTAGTTTTCAACGAAAATTACATTTCCCCCCCCCCCCCCCCAAATAACCCGATATTTCGTACGACGATGTTTTATTACCGAGATAAATTAATTCCACCGTTTCGCTGTTTTTATTACAATATTGTTTTTCCATTTATCGAGAATTCGTCACTCGGTTATAAAATATCACGAAATATCCGGGCGTAATCGTTATTAAATTCTTCATTGTTTCCTTTAATTAAAGCCCCGACTAAGTCCCGCGTCCGAAGTAAAAGAAATAAAATAAAATAAATAGAAAGAAAAAAAAAAATTACCAAATCATTGTTCGTACATGTATATGGGAAGGCCTTAAATTTTCCATAATGAATAGTAGTTCGCAGGCAACTTGAGCTTTGCTATGAAATATTCCTCGCTATGCATCTTCGGAGTAACGGTCCATCCTGGATTTACTACCAACAAGTGACTTATTACGCTTTAAGGACCGACGACTTCACGTACGTCACTAATACGCGTAAAATGCTTATGATATTTTTTTTTTTTTTTTTTCAGAAATATTTCGTTAGAAATAAAGCATCGTCGCCAATATTATTATACAATATTGTAAACAAAAGGAGGACGTTAATTCGTACGCGATTCGTACAAAAAAAAAAAAAAAATAAAAAAAAAAGGTATGGGGAACGGGTTTTCGGCCAGGCTAATGAAATGACAAGGAATTTCATATTTTTTTTTTTTCTGCTTCCCTCGCAATTGATTGATTCCATGGAATTCATTATGTTCCAAAAAAAAAATCTACAATATCTGCGTAAAGATGCGGCCATTCCATGTCGATGATACCAGGAGGCTACTGCTGTTAACGTTATTTGTACATGAATATTATTTAATAATTATCATGTCGCTGATTTTATGGAATACATTTATCACAAAATGGCCTTTATTTTGGACTATTAATTAATGTTCGGCGTGGGACGGGGGAAGGAGGCGGGGGCAGGAGGGAACGAGGTGCCGACTCGTTGTCCAGAGTGTGCGCACACGGGAACGTGCTATAATCGAGTTTCCTGTTGCTCCGAGTTGAGAGAGAGAGAAAGAAAGACAAATGAAAATGAAGTTTCCCGGGGGCGACGGTTGGCGGGAGGGAGGGAGGGAGGGAGGGAAGAATAATTAATACTGGCCGTAGCGTCATTGTCTCGAATTATTAATAAATTAATGAACCCGCTGGCATTTGAATGAAAGCCGATCGATTTCGTCAGATGGGGTCGGGGCCGGGGCCGGGGTCGGGGCCGGGGCCGGGACGGGGTGGGAGGGACGCCGGAGGGAGGACAGAGAGCAAAAGGTCCGCGCGCGTATCGCGATGTCCGTGTTGCCAGTCGCAGCTCGTACGATGAAAGCCCCGAGCCGAAGTAAGGCGATCGATCCCCGTTGGATCATTGTAACGTTTTTGGCTGCTTGATCCATGCCATTTGACTTCCATTTGCCAATTGTCGAATGACAAGGGGGCCGTCCATTTTATTTCCCTGGATCCCAATGGGACGGGTGCGATCGCAGCTCTCAGATATGAAATATCTAAGTCTAGTTGTCCAAGTCGACTCGACTCGACTCGACTCGAGAGAGAGAGAGAGAGAGAGAGAGACATGCGGAGTGGATTGTTACGTCCGGGTGCTTATGCTTACGAGGAAATGAGGGATTCTCAGGCGGAGGGCGAAACTTTTGGATATTCTCCCATTAATTGTTCTGGCTGAATTGCCAACAACGTTGCCAACAACATTGCCAACAACATTGCCAACAGCATTGCCAACAACTAGTCGGGTTCATCTAATGCTCGGAGGCTCGAGCACGTCATCCCGGGAGTTATCGGGATTAAATTGTATCCGCTGAAACGAGGCGCCGCTCGGTTACCCCGTGGAGAGTTCCACCACCCTCTAACTAACCTCTCCTTACCTTTATTCGCATTATTCTTTTACTCGGCTCGGCCCGCGATCGTTTATCGATTAATCAAAAAAAAAACTTAAGCCCAATAACCCCGGCCGCGGCTCAGCTTTACGACGCGTAACCAGCCCTTACTTTACTTGTTGAATGCGCACGGCAATGCCAAAGTGCCGCTTTTACCAAGGAATTACTCGTATTTTTCACTCACGACTCCCTCGCCTTGTTTACGTAACTCGCGCACGCGCCCAACCATTGCGATCGCCAAGCAAAACCAAAAAAAAAGGCTTTGAAAACTCTTTAGACAATTGGCGACCGGACGGATTTTACGAGATCAATTCGTTAACGATTGATCGGTAGTTTTTTAGTACCGAACTAACCGAACGCCCACCAAGTCCCATTACTTTGCCGAGATCTCGTTCGTAATCATCGATCGTAATCCGACGTCGACGAGCTTTGAGAGATTTTATTGGGCTCATTTTGTACGCAATTTTTGACAAATTAGCCTCGTAGCCTCGAAGTTTTATTTTTATATTCCACGTGTAATTCACTCGACTCCTATGAAGTGAAACAATGGCTAACAGAATAAACAAATGTTCATTTATACTGCCCGACTCTCGAACTTTCCCTTTTTTAAAAGCATACAATAATTACGAACCCTTTCAAGTAACCCCATAGATTTATAAGAAAATTTATAAGAATGCCAAATATTTATAAAGCCTCGCTCCATTATTGCTTCTATCAAATTTAACAATAACAACAACAACAATAACAATAAGAAGAAGAAGAAGAAGTATAAGAATAACAGTGATGGCTTTACGAAGTGTATTTTGCTGGGAGCAAGTAACGTTAACGTAACTATTACTTTTATTGTGTGTACTTTTGAATTAAAGTGAGCCTTTGGAGAAGTTTTTACGAGTGCGCGGGTAGTGGTGAAGGTTGCGTGCTGAATATTCATAATCCGACATCTGAATTAAGATTTGGTCTTAAGTCGGACAGTAGTAGTTGCGTGGCGTTTTTATTTTAATCGCGAGCAACTTGTTGTGTCGGGTTGGTGCCGGCATTCTCGAAACCGCATTCACGTGATACGGATAATAGCGGACGATTTTACTGCTTCAACGTGTTTACACGTAGTGTAAATTTGAAATCGTCGTTTAATAACATTTTCGAAGGACATCCAGAATAGATATTGTTAAAAGCTCCGTCGACGCGCAATAATACCATCGGATCGTTTAATATAAATAAAGAAGAAATAAAGAGGAATTCTTAATAAGATTCGTTGTATTTGTAATATTACATCGAAACGCTTAAAAGAAATGTAATAATTATTAGTCTATGAGATTGATTGATGTCATTCGCAACGGGTTAATATAAATATAAATTAATAATGGGATCGCTTGAGAGAAATATTGACGTTGGCCTATTACGTTGCAATAAGTAAAGCAGTAAATTTTATATAGTAAACGAAGGTGCTCTTTATGAAAAAAAAAAAAAAAAAAAAAAAGAAATGAATTATCTATCCTTTTTTTCTAAGAGAAATTAAGTATTAAGAATTATTACGAGAGAGAGAGAGAGAGAGAGTGGAGCTTGAGTTATTATACGTTGGAAGAAAAATTGCGAAAAGAGAGGAGATAAATAAAACTTAGTGGTGGGGGGGGGAGAGGGGGGAAAGGGTAGGAGATTGTTGTTGGGGTCCGGCAGGGCGACCGACAGGAGATGTAAACACGAAGCTTAGATCGTTTGGGGTTATGGGTGCGCTCGATGAGAAATTGGTCAATTTACAAGCACAGCGTGGCAACGGCGCTCGACCACGAGGCTAATTCATCACGCGGATTATAACGTAAGCACGAAATGGCGAAATGGCAATGACCTGTCGCGTATTAATTATTAAAGTCTGCAGGTTTTATCGATCGGAGTTTTGCAGATGCCAAGCAGGAGGTTATTGGGCTTTACGTCTAAACAGGCAAGGGACGCGTGGGAAATCGTTTCCAATTAAGCAGCCATTTCGTTGAATTTAATTGCGTATTGGGGTTATTGGGGTTATTGGGGTTATTGGGGTTATTGGGGTTATTTTCCTTGACGTTGACAAAGGGATAAAGTTGTTGGCTGATGGGGTTATTGGGGATTTTAAGCCGAGTAGTAGACGACGCACCGAGTGACGGTGACCCGAGAGCCGACAAAAGCTACTACCACTACTACTACTAATCTCGTAGAGAGTGTCACCGTTGGGGGGGGGGGGGCTGGTGGGAACAGGAGAGCGCGAGACTCCCAGACAGGTAGGGAAGAAAGGGGCGCGTGAGCGATGTTATATTTTCCCGACGTCGCAGAGGAGCTTTCCTCTTTCTGCCCGCGGTCCTTTGTGTCCTCCTTCCCTTGGACCCAAGTAAAAATTGCAAGTTTTCCTTAGGTCTCGGCGCTACGGGGAAGTACCTTTCCCTCTCGCCGCCGCCGCCGCCGGCCAGGCTATAACGTTCCCGCTCGGCCATTATTCTCTCCAGGCAAAGTCTTTTTCACGGAAACTTGAGCTTTTTCATAAGATCTCTCGCCCTTCTATTTTCTAATGTATAAATTATTGCTACATTCGAGCCGCGTTCCTGCATTCCCCACCCCTACCACCCTCACCACCACCACCAACGACCACCACCACCACCCTCACCACCACCATCGCCGCCGCGAACCTGCAACGCGACACGTCAGGGAGTCGGAGAATTAGCGCATTTCAAAGTCAAATAGAGCTTGCAGAAGGTTATTGTTGTGCCCAAGCCCATCGGTTCCTCGAATTAACGTTCTTTTCTGCGTGATAAGACCTCGAGCTCCCGTCCCGTAAGCTCCCCGAGAGCTTATCACGGCCGCCACGGCTTCACCAATAGAATACGAGCTTTACTCATTGAAAACGATACGACTCCTGGGCCATTAGCCACGGCCACGCATCCCCAATAACAATGCTATGGACCATACGAGATGAGCTTTCGGCCTAAAATCTATACGAGAATGTCATCGTCGATGCGGAGATCTCGGTACTTCTCGGTACGCAGCGAGAGCGCAATTGTCGGTATCGTATTTCGTTACGTTTCCCCGAGGATTCATTAATTCCACGATCGATATATATATATATATATATCTTTTTGTCGTCGTCGTCGTCGTCGTCGTCTATTATCTCGATTGGTATATTCGCAAATTGAAGGCTCGCCGATGCCTGATTATTACCGGATATTGCGAGCGCTAACGGCGAATGCGTTTGCCGACGAGGAAGGGTGGTAGGGAGGGTGGTGGGAGGGTGGGGACGGACGGACGGACGGACGGATGCTTTGGCCACGTAATTTAACACCCTCACGGCAATTTGGGGTTATTATTATTATTATTATTATTATCGTGGTCGGAGCCGATAAAACAGTCTCGGGCTTCGGTGCTTCCCTCGTCCCGACCCCCCTTTTCACCAAGTTCACCAAAGTCCCTTATTTAGCCGGCTTTTATACCTCGCGCTTCCAAAAAATAAATATTTATTTTTTCAAACCTTTCAAATCGTCCCTTTTCTTTATCGATCTTTTTCCGATCGAACGTTTTATATACGCGAATGGAGCTTTTTTCTTCTTCTTCTTCTTCTTCTTCTTCTTCTTTTATTTATATACTTTAATGGCCTTTTCGGTTCAGTACGGTTATATTATTATAAAAGAGAATTACGAATACGTGCAATCGATGGTACTTGAGAGTTTTAAATTGAAGCCTTCATTTGTTCGTTTGTTAGTCATTGGTAATTTAAGAAATACCGGTAATTTCTTAATCTTATATGAAATCATGCGAAGTAGTAACGTTAAGTAAGAACGAATTTTCGTATTCGGGTTGTAGAATAGGATAGAAATGCTTAGAAATGCCTCGATCGTCTCTCGATCGTCTCTCGATCGTCTCTCGATGGTCGCTCGGACACACAGGATCGAATATCCTCTTCTTCTTCTTCTTCTTCTTCTTCTTCTTCTTTAAGCACTTACTTCGTGGCCGATATATTATGCAGGACCTCAATTGTCGGAAGACTTTCGAACGCCAAGTCTTTTAGCAAGCATTCTCGAAGCCGGGCAAGATCATTGTTTACACGCTTTCCCTAATACCTAAGAGGACGACTAAGACTCCTCCTCCTCCTCCTCCTCCTATAAGCCTCTTCGAATTATATTCTTCTTCCTTTTTTTTTCATTTCCATAAGGTCAAATAACCTTCGCGTCTCGTCTGCTCTCAGGTATGTATTTCTTATACTTATTTTTTTTTTTTTTTTTTTTTTTTTTTTTGTATAAGAACGATCTCCTTGGAGGGAAATTTTCCAAAGCTCACACTCCCTCGGCTACATTTTACTTTTTTTTTCGTCCCATGACATCCCTTAAACAATGAAGCTGCAAAGATCGCTTTTAATCGGTATTTAAGACCATTGGTTTAGGTTAAGGGAAACACGTTACCACGTATGGCAAATATTTGAAAACGCCTACCTCCTTCATCCTAAGTATAACTACAACAACAACAACAACAACAATAATGACGACGACGACAACGACTAGGAAATTACGTAGGAATAGCAATTTCATAGGAGGTTAAACAGTATTCCAATTGAGGTAGAGATGTTGAGCGAATTGGGGGTGGGGAGTGGAGGAGGATGATGATGATGAGGAGGATGATGATAATGAGGAGGAGGACGTGCAGGATAATATCGAACTATATTGCAGATAAGTAGAGGCTCCTCGTATCGTATCGTTACGATACACGCATCTGGAGAATTTTATGCACCCGAACGCACTCTCTCTCTCTCTCTCTCTCTCTCTCTCGAGTAAATGCTGTTTATTAAGCAAGTGAAACGTGCAGTGCGGTAATTAACAATTAAACGACTGCGCCGAGCAATTGATATGTCTGATAAGAGTGAGGAGAAGCGTTTACAAAGCGTTGTACGAAGGACCCGACTCGTTTGATCCAATAATTAATTCGCACATTAGCTGAAGGGGTTATCGAATCGCGAATCTAATCGCGAAGCTATAAAGAGGCCCTATTTTTTTTATCCTTTCTCCTCTCTTATTAAATCTTAATCAAGATCTTGCTTTTATTTTAACTAAGCGAAGCGGATAATGATCGTCACGTCCGTAAGCTCACGCGCACCTTTTACAAACTTTGCGTTTTGCGCTCGACGAGGATCGAGGATTTAGTTCAACAAGGCATTAATAGAATCGGAATTTCCGTAGAAAATTACGGGGCATGCGTATTGAAAGCGTTACAAAGTCATCTAAGGAATATTAAGCGCGCCAAGATGAAGTACAGATATTTTTTTTCTTCTTTCTTTTATTTACGTTACGGTTGTAATTGAGCTTTCGGTTGATCGGGCTAATTGTGTACAATGAGTCGCGGTAAGTATTGGAACGGGACGAATGAGGGAGGGAGGGAGGGAGGACGGGGCCAAGACTTAGCGAGGCCAAGGAGAGGATGTTTTCGCGGTAAATTAAAACCCGTGGTCGGGGGGCGGGGGCGGAGAGTGTCGACAGTCGAGATAGAGAGGCTGCTGCTGCTGCCACCGCCGGACTCTCGAGGCTTTTGTTCCCTCGAGAGGATTTTACCGGTTCACGGCCGCTCCTTCCCCTTCTTCCCCTTTATCCTATTCTTCTTATTCTTCGTTGACACGGATCTTGACTCGGATTACGGTAAGGGCCTCGCGTGTCACGTGTCGCTGCTCGTTAGCGACTCGCGTACGAAGCTCTCGAGTATTGCCCGAGCGACGGATGAGCCGTCCGCCACCTCGGACTGCGAGGACCCATTCGTTCCACCCACCCCTCCCCCCCTCGCAGCACGGGACTGACCATTGTGCTGCTCGGACTGGAACATCGGTCGCCCCCATGACGTACCTTAATTGAAAACCGTAAAATACAAGCTAGTGACGAGTGCCATTTACGACCGCGTCGTCGTCGTCGTCGTCATCAGCATCGTCGTCGTCGTCGTCGTCGTCAGCATCATCAGCATCATCGCGGGATACCGTATTGGTCACGGCTGTCTCTTTACCCGCTGCGAGCTGAATCTCGCGCACGAGCTCTCACGATCAATTCCTCGTGAATTCGCATTCGCGCTTAATGGACGTTTGAAGGATTTAATGGCCCCTCTTGAGGTAAATGCACTACACCAGCTGGATTTCCCCAATAACCTTCATCGGGCATTATAAAAATCCTCGATATCATTATGATCCCGAGCTCACGTCTATTATTCTTTTATATGTATATATATATATATATAAAACCTTTTAAGCGCATCCCCGCACTTAACGGCTCTTTCATTCTTTCGTCAAGTGGAGCAACAACATATCCGTCGTCACTAAATTTAAACGTGCATCATAGATAAATATAGAAGAAGAAGAAGAAGAAGAAGAAGAAGAAGAAGAAAAGAAAAAGAGAAAGAAAATAATATTTCAAGATCAGTGAATTCTTTTATCTCTCGTTTCCTTGGTCTATGGCGAGTATATAAAAATTTATGCCTCCTTTTGCCGATAACTCGTCAAACTCATCGAATTTACGCTTCTTTTGCGCTTCTTTTGCGCTTCTTTGCGCTTCTTTATGCTTCTCGCGCCTATACGAGGCGCGGAGGACATTTATAAATAATAATCCCGAGGAGGGGAAGGAGTCCAATTGTCAAATCGTAAATCGGCCGCGCAAAGGTACGTGCCTTCAAGGTACGTACCTTCGAAAGGGGGCGGAGAGTCCACCTGTCAAGGTCAGAGTAGCGTCGGAGGTTTTGAAAATGCGGATGGACCGCGAGGAGCACAGCCGCGCGAGAAGACCACCCCGGTGGCGCTTCGTCCCGGTCGAGTTTGCGCGTCGTCGACGGAATTTGGGGGGCATGCGCCACTCGCTGGATCGCTCGCTCGACTCGGTGATGTCCCTTCCTCGGCGGAGAGCTTAGTTTAGTCGCTCCAGGACGAGTCCGAGCTCCGCTACACCACTCGTAACCGTCTCCCGTTTCCGGTTCCGTGCTTCCTTTACGGGCCCTTTTACGGCCCCTTTACCGGGAACCTTCGATTCCCATCGTCGAGAGTACGTGACGGTGTGCCGATGACGCTGACCGTCACCTCGTAGCCCCAAGGAATTACCGGCTGTGACTGTATTATGCGGCTAATCGTGACGGCTCGTTGCTTTTCGTCTGAAACCGAGATCCGGACTACGTAACGCTCCCTCCTCTCTCTCTCTCTCTCTCTCTCTCAATCTGTCCGCTTCGTACTCAATTTTATTATAAATATGGCATCGAACGCTAACCGGGACATTGTCGGGGCTTTGTAACTTCGATAAAAAAAAAAAAAAAAAAAAACAATCACTTCGAAGAAGAACGATACTACAAGGAGATTTCGCATAACTGGTAGGTGGTAAACTCGTAGGACGTGGTTACGGTCACGTGGCTACACCTGCGTCGTGGCAAGTGATCTAACCCCAATTAATCCCAATAACGGACGATCGAGCCTTACAAGAGATCGAGGGGCGCCGGACGCGGACGTCGTATCAATGATGCACGTGGATCCCCTCGAACACGTGCACCTTAAGGGACCGTGATTTTTAAATTTCGATCCTCTCGTTGATCGCGAGTCTAATAATACGTTAACGCGATCGCATTACTTTATAACAATACATACTTATCGGCTTTAATCTCGTGTCATTTAATTTCCGCCATCGTATTTAATTCCGCCTTGGGCTTCTTCAGTCCTCGGCACGCGTGTTCCACGTTTGCGATTAATTAGCCCCCACGGGGTCGATTTCGTTGTCACGAACTCGTAAATCATCGGCACTCTTCACTCTTACGACAATTGCACTATTCCATTAATTACTTATGGGATATTTTTTTTTTTAGCACCCAATAACCTTCGATTTAAAACGTAGAAACGTATTTCATAGCGGATATCATACCTCTTCGTACATTCGCACTCATACTCGGAATATTTTTCACAAAACGAATTTAGCATGGTTTTTTTTTTTTTTTTTATGTTTACGTATACGTATGTGCGCGCGTGTGCGTGTGTGTACGGGCTTCAAATTAACGTACGAGCGGGAAGAGTTGAACATTTTCACGGCTATTCTTGACAAAATTCAATATCCCGTTGGGATCCTGATATTCTAAAGGATATATTTTTTTTTTTTTTTTGAAAGAAAGAAAGAAAAAGAAAGAAAGAAAGAAAAATAAATAAAGCTCGCTCGCGCGTAATATTATCTAAAAGAGAGAGCCCATAAAGAGTTTGAAATTACGTTGAAAGTTTGATATTTCTAAACTACAAAGCGTGTATTCGAGTATTATTAAAGAAGAAAAGTGAGCGAAGAAGTGAAATACTCGCCGACGTAATATGAAATATTTGCTAGGACGATGTAAGGAGTTGATGCGATACTCTCTCTCCCTCCCCCCCCACCAAGTCCAAGTCCATTACTAAACTCAAAATTTATTCCTTTCTAAATAAAGTAGCGATTCCAATCATTTCTCTCGACATCGTAAGAAATAATGTGAACGTAAAGGGTTATTGGGGTTATTGGGGGGGTGAGAGGTGGGTAGGGTGGTAGGGAAGAAGGATTTACGTAAATTACTCATGGGATCGATCTCGTCCAAAGGGATAAAGATCGAGAGAAGGAGAGGATGTGGGGTCCGAGAGGAGCCGTCGCCGCCCTGACGATTGCGATCCTCGCCTGTCTCCAGGAGCCGGCCACCGCCGGGAGCTGCAGGTCCGCGAAGCTCTGCTGCCAAGGTCGTGACTCCGGCTGCGTGATCCAGAAAACGTCGCCGAACGCGATAATCGAGAGCCCGCGCGACAAGCCCTGCTACTGCGATCACGCCTGCCTCAAGCTCGGCGACTGCTGCCACGACTTCAACGAGACCTGCGCTGGTATGTTCGTGTATATATATTTTTGTTTTTTTTTTTTTTTTTTATTAACCGAGCGACCTTACGCGTAAACGCCACGGGCTAAAAAAAAAAAAAAAAAAAAAAAAACATCGGCTTCCCCTACACGCTATCCGACTATCATGGTCCATATGTAGGCTCCGAGTCATGGGAAACCATGAACTACATATTACTTTATTAATTTCGACTTATTATTATTGTTATTAATTAATAACAGTAGCCGAGAGGTTGTCTCGTTGACACTAAATGCCAAGCGTAGATCGTAAGAAATGTAAAATCAACAGCCTCGAATCGTTGAAAGATCGTTGATAAAGTAATTTGGGGTTATTGGGGTTGTTGGGGTACGCGTAGGATAATAAGAACGAGTCGCGAGTACTATGATCGATAGCTCGATGGGAATACCGGACTTACGTTAAGTGGCTGGTCCACTACTAATAGGCTATTCGGCTTTATTATAATTCCTCGGCGACGATCTCGCGATACGTGCCAAAGTACCGGGAAGAGATTATTCACGGGCAAGGTCACGCACTCCCCCGACCCCGACCCCGCTCCCATTGTCGATCCCCGGGGGCGTTCATCGATATTTAACACTCGGCCGTGTCCGTCGTTCGGGTGAGGGGGGGACGGGGACGGGGACGGGGACACAAGAATATTCTTTCGAAAATACGAATACAGCGGCCCGTTAAACGCGTCCAAAGACTTTGCCCGAACATCAAACTCCAATTTAATATTTGTTTTATAATTCATTTTCCACTCTTCAGCATCCTCGGGCACTTTTGCAAAAAAAAAACTAATAAATAAATTAATAAATAAATAAATAAAGAAAGTATAAAAACATTTTCGTGGATTTTCACGTACCTTTACTCCGGCTTTTATTCATTCATTCGTTCATTCGTTCATTTATTTATTTATTTATTTATTTATTTATTTAAACTTTTCTAATATCAATGAATTCGTATTATTCGTAATTGTATAGAGTGGCGTGCAATAATGCGATGAAATTATCGGTTTTCATGAGCGAATTAAAGGCTTTACAAGCTGTCAAACTTAACGTTCGTCTCCATTTACATTTAGAATTAAGCGGGCAGTCGCAGCCTATTTTTATAAAAATAAAAGGAAAGGCGAGGCGGGGGAAAGGAGGAGGAGGAGGAGGAGGCCGATGATTAGAATATTAAGAACGCGTTGTTGTAATTGAAAAGTAAATGTAATTGACGCTGCTGTCGACTTGCGTGGCTTAATGGGCCGGAGGGCGGAGGGTGGAGGGCGGAGGGGAGGAGGGCGGAGGCCGGGGGAGGGGAAAGCCGTATTCTTACAAAGTTCAGGGAACTTTCACAACGTAATTCGTGAATCAATGCACGGCCGCCGAGGTGATTCGATATTGTCCGGCCACGTTAGAAGACAACGGCATTGTAATATTTACGAAGGTTATTGGGGTTATTGGGGAAAGTGAAAGCGGGGTCAGTTGGAGTGCGCGGCACTGGGTTCGAGCCGACGTTCGAGTAGTGGGCGTTCGGCTCTCGAAAACTCGCTGCCCAGAGTACGAGCGGCCTTATTATACAGTGACGCGTGAAATTCGCGGCGAGGGAGACTCGGCGAGCGCGTGCTCCTCCCGGTGAGAGAGAGAGAGAGAGAGAGCTAAGTTAATGCGCGAGGGTGCGCGCGGGCAAGTTTATGGGACAGCGTGGCTCGATGTTAAAATGATTTAGAGTAAGGAAGGCGGGGCGGGGCGGGGCGGTCGCTTCCTTACGTGGCTCGAGTGCATCGCGTGGGTGGGATCGAAACGGCTCTCGTGGTGATAAATGCCCACGGGGAGCGCAAGAGTAGGAATGTACACGGCGCGTATGATGCATGGCTCGTGGGTCATTGGGGTTGGCCAGGGTGGGGCGGGGCCGGGGCCGGGGCGAGGGAGGAAGGGAGGCAGCAGTTTCGGCAAACTTCCTCCGGGGTGGAGGAGGAGGGAGGAGGGAGGAGGATTATAGGAAGCTCGGCAATAATTGTACGCTCGATTGTACGGAAGGGACGGGGTTATGACATCCGGAGGGAAGATTATCGGGGCGAGCTGACCTTGGGATGGCCCGACAGACGGGGCCAATAGCCCAGCGATACATTATCAGGCAGGCGACGTTCGGCCCGGTCTCGGACTACGTCGCAGGAACCGCGAAATTCGTCAGTTTCGCCGGCGTACGTGGCCAGGAGCGATCGGCACTCGGTCTCGGGGATAATAAATAAAAGCCGAGGTTACCCGTTCACCTCCCCACCTCCCCACCCCCTCACCCCCGGCCTCGGTAACCTTCAGCTCCATCCACAGCGTCTGTATCCGCGTCCGCACAGCATCCTCGAGGTAAAGGTTTTTCTTTTTTCTTTTCTTCGGTAGAGCGTCCCACTCCCCCCCCCCCACCCCACCCCCGACGGTCTTCGTAAAGTCAAAGTTGAACAGCGTTACGCGTGGAGCATAAAATAAATCACAGCCGAGTTAGAAAGTTTTTAATTACGATCCCCGTTATATTATTATTATTATTATTATATCGGCCAGGGTAAAGACAACTTCTTACAGTACGTAAGTTACAGTCTCGCCGGTGGCGGTTTTTCGTTTTTTTTTTTCTTCCTCCTCCTTCCATCTCTCCTCCCCCGCCAAACCCTTCGCACTCCGGAGTGCGAAGGGAGTCCAAAACCAAGCCTTTGCGTATAAGCGTGAAATCAAAACGAATTGGTATTAAAGTACTGCGCTCGCGTTTACGTAAAGCGAAAGTGTAAAACGAAAGAGGGGGGGGGGAGGGGGGGGAAGGAGAGCTCGGTAATCGGGTAGGCGGAGATCTGACTTGCCTCGTGAGCGAAAGCCCCCGCGATCCCGCAATAATAGAATCAAAGGTATTCCCCGGCCGCGAGTATTACCGCGAGTATTACCGCGAGCCCATGATAAACCATCGTGGGCAGCCTGCTGATACAAAAGCTAATACAAAGCAACGGGACGCTCGCTTCGTGGCAGCAATCGTTTATAGAATTAAGCTGAAAAGCGGTGGCGGAGGGGTGGGGGATGAGAGGAAGTATTGTTCTTGCCTTTAGCGCGTATCTGCATTGCGTTCGCCCGAGCGAATTCACTAAAAACTTTATCGCCCGTGAATTATTATTGTCCCCACTTACTGAACGCAAAGGAAAGCCTTATCGAGCGCGGCGTGCTCGTGAGCTCCGCCGCCAGAGTTTACTTCCCCAAAAAGTTATCCCACACGCTAGTCCCGTACGAAGCCCCATACGAAGCCCCATACGAAGCCCATTGGTCCTCGATAGCGCGCATTCCCTAAATCGACCTTGGAATTTGCATTCCGGAATTGACTGCCTCTGCGGAATTCGCGTAGCTGACTCGCATGGATTTTATAAGTTGTCAAAAGCCACGATTATCCAACGTAAATTGCATTGCATTAGAAAATAACGTGAGTTTACTTGGGGGGGGGGGGCAAAGATATTTCACTTGGGCTATATTCACGGACTCGTGAGTGGGACGTGATTCGGTATGGGGGCACGCGATTACCTTGCAAAACTGCGGTTAATAATAATAATAATAATAGTATTGTTATTTATTTATTTATTTTTTTTCCCCAAGTCGGGGAAAAGTCTCCAGCTTCCGGAGCGTCGAGTCGAGTCGGACGGACGTGATTATAAGTATATATATGTGGAAAGAGTGTAGACGCGCCGCGGCGACGATGCCATGACTTTAAATGGATCTCAATGGGTCGCTTGATAAATCCGAGCGAGTCAATTAATTAATACAAGGGAAAGGTTGCATTGAATGGGAATATTATTACCATTAAAAAAAAAAAAAAAAAAAGTGGACTTTCGCGGGATAATTGGCAGAGTCGGCCTGTGGATGACGTTGACAGTTCTCGAGCGGCTTGTAACGTGCCGAGCCGAAGAAAGCCTTTGACTAGCCTCCGCTAAGCTAAACCAAAGGCTTTAACTTTCTCTCTGCTCTCTCTCTCTCTCTCTCTCTCTCTCTCTCGAAGGGAAATGCGAAAAAGGTGCTACGCCGCATACGTACGCTCACTCGCATTGCCATTCGAAGCTACGACTCCTCCCCCCCCCGCCCCCACATTCAATTATACCGCTCCAAGAGCTTTTTTACCCCCCCTTTTTTTTGTTTTTTTTGTTTTTTTTTATACAAAATTTATTGTATTATCAATGGGTAGACTCACTAAGCCGTCGGATAAGTATGGGGGATTAGTGGATAAGTAAGGTATTTTCAATGATCTACGCTGAACTTTCAAAGGATATTTATGTTTATACGTCCAAGTGAGCCTCGGCCTTTACGCAATTAAGACTCTCTCGCCACGTACATATATATATTTTCATCTCATAAAGGATCGACAAATTTTATTCGGCAGGGAGCAATTGTTAACGCGTAATCGATATTGATGGATACGCGCGCAGGACGAGTATTCCCATGACGAATGTCCTTATACGTGCGCAATGCGTAATTTAAACAATAACGCAATAAGATTTTCGCGTAATTCACGCACGGGCAACGTTATTCATGAGCCATTCTAATTCGCGTGCACGTTACGTACGTATTAAATATAAATTTATGCGAATGTGGCTGTGAGCGGGGTTATTGGGGGGGGGGGGAATAATCGATATCCCTCCGACTCTGTAAGTTGTTGTGCTTTACATTAATAACGACGAGTATTTTTTTGAGGGAGATAAGGAAGTAATTTATTTCGGCTCTACGTGTATATAGAAAAACCTGCTGCTGCTGCTGCTGCT
The DNA here is from genome assembly GCA_018883505.1 of Ceratosolen fusciceps. Lineage (NCBI taxonomy): Eukaryota > Metazoa > Arthropoda > Insecta > Hymenoptera > Agaonidae > Ceratosolen > Ceratosolen fusciceps. Next base: position 5,415,244 of record RCIC01000011.1, read on the forward strand.
GCTGCTTTTGAAATTCACGTTTTTGCTATAATATCGAGCAGGTTTTCTTTCGCCCCGGGGATAGGGTAGGGACCGTCGGCTCGGCTGCCGAGGCTATAAATGTCTTACGTGTCCGAGATAATGGATTAACCGATGTAAATCTTAATCTCGTCCATGTTTTTTTTTTTTTTTTTTTCACGCGACAAGGGGTAAAGTATCATTTGATCGGGGGGAGGGGGGAGGGGAGAGGCTCCTCACGCTCTCGGAGCTTTACGCGAGGCCGCCAGGATAGAATTACGTCTCGTACTCGTAAAGCAATCAACATCAAAAGGTAAAGAAGCTAAGCAGCCAGCCGCTGGCTACGTGTTAAGGTCCTAGGGGGGAGGGTGCTCGGGGGTAGGGGGGGGGAGGAGAGAGGATAAACACTCGAGGTGGTTAATTTGTGCCGAGAGCTTTCTACTTAATTGCATTGAAGCGATCGCGGTCAATTGCTTTACGGCACAATCTTTCTCCCGAGAGCAGAGTGCGGCTCCCCGCGCTAATTACGGCTCGCGTACTCGCGCTGGAATCGCTCGATAGAGAGCCGACGGATGCGGCGTGCCTCTATCCAAAAACGCGAATATTATTCCCTTCTCGTCGCAGGTGTTCCCCGTGAGTCGATAACGAGCTTATTCTTATTATTCATTACTAATGCGTGAAAGTCAATCGAGCCGACCGACGGCAGATACGAAACAAAGCAAGAGCGGGGAGGGTGAGAGGGTGAGAGGGGGTGGGGAGGTGGGGAGATAGGACGTTGAGCGTAAATGAAAAACAACAGTCCGTGGCGATGGATTGTTTGAGGGAAACGAACGCTTGCTCTGTTAGCGATCGATCGCGCCGGGTGGATGGGATGGGATGGGATGGGATGGGGGGAGAGATGGATCGATACCGAGAAGTCCAGGTCGCGGTGAATTTTCAATTGCAGTCTCGGACTGCACGACCAGCGACTGGAGCGAGTGGTCCGAGTGCGACAACAAGTGCGGCTTCGGCCGCCAGACCAGGAACCGCTTCATCGTACGTCCCGATCGGAACGGCGGCAAGCCGTGCCCGGACACCGAGGAGTCCACGACCTGTCAAAACTACGAGGCCTGTCGCCGTCGCGCCCGGCACTTCCAGGTCGAAGGTAAGCTGCTCCCGTCACCCCCTTGTCCCTCCACTTACCGCGCCTAATCAATTATCAATTACTTAGCCTTTGGTCTTCGATCCCTTAACACCGACTCTGCCATCGGCATCGACTTCTAACTCTACTCTAATTCCTAATTCCTAATTCCTAATTCTAAACGACTCTAATCTAACGTAAAACGATACCGCGACCGATACCGCAGATACTAATCAAGTTTCTCCTACGGCGTCGGCGTAGCTCACTTTACGTATTATTATCTCAAATAACGAATAACTAATGAGCGAAAATGTACTCGCATTACCATTAAATGTCGATGATACCCGTCTTTACCCACTGACGGCATTGTCAATTAAAAAGCAAATACATTGCCCGTCCCCGTCCCCGTCCCCTTGAGCGAGATCCGAACTCATTATCAAGACGTTGCACAATTGGTTTTATAATTAATGTAACGAAATTCTCCGATTCAACGTCCGTCCTGACTGAAAATACTCGTAAGCCTTCCTGCAATTAATGTTTTGTGGTTTTTTTTTTTTTTTTTTTTTTTAACGTCGGCAGAGGGCAGAGAGGGTTAATGACGAAATATGACGATACGGGACGATACGTACTTATTGATCTGAATATTTGTTTTTTTTTTTTTTCAGAGATCAGCTTCCCGTCCGGCAGGAGGACAGAAATCACTTTGGACTCAAACTTCTTGCCGGAATTATCGAGGGGGTAAGTTATAGTTATCCCCTTTCATCCCTCGGTCATACATCACCTGTCCGCCGATGATGACGATGATGATGATGATGATTATAAAATAATATCCACGGATTACTACGTGTATTCTACGTGCTTCTCCTGTGTTGTACAGACAGACAACAACGTGAATCCGTGGATATTAAATTTGAATAATTCCATACGAAATCCAATAGGATCGATCAATAAACCCTTTGATTATTAATTAATTAATTAATTAATTAAACAAGCCTGAATTAAAAAATCATCGTCGGTCATGTACGACTTCGAAGCTTATTTTCGGCAAAACGATGCCCTTAGATACGTTTAGATGAGCTTGGCAGGCCTTACTTACTTAGATTATAATTGATTATTAACCATCTGGAGCTTTGAAGGAATCAATTGTTACAGGAGGACAATTAAAAGTTGTGAACAATTTTTGAGAAAAGCAAATTGTCTTGTGCCAGGGACGAAGGGACGGCAGACCTTTCTAAAAGATTCGTTTCAACCAATGCTTCTTTTATTAATTTTATTAATTAACAAACAACGCGCGTACCTCATCATAGGAAAGTTAATTTAACATTATTCTTTATTACCTGACGTAATCGGGGGAGGGGAGGGGGGGTGGAGTAAAATGAATATAATGGAAATCCAAGCTCTTCGTTCAAATTCGCCTTCCCCCCCCCCTAATTATTTACCTTTCCTAATAAGATAATCGCGTGCGTAATAATCTTTTAAAATACGGTAATTTAATTAATGCGTTAGAATTAATGCCAAAATTCGAACCGAATGCTATTACTATTTATTATTATTTAACTCGTACGACACTAATTGGGTAGATTTTTTTAATCCTCGACTAAGATTCAAGGGGGGGGGAAGGGAACTTTAAATTAAAGTCCGTATTGAATATTCGGATATACGTCTGCCATTAAAAGTACATTCCACGATGTTACACGGACAGGCACGTGTATACGTGTACAAAAGATTGACGACGAGATAACGAGATAACGAGATAACGAGGCCGGATCATATTACGTTAATTGCAATTAGACGTTACAATTTTCGGCATCGAGAATTCTCCTTTTTATTCAAAAAAACAAATTCAAAGGCATTTAAAGGTTGCCGTGCTTCAAATGTATATCGTAAATTTTTTTTAACATAACTTGTCAAATAAAAAAAATTTGGTCGCGCAATTATTACGCGAGTAAATCGAACGGGAGACGTTATGTCAATGTAATGTAATGTAATGTAATGTAATGTCGAGGTATCGCTTGTTGCGGGCACTGCGGTCTTATTGCTCAGAAGTCGGAGGCTGCGCTTTGATATTATTTAAATCGCAAGAGTTATTGAATTGGTACTCTCGGGTACCAGGGAGCCGGGGACGAGCCCTCGAGCGCTCTCGAGGAGGACATCGAGTTGTAACGGTCGACGTCGTCTCATCGTCATCGTCGGTCCCACGTGGATCCGAACTTTATCAATCAAAGTAGAGTCCACGCCCCACCCCTCACTACCCCCGGACTCCCCTCGGACTCCTGGGGGTACACGTAATACGGGGTACACGTAATACGTCGTCGATAAGGAATCGTAGAATATGAAGGACCGACGCCTTGACTTCCTTTGATTCCTTTAATTCCTTTAATTCCTTTAATTCCTTCAATTCCTTTAATTCTTCAAAGCCCCCCCCCTTTTCATCGATAATGAAGTGAAGCCGGGATTACGAAGAGGAAGAAGCCCTTAGGACAATGATTACGATTAAAAAAAAAGGGAGGCTTGGACGAGTGCTTGGAAGTCGTCACTCCGTGAATATCCCGGTGAATTATGACGGGGAATTATGAAACGAGAGACGTCTCTCTCTCTCTCTCTCTCTCTCTGTCTGTATGTCTCTCAACACCCCCCCATCCCCCCACCGCACGGCACCGTTGATAAGACTCGAGCTTTTTCCGCGGAATTTAATTATCTCGAGAACATTGCATCGGAAACAAGCCAAGTCGTGGGGGGGGGGAGGGGACATTAAATGTTGCCAAGTCGTAGTAAAAGTACTTTTAGTGCTAATAAAAGCGGCGCTTCAGCTGCAGCAGAGGTGTTTTATATAATATCGGTCGCAAGCAGAACCAGTCCAACAGACATTTCCAGCTTATTCATTAACGCGGTCTTACGCGACAAAGAGGTAGAAAAAAAAAAAAAAAGATAACGGCTATTGTATGCCAATGCAGCCGACCATTCCAAATAATCTAACGATTATCTAACGATACAAGGGAAAGAGCTTGCCCGTGCCCTCCCCACACCCCTTCGTGTTCCGTTACCCCGGAAATATCCATTGGACCAACGATCGTAAAAAAAAAAATAATACGTTATTCGATATATTGGACATTTACATGTAAATGGATAATATGGAAATGTCGTGTGACGCGTGCCGTTGTTGCCGTTGTCCAAGGGTTGTTAACGTAATAGCTAACGGGTATTTCATAAAAAGAAATCCCGGCTGCTGCTAAGCTAAGCTAAACTAGTTTTTACGAAGAGGAGCGGGTAATTGTTGCAATGACGGATAATTAAGCCGGATTCGTTCCCGAAACAGGTGTACGTCGCTACCTCGGGCAAATCTTACTTGGTCTTCGATGCCCGTGCCGGCCCCGCCTCCCCGCAGACGTTCCTACGTAACTCCATTTGTATCATGAGACCCGGGCAACTTTATTCCGGGAGCGATCAGTCCCGCTCAGCTTTGCTCCGGAGTAGTAGTCATTTTCAGGAAACTCGGCGCCAACTTGCTCTCCTATCCCTGCTAAAGCGTTGGAGGTGGGCAGAGAGAGAGAGAGAGAGAGAGAGAGAGAGCCTCGCTCAAGCCCTACTTAACGCGCGCTTTATATATATATGAAATTCGCGCCCCTCGTAATAAGCGCGGCGCAAGTTATGGATCTTTTAGTTTTATCATCGGGCCCGGAATAGGCGTGACACTAACAAAAAAGAAAGAAAAAGAAAGAAAAGACCATCTTTATGAGATAACGTCGTAAAATTATGATTATCGGCGCATCTCCGAAATAAAACTATTTAACTATATAAACGTCCGCGGGACACTTGGACCGCGATGAGGACGTTCACCGACAATGCCGATCGTCATTAGCTAAGAGAGCTTTGACCTTGAAAATTATAGGCCACTGCCCGTAAGCTCGTTGGCCATCGTCATTACCTTTACCATTGTGCATAAATAAATAAATAAATAAATAAAAAAAAAAAAAAAGAAAGCCGCTCTCCCGCGGGATTTAAAAACTTTCCGTAATCCGAATTACGAGATTTAAGTGCAGGACTAAAGTACCTCAAGTATTTCATTAGTTGACTTTAATTCGGATAAAAAAAAAAGGACGTGGTTTTACATGTGAATTCCTTGCCACCTGACGCAAGCCACCCGCTAAATACATAATACATACGCACAGAGACTGCGTGCACGTACACCTCGGCCCCTTTTACCTGGCTCACGTAACTCACTCACAATTAACATACGGTTTGCGAAGTTACAACAAGTCGCGGCTACGCTGTCACGAGATTCTAGTTTTTTTAAAAGAAAATGTTCAACCCCGTGATGATTATGGTCATTATAAAGGTGACAACGGATTCATTAAAGTTTCTTTTCTTACGTCATGCATACCGGAGGCGAAGGTTATTCACAAGTTAAACGAAGATCTTTCTTTGATACGTCTTTCTTTCTTTTTCTTTCTTTTTTTTATACGTAGCATACGTAATTTTGTACGGGAGAGAGTGAGAGAGATCATGGAAGCTGTTGGTGGTGATGGGTTCCCCGGACGGCCAAGTTCACCCGTAGCCCCGATTAATTAAACATCGGGGAAGTACCGAGTCGCATATCTAATAATTCCCTCCTCACCCTCCTCACCCTCGCCCACGATACCCGTCACCTGGCAATTTTCATAATTGAGCCGCAATTGGACTCGGCTCGGACGTGACAAGCTCGTACAATTGGCTCGCACGTTCACTCACTCCTCCTCACTCCTCCTCTGAAAACGATCGGCAGATGAGTGGTCAAAGTATTGACTTTGGCATTGCTTCGTTAAAAAAAAAAAAACAAAAAAAAAACGCAGACGTTAAACGCCTTCCCCGTAAGAGCCACTCGATTCCGAATAGTCCGTGGGGGGGTAATTGGGGTTTATCGGTTCAAGGGCTCGGGAAGGTAATGATAAAATTCAGCTCCGCGGTTTGGCTGAGGCTCGCTTCAGCCACTGCAGCAGTCGGGTATCGGCCGAAATAGGCCGGGGGGGGGGAGGGCGTACGCCCGATTAGTTAACGAAGCCCAGCCACGACCTACACTTACAAATAATAATAATAATAATTTACGCGTTTCGAGTAAGGGCCTCGATATCCCTCTGAAATCTCTTGACAGTCCGCCCGAACCCCCCCCCCCCATTGATTGGCTCAACCAACCCCAATCCATCATTGGATCACTTGTATTAACGATACACAAGCAACTTAGCTCGTACCTTCCCTCCCGAATCAAACGTCGCTTCAACTTCGATTAACCAATCTGGTCTTATTAATTTAATGAAAATAATCACCGCCATTACACTTTTATTACAGGTACTGCGCAGCCTTTACAATATTAAAAATCTCAAAGGGCTGTCGACGGAGACTGGAATCCTTCTACGAAGGTACGTCAATGCACGTCATACTTATCACTTGAGATAAATCGTAATTACCAACAATAATTAGAATTTATCATGCTTAAAGAAGAAAAGGTGGCCGGAAGTCGACCGGAAGGTCCGCCTCGGTGGTGGTGGTTGCGCGGGAGGGTAGGGGTAGGGGTCGGGGTGGCTGGTTGGCTGGCAAGGCCTTAATTTTATAAAGACACGGAGGGAATCCGTCGTCGCGGGGAATGAAAACTCGGACGGTTACACGAAACGAGAGACGAGCGCGGATTTATTTCCATTTATAGCTCGTGTCCGCATAATGCGCCCTCTCGCGTCCCCTCGACCCAGTCCCCTCTCCCTCCCGCCCCACATCTCATCGGGACGTCTCGGGGTGGGTGGGGTGGGGGTGGGGGGGACGCGAGATCCACGGCTGACTTTCCTAGTTGCCGGTGTTCAATTACCCGAGTCACCCCCCACCTCCACCCCCACCCCCAAAATAACCGACTTTACGAGGCCCGTCCGCCCATTCGTTTATATTTCCATGTCATCCTCGGCTCGAATGCTTATTAAGTCCTTGGCGAGGAAGAGCTCGCGAACCTCCACCCGTCCGAAATAACCCGAAGGTTAACTAGCTCCCGGTCCGAGTCAATCGACTTTACGGCTTATTTATCAGACTCGACTCGCTCGGGCGGAAATATTAATTACGTCAGTCTCACTTGGTAGCGAGCTGGGCTTTGTTTATGAAAACGGTGCTCATCGACCCCGACGAACTACCTCTCCCCTCCACTTCCTTCTCTCTCTCTCTCTCTCTCTGTCTCTCCCTCTCCCTCCCTCACCCTCTCTGCCCCGCCACCCACGCCACCCGCGCCACCCGCGCCCCCGTATCGAAATATGTATCGGGATACAGGCGTACGCTGGGGCGCGAGCGTAAGGGTCGGTAAGGGTGGTAGGGGGCGGATAAACGAGACTCGACAGTGAAAATATTACAAAAATCGGATTTCATTGTATATCCGAAACCCGAATCCGAATTACCGGATCGAGGTTATCCGGATTACGGCCTCTTCTGGATAAAAGCTTTTAATATTATTGTTTCGACGGGAAGTACACCCGAAACTCCGTATATAATTCAAATTTTCTAAGCTTCTGTTTCTATTTCTGTCCCCACCCCGCCCCACCTTTCGTTTCTGTTTCTGTTTTGATTGTTGTCGTGTCGGGGAATAATAATTCGGTACTTTTGACGTAATAAAACCGCGACGCGCGTACACGCATTATGCTCGCCGTAGTTGAACTATTTGACGGAGGCCAATTAATAACCCCCAATAACCCCCAATAACCCCAATAACCTGTCCGCAATAACGGTACGTAACGCAAGCTCCGCATACGTAATGGTATATCGAGGTATCCTTCGATATTGGTCCGGATTTGGTCCAGAGGCTGCCGAAGCTTCGCGATTCGACTAAAACCTGATCTTTTTATTCTAGATCGCCGGGCCGCGTTTATCATTATATTAATGAATTATAATTAAGATGATTTGCCGATTGTTAATGAATAAAGAGCGGCTCGAGGATGTTTTCAGGCTCGAGGGTGTGCGCCTGGTGCAGATCAGAGTCCGAGGAGTTTACCTCGCTGGCCTGCCAGAGTCCGGAGTCGAGCTTCGCAGGCATCGGCAGGTGGGAGCTCCTCAACTCCCTGGAGCTGAAGCACTGCCACGGGAAGTGGCTACCCGAGCCCTCCGGTGATACCTGGGACAACTGCACAGCCTCCGCGTGTCGCGGCAGACCGATCCTCGCCCTCCTCTGAGCGCCCATCCAAATAAATACCAACTCCTCGCCCACGCCCGATAACCCCCCACCCCGATAACCCCTCCCCGATAACCCCTCCCCGACAACCCGTTACTTGTCAGCGAAAGTATTGTATTGTACGACTCTAAGCTGCATGGCGATCGTTGTAAAAGATCTACGTGTCGCATCATGTCGCCTATATACGAGGCTTTTCCTCGCTTTAAGCATCGTCCGACACAACTGTTTTCACACTTACACCAATGCAAACAATACCCTTTCCGTACCACTAACCGTACTTATTGTAATCGCTACTACTAATACTTGCCGTCGCTGCTACTAATACTGTAACTGATATTGCTAATTGTAATTATAAGGAGGACGTTTGGGCGACTACCGCGATGCCAACAACGATACCAGCAATCCTGATAATAACAACAAGAATGATAAATGATAAATGATAAATGATAAATAATAAATAATAATAAATAATAATAATAACGAAGGATAACGATAAGTGCGTCGACGTAGCCTTATTTACTCTGTTACTATGCATCCTAATCCTAATGTTGATCGTACGCGCACGCGCTATGCCGCTTGCTCGATCGGCGCTTTTGCTTCTGCCCTTCGTGTTTGTTGGCGAATTTGTTGTTGCAGAAACGTCAAAGAGGCAATGGACTCCACCGCCACATCTGTCGGCCAATGCAATAAATATTTACAAAGCCGGCCTCTGCTGGGCCTCTGCTGGGCCTCTGCTGGGCCTCTGCTGGGCCTCCGCTTTACAAAAGTAAGCGGTACTTTAATGGCAAAGGACTGCTCGTCGTCGTCGTCGTCGTCGTCGTCGTTGTCGCGAGACGAGAAGAACGCATAGGATGAAAAAGGGCCAGCGGTGCTTTTATTTATCTAATTTATGGGGGTTGGGGGGGGCGAGGGGGGTGCAGTGTCTATCCCAGATGCTGCCGAGCTATTTCTTTTCGAAAGCTCTCGCGGACGAGGCGCTTCGTCCTTTTTATTCCGTGGGCTTTAAAGCTTCGCCTTTAAAGGTTTGTCGAGCAAGTACTTAGAGAGGCTACTCGTCCCTCCCCCAACCCCAATAACCCCAATAACCCCTCAAAGCTTCTTTACGGAACTTTTAAATCTTAACGCGAATTTAACACGGCTCCGAAGATTTATTTATCCGACCGCTTGTTCGCCGGATTTTTATGTTTACGTATACCATCCTTAGCTGCGGACTCCCGGCGACCCGGGTGAGAGCTTTACCGTTTTCCGGTTCTTGGCAGCGTCCGGGGTCAAATTAACCGGACGACCTCGTCGCCCACCTCCCTGCCAATGCTCGGAATTGGGGGTGGCGCGGTCTTAACCCGGTCCGACCCTGCAGCTTCGCCTCTTTCGGAATACGGAGCTTACGAGGGACAATGGTCTGCTTAATTATCCAGGAGAATAATATTTTAAAGGTCATCTCTCCCCAATAACCGTTGCAATCAAAATAAAGAGATAATCTCGAGGCAATTGTTTTTAGCTTAAGGGATTATTACGGGCATTGTACATGACGTATGCAAGGGTATACGTAGTTTTGCGTAAAAACCAAAAGGGGATCCTTTGCCTGGCCCCTTATCCCCTTATCCCCTTATCGCTGATTAGCAGATAATAAAACCGGACGGAATGGTGTTCGAATGGAGGATTTACCTTTTTTTTTTTTGTTATTTACCTTTTTATCCCATCGCTTCTGCGACAATCGAGAAAACATCTCTGCGAATAAACGCTCTCTTCCCTCTTATATTTATATTTATCGTTATAGTATATTGTTGTTAAGAGGTAATATTAATTTTTCCATATCGATATCCGCTAAGACTTGGGTTTGATTGATTAATTAATTAGTACTTGATCAATATCGACTTTGGCGTGGAATGGCCCGCCTCTTTAAATGTTATTGTTAACGATAACCGCTATCCTTATTGTTCATTTAATTATTTATTTCGATAATGTTTGTCGAATTGGATAAAAGTAACGTCTTGCGTTATTATAGCGAGAGAGAGAGAGAGAGAGTCGAGGTAAAAACAGGAAAATATAAAGAGATTAGCGGTCGCCGGCAGTTAAGGATAGCAAAGCCTTGGTTTTCCGTTTGGTGCGTGGTCGCGAGGATTCGCGTAGCGATTAGCTTAGACGTAGAAACGTGAATGTTGCGGTTAAAGCGAGTCGTCGGCTCTATCGGCTTTTAGCTTTTAATCTCGTGCACGGCCACAAGATCCCGCGCCGATGCCGTATAAATTCAGCCACGATCGCAGCCTTGTCCATTGTTCGGCGTCCAATTTGTCCGCTCTCGGCTTCCCACGTCGGCCCCCACCCCCCCGCACAAGGACAGATCGAGAATAGGAAGGTCACGATGAGCGGGAAGAATCTCTTGCTACTGTTCGACCGGCCCCACGAGCCGGTTTACGTGCCCAAGGGCAACAAGCAAGTTGTCTTGGACGTCCCGGAAAACTATTTGGTACACGACACGACACGTTCACTTAATTATTACCTAGATCTGCTCTGCTCCCGATCTTGTAATACTCGATTACCTGATAACGAGGACGGCCCCGTGACATAACGTCCGCTCGCCCATAGAACCTTATCCAGGGTAAATAGGGTAACGTCGTCATTTACAGCCAAAGCAGTACCAGCCAGTGGCGAAGGAGATATTCTCACGGGTCGGCACGTCGACGGCAACGACCTCCATACCGATCAAGCAGATCGCCATCCCCGATTTGAGCCTGCCCTTATCACTGGGCCGTCGCGATGGCTTCTCCCTCTTCATACCGGCCCATCACGAAATGGCCGACCGACTCGTCGAGATCTTCCTCGGTACGCATCATCCCGACTTTTCTAATCCCGATATGTTAATTGTCACAGTAATTATATACCTCGATTGCCATGATTAAGGGATGCGGACCGTCGAGGATCTATTGTCCCTCGCGGCCTATTGCCGCGATCGAATAAACTCCCAAATGTTCGTCTACGCGCTGTCGGTCGCCATCTTGCATCGGCCGGACACGAAGGATCTGCCGATCCCGCAACTGAGCGAAATCTTCCCCGACAAGTACATGGACAGCTCCGTCTTCCATCGTGCCAAGGAGGAGGCCAACATCATGCCCATTGGTTCACGGGTACGTGTTCACCCGCACCATACGCGTCCCCGCGCATTAAATCCCCGAGCATTTTTCGTAAGTGCCGCGTGGCTTTACGATTGCGCGATAATTTAATGCGCGGGGACGCGTACGGTGACGTATGTCCCAGGTCGCTGTCACGTGACTCGGGCTCCCACCGAGTCAATGGCTTCGTCGAATTCTAATGAAATACAGCGCGAATACGAGCGTCTTCCGTAGATCCCGATCGAGATCCCGCTGGATTTCACGGCTACGGATGCCGATCCGGAGCACCGGGTCGCCTATTTCCGCGAGGATATTGGCGTGAATCTCCATCACTGGCACTGGCACCTGGTCTATCCGTTCTCCGGGCCATCGGTCGTCGTCAACAAGGACAGGCGGGGCGAGCTCTTCTACTACATGCACCATCAGATAATGGCCAGGTAGCTTTGCGTCTCACTTTATTTATCCGGGAGATATTGACGGCAAGGTCACCCCGGGGGCGCAGATACAACACCGAGCGGTTCTGCAACAATTTGCCACGTGTTCGCCGCCTGACGAATCTCCGCGACCCCATCCCCGAGGCCTACTTCCCGAAGCTCGACCAGAACGTGGCCGGCCGTTCCTGGCCGGCCCGCCCGGCCAACTTCATGCTCGCCGACGTGGACCGGAAGGCCGATCAGCTGAAAGTCGACCTCGCGGAGCTGGAGCGTTTCAGGGACCGGATCTACGAGGCCATCCACACGCGCTCGGTACGGAACAACTCCGGTGGCTCGGTGCAGCTCGACGAGCAGACGGGCATCGACGTGCTCGGCAACATAGTCGAGGCCAGCATCCTCAGCCCGAACCACACGTTTTACGGGGATCTGCACAACTTTGGTCATCTCCTCATAGCTTACTGCCACGATCCCGACCATCGCTACCTGGTAAGCCCCGAGTGGGATCGAGTGGGAGCTCGAGCTCCGCACTTCTCTCTACTCACACCGGCCTCGGCTTACCTCTTTAACAGGAGTCCTTCGCCATTATGGGCGACTCGACAACTGCCATGAGGGACCCGGTATTCTACAGATGGCACGCCTTCATCGACAGCATCTTCACCGAGTACAAGGACAGCCTGCCGTCGTATACGAGCCAGCAGGTGAGCCACGCGTGGCCCCATCGCAGTCTGGTGAAGCTGTAGTTCGAACAACGGACTCAAGCCCGGTCATTGTTAATTACAGCTGGTCTTCCCGGGCGTGAGCGTAACGAGCGTACGCGTGAATACCCCGGGAGCGAGCGCCAATACTCTCAACAGCCATTGGACGAAGAGCGACATCGATCTGTCGCGGGGCCTCGACTTTACGCCCCGAGGGTCGATTTTCGCTCGGATCCAGCATCTCAATCACGACTTTTACACGTACAGCGTCAACGTTAATAATTCGAATAATCGGGATGTCGTAGGTACCGTTCGTATATTCATTGCCCCGAAGTACGACGAGACCGGACGGGCATTAACATTCAACGATCAGAGGCTGCTCATGATTGAAATGGATAAGTTCACCGCAACACGTATGACTTATACATAAAAATTATATCATAGAATAATCTTCGTCTCTCTTCGTCATTCATCTCGTCCATCGTCCATCGTATAAACCGATTGTAACGACATCAACGACAAGCTGAGACCAGAGAGAGAGAGAGAGAGAGAGAGACAAGAAAAGATAAATCCATTAAACCCTAAGCTCGTGATATCGAAATCATCGGTTTATATCGTAACTGTATTCCCATCTTTCTCTTTTCTTTCATTTTTTTTCTTCTTTTTCTTTTTCTTTTATTGAATATACATGTGTATGTGTATATATATACGTATGCACGTATGCACGTATGTACGTACGTATGTATTTATGTGTATGTTGTATGTATATGTATGTATGGATATACGACAGTGACGAGAGGGCAGAATGTAATTACTCGTAACTCGGTCGAGTCGGCCTTGACTATTCCATTCGAAGCGACGTTCCGCAACGTCGACGAGAACAGGCCAGACGCGGGCGATTTCCAGAGCTTCGATCAATTTAATTACTGCGGCTGCGGCTGGCCCCAGCACATGCTCGTGCCCAAGGGCACGAAACCAGGCTTCCCCATGGAAATGTTTGTCATGATCTCTAATTACGACTTGGATAAGGTAATAATACTGCTTTCGAGATTCGTTATGGCGGTTATTGGGGTTATTGGGGGTTATTGGGGGTTATTGGGGGTTATTGGGGGTCAAGACAAATTAAGACACAAAGTCTTAAATGGCCGAGAGGATCTGTAAAGCCTGGATCTTTTAAAAATCCATCGCAGGTTAATCAGGTGGAGCCCAACGGTTGCCGTGACGGGGTCAGCTTCTGCGGACTGAGAGGCTTGAAGTACCCGGACGCCCGGTCCATGGGCTTCCCCTTCGACCGCGTACCCGGTGTCGGCGTCAACTCCCTCCAAGACTTTATGACCCCGAACATGGCCCGTCAGGATATAACCGTTCGATTCTCCGACATCATTAAGGCTCGACAGAAATGTAAGAATACCAGCCTCGGAGCCTTTTACACCTACTTTTCAGCAAATCAACATTAAACAAACCTTATTTCTTTTTACAGAAAACACTTTTACCTCACAAGTCTACCACACCACACCGCAACACACCGCACCACACCACACGGCAACACAGCACACCACAGCACACGACAGCACACGACAACACACAGCACACACAACACACCACACCACACCACAGCACACGACAGCACACGACACTATAATACTACCCAATACACTATATTAAATGTAAACATATATGCATAAACTTGTGTATCTCCTTTACGTACAATATATATATATATCAATATATATCAATATATATATGAATATTAATATACATTTCCAAATGGAATGTGACAATAAAACTTATTAATATAACATGTACACGCGTTGAATAATTATATAAATACAGACAAATGCAATGAGAAAATCAGTACTGCGTTTTCATTTTACACGCCCCGCACATCCAATATCCTAATTCTTAATTTCCCTTTCCTCCCCCCCCCCCCAACTCACCGTCGCTGCAAAGCAATTATAAACGAAATTTAATACTGAGATATTACCCGGAGCGCGAGATAATTTATACGCCTCGTGTTTAAAGATAAAGAAGTCTGGCGTTTACGTGTAATGTACTTACCCTCAAATGGTTCTCGAGTCTCCGTCTCCGCTCATGTTTAGAAATTATTAAGGAAAATGCGGGAAAAGTAAGGGGGTACAGACTCTGCGGATTAATAAGAGTGTTCGCGGGGAGCGGAAGTCGAGCTCAGTACTCAGCAATGAGCTTTTCCCGATCGAAAAATGCCGCACGAAATGCCACGTACAACGTAGACGAAAGTAAGTAATTAGAAAAGCGCGTAAGTTTTATGGATTTTTAATTGACTACGTGAGCGGAGGGGGGCGGGGGTAGCTAATTATTATAAAGAATTTATAATATTCAAAACTTAATGAATAACGGATTGACTTGTTCGCCGGGTACATTAAATTTATATGAACAATAACGCATGATATATTTATTACATAGGGCTTTTCTATTAGTGTTCAGGATGGACGGGATATTGGGGGAGATCATCTCAAACTCGATATTTCTTTGTTTTAAAAGTCTTTATTTTAATGATCGGAAGGTATAACTGAAAAAAGAGTAGGCGAGAAAAAGGGGGCCCGAGTCCCCGACCTTCTCTCCTTTTATGGTCACTTTCCCCGCCGATCTAATTGGCCGGGAAAATTCGTAGAGGGGCAGAGGGGGTCGCGGCTTCGATGTCCCGCATGTGGCGAACATGCCTCATCGTCCTCGGGCCCATAGCAGGCTTCGAGCCCCTGCGGCTACATCCTTTTGACAATTTGTCGGTTTTTTCTTATCCGAGGTCTCGTCCTACAGTAATTTACTGACGCCTAAACACGATTATCGTGCCGTCGTTTCGTATTTTAAACTCTTATTTGTGTATTTATATTCTGAACGCCTCGTACGGTCGTTCCTTTAAAATCAATAAATTTCGCCATAAATCGTTAATGTTATTCCTAACTATACGACGACGCAATATCATATTTATTTATTCATTATGCCTACGCGGACCGTAACAATTACAATCAATGACAACGTAGCTGTATTCGTCGTCGTCTTAGTCGTCTTAGTCGTCTTAGTCGTCGTCATGTGGTATATACGAGTCAGTACGTTTTGTATCCCTGATATCAATTGCAAAGCTTAGAATTAACAAGAATGACAAAGTGAGAGCATCGGGGATGACTTCGAGTGCTTATCTCTTGTTGGCCTAACTCCTTTTAAAAATACGTTCTATTGCTGAGAGAAAGGAAAGGGGATGACTGACCGGAAGCTATAAACGCTCGTATTTATCGTAATAACGATATGGTTTCGGATAATTATTGACTACTCGAGCCCAAGTGAGCCGTGAGCCGAAGTGACGTGTCACGTCGTCTACGACTTTACGTCAATTACGCCGCTTCTAATAATGCTCTAATATATTTCTATGTTGCAATATATAATGCGTATAATGCTCGGCCCCTAAGCGTCAGAGTTTCAAATTGCCTAATTTAACGTTCCCAATGGTCCCGATGTCAGCTGCGGTATTTTTATTTCTTTTTATTGGCCCGACGTTATTGTTGTTCGCGCAAGTTTTACCGTCGGTCGGTAAAACGAATAATTTCCTCGGTGACATTCTATATATGGCATTCCTTGTATACCAATTTCTCGAAAATCTTCAATTAGAATTCCATCACCACGAATCCCCCATGAATCCCCCACGAACAACTACGCATGGATTAAGTAACAGGATATGGTGGAGGAAAGAAAGAAAGCACGTGACATTGTCAGGACGAAGGAAGTTATGAAACGTCGAAGTTAGCTCCAGTGAATAATTATAATGATAATTGTGACGATAGAATGTGAGGCGCGTTGTATTGTTATAGTCGTTATCGAAGCGATTCAAAGTCGAAAACAGGAAGGGATGAAGAGCTTGGGAATAATTTGGATACTGGCCGGGCCAATGGGGCGACGCCGTTGCACGTGAATTAAAAAACGTTCCCATGTCGAAGCGGGCGCGCGCGCGCGCGCGATATCACGGGAATTCTGCGGCTTGGCGAAGATGCTGGCCGATCCAGGGGCCTCGTATCTGTCCGAGTGACCGCAAAGGATCCTGTGACAATGAAGTATAAATGCCGAAAGAGCGAGAAGGGTCCGAAGTTCATTTGACGGCACTGACTTGGTTCGTCACCGGGCCAAACGTCTCTCGCCAACTTAAGACAACCAAAGTACGTTACGTTACGTTACGTTACATAAAAATTTTAACGACATCGTAATAATCTTAGCCCCTTTGTTTATTTTAAGTTTTACCTTTCTTCTGACAGAGAATCGGCAAGATGGAGAAGAACCTTTTGCTACTGTTCGACCGGCCCCACGAGCCCATTTACGTGCCCAAGGGCGAGGACAAAGTCAGCTTCGACGTTCCCTCGAACTATCTGGTAAAGCTATTACTGCACTGGCTATGTGCGCTCAGATATAAGGCCCATTTCCCGTCCTGCTCTCGATACTCAAAACGAACACGCCCATTGTTAATTTCGTGTGCTTGCAGAACAATAGATACCAGCCAATGGCCGAGGGGATCCTGAGCCGGTTTAGCGACCAGTCCAAGTCGTCCGTGCCCATCAAGCAAATCACCATCCCCGATCTCAGCCTGCCCCTGTCCCTGAGCCGTCGTGATAATTTCTCCCTCTTCATACCGTCGCACAGAAAAATGTCCGGCCAACTCACCGAACTGTTCATGGGTACGAGGTATTCCTTATCCTAATGCCTCCTAAGCTAATTCGCTCCCACCCCCCCCCTGGCTCTGTAAAACAATTAACGGCTAAGAGTCGCCGTCGTGACGTTGGATTGTTGTCCAGGTATGCGTACCGTCGAGGATCTGCTGTCCTTTGCCGCCTACTGTCGCGATCGAATGAACGCCCAAATGTTCGTCTACGCCCTGTCGGTCGCCATCTTGCATCGGCCGGACACGAAAAACCTCCCGATACCCCAGCTCTGCGCCATCTTTCCCGACAAGTACATTGACGGCTCCGTCTTCCATCGTGCCAAGGAGGAGGCCAACGTCCTGCCCACCGGATCGCGGGTGAGTGTGCGTGAGCGTGTGCGAGAGAGCGCGCGTCCGTACTAAAATTCAACTCTCTCTCTCTCTCTCTCTCTGTCTCTATAAGACTCCGATCGAGATCCCGCTGGAGCTGACGGCGACGGACGCGGATACGGAGCACCGGGTCGCCTATTGGCGCGAAGACATCGGGATCAATCTCCATCATTGGCATTGGCACCTGGTCTATCCGTTCGAAGGGCCATCGGTCGCTGTCAATAAGGACAGGCGGGGCGAGCTCTTCTACTACATGCACCATCAGATCATGGCCAGGTAATGGAGTAAGAGGTTGATCGGTCGCGCGACAAAAACGTATCCGCCCGTCACGTTCTGCTACGCCGTAGATACAATACCGAGAGATTTTGCAATAACTTGCCCCGGACGCGTCGTCTGATGAACTTCCGCGACCCCATCCCCGAGGCCTACTTCCCCAAGCTCGACCAGATGGTGGCCGGCCGTTCCTGGCCGGCCCGCCCGGCCGGGTTCACGCTCTCCGACATAGACCGCTCGGTCGATCGGCTGAGATTCGATCTGTCGGACCTGGAGCGCTACAGGGACCGGATCATCGAGGCGATACACACACAGTCGGTGCGCACCGAGCAGGGCGCTATCCTCCCGCTGGACGAGCAGACGGGCATCGACGTGCTCGGCAACGTGATCGAGGCCAGCATCCTCAGCCCGAGTAGAACGTATTACGGGGATCTGCACAATCTCGGCCACGTCGCCATCTCCTTCTGCCACGATCCCGACAACCGTTACTTGGTATTCTCCCTATCATTCGCCCCACTCCCCTCTCGTACTTATATATATATATATATATATTTCTCTCTCTTCTCATTACTAATCGGTTCATCTAATGGCACGTTCATCAGGAGAATTTCGGAGTGATGGGCGACTCGACAACTGCCATGAGGGACCCGGTATTCTACAGATGGCACGCCTTCATCGACAGCATCTTCTCGCAGTTCAAGGACAGCCTGCCGCCGTATACGAGCCAGCAGGTGAGCGCTGATCGCCATACGTATATCGATATTGTTGAACGCTAATCGTTATCCCAATGCCACGCAGCTCGTATTCCCGGGAATATCGGTAACGGATTGTCGGGTCAGCAGCCCGGGCTCGGATCCCAACGTCCTGAGCTGCCACTGGATGAAGAGCGACATCGATCTATCCCGTGGCCTGGACTTCACACCCCGCGGCTCCATCATGGCCCGCATTCAGCATCTGAATCACAACGAGTTCTCCTACGTGGTATCCGTGACCAACGGCAATAGTCGGGAAGTGACCGGCAACGTCAGGATATTTATAGCCCCGAAGTACGACGAGACCGGGCACCATCTCAGCTTCAACGACCAGAGGAAGCTCATGATCGAGATGGACAAGTTCGCCGTTAAATGCAAGTCCTCGCCATCCCCGATCCTCCTTTAGCCTTATACCCATAATACGGATAAAACCTGTATTATCGACGAATTCGTCTTTTGGATTTGGTATTTTCAGTAGGACGAGGTCCGAACGTGATAACGAGGAAGTCGGTCGAGTCGACGGTCACCATACCGTTCGAGGCGACCTTCCGTAACTTGGACCGGAACCGACCCTCCGATCAGGATCTTCAGAGCTTTGATGAATTCAATTTCTGCGGCTGCGGCTGGCCCCAGCACATGCTCGTGCCCAAGGGCACGAAACCAGGCTTCCCCATGGATCTCTTTGTCATGATCACGAACTACGACTTGGATAAGGTAAGCTGACGCCTTTGTCACGTGGTCTCTGCCCCCAATAACCTGTATTTATATTTATATTGAAATAAATGGGGACAACAAACAAAATGTAAGGTGGATCAGAGGGAGCCGAGCGGCTGTCGGGACGGGGTCGCCTTCTGCGGATTAAGGGACTCGAAGTACCCGGACCTGCGCCCTATGGGATTCCCCTTTGATCGGATGGGCCAGAGGTCAGTGGCGTTGCTCAAGGACTTCGTCACCCCGAACATGAAGGTTCAGCAGATCAGCGTTAAATTCGTCGACGTTATAAAAACCTAATGTCCATCGAGATATGCTAATGATCCTAATGCCGCTAAAGTTAAGGAAACTGTGTAACCGTTAAAATAAATTTCTCTTATGGCACGTATGGCGTTGTCGTTTCTTCAGCTCGAACCTTCTTTACCTTTGTATTTACGCTGCCAATAATGAATTTGCTCGAAGAGTCGAGGGACGTAAGATTTTATTTTAAGAGAAGAAAAAGGAAACGTCACGAGACTAACGAGAATTATATTCTTTGTCGCATTCCCCGTTTTGCTTTATCTCCTCAAACTTCGCCGATGTATTTATTTATTTATTTATTTATTTATTTACTCGGGTACAGCAGTGCCACGCGTGTATAGGAGATGCGTAAACGTGATTCAACATAGAGAGTCGAGGGATTCCGTTCTGCGTTTCTTATTGGTCTCGCGCGATACGCGCATTGGGAGGAAAGGGACCGGAGATAACGGGGTTATTGGACAAGCGACTCCTTTGACATCATTATACGCTTAAGATAGGTAACTCCCGTACCCTCCGACCCTCCATTCCCCCGTCCCACCCTGCAATTAGATCCAAGATCCATTGGGAGGGTTAAGGGGCCGAGCTGAGAAATGAAAATGCATAGTGACGCGTAATTCGGATGCAAAGGATCGAACTTACTTTCAAATTCCATTTGCATTCCATTGGAATGAACTGATGGAACGGCGTATGGAGCCAAGCAAGTAAGGAATTAAGCTTTTGAATTATAAAACAAGATGATAAGGCAACGTGGTCCGTGTCCATGTTGCATTGTATTGTCGATCCGGCTCCGAGGACTTGGAGGAGTTTTGGCTCCCTCGGACAATAAAAAAAAAGCCATACCTCGCTATTACCCCCTCCCCCTCTCTGTATCCTCAATGGGAGCACCGTCTCGTAACGGGTAATTCGATTCGAGCCCAAACCAAATAACCCTTTCTTCTCCCTCGAGGCCACGAGACGTAGCGGGATTTTTATTGCCACGACGAGACAGGTGACTTTATGCCGAGAGAGAGAGAGAGAGAGAGAGAGAGAGTTTCTTAACTTGCCGTATTTTTATTAAAAATTATTATAAATTATTGTCGACTTTCATGAGAAATATGTCGAAGGGCTCCCGGATAATCTCGGATAGACGATCGATAGCCCATGTATCGACGTCCCGTCCTTGGCTATTGGCTTTTGACCGCCAAGGGCAGCGGCGGCACTAGTCCTCGGCCCTTTATCGACCATCCAACTTACTTCGGCGAGCTTCGAAAACCGACGGAATAATTAAAGCGTCCCGCGATGTTCCGGGATCCCTCGGTCTCGCCGCTAAGGAAATTTAAAAATCCCCCCCCCCCGTTCCGGTGTTCGTAGCCTCGAGGCTTTACATTTTACGGCCTCGTTCACCACGGCCCTATCTCCTCACGGTTTTTTTTTATAACTCTTTCTTCTTCTTCTTCTACTTCTTCTTCTTCTTCTTTTTTTTTGTTTTTTTACAATCGACTGGCATTTACGAGAAGTCGAGGAGGAAAGGACTCTTCCCTACTTTTCCCTACTTTTACCTACTTTTACCTACTTTTCCCTGCTTTTACCATCTTTCTCTGTAGTCGTTCAATTACATTTCAACAACAGTATGAGCCCAATGCTAAGCCAATGGATACGTTGCAAGCGTTATTTATTTATGGATCATTCGCAACCCCTTCTCGGCTGCAAAGTCGCGTAAACTCCCTTACTTCCACGCGGTCCACCCTCGTTTTCCCCAAATTTAACTAATTAACGTTCGCCTTTCGGGGGAGGGGGGGAGGGGAGTCGTTATATATCTGTGGGTAATAAATAAAGTAATCCATTTACATTTGATGATTCGTACTTACTGACGTTTGGACTTAATGTGGACGAGGATTGTCGGGCATCGCCAGCCCGTGGCATGGGCTTGGATTGCTCTGTCCGACCAATGCCATGGATCGCCGACTTATGCGGACGGAGCAATCCGAGGACGGCTGCCGAGACGCGGAGATTCCTTTGATTGCGGCGCCATTAATCAGTCGGTCATTTTCAAATCCATTGGCGAATTATATGGTTCATGGCATCGAGTTCGATTAATCGATTCGTGATTTATAACGAACAGACGAGCCGCCTGTATTTCATGGGACGGGGGCGGGGGGAGCGGAGCGGGGTGGAGCATCGCCCTTACCCAACCAAGAGCCCACTTAGACCCAAGATGTATTTCTAATGATCTTCGAGCCGAGGTAATTTCGCTGCTGGCGCAGCATCCGCATCGGGGGGAAATGAATATCCTCGAATCGTACGCAGTCGAATTTCATCGATTTCCACGTGAACTCGCGTTAGAAGGAGACGTTAGAAGGAAACGTCGTCACTAGACGTTTCCGTCTGACATCAATGGCCTGAACAATATATAAAGGGACACGATCGTCGAACGTACGTGCACGCACGACGGTACAACAATTACGATAAATTTAAAAGTCCAAGACTAATAAGAATATCACGGTTAAGGGCACAAATGCTCTCCTCTCCTCTCCTCTCCTCTCCTCTATCGCTTTCCCATAAGTAAAAGCTACGTTACTTCCACGCAATTTCCTCTGATTTCTTTCAATACTATAAACTATAAACTTTTGCTCATTTTTCACGTAGAGTTCCGGCGTCCTCTCCCCCCCCCCCTCTCTCTCTCAGTCCATTTCCATTTCCGAATTCGTCTTCCGTGTCCTAACGGGGAGATTCTTTGTCTTCTCTTGCTTTATCGCGAGTGGCTAATTCTAAGGAAGGCCAAGTCGAGACAAATAGCGAAATATCGTATTATGACGTTCGGTGGAGTTTTTCCAATTTTTCCAAAGCCACGGTTCGCTTTGGAATTCTGCAATTACGTTACTCTGCCGATGAACCCTTTCAGACGCGCACATTTTAAGCATCGGTTCGTAGTCACCAGTCAGTCAGGCATCATCGGCGGTCCATCGAAGTGAGGATATGGAGATATTTAAAAAAGAAAATTTACAACCCGAGCACGTAAACTTGTTTTTATATTTATTTATTTATTTCTTTATTTCTTTTTTTTATTTATTTAACGAATCACGAATATGTTGAGAGTTCGACGTTGCGTTAGTGGGTAAAAAAAAAAAAAATTATAATAAATTTCATACGGAGCGCAGGTACATCGAAGAAAAGGTATGAATAATTTATTATTAATTCCCGTGGAATAGCAAAAGATTTTTTTTTTTTATACAATACAAACGCTTCTGTTGTGTGTTTTTTTTTTGTTGCGCGAAACGTTCTGGTTTGGTATGCGCTAAAATTTAATAAACCCGACCTGCTTTCAAGCTCATCCCTATTACATGAGATCCCTTAAGCGCACGTTTATCGATACTTTTTACGTAAAACATCGGGATGCGCACGGCGCGATAACAAATGCCCCCTTTTTTCAATACAAACCCTTTGTCCAATTGTTTACGATAAAATTAAAAAATCACACCGCAACGCCGGCTTTTAATTTCCGTTACGCTCAACTTGGTTGGAATTTCGACTGTCAATCAAATCAAACTGTTTTGGGGAATCGATTTCTGGTCGGCTCAGCGTTGCCACGCGGGATCGCGACAGGGACTGTTCGTTAAGAACATACGGAGACACGAGCTAAATTAATTACTGGTAATTAATCATTAAGTGGATCGGGAGGAAAAGAGTACGCGAATGGCAAATGTCTCATCAGATTATAATTGCCATTGATTGACTCGGTTCTTTAAAACAATCGAACGCGCAATTAAATCTGCTTCAAAAAGTATGTAAATGCCCTTCCCTCCCTCCCCCCCCCCACCCGATTCGTAGATCTAATTGCAGTGTTTTATTATGTCCTTAAACAAATTACAAAATAAATTACGTGCAATCTGTTTTGTCCCCTCCTACTCGCCCCCCCTCACTCACTGCCCCGTGCTCGCTAATTTTACGGGAAAAGAGAAAGAGAAATCAGTTCGTGTTTCGTTGCAATGAGATTATTGAGATGACGAATTTTTATATAATTAATAAATTAGCGTTTAAGGGCTTCCTTGTAGTTAGTCTATGTTTATTAAATTGATTGTACATTCCGTAGAGTACGTAAGCCAAGTAAAGTCCCTTCGGGAAGCGCGACTCGGCAGCGGATAACTATTATAAATAAATACATGGGATTGGAATCGCCCCGGTCAATGAGAAGGCGACTTTTTAGTATTATTATTACGGGGGAGGGTAGGAGGAGGAGGGGGAGGAGGAGACATTGGTATGCAGATCGAAGTGCTCATTCAACAACCTAATGCTCGGATCGAAAGAAGAGCGGAAATTTAAATGAGCTAATTTCGCCTCCAGGATAAAACAAACGTTTATTTGAAACTGCGAGTCTTTAGAGAGAGAGGAGGGGAGGAAGGGAGAGGGAGTTCGCGCCGAAGGAAAAAAAAAAAAAAAACGTCGATAGAGGACGTAGTTTTAAGTAGAGGGGATAGCAAGGGAATGAGAAACGTTATCTCGAGCGGCAAAGGCGGCCATTCCTTTCCTGGAAATACGGCGATGGAATCGCGAGATTGGAAAGAGCCAAAGCCAAATGCCGTGATCCAGCAATGTCTCTTCCATATCCGACGCGTCCGGACGCGTCCGGACGTGGTGCGCCCCCCGTAGGAAGCCAACGCCGAGGGACCTTGTTATTAATTAGCTATTTGCCTCTACGTCCGTCGTAATTATATCCCTTTCTCGCGCGGTATCGCGACGATAGGCAGACGAGCCATCATTCCGTTCGGCTCTTGGCACTGTTACGACAACGCGTCCCCTCCCCCCACCCTCGAACCGTTCTACCTCGAATTTTCCTTAAAATCTCCTCCCCTTACTCTTCCCAATATCGGACATATCATCGTAACGACCCCACGTAACCGCAAATACTCGGCCCCGATTCCGATCTCCTAAGCTCATTGACATTTACCTAACAATTCAACAAATCATACGGATTAGGATAATAATAGGCAATAATAACAATAACGATAATGATAACGATGATAATGATCGTCGTGAATGGCAGAGGAGTGGAGGCGTAAGTAAGTCGTAGGCATAGTTACCAATAAATATATATATATATATATATATATATATAATATATATAAGTGCACGGTCGGAGCACTTGGGTATTATCTAGAAATAATTAATGAGGGAGGGGAAGGGAAGAAGGGAGCGTTGTTCTCACTCGTCCGTTGATTAATTCAAACAGCGATGCGTAAGTACGGGCTAAAAAATTCTCGTTTCGAAATGTCTTAACTCGGTTTTGATTATTCTCACGCGTTGTTTATAACAATTTATTACCAAGTACGTAAATATATATATATATATATATATACTATAAATCATTGCCCATTTATTTATTTTTACGTGCTGCTACGTATTTATATAGTCGTAGGTAGATGTTTTGCCGGCAAGGGGCTGTTATAATTAATACCCGTTGGAGAAGATCGTTCAAGTATAATTTTTAGAAATAACGCTGAAAGCCATTTTCTCTTTGGCTTATAAAACAATTGGATTTTTTTTTTTTTCGAGGTTTTCCCGACTGAGCGACAAAAACGTAGAGCATAGAAGGGATAGGAGAGATAGAGAGAGAGATAGAACCAAGTAAAATGAATACGTAGGCTAATTTTGTTTTAATTGCCCCTCCTCCTCCTAATCCTCCTCCTCCACCTCATCCTCCCCCTAAAGTACTTAAATGTAAAGATATTGCGAGATGATTTGAATTTAATTTCTAGTTTAAATTCTCATTTATTCTGTAATAACGAGCAAAATATGTAAAT
The DNA here is from genome assembly GCA_018883505.1 of Ceratosolen fusciceps. Lineage (NCBI taxonomy): Eukaryota > Metazoa > Arthropoda > Insecta > Hymenoptera > Agaonidae > Ceratosolen > Ceratosolen fusciceps. Next base: position 5,440,634 of record RCIC01000011.1, read on the forward strand.
TTACTAAGAAATTTATTAGCATTCTCATGAATAATATCGATCACTTTTTTAAATATTAATTAAATGCAACATTCGTTGGGAAAAGTATACGTAAGTATATTATTAAATCCTTACGATGTTGCATGCAAGTATTTATTTTACGCTAATTGTCCAATTGCAGCGAGTCTCGGCCAATTTCTAATGCTCGATATTCGTAAACTGCGAGGGGGAAATGTCGCTCAACGAAGTCGAACGAAGGTGGCTCGGCTCGGCTCGGCTCGGCTCGGCTCGGCTCCTCGCCCTTCAAGATCTCACGCGCACAACGTTCTCGACTCATTCGCTCATCATCATCATCATTATTATTGTCGTCGTTGTCGTCGTTGTCGTCGTCATGTATATATTTGCTATGGTCGCTCGGAGGCGTAGGCGTCCGATAAAGCACCTGAAATTCATATATAATATATAGAAGCGCGGCCCGGGCGTCGATCAAATTCTATTGGATTTTTAAAATAAACAAGAGGAGCGAAACGTTTCGATATTCGGGAGCGGAGAGGTTACGTTTTATGAAACGCAAACATTTTAAGTAAAGTATTTTATTATGTACGACTAATGGTATTTTAATAAATCCCCAATAACCCCAATAACCCGCGCAGAACGGCATTACGATATAATCGTTACCGTGGCATGGCGAACGAATGCAATCCAATTGACACGGATGGGAAATAAATACAAAGAAAAAAATAAAATAATAAAACGAATAAAAGGATGAAGAGAACCGGGGTTATTGATTTTCAATAAAGAAAAATTCCATTTGCCCCGCACGATTAGCGGATTTATATATAGTAAATTCGGTGTTGATAGTGTTAACAATAACGGGGGCAGTCTATGGGGCAGGAGCCCCGTAGTAAAATATGTCTGTGTCCATGGGGTTGGATGCCAGTCCATTTAAATTTAGATTGACGAATTATTATACCGAAGGCGCCGAGGCTCGGCGATACTCTGCTTTTTTATTTACTTACGATGATTAACGAGCGGACGTAATTCAATAAGATTCTCGAGCATGAAGTTATTAGGCGGAACTTTATCATCATTATCATCATTATTATCATTATTATCATTATTATTATTATTATTCGACATGCCCGTAGACGTAGACGTCGCACCGAGTCCCAATAAAAAAAAAAACCTCCTACCACTACGCGTACGTACAAGGAGATCTGGGATGAGCAGGACCACGTGATTGTAAAAATCGAGCCGCCGGAGGCTGCGACTCGTAAAAACTCGATTCGCGTGTCCCAAAGTGCATCCCGTTCTCTCATAAAATGTGTTCTCTTATTCCTGTCACGTGCCTACCTCCCACCCCCCTCCCCTCCCCCCATCGCCAGCCGCTCTCAGGCACGTAAGTGCGTGGATGATTTTTTTGTTTTCCCCCGTGGAATTTTATCCGTACGGCGACCCTATTATTCTCTACGATCTACCTCTCTCCCTCCCTCCCACCCTCTAATCCGTAATATCTATCGTATCGTTTAGAAGTATCGCTAGAAAGTAGATGATCGGCCTCTCCTTTCCGGAAAGTAAAAGTCCGCATATCTAATCCACTCGATATTTACTATATATATATATATATAGTCCACTGAAAACACAATACTTACGCGTTTAATGGCCATCTTATCGTCGCACACAGAAGATGAGTCTTGTATAATATTCACGTCTTGACGTATCCGCGATGTCAATGTCGACTCGGCTCCTCTTACCTCTTAACAACATTCCTCGTACTACGTCTCATCTCGGCCATCTTTACGCACAGGGCATTTTTATCCCGCGCTGTCCTAGCACGCACGGCTCGCTTTATTTAGCCAGGCAACGGAGCTGAAAAGGATTCTCCTCTCTCTCTCTCTTATATCTCGTGGGTAATTATTATTATTATTATTATTATAATAAAAGCCGATAACGGGATAATTACGTGGCAAGTGTAAGGAAATCGAGTCGAGTCTTGCAGGTTTACGTAAACAGGAGGATCGTTGGCCTATCTATTTTTAATAGGGGGTTCGGCTTTCTTGTGAAAGCGCTTACAAATTTCCTCGGATTCGTGGCCGGAATCGTGGAAAATTGGGGGGGGGGAAACATTTACCGGCCGAGTCGAAGCTCAAATCACGATCGGCTACTACTCGCTGCTTACAATCGATATCTAGCGCAACAAAGAGCCGCCATCGAGACTATCCGCTTTGTCATTCATCGATTGGATCATCGATTGGATCATCGATTGGATCATCGATTGGACGGCCGCCGGAATCCAGACTTTTATTTACACCGGGAAAGATGTTGTGAGGCTAGATCGGGATTTAAGTGGAGGAACAATTTATAACGGGCTGTCCTACCTGTCTTTGATGCTCGGAGCTATTCTCATACCCTCGTACCCCTCACCCTCCCCCCCCCCAGCTTACAGAGTCTAACGGAGTTAGACCCGACCCGGTGAACGCACTATTGCGTTTCCACGTATTTCGCTGAAACTGACGGACAAGTAGCGAACCTTCCAATTATCACTCGCGCTCCCTCCCTCTATCTCTATCTCTATCTCTATCTCTATCTCCATCTCTATCTCTATCTATGCGGCTTCGCGTATTATGATCCCGATAGCGAATAAATACCGAAGGCAATCTTGAGGCAATCTTGAGGCAATCTTTGCTGGCTCGTTAAAGATCTCGGGAGCGCAGACGGCCAACAACACAATGCGCAATGCGCAGTACAATAGCCAAGTGCGGATGGAGACAGGTATCCATCCTGCATAGGGAAATAAAGGGTGAGCTGGAGATGGAGGGATTTGTAGGTGTCGTGAGTCCGTGAGTCCGTGAGTCCGTGAGTCCGTGAGTCGTGAGTCGTCGAGCGAGACTTAATTAGAGACTCCGAGTCCCCTAGACTCGGTATCGGTAACCTAGAGCCGCTGTTATTTCAAAGCCCCCCCCCCGCGTACTTGGACGCATTCCCGATACACGCTTCTCCCAATACTCGGTATTCGTAAACTCACTCCTCCTCCTCCTCCTCCCCCTCCTCGTCAAATTCTTGTCGCAATTTACTTCTTCCACCCATACTAATGGGTAATAAGAACTTACTGATTGTTCGCACATCATTCGCAACAACAACAACAACAACAACAACGCGTTAAGCGTTAAGCGGTACCGAATAACGTCTTTTGTAAATAATGGCAGAGGGGGAGAGGGAGGGTAAAAGGTTTGTGCAGCGGTGGCCTATATTTAGTAATTAGTAGTGAACGTAGGAAGCGGAAGGAGAGTGGCGGGAGGGGGTGGGGTTGAAAACTTAATAACGAATAACGGTCCGGCATGTCCCGGCCATGTAAGAGCTTCAAAAGCGCCATGCAACGTGACCAGTTGGCTGGTTCTGCTTTTCCGGGTGACCGAGGGCTGCTTACCCGACTCCGCCAACTTCTTACCTCCACCCAGCCGGTGCTTAAGCTCGGATCGGAGTTCGTGAAATATTCGATAAGATGGCGGCTGACGATCTCTCTACGTCACTCTAGAAGCTGTTTTAAAAGCTTTAATTTAATTAATAGCTTTAATGAACCCGGCAATGACATCCAAGCCTCGGCTATATACGTACATGTATAAGCGTGTGTACGTGTATAATCGTAATAAGAGCTCGACGCAGCTAACCGAGTTTAAGGCTTTTATTTGACGAGGTATTCCGAGTGCCGCGTGGAGGGGGGGGTGTGAGGAGGAGTAGCATTGCATTGTCTTGTCTTGTCTTGTCTTGTCTTGCATCCCCAGGGCGAATTATCTCGTGGACAGGGACGAGGACAAACTAATCCTCGACCTCTCCTCCTTAAGACTCTGTAGGATTGCGAGGAGTAGGAGGAGGAGGAGGAGGAGGAGGAGGAGGAGGAGGAGCGCCGCCGGCGTACTCGAGATACCGACACCTATCGTCCCATTGTGCTCGAGTCTCGGGTCTCGACCGGTCTGCCCGTCCAAGCTCATCTCGCCTAAGCTAAATCTCTCTCTCTTCGTATCCTCCGTCTTCCTCCGTCTCCTCCGCCGTATTCAGTCCCCTTTACAAGCAAATGAAAGGAGGCTTACGTTGAGGTTACGCGTCGGTCCGGAGATGCGGAGAAGACGGTCAGCGTCGGTAAAAGAGAGAATGACGGCCTCGACGATACCCCCTATAAAGGGAAAATCGATTTAGATTTGCGGCCTGTCGGATTAATAAATATCCGTCGATCTTCATTTTAATTCCGATGGATTATCCGTCAGACGCCCAAGACGTCGATAACGAAGAAGCGCTTGGCGTAAGTAACGCTTGGCGGAGGTTACGCCCGAGCTCGACGCCCCTTCCACCACCGATCCGCACGGTTATGCGTAACTGGGCTTGAATGGGAAAGGCTCAGTGCATCGATCGATCCTAAGTGAAAATGTGACATCTTCCATCCATAAATCCCTTCGCGAACCCTTAGTTTCAATTTATTATAAAAGCATAAGGAGGTGAATTATTATTGTTATTGTCGTTGTCGTTGTCGTTGTCGTAAATGTCGTAGGACGTATGCTTTTTTCCCCCCCCCCTTTTCTTTCTTTTTCCCTTTTCTTTTAAAGAAAAACGAGACTCGCTCTAAATTAGAATTAGTCTCCGTAGCTTTAATCTTCCTCGTTGGATGTTAGACGCGACGAGTTCACCTCTAGGACGCGCCTCCTCGGTAATTATGAAAATTAATTTTTCAAAAGAGGATTTTTCAAAGTAATTAAAAAAGTACTTGGAAAAGCCGGAACAGGAACAGGATTAGGAACAGGAATAGGAATGGAGGACGTTCCATGTAGAGGTTATTGGGGGATATTATTTGTACGGGAAATAATTGTACTTTGGAGGTAAAAGTGGATCCTTGGATCTTGTTTTTATGATTCGCAGGCTACGATTGCCGAGTGCGTGCGCAAATAGAACGCGGCCATATTACGATTGATCGAGGTGCAACATCTACTGGCACTCGATCCAATGGTATTTCGGCCCAATAACCCCAATAACCTTCAACCCTCAACCCTCAACGTTATTCAAAGCCCAAAATAATCCCCAATAACCCGATTTAACTTGATCCTCGTGGCCGCAAAGTGCTTATCTTATTCCCTCACGGTTTTATCATAATCCACAATTGGAGATACTCGACCGGCGGAGGGAAGTGTTTCGATACCGATACTTTTGTAGAAGGCGTTTCGATTCGATTGGAGTCGCTGGTCGCCTACGGCCGAACGTCCTTGTCCCCGTAGCCGCGGACGCGCACCCCGTAAACCCCCCGCAGCTCGTTGTCGCAGCTCGTGGTACATTGTAAGTGGGACCGGCAACCGAGTGCCGCCCAATAACCCCAATAACCCCAATAACCTCTTCCAGCAGTCAGTCGGCTCGATTTTACTAATCGACTCATGATCTACGTAGCCGCTACCTTACTCTCGATCCCTTACCTTCGGATTCGTCAATCCGAATTCCTTATTATACACACGTATCGGCCCCGCGATCGCGCTCCCACCCACTTTACCAAACGATAATTAATTCCTCTGCCACCCCTCACCCTCACCCTCACCCTCACCCCACACACACACAAACACCCTGGCTCCCAACCCTGTTCCCGTGGCATGCGTACCGTTGATATTATTCGCAATTACTACAATGAGCCGGAACTGCTTTGCTACTTTGCTAATTCATTATTGGGCTTATTGGGCTCGTTAGCCAAAGCCATGAGTCTACGACCATGGATGGACGTAGCGGGAGCACGTCGGCTAACGACACTTTCACGGTTATGCGCGTTAATTAAATCAATCCCTGAGCTGCAATGACGTATTCTCTGGCAAAAGTTTTTACAGCTAAACGCTAAATGTCTTCGTATATTTAGACAGGCGCATCATTAGAAGCGATCTACGATCCCGACGTTGCCATGCGCGCGAAGCGGTAGATCAATCGATCGGTGCCCGGGGGCATTTATTATTGATTTTAACAATTTTAACAATTAAGAGCAGAAAAGACGAAATACTCGCGGTACCGTATTCCCAATACATTGAAGTACTCGGTGTTGCGCGATACGAGTCCGTTGGACTTTTAGGTAACGAAAGGACGTCGGGATGCCGTTGGAGAGGGTCGTTACCCCCAAGGGATACAAAACGATTATGTAGAATGTAGAATTGAGATGCAAAAGCCTCGGGCCTCGAAAGGTTAAATCGACTCTTTGGCGCGGTCCGCTTATTAAAGAGGAAATAATAATAAGAGGCCGGAAGCCCTCGGACGGAATAATATTTATCCTCCCGCGTCTTTGGGACTCGACTCGAACTCTCCGAAAGCTCCCCCACCCCCGACAATGGGAGGGAGGGACGGGAGGGAACAACGGGGGAACGAAAATCGCGGGGCATCCTCTTTTGGGCGCGTGACGTAATAGCGCAGGAAAGCCGAAACGGACAATTGATACGCCTGGACACGTTAACGCGTCCCCTCCTCCTCCACACCCCTCCTCACCCCCCACAGCCATTCAATTTCAAGACCTTTTATCGTGGCCGAGAGCCGCCGATTCTTTGGCCGTGGGGGCAATTTAACTTTCAAATCGGGATCGAGCTCCGGATTTAAGCTATTTCCCCCCGCTACGAATCCGCGATAATCTATCTATGGATTTTTCATTTCTCGGGCGCGGAGGAGCATCCTCTATTGGCCATTGGTCCCTCTGCATTGTCCGGGCCGTCGCCGAGCCGCCGCTCCTTCCATTATATCCGCCCGCCGTTTTCATCGAAAGTACCAGAAAGCCCCGGCCGACCTTTATTCTTAATCGTTAACTCGCCCTGGCGATATAACGAGATTTTCTCCGTCCCCCCACTCCCCCACCCGCACTCACGACTTCGTAATCTAATGCTTTTTTTTTTTTCTACTATCCGCAGCCGCGTATCAGAGGCGAATGTGCTCGAGTCCGGGTCACGACGGCGCGGCTTCAGAACTCTGAACCAAAAACCGTAAATATTTATCATTCGTAAGCAGAGCGAGAGTGAGGAGAGAGAGAGAGAGAGAAGGTGTTTATTACTGAGCGAGATTAAGAGGAGCCGTGACCCGGGAAAGATAGAAAAAAAGTATCCTGGCCAGTGCTGGACAACTGAGCGGAAATAATTTTTTAAAACTTCCCCGGGTTATTAATGAGGCTCGGTTGCATCGGGATGGGATTGCATTCCGGGTAAGAGGCTATTCTTTAAATTATTATAATTTCCTCCTCGTCATAGAGGAGACCATTCGTCATGTATATTTTTAATTTCTCCCTCTCCCTCTCTCTCTCTCGCGCGCTCTCTCGCGTATATTCACGTTACGTTTGAATGCCAAGATGAATTTAAGCTTTTTCACGTGAAAAATGAAAAGTAATGAAAGTGTATTCAGAGGGAGTTTTCAGCGGAGGAAAGCCTTGACGCGCGAACGTAATCTTTCTGCCCCGCCCCCTCCCGCGCATTCACCGCTACGAGCCGTATTATCACGCTTGTGAAAGGGGTTGGAGGGGGGAGAGGGGGGGGAAGGCGGTGACGTGTGGCTGAGCCGAGTAATCCTGATACTCGTTAGCAGCAGTCGCGCGGATCCAATAAGTGTCAGAATTCAGAATGCAAGGAGTCTGGGGTTATTGGGGTTATTGGGGTTATTGGGGTTCGCAGCGTCGTCGTCGTTCGCACCGGGAACTGGAAATCCGAACGGTCTTACCGTAACTGGTTAACGTCCTCGGTCACCAAGGAATCGGTGCACGTTATTGGGGTGGGGGTGGGGTGGGGGGGTCTCCTCTTCTCGTCTCGACACGCCGCGCGCTCCATAATCCCAATGAACCCCGTCGATTCAAAGGATAAACGGGGGCAAAAGGTGTTTTTCTTAACCTCAATTACGGTTTCCTTAACGCCAACAAGGACAACGAAACGTAAATTCAGCGTGATTTTTTAATGCCCTTTTTTCATTCATCGGTTCGTTCGTTCGTTCGTTCGTTCCTTCGACGAATGGGCCTTCAAAGCTCTTCTTCGCGATCACTCGTCTGCCAAAGTCCATTAAAAATGAACTTTTACAGATATTCCGTTTCGGCTGCAATGCGTCCTTGGAACACGTTCCCCGCGTCCCCTGTAACGTTCAAAAAAAAAAAAAAAAAACCCCCAAACTGAAACTGAAACGGCTGCGCTCGAATCCCCGCTAAATCCAAAGTTAAACTCTACTGTACGACAATGGACCATGAATTTTATCCTCCACCTCCACCGCCTCCACCCCCTAGCGCCGAGCTGTATAATATAATACGGGCGGCCGTTCAAAGAGCGAAATAAATAATTCCCGGGCTTTATTCCGCTGTTATTAATTTATTCGACGAGATCAGTCTAATGCGTATTAGAATAGCTTTTTTTTTTTTTTATACGACAATTTTTGTGTAAATGTCATAAGGACGGGTAAGGGATTTCAATTGAAATTGAATGCCGAGGACCCTTGCAATTCTATCGCCCCATCTACCGCGTAATTGAGATAAATAAGTAGAGCAGATCTATTTCCGCTTCCCTGTATTTCCGGTTGATCGAGTAATCCTACCGGACCAACTAATCGCTCGGGAGCTTATTACAAATAACTCGGCAGCGAATGTAAGGCGATCCGTGCTTATTACAAATAACTCGGCCAATTAATTCCGTTCTCTCTCTCTCTCTCTCTCGTTACAGCTTCCCGACGTATAATGTAACGTGGATGCAGGGTAAGCTGCCGAAGAAGCCACGTCACTCGACAACGACAAGAGCGGGATAATTGGCTTCGTTTATTTATTACATTTGTCGGGACGAGCTTTTTCTTTCAACAGAGGCGTCACGTCGTCAATGAAAATTAACTCGTGCGTAGGAGGGTGGCGGGGAGACTGGCAGCGATCGGGACGATGCATTGGCTCCCGAATATCCAGCTTCCCACGCGTCTACGTAACGGCGACGCAATGCTCGCCCGGTGACTTAGTGGTTTGTCATTCGTCACGCGTCCCCTCATTATTACGCTTCCGGCGAGCACGTGGTCGTCGTCGCCTCTTGTATTTAGCCGTGGGGACGGGGATCGATCGATCGAGGGTCCTTGTCTAGCGCGATGTCTAGATCCTCGTAGCGCGAAGACGTGCCTAACCCGCTTTCGATAAATAAATATAGAGGAGTGGCTGGCTTTGGCGGGGGCGTGAAGAGTCAATGGTCAAAGCACTTTGTCGAGTAGGTGATCGAGGCAGGTGCTCGTTAATAATGCGGAAACGATTAATGGGGGGCCGGTCGGTGGAAGAAGCTCCGGGGGTCAGCTCGTCACTTTCTTGACCTTTCTGCTGCTCTGCTGCTTCCGACCCCCTCCCCCTCCCCACCCACCCACTTGCAATTAACGTCCATGGCAAGGCCACTGCGAACTCGCCGTACGCCAATAGAAGGCAAAGGCCCGTCACCGATCCGGACGCGAGTGTCAGGAGGCTGCGCCGATCGACAAACTAGATCTCGACGAGGCTCGTCCTCGCTCTCGTCGTCAGATGGCGTGATTTTCATCCGTAATTGATCTCTCCTTGTTTCCCTGGCATCTGACGAGTCCGGCGTATACTTGAGTCGCAACGAGGCTCGAGCCTCGACCTTGTGACCTGGATATGGATAAATCCTCGGGACGCGGCGCAAGGCCTCGTTTACCGGGACATTAATCGACTCTTTTCACAGGCGCGCTAATTTTTTAAGCAGCGGGGCGAGATTTTTTTTTGCCGTCGCATCCCTATTCCCCCAATAACCCCATTGCCTCGACAAACAAATCGCTCGTTATTTATTTAGCCGCTGAATTTAGCTAACGAATGCGGAACGAACGAGTGGCCGAGCTCCTGCCTACGTTTGTACGTGTTTATTCAACGTGTACGACCTCCAGATGATGGGGACGGGGAGAGAGAGAGAGGCAGAGGCCTTGCGATAGGGCAAGGCGTTCGAACCTTACGTACCCGTTAGATAAAAATACGCAGACCTCTAACGGATAATAGGGGTTACTGGGGTTATTGCGGTTGGGCCGTTTCCAGAGAAGGTAATGGTAACCCATGGACGCCATCGCAACAGAGCCAAGTTAAACAGCAAAAAGGCAAAGCAAATTTTGTTAAATTATCTGGACCCGATATCGCTTCATTTTTAGATAATTTACGTTTACAAAGAAGAAGAAGAAGAAGAAGAAGAAGAAGAAGAAGAAGAAGAAGAAGAAGAAAGAAAAATACATGTAAATTCCTCTCCCCGGTTATTTGTGCAACTACATCCATTCGAAGCAAGTGAACAAGTATCGCGGGCCTAAGTCATACGGTTTATCATTGGTGCACGATATAACAATCAGCGATCGAACACCATGGGCGAAAGCTTTTGAAATACTGGACATCGTTAGAACGCACGCGATCATTCACTCATTCACGGAGCGCAATTGCGCAATTGCTTAGCGTAGTTTATCTGTCGGATGATTATGAGTCGACTTACTGTGGAGCAGGGTGCCGTCGGTCGGTTTCATTGACGAGCGGCAAGAGGAGCGCCCGGCGGGACGAGTTGGAGCCCCCCACCCCGTCTAAGGGCCTGATAATCTAGAGCCCAAGGGAACGCCTAGCTCGCGCGAATAAGAATAGTGGAAGGATCGGGGCGCGTTACTCCCGAGCGTAAGCAATACCCGTAAACTCGTACTCGTATTATTGGCTCGGGCACGCTTTGGCCAATAAAATATCTATAAAAAAAAAGCAATGTTACAACTCGCCTAACTCGTCCCTCTCCGCTCTTGATTAGACTATGGGGTTATCCCGAAGAGACAATGGAGAGTCCGTCAGGCGTATCAAATAGCGCTTTCCCTATGAAATAGTAACGATTGACCGGGGCAGTATTTTTCCCGCGGTATACTGGACGACGAGGGGACAAGAGGACAAGGGCATTTGTTGCGTCGGTACGAGTGGTGCTGGTGGTGGTGGTGGTGGTGGTGGTGGTGGTGGTGGTGGTGGTGACGCGGGGGCGAGCGAACGCGAACGCTTATCTTGGGTGAGAGAGTAAATTTAAATAAATTTACGAGTCCGTGGAAAGTTGGCGGGGCTGACAAACGCTCCGGGACTCGGCTAACGCGCCTCAAATAAATCAAAGCCAATAACGGGACCCGTGGGAGGGGAGGGGGAGGGGAGGGGAGAGAGGCTGTCGGGCGTACAAAACCGGGCGTACAATGGAGTCAGATCGCGGCCAAGCGAAAAATACGCAGAGCCAGGAGGACACGAGGACATCCGGTCTCCGTGACGGCTTAACCGCCGTAATCGAGGAAATATAGATCCGAGACGATCTATCTCGGCCATTACTGTATTGAGAGCTCGCGTATGCCCTGAACGGCCTAAAGCCGATAAAGTTATTGAATTTTAAAATAATTCACGTGACCGAGCCGAGCCCAATAACCCCCCAATAACCGTGTAATTGATCGCGTTAAAGCTCCGTGCAGTTTTGATGAAGTTTTCTTTTTTTTTTCATCTAAAATCTATTCTTCTCAGCCGGTCACGTACGAAATCCGTAAACCTACCCCATTATCATAATTATTATAAAGCTTTCGAAGGATCCTTTAGACTATTTCTTTTTCTTTTTCTTTTTCTTTTTCTTTATATATATTATAATTTTTTTATTTCCAAAGAGGCCGTGGCTTAAAGCATGATTCGTCCCCTCCATTGCCGCTAAAGCGATTTCACGGGATCGTTTATTGGGGTTATTGGGGTTGTTGGATAATGTTTTTATGAAGAAATACGAATTTAGATCGGAATTACGGAGGTATATTAATTATAAACGGCTTTATAGATCGAGAGAAAGGAATATTATATATCATATCGTATATTTTGGCGACATTTGTTAGACGTGTATACTTTATGGGACAAGATCGGCACACACACACGTGACTACTACTAACGTATCAAAGGTCGCACGCGCTGCTTCTCGGGGTTATTGGGGAAGAGGGGGCGACGGGGAGTTTACGCATCTAATTTGACGCGAGTTGGGTGGAAATCTCGGGGGGGGGAAAAAAAAAGAAAAACAAAGGACGACGTGAAGCCTCGTGAGAGCCGGCGAACTCGGCAAGTTCTGTAAACTATTTTAAAAATTAAGAACAACTCTTTTTGTCCCCGTTGTCTAGTAAAATTCGTTATAACTTTTGCCGAAAGGGAAGGCGGACCTATCCTTGAGAATATCCTACTTTCTCCTCGGCTCGAAAGTCACTCATTGAAAATCGCTGCTGGATCCAATTACCTCCCCCACCCCACTCCACCCAACCACTGAAATTTAATAATTCTATCAGAACTATGTAAAATTTATGCATTACATTTTCCAATTTATACGCCGTACACGTTAATCTCGTCCTTTTCAATCCTTCCTCTTCCTCTTCCTCTTCTTATTTATTTATTTATTTATTTATTTTATCTTTTTTTATTACCTTTCTTTGCCTTTCCACGGAAACGAGTGATTTGCGAGATTCATCAAGGTAAAATCGGACGATCGTACTCTTATCGGGAAAAAGGAGGGTGGGGAGGGGTAAATAAACGTCGAAAATCCGTTGTAACCGAAGTTTCAAGTAACCAATAAATAAAGCATAAGTTTGCATAATAAAAAGGCCTAATGGGATTTCGGTAATTCAGTAGTTAGTCGAACGGGGCCCAATTTCAATTTATTAAAGACTCGTAGTAGGCATTAGCTGTTCTTAAAGTACTTAACGAGCGGCTGAATACATTACGGAGAACAAATTTAAGTATTTATTCGGTGCGGTATTTATTTTGTTACCACTATTACGTATATACGTATATACGTATATACATATATATATTTGATAATGCAGCAGGGTATGCTGAAGGCGTTTGTGTGAGAGAGAGAGAGAGAGAGTCGGCGGCGCTCGGGAACGGGTAAACGTCCCTACTAACGCCATTCTTATCGAAGTACCATTATTTCCTTATGGAATTCATTAACTCGTGACTCGAGCCGCGGAAATGGAATCCTTTTCCAGAACTTTTAACGAAAGCAAAAGTTTACGTGCTACCGAGAACTAGTTTGACAAAAGTTTGCTAATGCGTCAGACAAAAGTAATGGAAAGATTGAATATTATTATTATTATTAGTAGTGGGGCGGGGAGGATCGAGGAAATTTAACCAGTGCTGGACGCGCGTATTATTATCTCCCGTGGACGATGTCGCTGACAAACATACAGACAAACAGACACAGACAGAGAGAGAGAGAGAGCATAAGAATATTCATTACAACCTGATTGTGCCGCAAGAGGGAGACGGCGGATTTCTCTTTGAAAGGTGATATGACAGTCCGATAAAAATCGGCTGGTCTTTGAGAACGTCCGGCCATTGAAAACTAGTTTGAGCTCGTTAAAATCGTCTCGGAGAGAAGAGTCCCGAGGAGGAGATCGAGTTTTCACCACGTATCCCCATTACGTGACCTGCACATTGACACTTACCACACAACCGAGCCGACAAAGCCGTTTTCTACCACTGCTGCTACTGCTACTGCTACTGCTACTACTGCTACCCCCTCAACTGCCAGCCCTCCGCCAGCCCCCCCCCCCGCCAGACCAACACGCGCGCTACTCGTATTTGTCGGCGTCGCAAATATAAGCCAAGAGATCGTTTCGTAGCCTCGAGCTAATCCAAACCCCACACAACAACCTATGCTTGATTTACTTATTTATTTATTTATTTATTCGTTTATTTTTTATTTTATTTTATTTTTTTTTTTTTACTTTTTTTACGACATGCACCGCGGAGAATAATAGATAAAGGAGTGCGAGCCAAGCCTCTTATGTCCTGCCGGTCAATTCGTATTATTTCTCTAATACGCGGCAGCTTAGTCCTACTGGTCTCCTACAATAAACGCCCTTTAACCTTGAGCGTCGCCGTCGTAGTCGTCGTAGTCCCGCAGTAACCTTAGTCGTATTCGGTGGTACCCCCTTGTTCAAAAGAAAATTTAATAATAATTATCCGCCGGTTCCTGCGAATATTTAATTTTGCTTACGAGGCCATGCGACCGATAATCTTCCGAATCCGCGTATTATCCTCGCGTAAGCATAACATTATTATTATTATTATTATTATTATTATTATCCGCGGCCTCAAGCTATAGGGTACTGAGCCGTCCCGCCCTTCGCTGCCCTCCCGCCCTTCGCTTCCCTTCCCCGATCGAGGATTCGAATGTTTATGTCGGGACGGTCATGTCGGACAACGAGGTGCCCAGTATACCAGTACGATTTACGTAATTTACGTTACTGCTTTAGAAAACTCACTGTGTGTTCGTGTATGTGTGTGTGAGTGAGTGAGTGAGTGAGAGTGGCGCGGGGGGAGCAGCTTCAACCCGGTCCCGAAAGTAATTTACGAATAAAGAAATCAGTGGAAGCGTAAAGCGGCAGTCGAAGGAAACGTGTGAGTGTGGCGGGGGTGCGAGAGTAGAGGCTCGGTGACCCGGTTTGTCACGTCCATCCTCAGTCCTCGAGAGCAGAGGCTACGTGTCGCCCTCGGTGCCACCGTCGCCCTCGCGGGCTGAGAAATTGCGACTCCCGCTCTTTTCCAAAAGCAAAACAAAACAAAAAAAAGAAAGAAAATAGCCCCGTAATTTAGGGTCTCGATGGTCCGGGTGGGGATGGGGGGAGAGTAGGATGAGGAAGGAGGAGGATAGAGGTAAAACGGGCACGTGTCGAGTATTGCGAGGGAGGGGGTGCCGAGGCCGGTTTTAACGAAATAACGAAATGGAGTGAAGGAAAGTCTTCGTTCCTTCCGGACGAATTCCCGCACCTTCGGCTCTGTTTACCCGACCTGCCCCTCATTATCAGCCACCCCCCCCCCCCGTCGACTTAAGAGCGTCGACTCGAGCTGGACCGCTTTGACTATCGATTCCCCCATTAAACTTTCGTTCCTCGCTACGCAGCTTCGATATTTCGTTAATTAACAGACCTGCCTCCCGCTCCCCCCCCCCACAATTCTCCCTATCTACGTCGGGCTCTCGCCTGCACTTGTAAATGAAATTGCGAATTTCCAATGGGACGACGGACCGTACAATGAGACCAATGGAATCGTAATTTCTTCGCGCTAATGTCTAATGCGCGCATTCATTCGGCTCTCGTCTAATTTCTGGAATTAGAACAGGAGGTGATAGAACAGGACGCCGAACGCGCGGGCGGGGGGGGACGGAGGGCGGGGGCGGTGGGCGGACGTGGACGGGGGAAGGGACCGGCGCTGACCGTGCCTACGAATATCCTCAATAAATAATAATAATAAATAATAATAATAATAATATGTTAAATTTGTAACGTTCGAAAGTAAAGAGATTTAAATGGGATTGAAGAATGTGATTGAAGGTCGACGTGGTTTTTACAAAAAAAAATCTTTCCGCACGGCTGAAGGCCAATTTCAGGGAGGATGGGTCAGCCGAGGGTTATTGGGGCGCGTCCGGGGTGGCGGAAAGGGGGAAGGGGATAAGGTAACGGAATTCCAGGCTCGGTGCGAGGAATTTCCACTTCCATTTAGAGTCGCTAGGAAAGCGTTCCGCGGCGATCTCTGCCCCCCCCCCCCCTCATCCCCCTTACCCAGAAATCCAGGACGACCAGGATAATAGGTTCGAGAATCGCGCTCCCTGAAATAGTCCATCCGTCCACGGCTTCCGACAAAGCTGCCTCCTCCTCCGGATTCTAATTCACTGACTTTGCCGACCGATCCTCTCTTCCTCCGCCCTCCTCCCCTCTCCTACTCGCCGAACGAATATTGTAAATAAATCCTCGACGCGTCACCGATCGCCGTTTAATAGTGGCTCCATCCACACACACACTCTCTCTCTCTCTCTCTCTCTCTCCATCTCCCTCTCGATGGACCAAAACGCTTTATTGTTGATTAAGGTCTATTGAGCGAGTCAAGGTGGAGGCTATTTTTCAAGGCTTTCAGGTAACGCGGAGCATGGACGGGGAGAGACGCGTTGGAGCATTTATTAGTCCGAGATTTATCGGGCCCCACGTCACACTCCTCTGCTCTCGAGGATAATCTCCGTATCAGCTCCCCGTACACTTGTACGTAATCCCGCTAAATTCAGCCCCGACGCCCTTCGGTTATATATATATTTTCTACTCTTTAATAACGAGGGGGTTATTGGGGTTATTAGCGTAAAGCGAATAAAGGGAAAATAGAAAAGGAATTGTAATTATTCGTTGTATTAGACAACTCGAAGCGGTTCTATGACAAAAATGACGGTCAGCCAAAGCTAACGAGTCAGAAAGAAGGTCAATCGAACGGATATCTCATTTAAATATCAGTTTACGAGCCGTCGTGGGCATAAAGCTTCCATTTCTACAACACCTACACGCAATCCGTGTCAGCTCAAAGCTTCTCCTCCCTACCTACCTACCTACCCACCCACCCATCCCTCCCCTATGGACGTCTACCCACGGACACCGGGTCGACGAGGCAGTGGTCGGCGTCGTCCTCAAAACGTACGTATATAAAAAAAAAAAAAAAAAAACGAATTCTTTTACATAACTGGTCCCGCTCGGTGTTATTGGTTCTGGCATGTAAACCATGTAAACCATGTAAACCATGTAATTATATTGTATTGCAGGCGAGGTGAGAAGCGCCTCGGTCACAAGTCTTATCGTATTAACGACGCCTTCCAATCGAACACGCACTTTACGTACTTTATCCGCCCAATAGAGAGAAAGGGTATTGTATACGCAAATAATTTACCCCCAATAACCTTACGGTTAATAATGGTTAATAATGGTTAATAATGGCTTTATGTTAAGCGTAGGGAGGTACGCGGGATTACGCGGCTCCGAACTGAAGGTTTTAATTACTCGTGGCGCGGTGCATCGAACGGATTATCCGGTGAATTACATAAGTAGTTCGCGTAAGGGTCTCGCCGACATTTATATATTGGCTATAAAAGGGGTTATTGGGGTTATTGGGGAGGGCCGATGTGCTCGCACCGTTTGCACATTTGGTAACGATACTCTATGCTATAAAAAAAAGTATAATTATATCACGTCTGACGTATGACGTATGAGATATTGCTCATCATTGCTCGTCAAGTAGTCATACGAGATGAATTCAACCCATTCGCGTTTACCAATTAATTACCTTTAGTTTTTTGGTATCTCTGTCGCTACAACGAAGCTCAATTGCGTTGAGTTGCATTTTTTTTTTTTTTTTGGCAATTTTTGCCGTTTCAACGATACGCCTTACGTACGAAAATAATCGTCTCTGCGTACGCGCGCACTGTATCGTTTGAATAGGGAACTCTTTGGGAAGTATGCGTGGGACCGGAAATTGTTTTTTTTTTTTTTTAGAAAAGGGGAGCATGCGGCGAGTCGGTATAACTTTAACGATTCTTCGATGGACTTCTTTTAACTTTTCTTGCCGGAATGAAAAATATGTAAATCTGCGCGCGAATGAATAAAATATCTGCCAAACTTCGTCCCGTTTTACGTTGACGCGTAATAAACTTGTGTTCGCCCCCCACCCCCACACCCCACACCCCGTGACAATTCGTAAAGAAGACTGGTAACGCGAGTATCGTGCGGCAAGTGATTTTGACGACACGACGTCAGCCGACGGGGGCGCGCACTAATATCGATTGCCAACAGCTCCCCCGAATGTCCTCCTTGTAATTTCGCAAAAAGCTGCAACGGCGGCTCGATGTAGCGAAGCCTCTGCACGTACACGTGCACGCCATATACATACAAATGGAAAAAGGAAAGGACAACTAATTGAAACGTGATTCCCTTTTCGTGCACAGTAGCGATATAATAATAAAGAAAAAAAAGAAAATAAAAGAAAACATTGATCGCTCTGGGTGTAATTGAATTTTGCGAATGTCAGTGTAAGGGAATCGTCTCGTGTGTGTGTGTGTGTCGGTTAGCCGGGCTTGCGAAAAATTTTTAGGAGGAATTTTACAAATTGGAGGTTATTGGGGATGAATCGGGACTGAGGTTGGCCAAAAAAGGGAAAAGGAGGAGGAGGTCATTCGTAAACGATTGGGAGCGGAGGTCCATCTCCAGCTCCAGGTCCAAGTCCAGAGAGAGAGAGAGAGATAGAGATACGGGGAGGAGCTTCGTGTTTGGTAAGAGGACTTGCAGGTGGGCCGGGTCCAGGGCACCCCGCCGGCTCCTTAATTATTTCGGAAGTTCAATTACCTCGGTGAATGCGCGAAAGCCTTTTTAAGATTAATCGCCAACAAAAGCCCGTCCCGTCCCTCTCCTCCGCGTGGGTGTGAGCGATGGAACCCGGCCCATTAGTCTTGGCGCTCCCTCGGTAATTCCAGCTCCTCCCTGATAAATATCTTTTATAAACAACACAAAGCCTCCGTAAGGTCCTCCTCCCGTATACTATATGCCTCGGGCGTGTAGTCGAATGCGCCCCCACCCCACCCTCCACCCCAATAACCCCACCGACCGACTGCGTAATAACGTAACAATGTAACAATGTAATAAATAAGTAAATAAATAAATAAATACGAAAAAAAGAAAAACGGCAGGATCGATCGTGCCGAAAACGTCTGCCCGGAATACGGCTGCTGGCGGCACTTCCGAGCCAGCGTCCGATGTTCGTCACTACGTAATTTCCAGCTTTACGAGCCGGCCAATTAAAAAAAGCACTCGCTTCCGGTTGCCGAGTTCTCGCGATGCGCACCCGGGACACTTTGATCGCAGATAACGAGCTGTAATTACAAGCTCCGGCCTCCTTTTTCAGCACTCTATCGATCGGCATTTATTTTTCCCATCCCCCATCCCCCCCGCCTCACACTCAAGCTAATCGAATCGTTGCTCTCTTTAAAACGAGAGAGAGAGAGAGAGAGAGGGAGGGAGGGAGAGAGAATTATTCACCAGGACATTGAGCAAGACGCGATGAAAGATTTCCAGCGATTCGCTTCCGGCCTTTCGTTCGATTAAGCCCCTTCGATCGAAGCTAGGCCGTATAAAAGGTACCGTAAAGCGACCTAAGCAACGACGACAAAAGCTCCTTGAGGATTTTCCTTTCGAAAAGCCGGAGAATTCGGAATGTTCGAGCGTCCGCGACGAATCGCCTTGTCACAATATAATGTATAATATAGGACAACGATCGCCTCCGGCACTACTCCGCTCAGAAAATTTATATTTAATCTGGCTATCCGCCCCATGGCAATAAATATATCATCATTTATTATTATTATTAACGTATTTTGTATAAGCGGATGCGTACGAATAATCACGAGGGATACGAGTAATAATTATTCGGGAATCACCGTCAATGCCCGTCAATCTTGTCAATAATTTTTTTAAAATAATACAAAACAAAGAGAAGAAATTTCTTCTTTTTTTCTTTTTCTATAAACATTCGCTCGTTGACAATTAAGCCGATTTAATGTATAATAAATTTTACGAGCTGTCAGTTGGGATATTTTTAATCGCACATTATTGTTTCACCACTTATTCGTTTGTATTTTTACTCTCGGCTCTTCGTTTATTAGTTTAAAAGTTTTGGACATTTGTCAAAACCTCCGAATCCCCCATATCGCATAAGTAATTCATTAAGCCGATCGTTTGATTTCTTTTTTCTTTTCTTTTCTTTTTTTTTCGTTTCGATCGCTTTGAGCGCTTAATAGAATATAATTGTAACCGTGAAATGATTGTAATCGTAGAATTAAATACCGAAGAATTAATGCCACGACGTAGTGGATTATCATAAGTCCGTGGCCCGTTATCCTTACTCGATAATCGGAAATTATCCTTTGGGAATTATTCTTTCTTTCCGGGAAATCGTACAATACGATACCGACATTTTACGAATTCCTTTAACAATGAGTGTTAATTGCATTCCTCCCGATCAATGGTTAATACGTGAAAATGTAAATTTCAAATGTATATATCACGTGCGCCAGAGTTTAAAAGAAGCGTAACGAGGAGTAGCGTTAAAAGAAATCGGGAAGAAATAATTGAGAGCCACTCGGTAAGAGCAATTCTAATGCAGAGAAGAGTGAGTGGGGTAAAGCGATCGCTCGCAACCACTACGTACGTAGCAACTCGTTCCTCCGCCCCCCCTCTCTCTCTCTCTCTGTGTGTGTGCGTGTAGAACAAGTTCACGTGTATAACAAATACGCAGCGCGTAGTAGTACGAGCGCGGAGATGATCATCGTAGACGTGGGTGCGATTAATAATTTTTATCGATTTCTACTTTATCGGCAAACACGTAAACTCCGTTTTGAGGCGCCGACACGGCTAATGCGCAGCCTCCCTCTTTACCACTTTACCTCGATAAAAGTACTCGGCACGATAAATCGCATCTCACATCGATTGCGTCACGACGCTGCGCGGACATTTAACATTTAACATTTAACATTTAATTGCACAGCCAATAGCCATTGCGACCCCTTGGCCTTCATTCGCTTTAGCCACCTTAAACATAATTCACTCCATCCCATAAATTTTCCGGTCAAGTCAAGTCCTACGGTTATCGGGATCTAGTCCTGTCTCCTCCCTACTCCCCCTACACCACCGGCACTTAAATCCAATATCCATGCAACCATAATTGTTCCATTGTAATATCCAGGGCTCACAAACCTCCAGACCTCGACCATTGAATACCATTAGCCTTATCGACCTCGGTCACGACCTCGGAGCTATCCTCGGACTCCTTGCGCGTCCGTCCCAGCAATCATCCTTTCATCAAATCATCATTTCAAGATTGTCTAGCCCTCGGTATTCATCTAAAGCTCCGGCCAAAGCTTTTTTTTTTTTTTGCTTCGTTGTTTCGTTATTAATTTGTCTGCGTAGTTATTTGTCTGCGTAAGCCAATTGGGAATTAGCGCGAGGAATATAAACGCGAGTAAATACTCGGCAATGAAGGTTATTGGGGTTGCCTGCGTGACGTTTCCGCGAGCATCGACATTAATGTACATCATCCGTGCCGAGACGACGACACTGTCCTTGGCTCTATAAGCTCTCGGTTAAGTGCGAGTACGAGCGCTCATTACTTATTGTCGGTAATAATCGTCGGTCTATGTTGACGTATGTCCGTAAGAAGGACATGCGTACGACAAAAATGGTCAAGGTAGACAATGGCTAATCAAACGCGCGATCGGATCGATGTATTTCGTCGGTAAAGCGTAAGCTCGGTACAATAACCCCCTACGGCGAGATAATCCCATCCCTCCCCCCACCCACCAACCCACCCACCGGACAAGAGATGTTATTAGCATACTTTTACGGGCTATTCTTAAAAGGACGATGCGAGGATGCCGAGAGGGCCCGTTCCAGCCCGATTTACATACAATGCCGCCACCGCTGACCGCTGACGAATGAAATTTTCAAGGATTTATAGGAAAACGGCCTCGCCTCGCCTCGCCTCGCCTCGCCTAATGAATTATCGTTGTTGCGCGGATCCGTCCTCGGATTTGAATTTATACGGAGACGTATTTTTGTGTGCGCGTAGTGATTGTACCGCATTCGAATTACCGGCAAACGGAATAATCATCACCAGCGAGTCGTTAAATAAATAATAATACGTATGCGGATATTAGTAGTCCCGAAGCTCGCCAATGTTCATTACATTGACCTGTCCGATCAGCCCGTGTAAAGCATCATCCACGGGAGAATCGGGCAGGTCAATGTATAATAAGTGTATCTGTAAGAGACAGACGGCCGTACGTACGTATAAGAAAAAAAAATACGGGGAAGAATAGGCTGTTTAGGGTACGGATGCGATTGGCAGCAGCAGTGGCCCCATAATAGATCCCAATAACCCCCAATAACCCCAACTCCTCCGCTCGGCTGCATTATTCATAAAGGCCGTATAATATCCTCCGGGGACTCTGCAACAACAACGACAACGACGACGACGACAACAACAACAACAACAATGATGATGATGATGATGACGATGATGATGGTAGTAATGATAAAGGATCTGTCACCGTCCCGTCGGCCGCTATCGTCCCGCCGAGGGTCCGCTACGTGGGAGGGTGCCCCACCACCTTTGCATTAATAATTAGCACGCGTAACGCCTCGTAACCCACCCCAATAACCCCCCACCCCAATAACCTTGAACGAGTGCACGAGCACCGTCGCCGTGGCAAACTCCGTTGGGATTATGGCTAATGTAGCCGGATTGGAAGGGAAATGTAAAGGGTCAACGGAACCGATCGATCCGTTACCTCGGCTTAGCTCGCGCTCGTAATTCCTCTCCGAGATCCTTGGCAGCCTCCATTGGCGGGGGGGGGGGGGGCTTTAACGAGCCAAGCCGTGGCTGAGGACGATCACGGGGGATCGGTTAATTGTCCGTTCTTGTCAGACGTCCCGTCTGTCTCGGGGGTCGGGTGTGGCGGTGCAGAGTGGAAAGGGTGGAGAGGAGGGGAGGAGGGGCGGCAGAGAAGCCTGGACAGTGAAAGGGCGGGGAAACGAGAGTCGCCGCGACACGTGAAAATCGGCATTATTAAAACCGGGATAGATATATATATGTATATTTATCTTCAATTGTCAAAGTGATTAAAAGCCCTTCCTGTAAAACTCGACTCTCTCTCTCTCTCTCTCTCGGTCTCGGCCCCTTTCTTTTCCCCCCCGGGTAAGGGGGAGGGTGGTTGGTCGCGGGGAGCAGTAGCCTCGCGATAAAAATGCCGAATTACGTGGGGGGGGGCGAGGAGGCGGCCGGTAAGGAGGAACGGGAATAAAGGTTATCTAAAGGGACATGAAAAGGGGTGGGGAAAAGGGAAAAGTGAGATCGAGTGACAAGCGGACACAAATAATGGGCAAATGGGCAAATGGGCAAACGGGCAAATAAGACAACATCTCCAAACCATCGTCTCTCTTCTATGTATAAACACTTTTATTGAGCCAATGTAAAATGTCCTTCTACACTTGTTTCCTTGTTTTGTATATATATACATATATATGGTAATAATAATTGTGATTGATTGTTTAGAAATAGACAAGTGGCAAGAGTTGGCGAGCCGTAGGCGACGTAATTACGGGACAAGGAGATTATCGCTAAATTAACGATCCACGAGCGCGTGATCGTTGGGCAGGAGGGAGGGAGGGAGGATAGCGTGGGTCTATTGGCTCTGTATTGGCTCGTGGCCGTATATCGCGAGGGGGCCGACGACGAACGTTTACAACGATTCCCCTTTCGACCCGCCCTCTCGACGCTCCATGCATACACGTACGTAATGGTATACGTACATACACGTACGTAATGGTAAAAAAAAAATCAAATTTCGAAGTAAAGGTCTATTTGGTAAATTCATAACGGCCCCTCGTAAACCGCGAGAGCCGGTGCTCGTCACACATATATATATATATTTATCGGCCCGAGTACACATGAGCTGAGCCCCCGTTTTTTCACATAATGGCAATCGCAGTACTGGGGTTATTGGGGTTATTTAGATAAAACTTGGGTAGACAATGTATATAGACGACGAGGCGAGCACTTGAACATTTGGTGAGACTGGTTGGCCACCCTGAGACGGCTACGGTGCGTCTTCGTGCGTAGCTGGCGTAGCTATTAATCCTCCTTCCCGTGTCCCGAATCACAATGATCCTTCAACACGTCATTGTGAGCTGGACTCTTGGCTGGACTCCTCGTTGGCAAATGGAGATTCTTCACGTTGGCGTATACGCAAATACTGGAAAGGCTCAGTTGGGGCCAAGTAATACGTATTGGGGTTATTGGCCTACGGGTTTTCGTTTATTAATCGACATCGCGAGGTTTAATCGAATGGGACGTGGACGACGTTATTGTGGTTATTGTCATGCGTTACAAGGACATTTATAACAATTCTAAAGAGTAATAAGAGTCGAGCTTGTCCAAGGCGACGCAAGAGATGAAAGAGTAAATAGAAGAAGTGGAGGAATATTGGAAGAATATTGGGGTTATTGGACGCTCGCTTCTGGATATATATATATATATATATATACATGATGCGGATGTTATGGGTATCGGCCTGTCAGTCGCACGAGCTCTCGCCACCACGACCACGACACATACATTTCCTGTTCAGATGACGTTCAGATTGGACAAGACAATCGCACTTTTCTTTCTTTTCATTAAATTGACGCACCTCATCGAGAGGAAGGAGAATGATGGAGGAGACAAAAGAAATAATAATAAAGTATTCAGAATGAAAGTCACGAATGGGAGCGCGCGCGGACGCAGGAGCGAGTCGACTCGGCGACGAATAAACGTACGGTGACCGTTTCGACGTATCAACTAGGCCCAATAACGACTCAATAACGCGTCGACTCTGCCAATAACCCCAATAACCCCTTGGACGAATTCTCAGAAGGTTATTGGGGTTCGTTGCCGAGGCGACGATCCACGTAAAGGATTCTGCCGTTTCCCAGCCTGCCCTGTCTGCCTTTGAAAAGGTTATTGGGGTTATTGGGGTTATTGGGGTTATTGGGGTAAAAAAGACTGAGACAACTGACCCTTCACCTTATGTGATTACCGAGTATTATGCGCGTACAGGTACGAATCGTGTTTTCGATCGATAATCGGAAGTATCGGAAGTACGAGAGGGTTGTGGGGAGGGTTATTGGGGTGGTTATTGGGGTGGTTATTGGGGTGGTTATTGGGGTGAGAGTACGAATGACAGGTTAGATGGTGAGAGGGCAGATAGCCGATAAGATTATTTAAGGAGAAGAGCGCAGGTGCGTGCGTGTGCGTGCGCGTGTGAGAGAGAGAGAGAGAACAATGATGACGATGATGCGTAAAGGTCAAAAAGGACAAGAGTCAAAAGCCACTGGTTTTATTTTAAAAAGTTGACAATACGTTTCAACGGCGGCTCTTACGCCCCTTCAACCCCTTCAACCCCACCGCCCCACCGCTCGATTCGCGGCCATTCTTTATTTAAAAAAATATTCTTTTATTTAAAATTTCATTTAATCATCGGCGATGTACGGATAATTATCACATGGTCCTTTGTGCGCAGGGATCGTCACTCTTAACTACTACGTACGCAAGAGCGATAACGACGATAATGGAGCTGGGCGATGGTAAACCGGGGTTATTGGGGCTCGTTCGCTCGGTCGCTCGCTCGCTCGGTCGGTAAGTAAGTAAGTAAGTAAGTATTTACAGGGTATTTCGGGGGTCGGGGGTAGAGGGTAGAGGGTAGAGTAGGGTAGGGTAGGCGATGCGGGACTATCCGTATGATTTATCACGCCTCCTCGGCATTGTCCTTCCCGGAGCCGGGTAGGGAGGGTAGGCAGCAGGTGGCTGCCGCGGGGCTGCCCATGTCGAAGGGCCGCATCTCGCCGAGCATGTCCTGGATCTCGTTGAAGGTCTTGCACTTGGTCTCGGGCACGTAACCGTAAACGAATACGAAGAGTACGAAGCAGGACACGGCGAAGAAGAGGTAGGTCACGTGGGAGCCGACGTTCGTGAATATGACCTCGTACATCTTGGAGACGAGGAAGCCGAGCAAACCGTCGAAGACGGTGGCTATGGCCCCGGCTATGCCCTTGACATTCGTCGGGAAGAGCTCGCCGATGAGTAGATTGGGCAGGGTGCCGAGGCCGATCTGATAGACAACCTGGAAAACAATGACGTCTACCACGGGCAGGAGATTCAAGGACGAGACGTCCGTCCCGCTGGCGTTGACCATTAGGTACGTCCCGAGGATGCCGAGCGTCACCGCACAGCCGAAGCTCGAGTAGATGAGCAAGGGCCGCCTACCGGCACCCTCGACGGTCAGGGTCGACAGTGCCCCGGACACGAGACCGACCGCCAGGACGATTATCGTCGCCGTGTGCGAGTTTATCCCAATCTTCGCCTCGAAGAACATGTGCTCGAGGTACTGCATCGTGCTGAAGTTGCCGCTGAGCTGCTGGCCCAGTATCAGGCCCATGACGATCAGCAGGGCCCGGCGGTTCTTCGGCTTCACGAGGAGGAGGAAGTCGCCGAAGCTGAACCTGAGCTCCTCGAAGTCGCCGTCGCTGTCCTCGCCGATGTTCTTCCGCACGACGTCGAGCTCCTGGCGCAGCTCCTCCGCGTCCTCGATACCCTTGAAGAAGCCAATGGCCTTGGCAGCCTCCGCGTTCCTGCCCTTGCTCGCGAGGTAGTAGGGCGTCTCCGGGAACCAGGCGAACGTCATCACGAAGAGGATGGGAATGGCCAGGCAGACGATGCCGAGGACGTGGTAGGACGCCCAGGGTCCGACGCTGCAGGCTATCAGCGAGCCCGTGAACACGTTCACGGCTATGAGGGTGCTCAGGGCCCCGCGGATATTGACGTCCGCGACCTCGGACACGTACATCGGATTCGTCGTGTAGGACATGCCGACCCCGACGCCCAAGATAATCCTCGAGAAGTAGAGGTACCAGACGTTCTGTGCGAAGCTCACCAGGAGCCAGCCGATGATGTAGAAGAGCGAGCTCATCAGTAGGCAGAGCTTCCGGCCGCAGCTGAAACATTTCGAGCGACGGAATAACAACAACAACAACAACTAATACAACAACAAGTAATGAGAGATAAGGTGCAAGGTGGTATTACGATGCAGCGACGAAGGCGCCGAGGAACGGGCCGATCATGGAGCCGATGACGGTGAGGGAAATGACCCAGGAGGACTCGTCCATGGATATGTGGACGGGGACGTCCTCGGTCGCATTAGTCAGCCGTGAGATGATGGTCGTGGTCCAGCCGTAGACCGAGCCGGCGGCAACCATCGACAGCGTAGCTGAAAATCACGGAACCATAGACGACTTAGGAGCGCGGGGCCAACGAGGGCGACGGTTTCGGGATCGCGGCCTTGAACGACGACGTCGAGCCGCAGTTTTTTTACGGCGGGAGGGAGGGGGGGGGGGGGTGAGGCGTGACTCCGCTCGTCAACAGAATGTACAACTGCGTGCATCGCACGTGCAACCCGACAAGTGCAACGACCCCCCCCCCCTCTCTCTCTCTCTGTCTCTCTCTCGCCTGCGCTTTCTTGGCTACCGGGGAGTGGGCGGGGGGGGGGCAACCAGCACCTCCGTAGATCTGCGCCACGTGGATCGAGCGACTGGAGATAATGTTATTGGCGTCGACCGACCCTTCGAGCGATAAAGTCTCGAGTCGGCCGAGTAATTAAATGTTTAGGATTTAAAGTGCCTCGAGTGCCGAGATATCGACATTTATCGCCACAATGTCGTCGCCTCGTCGTATCCACTTGTCGAGGACTTCCACCCGTCTTTCTGTTCGCGCTACGACGTGAGAGGGAGAGGCAGACCTCGGGTAGAAATAGCACGAGGGACGCGTTTGTCCAGCGCTTACGTTTCTCTCTCTCTCTCTCTCTCTCTCTCTCTCTCTCTATCTCAGACACACACATACACGGCCGCCCCGGTCGCGGTGCTTAGCTATTTCTGCCGCTGCATTTCCTCTCCATCCCTCCGTCCCTCGCGTCCCTCACCGATAAGCCAGCCAGCGAGCCGACCCTCCTCCCCCTTACCGCCACCCCCCCCCAGAGAGACGAACGAACGAACGAAGGAACGAACGAAGGAACGAAATCTGCGCAGGGCGCCCTAAAGATTTATGCATACCATGCCCTTCGTTACTTTCGGACGTTCAATTTTATTCTCTATAGACTTTATGGGGTGCTTCGCTCCGCCGTCGTTTCCCATTGTCCCTCGCGAATATAATTGTTTACGACTCTTTTTATATCCCGATACCAAGAGCTAAACTTTACTATAATTTAGGCAATCTCTCTCCTCCTCCTCCACCTCCCTCCCTCTCTCCCTCCCTCACTCCCTCCCGCTTCGGAACAATACGTACTTGTAATGCGTACTTTTTTTTTACGGTTTTTAATTCGTGAAATCGTAATAGATGATAAATGAAGCTGCCCGATCTATTTCAGATGAGATTAAGATCACTCGTACGTATGACGATATTATCTTTCGGACTTATGAAATAAAGGAGGCGTGGGATTTTATGAATAAACTTATAATAACGTAGGATTACGAGAGTCGCGGAGTTTTGGTTAAAGCCTTACCGGAAATACAGGCAGCCCATTGTTTCCATTGGGTTCGTTGGCTCCTGGATTGTACTTTGGCAGCCTCCATCTCCTGGGCCTTCGTTGTATCCTTTAATCCGTTCAACTGAAACAGCGACTATATTTACGTGAAAAAAAACCAAAAAAACTATCAAAGGCATTCCTTTAATTGAGCTTTATTGATAAATTCCCCCCAACCCCAACCCCCAACCCTGCCCATTACCCATCGTGTACGCGTGAAGGCATAGGAAGCGCTTTAACGGGTATTAATTAAGTATATCACATTGAGTTGCACATCGAAGTAATGATAAATCGATCGTTATGGCATTTTCTCGAGGTAAAAAAAAAAAAAAAAAAAAAAAAACGAAAAAGCCCAATAATTATTGCAGAGAAGGTATTATTATTATTAATTGTTTAACGCATTGTACGCATGGGAAGGGTTATTAAATAAATCCCGTCCGTTTATGGATTTCGGTACGTCGAAGGGTCCTGTTTAAAATTAACTCGGACTCTCTCTCGGAAATGCAGCAATTCTAAAAAGATTTATTTATAGGAGACGACGATTCCTCTTTTACTTTACTTTGCGTCACCGCGTCCGAGTGGGTGGGGGCTTTTATTTGGATATGCGTGCGTTCCTCCTCCTCTACCCCCGCCACGCTTGCGTCTACCTGGAAAGAGGGAGAGCGCGAGCTGAACAAGTCCATTGCCGTATTTAGTCGGTAGGGGCGCGACGAGGCGACATCTAGCGTCGGGCTTCGTGATAATATTCGGCTCTTATCAATGCGGTTATTGTGCATTATAAATTACGAACACGGCAACGTCGTCGCGTTGGGCAGGTGAGTAGGTGGCGGGGGGAGGGGGGGAGGTCAGCGGAGGGCTTCGAAGGGATGGATGCCACTGGGGCTCGAGGAGGAGGAGGAGGAGGACAGGAGGAGGAAGGCGGTCGAGGGACTGTGGCTGCACTGAGGTCTGACGGGTGTTCGGGAGGGGGGAAGTCGTCGATAAGAGAGGAGATTCCGTGGATGAAGCCACGTGTCGATCACGCGGAGCCGTCCTCTCGAGTCCGCAGCACCGGCAGCCGTCCGCGCGTCCCCACCCCCTATCCCGGGGTAGCAGCGACCCCGTCGAAGGTGATCGATGCCGGTCGCTCCCACTTCTTTGGAAGAGCCGATGGGCGAGTGGGGGCGGCGGAGGCCGTGGTAGCCCTGGCGCCTAGGCTTGAGGTAAAGCGATGGCGCGGGCCGGGCGGAGGGTGGGAGAGGGGGGTAGGGGCGGCGGGGTAGTCGGTAAGCGTTTAGCGCAAGCGCCGGGGAAGACGGGAGAGTTGCCCTTACCAGTGCCTCGGCCGCAGCAGCGTTCGTCATCCTGGATTCACGGAGCTCCTGGTGCACGGCCGGAAACACTCGCAAGTTACACGCAATCACTTCCGACGGCTAATGAGCGCGGCAATGGCACCGGGGCCGGCGCACGCGCGCCGTCCTCCCTCGTAGACATTGTCGTCGTCTTCGTCGTCGTCGTCATCGTCGTCGTCGTCGTCGTCGTGGTCGTCGTCGTCGTGATCGTCGTCGTCATCGTCATCGTGGTCGTGCTCGTGGTCGTTGTAGTCTACGTTCTCTTCCCCCTGCTCCCCCTGCTCCCCCTACTCCTCCTACTCCTCCACTGTCTTAGCCAGCGTCTCGTCATCGTCATCCTCGACCGCCGCTACCGACGACACCGACGAGCAGCCCGTGTATACGTATGCGTGCGTGCGTGCGTGCGTGCGTGCGTGCGCAGGCTGTGGGAGTGGGGCTGCGCGGGAAAACGACTGGAGCCGAGTCGAGATAAAGGCGCCCCGCGTTCCACTTTCCGGCTACCTCGTCGAGCTCCCACTCCCGGGCAGAGCGCCGGTGGCGTGGGGCGTCCGGAGGTCGGGTCGGCGGCAGAGGAGACGGGCGGGAGGGAGCCAGCCGAGCACGCAGTCGCCTTATCGGGAGCCCCGAGCGCCGCTTTTCCGTAAACCAATGCTGCCCGGGCGGGCGCTTTCCTCGGTCACGACTTTCTCCGATTTCCTCGATAGCCGGAGAGCTTCGCGTCTTAGGTCGGACGATCATCGCCGTGCTGCTGCGCGGCTACTGTGGTCCAGTGCGATTGCGGTTCCGGTTGCGGTCGCGGTCACGGTTGTGGTTGCGGTCACGGTTGCGGGTGCGGGTGCGGGTGCGGGTGCGGGTGCGGGTGCGGGCGTTACCAACATACTCGGACTTTAGTGACCTAAATCCGCGAGATACGAACCGTCCGACTAGATATTCCCACGTTCCTCGATAATGACAGCTTGCCCAGGGGACGACCTTGTCACCCTACCCCTACCCCCGCCCCCCTCTCTCGATCAGCATCGTAGCCTCGGTCGAGGAAGAGGCAGTGTCAATGCTAGTCAATGATCGCTCGCCTAAAAATCTCAAAGGATTGCGTCATCGCGGACAAGAGTCTGGGTGTGTGAGAGCGAGAGAGAGAGGGGGGATCAGTGGGCGGGTGAGGGGGGGGGTGCGGAGGCAAGGTTACGAGTTAAATTAAGACAGAGTTTATCACCCAGGTTCGCTTGGCGATTATTCTATCTCTGGAATCCTTATCTTAGGACGTCGATCGAGCGGAATCGTTTACATTCGTATATCTTCGCATTCTGTCGTGCACGTGCAACGATAGATCGTAAATACGTAAACAATTAATCCACCGGCTCGTGCCAATAATCTTCTTCTTTATATTACTTAATTGATTAATAAATTAATTGTCTGAACCTCCGACAGGGACGACGGACGTAATGAAATATCCCAAGATCCGATCGACCGAGGAAGATCGACCGGTTCACCGAGGCTCCTCTCTGGTACGGTTCGTCAAACCATTTTCGATCATTTCCGATCCATTATTGGATTATTCGTTATAGATTATTTATCCGTCCATTGTGGCTGCTCGGTAAACTGGTTTATCCTCATTAAGTTGGCGGTCCTGCGACACGTTGTTCCTCTTTAAAACTTCCAAGGTTTCTACAGAGAACGAGATGTTTCTTTTTCTATTTCCTTTTCCTTTTTCCTTTTCCTTTTTCCTTTTCCTTTTTAAATAATTAGACAAGAGCTGAGAAATCAGTCTCAGGGAATTAAATGTCTACGTTATTGTTGTTGTTGTTGTTGTTGTTGCTTTTTTTTATATTATAGACTCAGGTTCAGGTACGAACGAACGACGAAGCTTACCTTATGTCGTCGGGATGCCGAGGTGAACCTGCGGAGACAGAGATAGAGAGAGAGAGAGAGAGAGAGAGTGAGTGAGGGAGAGAGAGAGGAGCTTTTCACGGGTCGGTCATTCGAATTTCGCGATCGGCACTCTACTGAGGATTCGGGTCCGAGCGCCGGGGCCGAGGGTCCCGGTCGATGGTCGGCCATCGTCGGTGGTACGTACCTTCCGTCCTGTTCGAGTTTAGTCGTCCGGGCAATTGGCCTTAATTCCATTAGAGCTTAATTGTTCCGATGCCGTAGCCGTCGTCGCCGTAGCGCATCTAATGACGAATTCCAGCCTCAGGATGAATTGTATCCGCTTACTCGGAGAAAACCTGATTGGGATATTATTGAGGGCCCAAATTGCTCCGAAACGATCAAGCGATTAGGTAATTGAGGTACCGTCGAGGTAAGGTTACCAGCCAATAACCCCAATAACCGCAATAACCGCAATAACCCTCGCGAATTCAGAATCGACGGTTGTTGTTACGACGAGGAGCCGAGTCGGGAGTCATCCGAGTGGGTGGGAAGAGGGAGCGGGGTTATTGATGAAACGTCGATGTTGCATCAACGTCGTACACTAGAATGATGCCCTCCTCGACTCTCGGGGAGATGTGGTAGTAAACAAAGGGTAATGGCGCCGCAGGGCGCTCCGGGGCTCGAATTACATTAATTGGAACGACTGACTGTGGACTGTCGGCGCGTCCGTTGCGCGATCGCTAATTGAATTCCCGGCAGCCCGATACTATCGGATTTTATTCTATACCCGAGATAATTGATCGCGTGCGAAATGAAACGGGTGGCTGGTGGGGGGGGGCAGGGGGAGCCAGATCACGAGGTCAGCCATGTTGCGCAACCGAGTCACGGTTATACGCGAATTCGCATTTATTTATTGGAGAGCGTCGCCGGGGATCGATAATGTCCCGTAGATCGTCCGTTTCGCGTCCTCTCCCTCCCTCCCTCCATCACCCCTCCCCCCTCCCTCCCTAGCCCGAACGAGCCATGACCTCTGCTCACCACCGCAATCCTCAGCTCTTATTCGGATTATCGGGCGACGATCTCCCTTTATACGTTCGTATCACTGCCACGCGTTGAGGAATCGTCCTCCGCATCCCACCAACCCCAACCTCAACCCCGCCCCACCACCACCCCCACTACCACCACCATCACCACTGCCAACCAGCTCGCCAACTGTCCTTGTTCCCGGAGCCTGGCGAGCGACTCTTTCGACTAAGCTAAGCGACAATAAACTTTCGATCAAACGATACACAAGTGCACATAAAAACTAGAGAGGAATCTTTTTTTCCTCCCCCCCCACCCTTAGAACCGCAAGGATTGCGTTGTCCGTGTTGTCCGTGTTGTCGGTGTTTTGGGTGTGACTGCTTTTTGTCGTTGTTCACAAGCCCATTTTACACTACAAGGATTATCCTATAAGGAATCAATTGCAATCTTGAGGCTTTACTTCTTTTTTTTTTTGTCTTTTTATACGGGGTCCCGAGATGGAGATGGGACTAACGAAGGAATAAGGA
This sequence comes from Ceratosolen fusciceps, assembly GCA_018883505.1. Taxonomy (NCBI): domain Eukaryota; kingdom Metazoa; phylum Arthropoda; class Insecta; order Hymenoptera; family Agaonidae; genus Ceratosolen; species Ceratosolen fusciceps. The sequence goes on from RCIC01000011.1 coordinate 5,473,334, forward strand.
AGCCAACGAGAAGAGCATAAAATAAAACACCGCGCAAGCTTCTACACGTTGGCTGCGCAAGCTCTTACGTGTGAGAGAGAGAGAGAGAGGGAGGGAGGGAGGGAGGTATGGGGCGCTGGGGGTGGGGTTATCGGGAGGTCGTATAGGCGGACTCGGTATAAAAACTCGGCTCGCTATAAAACCCAATGGGAGAGACAGAGAGACAGAGAGTGAGAGAGAGAGAGAGAGAGATAAAAAAGAATGGGATGCGTCGAAGCCGTCGAGATACATATTATTATTGAGCAACCCGTCCGAGCTCGGCCCCGATCTGGTCATACACACGGCAAAGCTCCTCTGCGGCATTCGAGGCTGGAGCTTTCGACCTTTATTGGCCGTTTTATCAGAACGCGGAGATTGTAGGTTCGCGAGCGCGGGCAGGCCAGGAGGGGTCGGTGATAAGGAGGAGGAGGAGGAGTAGGAGTAGGGGGAGAGTATCGATACCGCCGACCATCCCCCTCGAGCTTGCGAGCTTTAACGAATTGGAATTTTTCCCTACGTTTCGCGGACTGACTGACTGACTGACTGACTGACTGACTGGCACGTGGTATTTTTATAAAAGAAAAAAAGCGTGGGCGTTAAAGGCTTGTCTCGTGGATCACCGACATCGTTACGGCATTAAAGCTCCGCGTCGCAGAATTTTGCTTCGCTTTGCCTAACAGCATTTTCATCCATTCTCTTTTACTTATCAATATCCTGTTGTTGTCTGTCCCGTAGTCGTCGTCGTCGTCGTCGTCGTCGTCTCTCTCTCTCTGTGTCAGCTTCTCCTTCGTATGAGAAAAGGTCGGTTCTTCGGCGTAGTTAGGCTCAGGTAAGCGCCACCCCACCCCCCCTTCCCCCCGAAGCTCCGTCTTAAAAATCAATTGCCGACGCAATAAAGTAAACGTAAACGCGATCGTCCAACGATCGTCGAATGCCTCGAGCATCGGAAGTAAAACGCAAATAAAGATCGCCTTTCCCCCCGCCCCCCGCCCCCAATAACGACTCCGTTCTTAATAAATATCAACGTTGTGTGGTTCTGTCATTAGCGAGGAGTGGGAATCGAGGATCGTTTAGCCTGATCTGCTTAATATACAAATCGAGCTGCTAGATCTCTCATGGATCAACAACAACAAAAAAACAGAAAAACAGAAAAAATCCTTTCGTTAAGCCTCCGTGTATCGTAATGAGGAGGAGACGAAGCAGTGGCGACTTCGCATACGCGGCTTCGCATCCGTGTCATTTATATTTATTCTTTTGTGCCTGACATTCGACGCGATGATCATAATAATATGTAAATATCATTGGCCTCGTGCCACATTACAAAGTCTCTGTGTGTGGCGGTACCGATGCGGCCTCCGATCATCAATATTGATCGGCAATATAATACAAACTCGTTATCGACGACCATCGCAAATTAATCGCAATTAATCGCCCATCGTCCATGGGACGGAGGGTACTCGAACGCAAGAGTAACCCCAATAACGTAAGCGCGGGGCTCAACCTGGAGGTCATTGGGGTTATTGGTCGACGTGGACCAGACCGACGGAATAAACCTAAGGGCTGAGTCACGCTCTTGAGCTTAAGATCGCGCTCCTATGGAATTCCCATGGAATCTCCCATGGGAGTCAGTAAAAACTGACGGTCGGTGGCCGAGTCGTACGGTCAGTCATTGTCAGTCGATCCATCAAATCGACTCCGTTCCTCGAATGGGTCATCGTCATTTATTAAGTAATAAAATCTTTGGTAATGCAATTAATTGGTGGATGGCGGGGCGGTTATTGACGGTCCGCTCGAGGACCATACTTATCGCTACACGCCGCGACGGTCAAATACGACCGTCGATCTTGTCGTCAATGACGCGGATAATTATATATTCCGTCGATCCGCTGGATCATTGAAAGAATCGAAAGACGGCCGAGTTGATTCCACTTATAGATCCGCTTTACGAGGCTGGTGGGTGGTGAGGGCGGGGGGGAGCTACGGAGGCTGCGTCGCGTCTGCGGTAGACGTGACGGGACCGAGCGAGTCGAGTCGAGGCCGGGCACGAGATAAAGTAAATAAGACGTAATTATTGCCTTGGGTTATTGGGGAACCGGAAGCGGAAGCGGCCCGCGTTTCATACGTACCGCTTACGCAACGCTTAGAGGCCGCCGTCACTGGACCAGCACGTAGAGTAGCACGTAGAGTAAGCCAATTGCGGACTTAACGGTCGCGTTAAAACGTCGGATGTTTTGTATTGCATTTTTTAGGTCCCAATTAGGACAATTAGGCCGAAAAATACATTTATATTCCGTAAATGTAGCTGGTGTCGGTACCTGACCCCGTATGATCATCATCATCATCGTCATCGTCATCATCATCATCATTGTGACGTGTTATTATTATACGACAATATAATAATAACGCAGGTGAATTTATTCCGACGTATTCATTGATTGTTCCAGGAGAAGACTCCGCGGATCCCTTGGAATGATTATGAATCAGAGGACTCGGGGCGACCTCCTCCAGGATAACCATCAAGGTCCAGGTCTGCCTGACGCGCCCACGCTAGTCCCCGTCTACCTGCCTACCGCTCGAGCTACCGCGGCATTCAAGCCACGTGGCGGTCCGTCGTTAAAACAACGAAAGAACGAAAGAAAGAAAGAAAGAAAGAAAGAAAGAAAAAAAATAATAAAATCAAGCCCAGCGAGAGTACCGGCGAACTTATCGAGCTGCCCTCTTGCCACTCTTCTCCCGTTTTACCGAACAATGCGAATCATTATAGGCTTCTCACATCTACATTTGATGATCTACGTGCATTTAGGGGGGGGGGGGTGGGGGTGGAGGCCAGCTATACAGTCCCATCGTTCGATTTGAGAGATTGGCTTTCGGAATCGGGATCCCGAAGCTGTAAAATACATTTTATTAAATCCCAGTATAGCTCTCTCTCTCTCTCTCTCCTCTCGCCCCCCTCCCAACCACTCCTATGTCGATTTAGACAGGGTACGTGCCTCTCACGGGAATCAAGTCTTCGTCGTTCTTTTTTTGTTGTTGTTGGCATTGTTGGCTCGTCGTCGTGTTCGTCGAGATCCGAGCTCCTGCTGCAATTGCAGATCGTCTCTCGCTGACACCGCGACATTCTTCTGCGTGCGTCCGGGCGCGACATATAGAGTTAGAGACAGGGGAGTGCGGGGGGGAGAGGTAATTCAATCCCGATTCGCCTCGGTCTTAATGCGCGGGCATATGACAGTTTTCTGCAAACGTCTGGAAAAACGAAAAACGAAACGGGGATCCTGCCTGTTACGTTCCCTCCTTGCCCTCCCCTTGCCCCCGCCCCCAGACCATATTCGCCCGCTGCACGCAATTCAAATACAATTATTAATTGCGCGTCACGATGATTTCAAAGCCGAAGAGATAATGCTGCGAGGGGGGGGGGCGAATGCTAATAGCGCGAAGGTAAAATAATTCACACGTGGCTCAACGTAACTCTCCCCAGTCAATTTACTCTTATTTATTCCAGAGAAATACGATCTCTGGAGGTAGGCGAGCAGCAGCACCAGCAGCACCAGCAGCACCAGCAGCACCAGCAGCACCAGCCTTTGCGTATACGTTTCTGGGTTTCCGCTATCGAATGCTGAAATGACCGTGCAAACCGATATTCCATTCGCTGACTCGTAATAATAATAATAATAGAATACGTACACGCTCGGCCCCACTGTAAATATGGAAAAACGCAATTGTTCTATCTCTCTCTCTCTCTCTCTCTCTCTCTAACCGAGAGCCCGCAAATCTCCTCCGAACTATCCTTTCATTCATTCGTTTGTTTATTTATTTATTTATATATTTATTTCGAGAACAAAGCCTTCCTCTCATGAATCAGATAAAGAGAACGGTATCCTTTATTTTACTTTTTTTCTTTTTTTTATTTATTTTTTTTTTTTTTTTAAACAAATATCCAGTTTCCGTACATTAGTCGTACAAAATTACGTTAAATTACAAAACGTTATTAAAAAAAAAAAGTCATTCCTGAATTATAAAGCGTAATTGGAGCTCGGGTAATTTTACAATACCTTTATATAATTATTCCAATGCCGTAACTCTCAAATAATCCCAATAACTAATCCTCTCTCGTAATTACTTTCTTGCGTCCTTTGCATAGTTTATTCATTCGTTGTTTGATCATCCTGCGATAAGTAATGTGACAAGTAGTAGAGGAAAATTAAAAATAAGTAGTTTATTGCGTGATACATTTTCATCGAATACACAGTTACCATTTTTATTTGTATTATTTTTGTTTTTTTGTTTTTTTGTTTTATATTTTAGCAATGTTTCACCAAGAGTATTTAATGAACGAATAATTAAGACGCCAATTGTTTATGCTTTTTATAAAGTATTACGTATAAATATTACGTATTTACTGTTATTTTACTTTGCTGGCGATAATAATTCTTCTTTTTTTTTTCAATTCAATTACTTCGGTTTTCGAAATCAAGATATTGATGAATAACATTCGTAATAATACTCCATGAGGCTTAAACTCTAATTTATAATTAAGATAACAGATAGATGGCAAGTTTATAATAAATTAACAAATAGGATAAATATTTTCTAGTACGCTAAATGATCCATCAGCGTCAGTATCCCTTCTCGTTTGAATCATTTGAATTTTTTTTTTTTTTTTTTTTATTCCAATTACCTTGTTGTTATAATCATCAAATTGTCAAATTTATTAGTATATATATATATATATCTGTGCATGGTATCCCAGTAATCTATGTATGTATTGCGTATCGTTTGTCACGTGGAAACAAAAACAAAATCGAAAGAAAGAACGGGATAAAACGGGATGAAAAAAAAATAAAAGAAGAAGAATAAGTAAAGCACAACGTATGTATTGTCAGCCCAGTGATAATACACAAAACATAACGCCGATTTAACGTTTATTTTCATATAATTTATTAAAAATTAAGTTATATTATAATTCTTGCATACTGAATATGTCTAAATTTAGGAATAGAGTGTGGGATTATCGGATTCGGTCGTTCGGTATGTGATTGGCTTGAGCAAAAGATGACAATCTCAATTTAATTAAATAAGTTCTGCATTTTACAAAGCAATAAGTTACATAGGTGTTCCGTACATGGTGGTGGTGGTGGTGGTGGCTGAACAACTAACAGCGATAGTTACAGAGATAGAGAGGGGGGTAGGCGGGGAAGGGGGGGTTGGTTGGTGTAGAGAGAGGGATAGAGAGGGATAGAGAGAGAGTCTTTATGATTCCTTTATACATTTAAATAAACACGTAGATTTAAACGGATCCCGATCGACAGGCGCAATCGGCTCTTGTCATCATGCACACGCAGAACTCGCGTCTGGCTTTTAAGAAACCATAGTGTATTTATTATATTTTATCCGTGCTTCTGATTCATTTATCAATCGCTATCCGACCGATTTCCCCTTAAATGATTCTGCTCGATAATAAGGCGACTCAGAAAGAACCTTTGACAATAATTATATTAAAAAAAGTAGCCCTTACATCTTAAGAATTAAAAACGAAATTTATTCTTTCTTTTTTTTTTTTGCTTTTTCTTTTGCCTTTTCTTTTGCTTTTTTTCTCATAAATCTTACGTAGGGATGAAAATAAGAGGTCTCTAATGATATTACTGTTATTCAAAAATAGAATTGTAAGAAAAGAAAAAGTAATAGTAACGAAGGTTTAGCAATGATTTAAAAAAAGCGATTCGCATTCTGTGTCTCCTTAATATTGTTAAAGTCTATCGTATTGCCATAGCACAGAACGATGAAGGTAAGGAGGATCTGATTGCACCTCTTCGCTCGCAATGGGAATTCCTCTGCTTGGAAGACTCTGCTTGGAAGCTGCGGCGGCTCGAGGGTGGGAGGTAGTAAAGTGGGTGAGGGGCGGGGGGCGGGGGTGGATGTTATTAAGGGCAGGGTGACTCAAGAGCGCTAGCACCAATTCCAATTGAATTAATCATCTTCCTTTCGTCGGCGGTACAAAATTCGGCTCATCTCAGCGTTACAGGCTCCCGTAGATTCCATAGAAAAACTAACATTTAACGGTAAAGGGGATCTCTTGACGTTACTTTGGGCGCGATACCCACCCACGATGGGTCATCGAGCCTCAGTCCCACGTTCATCATCATCATCATCATCATCATTATTATCATCATTATTACTACTACTACTACCACTACTACTACCACTACTACTACTACTACTACTAATACTACTGTTATTATTATTGTTATAATTGTTATTGTTATTATAATTATAATTATAACTATTATTATTATTATTATAATTGTTAATGTTATTAATATAGCTTAAGAGGTCTGTATCTCCTGTATGTATGTTTATAACGCGCGCCTCCCCCCGCCCCGCGTAAGAGATGTGGAATTAAGGCTAAAGTTGCTTCAAAAACGCTGCGATTTTACGCTCATGCGCGCGTAATGCTTTGATTTTTATCATCAGTCGATTCTTCGGAGTTTGGTAATCTTCCGGATGTTCCCCGAGGCATTCGGTTTCACAGTATCAGCCTCCTCTTCAATCCCCGGCGTTTTCATCATCGGAATCAAAGTCCGTTATTGGCATGGATCAATCACTGAAAGCGACAAATGACCAGAGCATTATTTATTATAGGCGTGTGCGCGATGAAGGGCGGGGTGTCAGAGGAAGAGATCTTTTATTTTACGTATCGCATTACCTGTCGCTGTTATCACTGGTAGCCTCCTCGCTGCAATCGAGATCGAGATCCCCTTGGATGGCGCTCTGCAGGTCGTCGATCCTCTGCAGAGCCAGTCTCAGGTCATCCTTCACGCTCTTTGTCTCGACCTCGACCACCTCGAGCGCCTTCTCCAGGTCGCGACGTGCCCGCGTCGACTCCTGCTCCTTCGCGGAGGCCGAGGTCGCCTCCTCCCGCACCTCCTGCAGCGTGCGCTGTAACCTGCGCGCCGTATCCTGGGCACCCTGCTCTTTCGTTCGTAGGAGGGCTGCCTCCGATTGGAGTTTTTCCACGTTCTCCTTTAATCGGGCGATTTGCGTCTGGACAGACAGAGAGAGAGACAGAGAAAAAAACGGTCAATAACCTCCGCCTATCGAGCGTGGACGCTACGCCGATCAACCACCTGTCCATCCTGGGCCCTTACCTCGAGCCGCGCCCTCGTCGTCTGCTCGAGCTCGAGTTTGCTCTCAAGTTCCTTGGTGCGGAACTCGAGGCGTCTCGTAGCGAGGCTGTTGGCCGTCGGGTCGCCGAGCTGCTCCACCGACTCCAGGCGCTGGCTCAGCTCCGACAGCTGTTCCTTAAGCGAGGACTTCTCTGCCTCCAGGGAGGCTATCTGGATCTGGGCCTCCTGGAGCTGGCCCTGCTCCGCCGATACCTGCTGCACGGCCGCCCGGTACTTCTTCAAGACCTGCGAACATCGACAATCGGTCGTCAACGTACTCCTCGAACTCTCCGTCGAGAGGAGAATAAATATAAATCGCCCGGTCGGTAATGTCGCAGCACTTTACCGGCCGAGGCAGCTTGCGAGCTTTCACTCGGCAGTTGCGCGCGCGCTCGCGGCTCGTGATAAGACGAGGCGGGCGCGGTGGTAAAGGAGGAGGTGGTAGTGGTCATAGCCGTCGTAAGCCTACCTCGGCCAGCTCCTCTTCGTTCTCCTCGAGCTGGGACATGAGCTCGGAGCGCTCCCGGTTGGCGGCGTTGGCGCGGTCCTCGGCCTCGGAGCGCTGTCGGGAGGCCTCCTCGAGGGCTGCCTGAGTCTCGCTGAGGTCCTGTTCGAGGGCCTGCTTGGCCTTGACGGTCACGGCCCGGGCGCACTCGGCGTCCTCGAGCTGGTTCTTCAGGTGACGCAGGGCCGCCTTCCCCGTCGAGTCGCCCTTAGAACGGTCGAGCATCGTCTGGGCGTCCCTGAGGAGGGCGCGGGTCCTCTTCAGGTCTCGCTTCAATCTGTCAAGCCGGAGCAAGCACGCACGGAGTGTCAGTGACATTTGTGAAGATTTTTTTGCGGTTCCTCGGTGTAGGAGGAGGAGGAGGAGGAGGAGGAGGAGGAGGAGGAGTAGGAGTAGGAGCAGACGCAATCTACCTCTGAGTGGTCTCGGCAACGGCGGCCCGGTCCGTGCGATCCTGGTCCTCGAGGGCTACGAGCCGACGCTCGAGCTCGTGCTTCTCCCTGAGGACGATCGTCCGCTCCTCGTGCTCGTTCTCCAGCTGCGCCTCGAGAGCCTTGACCTTCTTCATCGCGCTGCCCCTTACGTCCTCGAGCTCCTCGTCGCGTTGCTGCATCTCCTTGCGCATCTCCTTGCGCTGCTGCTCGATGCTCATCTCGAGACGGAGCTTCGCCTGCTCGAGTAGCTGCACTTGACCGGCCAGGTCGTCGAGCTCCTCCTCCTGGTCCTTTAACTTCTTCTCGAGCTCGTGCTTGGCCTTCTTCAGCTGCGCCACCTCCTCCTCCGTTTTCCCGCCGAAGGTCAGCTCCTCAAGTTCCTGGCTTATGTTATGAAGCCGCTCCTCCTTCAGCTCGATTTCCAGCCTCGCGTCCTGTTCCCAATCATCGTTATTTATTATTTATTATTTAATTAATCGTTATTTATTAATTATTGTTATGCGTGAAAGCTCGAAGAGGAACAGATCGTGGACTTACGCTCAGGCTCTGCTCGACGGTGAACTTCTCGGCGATGGCTATTTCCTTTTCCCTAGCGAGCCTCTCGCGCTGGGCCTTTTCTTGTCTCAGGTCGTCCATCAGGTTCTGCGTCTCCGAGTCAAACCTGTCGATCAAAAGGACAATATGAGGTGACCGCCCTCGTCTCTCCTTACCCAGCCTTACCCAGCCTTACCCTGCCTTACCCCCGATCAGCCCCGATCAGCCCAGACCCACTCGCGCAACAGAACGTCAACAATGAATCTCAAGCCGCGGTGGTTTCATAATGAGCTGACCTTGGAAGATGACCGAGCTCAGGAGAGGAGACAGACGCGGGAGGTTACGCGAGCCGACGTCGCTCTCGCGACCGTAATTATGCGGAGAGAAACGATATAATAATGAGCCGTTCCGATTATACGTCGGAAACAGGAAAAGGAAGAAGGAGCGTTCGCTATCGGAGGAGGATAAGAGTCTCGCTCGGGGCTGCTCGGGGCTGCTCGGGCCTCCTCGGGGCTGATCGGGGACCGCGGTGTGTGGAAAAGAAAAACAAAAAAAAAAAAAGAAATCAAGCTGGTGCTTGAGTTGCCCTGAGCCAGTCGGTGGCTCGTAACATAACAAACGATAATTCTAATAACAATGATATATAACAATAATAGTAAGTAGATGGAGAAGAGGAGGAAGAGAGAGGAGGAGGATCGGACTCACTTGCGCTGCTTCTTCTCGAGCAGATTGTTCCTCGCCGTCTGTTCCTCGAGCAGCAGTCTCAGGTCGTGCATCTCCCCGTTGAGCTTCTGCACGCGCCTCTTCCACTGGCCGACGACCTGTCGCTGCTCCTCCACCTCCTCGTAAGCGTCGGCCAACTGCGTCGGAACGAAAAAAGAAATCGTTCGTTATTTCGTTTGCGCGACGACAATTCAGAGAAGAAAAACAGGCAGACGGGGGGAGGGGGGGGAGGATTGGAGGGAAAGAAAGGTTGCGCTCGGCGATTTAATGGAAAATCGAGGCCGAGCCCCGGGCGACGTATGCGACGGCGATATTATATCGGACCGCCACCACTGACATCGCCGTCGCTCCCGCTGCCGTCGTCGGTCACTCCGACGAGCCTCTACGTCTACAATGTCAAGTGGAATTTTACGACTACGACGACGACGAGCCACGCTCTCTCTCTCTCTCTCTCTCTAATACCTGCGGCGTGCGTGTAAACGTATTAACGCCTCCACGGGCCGAGGAAACGAACTTGTCTCTCTCGCACTCGTTGCCGATCGAGATTCGAGTCTCGTAATCGCGTTATGATTTCCTTTAGAGTTTCAAAGCGAGCGCGACGACGTATAACGAGACCACGCGACAGAGAGAGAGCGAAGATTTCCGTACGTACGTAGGTACGTGTAGGTACGTGAAGCTAATGTGATTGCTCGAGGCTTATTGGGGGTTATTGGGGGTTATTGGGGGTTGAGGAGGGTTGAGGAGGGATGTAATGGTCAAGGAGGAGGTAGAGACCGCCGACTGACCTTCTTCTCGAGCTGCTTCTTGAGGCCGACGAGTTGCTCGAGGTCGTCCTCGTGCTGCTGCGCCATCTTCCTTTTGGTGAACTCGAGCTCCCTCATAGCGTGCTGGTACCTCTGTTTGTAAACACCGCCGTCCTCGCCGTCCTCGGCGTCCGAGGCGACCCCGTTGAGGTCCGCGGCCCGCGCGTACAGGAGCTCCATCTCGAGGCGCTCGGCCTGCTGCTGCAAGCTCTTGTTCGTCTCGCTCACGTCCTGGAGCTCGCGCTCCAGGCGCAGACGCTCCGACTGCTCGGCGTCGATCCGCTCAGCGGCGAGGGTCGACGTCGAGTGCTCCTCCGCGAAGTCCGCCGTCATCTCGCTCAGCTGAAAACAATCAATCGAGCCCACCTCGTTAATGTTATCGCTCTTGGCTCTTGGCTCTCGCTGCTACCGCTGCTACCGCTGCTACTACTACCACAACTAGTACCGCAACTACTACTACTACCACAACTACTACTACAGTCGTCGTTATCTTATTGTTTTCTATTGCCCGTTATTGGGGCTTAATTGACGTCGCGTACCGGCACCGAGAGGCGAGCCAAAGGACGCCAAGACAAGCATTAGTTAATCCATCGGCGGCCTTGACGAGCCATTGACGAGCCGTTGACGCGCGGCTTATCAGCTTCTCTAGCAGCTTATCGTTTATTATTATTTATTATTTATTATTATTTATTATTATAACGACTCTGGTAATCCTTTGTAAGAGTTGGTTGGGGGGGGGGCCGATAACGACGCTCGGCTCGTACGTTCTGTCATTCACGCGACCAATAACCCGAATTCGCTAACGGCCTTTATTATTCCCTACCCCGCGACCCCCAAAGCCTCGATTCGTCCTTGAATAGACCCTATTATCATCATCATTATTATCATTATTATCATTATTATCGTTGTTGTGGTTGTTGTTGTGGTTGTTGTTGTTGCGCAATCGAGTCTAAAGAGAAAAGAAGAGAAAAGAAAAGAAAAAAATAAAGAACTTTTCGGGAATTTTCGTCGTTATCGTTTAAGCGGAAGATAAGATTGCGAATAAATAAATGCGATTGACTTGTGAAGAATTGCCACGGGAATAATTGGTCGAGCGCAGTAAAAATCAAAATTAGCCCCGTAGCGGAGGTTCGCACGCAAGCGGCAATGATTGGTATCGGGTGACCGCGAGCGCCTCCCCCCCCCCCCCCACCCGGCCAGGTTATTGGGAATTCCCTTGGCCGAGGTGGGGTGGAGGGGGGACGACGACGACGACGACGACGACGACGACGACGACAGAGGAACCGCGCTCGTGCACTACCTCTTCGTCGCACTGCGAGAGGGTCTTATCGTCGTCCGAGACTACGGAGGTCATCCTCGAGGGGCTCCTGCAGAGGCTGCTCGACTTCCTGAAGTACTGGTATCCCCTGATCATGATATTGGTCGCGCTCTTGGTACGCGAGAGGCTACCGTCTCCTCGGCATCGTCGTCGGGCCGTCCGCGGTCAGCGGGTCTTGGTCGTCCTTTCCGGCCCTGCCGATCCTCTTCCACTCGTCCATTATGTGATCCGTCCTCTCGAGGAAGTTGCTGATCTTGCTCGAGAGGTACGAGGAGGCGGTCTGGGGCTCCTGGTGGGAGGCCGTCGGCTTGAAGGACTGGCGAATCCTCTGCTTGTCGATGCCGAGGACGAAATTTAGGCTGGCGTCGAAGACGACCGGGGCCTGCTCCTTGCGCGCGAGCTCCTCCATGTCGAGCTGATCGTCGACGTTGCTCTGCTGGGGGAAGAGCCGCCGGGGACACGGGGGCGACTCGGAGGAGCCCCGTAAGGAGCGCAGGCTGCTCAGGCCTAGCCTCGATACGGCGTACGACGAGGAGCCGATGGGGGAGCTCGAGGACGAGAGCCTCGACGAGTAGGAGCTGCTCGCAGGTGAGGGTGACCTCGACAGGAGGCTGCAGCTCGTCGCGTTAGGACGTATAACGGCGACCTTGGACAACGGCCGAGCCTGGAAGCTGCTCAACATCGCCGTTCTCGGCAGGGGCGGCCTACGGCTACTGAAGCTCCCCAGGGAGGAGCTCGAGGCCGCGTCATCCCCGTAGAGGATGCCGCTCGGGCTCTTCAACTGGTTGGAGGCGGAGGAGGAGGATGAGGAGTTGGGCAGTCGGTCGAAGTATAACGTCGGGGCGAGCGGCATCTCGTACGGATCTCGTTGGGATCTCGTTGGGATCTCGTTGGGATCTCGTTCGAATGTCGTTGGGATCTCCTTAGGATCTCGTTGGGCTGCTTAGCTTTTTCTTAATAGACACTGGGCTATCCGTTCCAGGGGCGCTTCGTTCGTTCGGTGACGTTGCACTTGGGGTTATTAGCGGCCTCTCCTCGAGATGTAATTAGAACACGCGGTGCACTGGTCTAGGATTGATCGGGGCAGTCCGGCGTAATGAATTCCCGTAGGAGTCGACTCGCGCGGTCGATCCTCGCTTACGATTTAGGAGATGGGAGGGGCCGAGGGGTCATTGTTACTGGAAAATGACCAGTAATCCGCGGTCACCCGGAGCCCCTACGCGGCCGTTGCATAAGACCGATGACATCCGAAAGACGGAAGATCGGCGCTCGGACTGCGCTTAGGCTTTTCCTGACAAAGCTCGCACCGCCAAAGAGGAACGGAGCTCTGTGCGACGGAGGGACAGTGGAGAGGTGGTCACCTCGGGGTTATTCTGAGACTTTTGGAGACTGGCCAGCCAGCGTGGCAATCTTCAGCGTCGTAGTCGTCGTCTCTCTCTCTCTCTCTCCATACGGGCGTATATCTAGAAGAGTTGGAGGGGGAGGAGCACCGGGTCGACCGACTCGTCGGCACCGTTACTCGGCACTCGGGGCCTTCAATGACTCCGGCTCATTACGTGCGCACATAATACACCGGACTCGGGGATCATTACATGCCCGTCGACTTATTAGCTACCGCTCTCCCCCTCTCTCTCTCTCGTTGGCCAGGCCAACTCGACGTTGCATTACCGCCGGTCCTTGACAACAAAAACCTTGGCCAAATCTTATCCTTTAAATGAAATATAAATCGGCCGACGAAGACACGTTTTATCGCCACCAAATTTGTTGGAATAATTAATAAGGATCGCGTCGTGTCAGTTCCGTACGATCCGAAAGAGGAATAACGACAGCCCAGAACCACCACCACCATCAGCAGCAGCAACAGCCACGGCAGCAACAGCAGCAGTGGGACCAACGGGACACATTGATGATTAGGGGGAATTAAATTTTCTGCATCTCTGGTAAAAAGTGGCCCACTTTCAAGCCCTCGACGAGAGCCACGAATAACTGTCCTTTTTACAACTTATTGGCCGTTCTTCTTCTTCTTCTTCTTCTTCTTCTTCTTATTATATATTATTGCAATCATTATTGTTCTTCTCGAGATAGTCGTATTGTCCTAGAGGGACTACTACTACTACTACTACTACTACTACTACTACTAGCAAGGTATAAGTCTCCGTTCGTTAAATGTCCCTCGCGCCAACGTTGCGCCGACTCAACAAACTATAATATACTTTCGTTTGGAAAATCTTCGCAACTCGGCAGCTTCGTAAAAGAGCAAAAAAAAAGAAAAAAAAAAAATACTTTGTTTACATGTGGCTATTTTTAATCGTTTTCAACTCCCCGCTTATATTTGGATTTGCCGCGAGGGCGCATTAAAAGTAAATTACGTAAGGAGCGATTAGGCGGAGGCGGGGGCGGAGGCGGTGGCGGCTGCTCACGTCTTGTCGGTAAAATCATTCGTAAAAGTGCCGCGAGCCAAACCTCTCGGACCCGATTATACTACATGAAAACCTGTCGTCCAAGCGACGGGCTTCTCCCCCCCACCCCCACACACACACCCTACGAAAAACATTTAAACCCGTCGGCTTAAATGTCGACGTCGCGGTCCACTAGTTGAAGCTCAGGCCAGCGATATACGTGATTATCCGTCGAAGGGGACACGCACGCACGCACGCACGCACGCACGCACGCACGCACGCACGCACGCTTCGCTGCTTAACGGCACCGAGAATACATTGGGGGCTTATGGACGCGTGAATGTAAAGACTTTGTTCACGCGCGGCAAAGTTATGAACCAGCGCGGATGAAGGGTAGTATTATGTATTAATTATTAATTGTATCGACTCGATTGACGAGCCTCGGTGGTCGTTTAATTGCCAAGAGTCAGCCAAAGCCGCGGATTCGGCTCGTTTATCGATACGGGATTTCCATGGATTTCATCGAGGCTCGGCTTATCCCCGCATCGTCGCCCAATAACCCCAATCCGTTCCGTTTCAACCGCGCGATCCATTCGTACGCTCCTCTAAGCTCTCTGACAAATAGAGAGAGGGAGAGAGAGGGAGAGAGGGAGAGAGGGAGGGAGAGATAAGGTACCCGACGGAGCGATTCGTGCTCCACTAATGGATTCGTGACGAGCGCGAGCTTTCGTCGTTTGCTGGAATTATTCTATTACTCCGGTAATTGATAATATGATTGGCGGGGGGGGGGGCTGAGGGAGGATAGGGTCGATTCAATCAAGCGAGGCAAACGAAAAGCGAGAGTCATAAAATCTGATAATGCTTAAGGGGGGGGGAGGCGGATAATAACGTTAATAATGGATTAACGTGAATCGAACGAGAGGAGCCGAAGGTTACTTTTAGCCAAGATAACTAACCCGATTGCGTTTAGGTTATGCTCCTAACGATAAAAGCGGCAGATCGAGATGAAGGTTATTGGGGGTGTATTGTTCGTTGGTAAGGAAAGCCGCTGGCCGACTAACTAATTCAGCTAATTTTCCGCGCGAGGAGGCCGTCGTAGTCGTCGTAGTCGTCGTAGTCGTCGTCGTCGTCGAGTCATCGAGTCTCGGCCGAGTCAATTATAATAAAGTCAGCTGGACGACTTTTTAAACGGCCAGCGTCCGACCAACCAGAAACCGTGTCATGATAATGCCCATCCGGCCCCGGCGAACCCCAATAACTACAAAGGTAAACGTCAACGTAAGGCAACGTAAACTACGGTCCCGCTGACAATTGCCGAACTTTACGCACCAACGATACGCGGCAGAGTAGAATAGTCTGCGCGGACGCGTGTCCGGGAGCTGGTCCCTCGGGAAAGCCTTCTTTTTTTTGTGTTTTTCTCCTCCTCCCCCCCCCCCCTTATAGTGAACGATCGTGGGCAGCGCCGCCACGGCCTTTCCTAAATAGCCCGACTGTTAGGGATAGAGGAGCTCGGGGTTATTAGGGCCGCGGCACGCCTGCGCAGACGCGACCTAGCGAATCTCGGATCCGCATTGCTATTATTTAAAGCCGCCGAGCTTTCCCCGTGTCTCTGCTCTGCTCTCTCTCTCACTCTCTCTCTCTCTCTCTATATATTCAAATGAGCCGGGGCTCGAATTCCTTTGGTTTTCCTCACCTCCCTTGGAAAATCGCGGCGATTCTCGAGAGACGCGCGCGCGCGCAGGCCGCGTTGACTATAAATAACCACCAACGATCGTAACGCCTAACGTAATACGACACGATATCTTACCGAATTACGGCGCGGAAACAATTTGCTTTTGCGCAATTTGTTTTTTTTTCATGTTTTTTTTTCCCTAATGACCTTATAGGATAATAAGGGATAGTGGGGTTATTGGGGTTATTGGGGCTATTGGGGGTGAAGATTTCGTTCTCGGCTTCCTTACGTAACGTTCGGAGCCAAGGTATCGGGTAAAAATTGGCAAGGCGAGAGCGATCGTCTAATTTACGGGGGGGGGGCGGGGTACGAGGGAAATTCATAGTGGCGCCGGCCAGTGTGCCGTAGAGGCAGGCGGCTACTGTAGAACCCGACGGGGGGGGGGGGACGTGTCGACAATGGAGTTGAATCGGTTGGCTTAATTGTCGGCACGAGACGAGCCGATCCGGGCCGATTATTTTTCGCCAGCGGGAGTCGTTCGAGTTGTTGCCCGACGACGAGGACCGGAGGAACCGGAGAACAGGGCCCACTAAGCGCCCCTTGGTCCGCGGGTGAAGCGGGTGAGGAGCACCAGCGCTCCCTCCTTCTTGCCAAATGCTAAATCCAATCCGCCTTCCCACGATCTAAGAAGTTTCCCGGTACAGCGACGCTCCTCCACTTCCTCCTCCCCCCCTACTCCCCCTACTCCCCCCGTACTCATCAACTAGCCGCTGTGGCAGTGCGCGACTACGGAGAACCCAGGGAGAACCTCGGCCCTCTTACGGCGACTATAATTATTCCATAATGAAAAGGATCGACCCTGCCGAGCTAAACATCGTGGATCGTCGTCGGCAACAGCAGCAGCAGCAGCGTCCCCGGATTTTTAATTACTTGCCGTAGCTGGTATCGCACCCAGCCACCTTGACCATCCCCCTCCTCTCTCTCTCTCTCTCTCTATTGTCAGCCGCCGACAATATACCCCCCCCCAAGGGACATTAAATTAAAGCCTTTATTTCGAATAAAGCCCAAGATGTCAATCGAGTTGGTCCCGCTCTCCTCCTCTTCTCCTCCTTCTCCTCCTCCTCTCCTTCTTCTTCTTCTAACGGGATGTGACCAAACGCTGAGCAAACGAAACAATACCAGGTTTCAATGACGACGACGACGACGACGACCTCTCTCTTCTTTCAATTACTCTCCTTGGCAAAACAAAAAAAAACAACAACAAAAAACCGCAAGTACCAAGCAATGGTTTGGCCCGTTCGACAGGATCAGTCGGCCAAGGGTCGGCAATATGGAGATAAGCGCAGCGTCGAGGCGAAAGGCTCGAAAACACTTTTCTGCCCTGGAGATCGGCCACGGCTAAGCCATTATTACCCATGATCATCGTGCGGCAATGGATTATAATGGAATGCACCAGGAGCCGGCCATTCGAAAAAGGAGAAATCCGTGTTAAATAAATAAATGCCGACATCGCCGGCAGACATGCCCGTCTCCATTTATTTTTTCCCTATTACGCTGTCCTCGTCGCTCGGGTGTCCGTCGCAAGCGTCCGTCGTCCGTCTAATGGGTACCCGCGCCTCCTGCCTATCCAGAGAGGGCAGAGAGGCCAGAGGGGGACAATAATATATCGAAGGGCCGATTTGTCTCGTCCATTAACGATTCATAACGTACGCCGTTCCTCTGTCCTCGCGTGTTGAGTGTCGCGTGTCGCGTGTCGTTGCCCGTGACGGGATCGAGCGTACGGATCTTGATGTCCGATCGGACGCGCAGAGGAAAGAGGGGCTGCTCTGCTCTTCTGCTTATTTTCAATGCCAATGATGGGGCGGCGGCCACCGTCATCATCATCCTATGGAAAAACCACTTTCACCCGGCGACTAGTACGAGTCGCTGCTCCATCGCCGGGCATTTTCAAGACTTTCGTGGCAAAGGGGGTGAGTGAGGAAGAGCACCGGGTGAATATCCATAATGCCGATGATGATTATGACGATGATAGCAATAGGAATAAGGATAATACGAAGGCGGGAGGAGGCAGGAGTAGGTGGCGGTTCTCGTGGCGGTCGTCGCAGGCGTTGTTAGTCAGTACTTACTTCCGGACGAGCGAGGCGACGGAGGAGGGAACGAGGAGGACGGAGTTGGCCGAGGTGGCGAGCAACAGTAAGTAATAGCCGGCGCATCGGCAGAGTTTCACCTGGTGCTCGTGCCGCAAGTGGGTCAGTGGCACCTTTGTCTAGCGGCGCCTCGTACGAGTCCACCTGGTCAACGTACCCGCCGCGTGTCTTATGATTTCGAGCGATCTACACTTGACCCAGTTGGCCCGGGTCGGCGGACGCGAGGACGCGCGGCTCTCACCGGTTCCGCTCTCACCTTCCTTAACCTTCCTTACCCTTCCTTAACCTTCCTTACAGTGACACCGCCGCGACCGGGCGCGCGTTCCTTACATCTCCGGGCCTGGCCCCTATGAAGCACAACTCGTCCTCGTGGTCCCGGGCCCCAATAACCGTTAAGCGTACGTAGTATGGGGTTATTTGCTTCAGAGGCGGAGTCGCGCGCCGCCGATACGCCCAGTGAATCGGAATCGGAATCGGAATCGCAATCGCAATCGGAATTGGACGACAGATCGCGTCGCCCGTGCTGCTTATTATTATTATTATTATTATTAATAAGCCATTCGAGGTGTCGTATATTATATTTAAATGCCAGAGGTTCGACGGGCTCGTAGCGGTAGCGGCGTCAGTCTGCCGAGGACGGCACGGCTGCTCCCCGCCACCGCCCCGCCCCGCGCTTCCACACGGAGGAAGTGAGCGGCAGAGAGCGGCGTTTTTGCCGAGCCGCCGACCATATCGGAACATCCCGGGAACTAATAGTGCATAGCCGGGGACAGACAAAGCGGAGCTTTTCTTGTCGATCGACGCCCCGGCTCACGATCGGACAACCATTCTCTGCCGATCGACTCTTAATGATCGATTAATGGCACGTATAGATCCAGTTGAAGCTCATTCTCTCTCTCTCTCTCTCTCTCTCGCTCTCCACATCTATCTATCTATCTATCTATCTATGTATCCGTGTATCGAGGAGAATCTCGTTAAGCGGTGACTCTCCTCTTTTGACTTTCTTTCAGAAGCCACGGATTCTCTCGGTAAACCTGAACCTTTATCATTATTGGCTACTTAGAAAAACGGAAAAGGAAAAAAAGTCCCGTCGGGAAAAGGCGCGTCGGCCCACTTCGAAAGCTACCGAGCCGTGAATGACCGATGGCTTCGAAACGTTAAGCTAAGCGCAAACTCGAGCGCGAACCTCGAGCGCGAACCTCGAGCGCGAACCTCAGCGTGTACCTGAGCGCAGACCTGAATGTAAATCTCATGGGGAATTCAAAGGACGCGGGTTTTATAGGCCCGAACGAACAACAATGACTGGCTCCGTCGATCCCCGTTCGAAAAAAAAAAAAAATCCCCCTCGCGCTTCATCTCTTCGTCCTTCGTCTCCTTCGTCATGCCATCACCCCCTCCCGCCCCCCCACCCAACCCAACCCTTCATCGTCGTTGGCCTACTCGTAACTCGGCGAGCCGAGCCGTTAAAAATTACGTTAAAAGATTCATAACTTTTGCGTGTTTCTCTGGGTGAAAAACTAGTCGGATCCATCCATCCGCGTTTCTGCATTTCCATCGGCTAATGGCTGAGCTCCGGATAAAACGCATACGTCATAAGGATCTATCAGAGACTTGTTACCGAGCGCACTTACCGAGCGCACTTACCCAGCGCACTTACCCAGCACTTACCGAGAACAAAACATTAAAATCGACGAGCTAACCTACTCAATCCGCTTAATCAATCCGCTACGCATTGATCACAGCCGGGTGGCAGAGCGGGAGAGGGGAGGGTGACGGATCCAAGCGTTAGAAATTAATGGAAATGTAGTAAGTAAGCGTTGTGCGGTTCGAGATCGAATGGACGTTTCGCGATATCGTTTTCAGGAGTGGCGTTTGAATTTTCGGTCCACGTCACCGAACAAAAAATGCCTGTATAAACCGAGATAAGAAGCCTCGGGCGCGTTACTTCCGATAATGATTTCAATCCCTTTTATTTATAACCGGTCCTCGGCCAAAAAGCGGATGGTATTGTATATTTAAAAATTTACCTTAGCTAGGCAACTCGTCACCGGAGCACGTCGTTACGCCACGTTATCCTTGTCATTTATAACGTTTGAATAGAAAGGAATATAGATCATGAGAAGAGAGAGAGAGAGAGAGAGAGAGAGAGAGTCACCCGACGTGACCGAATCAATTAAATTATTTATATATATATAAGGTGTACGGATCGTCGATCGCGTTGCTTACGTCGATGAAATAACATAAAATTATGATATTTTTTTTTAAGATAAATAAATACGTCTCCTATCGGATATCTTGTATTTTATAACGTTACGAAACGAGACTTTTTATAATGGAGTGCGGGCTCACAGGTGACACATTGTCGCGAGAAGCGCAAGTAGGGCGGCGGGGGAGAGGAGAGAGAGAGAGTATCCCTTGGACCGTCCGTCGACGTCTTGTAACGCAGGGGCTTCCTTCCTCTCGCCCTGGAATAACCCGTTCTCCGGCCGACCTCGGCAAGACTCGAGTGTCCAAGGTCACGAGGCACCTGTAGCCGCAGTTACGTAGCCCGAGTCCTTCGAGGCCCCGGTGACGAAGGCCGAGCGCACCCAACACGTCCACCACGGGAACAGACCGGGAAACTTAATCCTGGCCTCGGTGACGAACCCGGGGGAGGAGGGGAGGAGCGGAGGGTTGACATCCTCGGCACCATCCCCGTCGTGGCAATCGAGCGCAATAACCCCTTTACGTGAACGATTTCCGGCTCGTGGAGAGAGGGGTGGGGTGGGGTGGGGTGGGCTCGGACTCGTGAGCCTCTCTCGGTACTTTCGATCGCTGAATACGCGCTCGACCCGCATCCTGCATATATCCTTCTCCTCGGTCGGTCTGCTCCATTTACGAACGATTTGCCAACGTCCCCTTGCATCCCCTGCCCTCCCTCCCCTACCACGGCCCCCCCCCGACACACATAAAAACAGACACAGACCGTACCACTTTATCGCCGTCCGACTTTATCGGGGCTACGTAATGGGTTAAAAGGCCCGGCCTGGACATTAAGGGGGGGGGGCGAGGGGCGAGGGGCGAAGGGTAAGGAAATCGCGTAGCCACGAGCCGTAGAGGCACGAGCCCGATAAGTGAGTACCGACTGCCCGCGTCAATCAAAGGAAATATTATTCCGGTAAAAATAAGTTCCGAGCCTCAATTTTCGATAATCAATGGCCGGTTAATTTGAGGCCCAGTCCGCGAGGGCCCCGATTATAAAAATCTCTCCCGTCAGGCTGCACCACCGACTGCTTCCACTGCTCCTCTCACTACTCCCCTCGGTACAGCGCAGACGCGCCAATAATTCTCTCGGCCCCTTTGAGAAAGACCGTGAGGCAACTGATACGACGAGAGGGCGGGGCCGGGGACGAGGGGTTATCGTAATTATCGAATGAAAAATCCCCTTTTATCCTGATATATTCAATGGCAATTGAAGCTCGTCCCTCTGACACGGACAGAGCCCACTCCCCCCACCCACCCTCCCGACACTCCCTACGGCCCCAATTAACCTTATTATTATGTTTTTTTTTATATTGTTTTACAAAAACGAAAAAACAAAATAAAAAACGAAAGGGTGGCCGTACGTTGGGAAGGGGCGGGGGTGGGGAGGCAACGCTCTCTAAAATCCTTGAATCGTTGAATCCACCGAGAGCTCGGAGTACGCGGGGGTCGGTGGCTGAGGGGCCGGCTCGTTTCTTCAGGTGATTCAGGAATGCCTTAGCGACATCGGCTCGCTTCCTCCCTCCCGCGTCCCCGCCTCTTCCCTTTACGGGGCATCCCCCCTTTACGAATCGCAAAAATTTGTTTACAATAGGACAATTGCAAGAGAAGGATCGCTGGGGACCGCGATCGGTCGCCTGGCACAGAGGGGCGGGCGACGAAGATGTTTTAATACAATAAGGGAGGTGGGGGGGTTGAACCGCCATGACTCCAAGGACGCTAAAGGTCCGAGGTCGTTCTTATTGGCTGATGGATCGGCGCGTCGTTTTCTCTTCCTAAGTTCGCTAATTGGCCTTATTAAGCCATGCCGCCTCGCAATTACACTTCTTATCTATTCTTCTTCTTCTTAGTCTTCTTCTTCTTCTTATTTCTTCTCATTTCTCTCGTTACCCTTTGGAACTCACCAACAACAAGGCAACGTCTTACGCAGAATTCTTTGTCAAGGTCACGTTCTCCCTTTTGTACCACAACCACACAACCACACAACCACACACACGCCCCACTCCAATCCCACGGCACCCGATCGAAGGGATGGAATGAACACAACATTTCTTACTCCTTTCTTACTCTCATAGCAATACTTTGTTACGAACACACTTACCTTGGCCTCGAGCCTGTCGTTGTCGTGCTTCAGGTGGTTGCGCTCCTGTTCCAAGCGATCGAGCTTAGCTCGCAGCACCTCCAGCTCCTCCTGCAAAAAGTCACAGATAAAAATTACTCTCTCACTCGCACGCACGCACACGCACACGCGCGCAAGCAGCCATTCTCGGATATCTCGCTCGATGCACGAGAAAGAGAAGGAGAAGGAGAAGGAGAAGGGAGGAAGGGAGGGAGGAAGGAGGATGGATAAAGTGCGCTATTGATATCTCGGTACTATTTTCGTTGCGCTCGCGTCATTACCGCAATTAGCTTTTCAAGACCCGTCAATGAAACGCTTCTTTTTTTTTCTTTTCTTTTTTTGTTCCGCCTCGTCTCGACGCTCCGTCCCTTTCGCCGACCCCACCTCCACCTCCATCCCTCCTTAGCCGCAAAACACGCCGCCACGACGTCGATCAAAGTCCGAGGCATCGCTGCGGCTTCCCCCGCATTCTTCCGTCTGGCATTTCTCAAAAGCTCGACAAGAGCAGCCGATTGATTAAATTAACAAGTCCCCCACCCCTCCAACCCCTCCAACCCCCAACCCCGCATACAAAACGTATTACAAGAAGGCAACATCCGATCGCGCGAGCAGGAATGATTACGTAATGGGGATTATACACGGGGCTGCTCCCGGTATAATCGGTGAGACTCTCTTTCGTATATCGACCACAAGGCCACGCATAGATATCACGAGTACGGGATAAAGGAGCATTGATCTGGGAGGGTGGGGGGAGGGGGGTGAAGAGTGGATATAATATTATTGATTTTACAAACATACGAGAGGTATTATTATTATTATTTGCACGAGTAACGACCTGTTCCCCTCATCTGCCTCTTCCCCTTCCTCTTCCCCTTCCCCTTCCCCTTCCCCTTCCTCGGTAAATATAAATTACAATATTTTTAATGGAGATTCTTGTACTGTCGAGGTACCGCAGCCACGAGGTGTCGCGAGAGGAATGGGGATGTGAGGGGCGGGAAGGCCGGGAGGGGTGAACGCGCGAGGGCTGATGGGCTGATGTTTTATTATCGGTCGGGGGGCGTACCGCGCACGAATAATGGGAAGCGCGGTGCGTGCGATAATTCCGGTAAGTCGTGCGCAGGCCCGACAGCTCTACCATTACGCCCATAATAATAAATGCTCGGCCGAGGCTCGCGCTGCGACGTGACCAGCGTCCGACCCGGTGCTCATCCACGGCCCCCTCTCCCCCACCCCCACCCCCAATAACCAATAAACCAGGTCTCGCAATAAAGCAGCGCGCGCGCGCGCACTTACGTTCCTATAAAGCCAACGAATAAATAAATACGTCGAACGGTCGAGTCGATTTGATTTCCTGGCGCCCCCACCCCCACCCCCCTCGACGAGCCAACAGCCACGGGTTCATTAGGACATCGCAACGGACGGACGGGCGACTGCCCGGTATTTAAAAAAAAAAAAAAAAAATAAAGAAGTCGAGCTCCGCTGGCCCCAATGAAAATCGATCCTTTTATGATCAAGTAATGAACGGCCCGCTCCAGAAACTAATTGCTTTTAATTGTCCGACGAGGGGCAACGGGCAACGGGGCTACCGCGATCGTCAAAATATATACACGAACCCTCCTCGCGTTAATGCATATATACTTTAAGCCATACTTGTCGCCGTTAATTAATAATAATAATAAGAATAATGGGAAAACTTAATAGGAATTAATTATTTAGAAGTTCGTCATTGACAATTAATCATTTTGCGATGCCATTGAAATAAAAATAAGATATAACGTTTAGTTGAAACCGTTTTCCAATCGTTCCTACATCTTTCGTTTGAGGCGCCTTCGTTTTTTTTTTTTTTTTCTTTTCTTTTCTTTGGTACCGTTCCTCGTGCGATAAGAAGTACGTTTATTTATCTATTATCCGAACGTTATCATTTATCATTTATCATGTATTGAACCGTTAATGGCCATACAATCTATAAGCTCTGTCCGTATCTTTATTTGAGAATCTCGATGTGTAATAATTTATCGGCCGAGATACATCGGGGAAACGTAACGTCATCTCTACAAAATGACATGCATTTATATAGTCGAGATGCGCGCGCGCGCGTGCGTAAGCCCGTTAACAGAAGATCCATGGAGCGTATCCAATAGGGAAATCTGATAGATTTTCATAATAATCCGAGGGAAAAGAGGATCGGCTCGCACGACATTTACTCTACACGGAACTCTACCTCTCATTTAAGTAATTAAGACTGATTTAAGCTCGTCACCGTGTTTAGAAAATCCAATAGCGATTAGAAGATCTGCGCGCGACGATACGTCGATCGGCGGGATATTGGGGGTTGAGAGGATGAGCTCGGGAGCTCCAGTTTTGCAGAATTGAGCAAAATTGTATCTGGGCCGAAGCCTCGACGGTGCTGATGCTCCAAACGAGCCGCGGTGTGAAAAGGGGAGAGGGGCGAGGGGTTGAGGCGACTCCCCCCCCCTCTCTCTCTACGTCCATGTCTTATCTAAGCCACGACGATTGATCTAGGAACCGTTGAAAGCCGTTCAGCCTTCGCAACGTACCCACCCCCCACCAACTCGGTGACCTCCGTCCCCCGCCCCTACCCTACGCGCCGCTCCCACGCCCCTGACAAAGTAACAATCCAATTAATCGTGAGAGAAGAGACGGCGAGAAGTGAATCGTATTCGTCTGGGCCCGGAGTCGCGCGAGATCCACCGGCTCGCAAGATTTTTATTTCGATCGTCGGCCTCGGGCTCGCGCGAGCCAGATCTCCCTGGATTTAGGCTGATTAACGAGCCAGTTTATATTTAGTGGGAAATATTTATACCTTCGTTATAGCCAATGACGCGTCCTGTCCTGTCCGCTCGCTATCCCCGTTTTTTCTATTATTTTTACGAGCCTCGGCTCGCGCGGCTCTTTAATAATAATAATAACGACGACGACGACGACGGGCGCGATATTTAATAACGTAAGTCGACCGCGTTCCCGGATCATCCTCGATATTTCGATATACGTCGATAGACGCGAGCCTTCGTCGCTTTGTCGACTAATTGACACCCGACGCGCCTCCTCTCCCTCCCCCTCCCCTACGAGAATATATTCTCCGTCCTTTCTTCGTTATACCTGCGCGAGAGTTTTTTCGTATAAATCAGTCGGTACGGATGGCTAAGCACAACACGTTTATAATAAGCCCAATAATCCTGCCCTCGCGTAGCGGCCACGTAAAGTTCCTCCCCCCCCCTATGCTCCCCTACCCACCCCATCAATTACAAATTAAATATACGAGTTTGGTTGAGAATGGCGCCGAATCTCTTTATAAATACAACTAATACATCCGCGCCGGCCAAGCAGCATCGCCAGCTCTAAGCCACCGATCCAGATCCTGGATAATAATAGCCCCCCCTTACCTTACTAAGAAAATCTTATTGTGACCAAGGCGATGACCTGCGGTACCTTGGCAATTTTATGCGAATCGCCCGGACGTATGGCCACGTGACCCGAGCCCCGCGGATTGCCTGACGCGACTTGCCGCGTCAGGTACAATTATTACTTTACAGCGTAATGTAAATCGGCATTACAATTAAAGCCATCCATCGCCTCGGCAGCGCTTACTCTCCCATACTACAAAGAGGCCAAGTAGTAGTAATAGAGAGTCCGTTTTCTATATTGAATTAAAGATACGCGTCTTGGGGCATATTTCGCATATTCCAGATTAAAGCCGATCGACGTGTATCGACCCAACCTCCCACGATGATGATGATGACGATGATGACGATGATGATGGTGGTGATGGTGGATGATCGCGCTCGTTTCACTGATGGGCGCGATTTGTGGACAGTCGCGGAGAGTGCGGAAGCGATCGGAAATGAATGAGCGACCAACGCGTTTACGAAGGGGTTACGAAGGGATAGTGGGTATTGGGAGGAGGGGGGAGGGGGATGGTAGAGAGAGAGAGAGAGAAGTCTCTTACCGTTCTCGCCTTGAGTTGGTCCTCGGTCCGGTGAACGTTCAGCAGCGGTGCGACTTTCACGTACAATCTCCACCAGGGCCACTCCCGCACGGACATGAGTTTCCTCACGTTCCTCTGGATGCACCTGACCGCCAAGTCCTGGAGCTGCAAAACGAGCGCATTGACGTTACAAGACGGGACACGAAGATATACAACGACAACGGGAGCAGGAGTAGGAGGATGCTGTTGCTGCTGCTGCTGCTGCTGCTGGTGGTGGTGATTCTAAATCACCGGATGACATCGTTGCTTGGGTATCTGTCTGTCGGGGATGAACCGGTAGGGCCGTCCCGAGATGAGTTAGCCCCCGCTCCCCGCACCCCCCGCCCGCCACGCGAGTCCATAAGGCATATGCCGGCCGAGGCGCACTCGACAATTTCCATCTCGCCTCGTTTAAACTTTCAACTTTGACGAGCATTTACGCGGTCAGGGCTGACTGGCCCCCTTTCAAAACCTGCTAATTACCGCTAGAGATCATTAGGCTCGTCTATGGCTTTAGGGAGGGGGGGGGTCCGGAGAAATCGTATTTGCCCGGTCTCGATGATGCGCGTTATTAGCCGCCGGAGCCGGAGAGCTCGTAGATCTGGCCTCGGTCCGCGATCCATGCAGCACTCGAGTCACTTACTTCGCTCTTTCTTATTTTCTTATTTCTCGTCCCCGACGAGCTTATTGAAAAGTCTCGCTCGTAAAACATCACGAGGGGGTCATTTTACATTGTTAATTGAATGGAATACAAATGTAAAAAGGCTGCGGGGACTCTGCCCGTAAATAAATTATCATTAAAATCAAGGCCAATCACGATGGCGTTTCTTTTCTTTTCTTTTCTTTTCTCTATTATTATTATTATCTATCCGCGAAATCGTTCTTTTATCACGGGTAAAGTAGTAGCGGCGGCAGTAGCAGCAACAACAACAACAACAACAACAACAACAGTAGCAGCAGCAGCAGCAGCAGCAGCAGCGGCAGCGGCATGGTAATAATAAGGCCGTGTCGGGTGTCGTCGGGAGTAAATAAAAATGAGAGCATCACGTACCTTGAGGGTGTTGAGTTTCCGGCGGGCCAGGTAGCCCCTGCATCTCGCCTGGAGGAGAATAATGTGTCCCGTGAGCTTCTCATCCCTCTGGGACTCGAGTCGCTCGAGCGCACCAGCACGGAAAAATATCTGTACAAACATAAGAAGAAGAAGAAGGGGGGAGGGTTAAAAAAAGTTAGTCTCGTGTCTTGGACAAACGGGCGAGTTATCGTCCTGGCGATTCGCTATCCCCCCAACCCAACCCTCACCCCACCCCCCAACCCACCCAGACCAGACCAGGAGCAATACGATATGCTTCGGGGAAAAGAATCGGAGCGTCGTCGCTTCGATATTATTTTTCATCGTACTCTCGCTATCAGTAGTCGGACAATGGCACAAAGTCCAGGTGTCCACCTGTATCCCGATCGACCCCCCCCACCTCCCCCTCCCCCGTCGTCGCTTTTACCTCGCTCTTCGTCGTCTCTCATCGATTCGGTCTTCCGAATACGCTCTCGGACCACGTCAATTTCACGTGCATACATAGATATATATCGTTCTCTCATCGGTACTTGTAGTATAGTATGCTTCTTTGCTCCTTCGGATACGTATGATGAATTCCAATACACGGAGCCAAAAATACATCCTTATTTTGAATTAAATGCATGCGGTCAGACTGAATCATTTCAATACAATACAAGCGCTCGTTAAAAATAGGACACCGACAGCTCAGCTCATTTACCGTGCTCGAGGTAAGTCGGGCGCAAACAAAATAACGAGCGAGTCCTTGATATTGTAATTTGCATAAATAAATTCGATCGATCGATTGGCCGAGGCTCTGACCCCTCCCCACCTCAGCCACCCAACCGACCTTCCTTACTCATCGCGCGAGTTATTCAAATACTGTAACAATAGCGCCGCCTTATTTTCCTTAGCACGGCCTTTCCAGAATAGCTATAAAAATATATGGTGGGCGGGGTAGGGATGGGGGGGGTCGTTTATGGGAATTCAAGATTAAGCATTACGAGTCGTATAATTCGAGCCGAGATGAGCCGACGCCTCCTTAACTCACTCACTCACTTTTCACTGAGAGTAATTGAGACGCCTGCCTGACTCGTTACGTCTCGGGTTCCACAAGAAGAAATTATTAAGATTAAAATTTATATTAAAATTAATATTAATATTGAAATTGAAATTAAAATTAGAAGGCAAATATGAAAGTAAATGGTAAATTGTGTAAAACGAGGCCAGCCAGTTGGCAGCGTTGCATGGAAAAGCGAGTCTTTATGTCAATTCAGGGGATTTCGCTCGATCGAATCCCCGAATCCGAGTTAACGCGGGCACGCAGCGGCCATCATCTACACGTAGCATTAAGGCTGCGGATAAAGGTGTGCGGCGAATATGGCCGTTGGAAATAGATCCGAGGGCTAATGGTTGAGCTTGGAGGCTCGTCGTCTGGATATTCGGAAAGCGCGAGAACTCGTTGCCTCGGTTATTGGGGTTAACCGTAGGATATGGTACGGAAACCCAGCTTAGCCGTTATTCGCAATATTTTCGCACGACTACGTGAAGGACGGCTCTCTTTCCTACTCTCTCCCCCCCCCTCCCAAACAAGTCGAGCTCCTCCAGAATAGGTCGCTAATGTGATAAAAAAAAAAAAAAGAAAGAAAAAATATTGCCGCAGATATGGAGTTACGCGATTTCCAATGAGATTTGTCTAATAAATAAATCTGTCGTCTGGGCAGGGGGAGTGAGGGGAGGGGGGCCCACACAGGGTAAATAGACGGTAAATAGAACTTAATTTACGGGGAGCTAGGAGAGGTTGACGATCTAAGGACGCGTTACAATGACGTACATGACGCCGGCGTCGAGATCATCGAGATCCACGTGGATCCGCGGTCGCACGATTTCTCGATGAATCCCGGGATCATTATAAACGAGAGCAGAGTTCGAAGAGTTGCGTACGCTAACGAACGACGTGTTGCGCTTGAAAATATTTACTTCTACCGCTAGATGGCTTCGTAATCGTCCTTTTTTCGTAAGCTCCACGTAGGCTTCAAAACTCATTAGCTAGCATCTTGTCTGGGAAAAAGAAAAAGAAAAAGAAAAAGAAAAAGAGAAAAAAAAGACCCCAACGACATTCCTCATTACTTTCATTTCATATTCAGTCACGACTGTCTTCTCTCCCCCCCTCTCTCTTTGTTTCTTTCTCCGCGTAAACTGTGCATCGGGATACCAGACCAGTACTACTCACCGGTACGCTAATTAAAGTTTTTTTTTTCTTCTTCTTCTTCTTTTTCTTTATTTCAATGGAAAGAGGTACTGGAGCCTCCTTTCTAGCAGTTAGCCTATATTAGACTTTATATTAAACATATGATATCGGGGATTATTTTACAAGAAAAGCAAAAAACTTCCGTACATTATTAACTCAATCTCGTCCGACTGCTCTTACTACTATTAATAAACACCGGCAAGACGTTTCTAATTACTTACAATGTTTCACGTGGACGACGACGACGACGAAAATAATAATAAAATCAAATATCCGCTGCTCTCGATTGAGAATTATAAAGGTTCTTCTCGGGGTCGATATAACAAGTCGCATTATCAAATCCGATGAATAATAAAATGTTTCAACATTTTATTATTCGTGTTATACTTATATTTGATATCCCGATTAAACCTCTCTCTCTCTCTCTCTCTCTACCTCTCTTACCGCCCTCCCTCCCCACCCCCCCTAAACTCGAATTCCGAATGAATATTGAATTGTAGGATTGCAAACAATTAATGGCCGTGCACGCGCGTGCTCGGTAATCTGTAGCGAGACTAATTGTCCGATAATGTTGATGCAGAAAAGTAAAGTATTATTGTTTTACGTAAGCCGAATAAGCGTATTGTACTTATGTATTGGCTAGATAATGATGATGCGACTGTCGGTCGACAATCCTATATTTGGAATTAACGATCGTCCGATATATATATATACGATTAGCCATCGCGTAAATTAATACAAGTTTATTGACACGAGGGTTATAAATATTATATGCATTATATGCTGATTTATACGGAAAGCTTGGTTGTGCGCGAGCGCGTAAGGTCTCACTGGACAATCGTTATGCCTACCAGAGATACTTTTATGGCAAAGATGGACGACGTTCTCTAAGCGAGTAAAGCAGCAATGTAAATTAGACGAAAGGGGGGGGGGAACAAAAGCCGTACACGTAGGTGTCGAAATACTTTTGGCTAAAAACATTCGTCGGCTATTTGTTATTTCAGTCCTCTGGCGGCGGCGGTGACGGCGGCGGTGACGGCGGCCTATTGAACCGACACACCACGTATATACATACACACATCTAATTACTCTAGTGGTCATTGGGGAAATGGTTCAGCGAATAAAAGAACCGATAAAATATGACAATTCGTGGCGGCTCTTTGAAAAACATTGACGATTGATTTACAATAATTTTGCGAAAGCGCGGCGAGGCGAAAGCGCGGGACTGTTTAAGTTATCCAATAATCCGGACAATACGTATTGTTCAATACGCGCCGAGCCGACTGCGATTATTTATTTATTTGAGCGTTTTTTATGCCAGGGTAAGAAGGATCGGATGACGAAAACAAACGGAGGAAACAATGTTTAAGGCCGACAATAGACGTTGGGGGGGGGGGAGAGGCGATAACGTGTTGCGCACGCAGACGGACAATACAGCCGGTGAAAGCCTTCCTCCTTCCACTAACTTAAGAAAGTGCATCGCGTGATTTTTTTTTGTTTTGTTTGTTGTTGTTGTTCCTCTTTCCATTTTAAGTAGGAAATTCCCTTCCCGTGGTATACGCGCCGTTAAAATAACTCCTCGACAAATATCTATCATAATCATTTGTCCTTTGTTTGTTTCTGCGACGACGTATCGTTAGCCCGTGGAATTCGCGTTATTTAAACAAATCGACAATTAC
This sequence comes from Ceratosolen fusciceps, assembly GCA_018883505.1. Taxonomy (NCBI): domain Eukaryota; kingdom Metazoa; phylum Arthropoda; class Insecta; order Hymenoptera; family Agaonidae; genus Ceratosolen; species Ceratosolen fusciceps. Next base: position 5,504,370 of record RCIC01000011.1, read on the forward strand.
ATTGGAAACTGGAGTTTCCAAATGCTCAGGTAATCGTAGCCGTCCGTGCTTTTTCGTAAATATTCAAGCTCTCGCGGTTCAAGGCCTACCGGTGCGTGCGCGCGCGCGCGAATAAATTACCTCGAGAGGAATTACTTAAGGAAATAAGCTCGACGGCTTTAGCCAAGTGGCGTGCGATGTTTTATGGGAATTCGAGGACAATGCTGAGAGTTTTCTTAAATCGCGCTCAATACGAATCGGCTAATTTAATTATAATAATCTTTTACTTCTAGATTCCCGTGATGAGGAGTCGGGATTGGCGAGCCGAGCGCCCCCGCCCCCTTATTAAGTAACTTAATATATATATATATATATATACGGATCGAAAGGAAAGAAACTTTATAAATTATTCAGCGTGTTGGATATATTAAAAATAAAACCCATAAACGTTATGTACTCGTGTAAATGGGAAATCGGCGAGCTAGATAAAGTATCGCTTCTATGAAATTACGTTAATAATTTACTTAAGTAAGTGAGAGCAGGGGCGGGGGTGGGTGGGTGGCACTCGCCGCTGCCTTACTTCATGACCATTTATTTCTCTACAATTACTTCTGGATAATTATAGCGATCCGTTCCATAAAAGCCGAATAACAAATAGAAAATTTACATCGTTGACGACGACGACAACGACAACGATGATGATGATGATTATGATTGTAGTAAGCGTAAGTTGTATAAGAAGGGAGGGACTCGAGTTAGAATTACGCAGTTGTTTGCTTGTAGATTTAGCGAGTCAAAGCTCGCTTTAATTGATAAATACAATGATTGTCGGTAGAAATTATGAATACGTTCTTCCTGAATAGGTTTCGATAAATAAAGGAGAAGGAGTGAATTACAGGCGCATAAGGAGCATGTAAATCCGGTAATAGGCAAGTAAGTGGTGGTCAGTTCTCAATTAATACTACCGGTGTTATTTTTAAATAACGGTTCGGCAGTCGAACGTTTTGAAATACAAGCGGGGGGGAGGAGGAGGTTCCTAAGTGGCGGAATAATATGTAATAGAAATAGATTGTGGCGACGCCGACGGGATTTTTTATCAGCGCTAATGAAAATTAATGTGCAGATGGAAAATCGCAATACGTGGAGGAGGTGGAGGTGGAGGTGGAGGTGGAGGAGGAGGAGGAGGAGCAGCAGCAGCAGAAACACGCAACTCGGTGTCTAGGCGCGTGTAATACAGTGGAGAGCGGTATATCAAGGCCAACGGGGTTTTCATTATCAAAGTCATTATCGCTTTTACCGCAAAAGTAGAAAGTCGCGCGAGAGACGGCAGCGAGGCGGGAGAGCCCCGGCTATTCCCTCGCCGGCTTGATTAATCGAGATCGCGGGGATCGTGGTGCGATGGTTGGTTGGTGGAGGGGGGGTGGGGGATCGGGAAGGGATAGAGCGCCCCTTTCCGAACAGTTATTTCACACCATTGAATGGTTAACAAGAGGCGGCTCAGACTTTTTAAAATCCGTCTGCGCTTGCCCGTTTACCTGACTCCTACCCCCCCCCACCCCTACTCTACTCACCGCTCGCTCGGTAAACTCCTCGCCGGAGCCGGAGGCATTCGGCTGTTCCTCCGACATTGTCCTACAACTCCTCGCACAGCCGCTGCTGCTGCTGCTGCTGCTGCTTCTGCTTTCCCAAAGCACGACAAACTTTATGAATATATGCATACAAGAATCGCGCGCTCGCTCTGTATCGCGGGAAGTAGGCGTTTCTTCGGGGCGTAGCCGATATCTTAAGCTCCGAGCTTTCTTACGCCCCCCCCTCCGACCCGTAAGTGCTTGGCCCTACAACGAGAGCGAGCTCGTTAACGCCGATGTAAATCTAAGTGACAAAGCCTAACCCGCCATAGGCCGCTGGGGGGGGGGAGGGAGGATCGTTGCTCGGGATAATTGTTAGGTCGAAGGCGGGGGGAGGGCGGGGGGCGTGGAGGATAAAGATGTACCTTGTTGGGGGGGACGTGGTGTCGCACCGTGGGCGTCGGTACCACGACGGAGGACTTGTCGGCGTTTTTCTGGGAGACTTTGAGTGCCTCGTCCCAGCTGTCGATGCTGCTTGCCCCGCTCGAGCTCGATACGCAGTTTTTCGGTGCGACCTGAGCCGCCACGACCACCTGGGGCTCGAGGATCTTTTCCTGCTCGACCGGTAGGAAGCGCCTGACGATCGAGCCGGACTCGTATACCTCGATCGTCCGCTCGAGGCCCGTGTCCAGATCCTGAATGATCTTCTCCAAGAAGATCTCGTCGCCCACCAGGTGGCCCGGCTTCGAGAAGCCCTTGGACTCGTCGAGCCCGTGCCGGTGCTCCTCCTTCCAGTCGGGCTCGTTCTCGTTGCTGATGTGGCCGCTGTCCTCCGAGGAATTCCCATCGGAGGCGTAGCCGCTGCTCTTCTCCAGCTTCTCGTCCCTCTTCACGTGCCCGCCTCCGTCGGCGCTCGTCTTCGAGCTCGCGACCTCCTCGACCGCGGGCTCCTTCGGCGAGGCCAGCCTCGGCCAGGTACTCTCGTGAACGGCCGGGGCCGGCCTACGCGAGCTCGTCTCCGTATTCTTGCAGTTGAAGAAGTTAACCAGCTCCTCGATCTCCTTTGTCCTCTTGGCCGTACAGCTTGGCGGACCCTGCTGGGCCGCGAGGCCCTTCTTCTTGGGCCCGGAGAGCTGCTGCTGCTGTTGCTGTTGCTGCTGCTGCTGCTGGCCGTCCGTCGCTACGAGCGAAAGACCAACGAGGCTCTCGTCCTTACGCGGTGGCGGCAACGGCGGCGACGGCGACGTCGACGGCGACCGCGACGGCGACGGCGGCGTGCCATTGATGCTCGAGCTCGACTTGGCCAGAGACCTTTTGCTGCTGGTGACGTCGTCCTCGAGCACCCGTCGCACCTGGCACTTCTCGATCTGACGCTCCCAGTTGCGCCTGATCTCCTGGATCGACATGTCGCAGACCGGGCGCTTGCTGCCCCGGACGAATTGCAGGCCGTCCTGACTCTTTGCCAGGGCTCGGCTATTCACCAGTACTTCCTGGCTCACGGCCAGACTACCCTCCTCGCGGCTCCTCGCCAGGTTCTCCCTGCTACGCGACAGCAGCGCGTCCGCGGTCCTCTTCTCGCTGCTCGGCTTGCGAACCGTGGCCTCGATCTTTTTGACGCTTTGGCTCCTGATCGGCTGCTCCACGACGATCTCAACGTCGTCCTCGTCGTCCAGCTGCGAGAGCAGCAGCTCCGCCCTTCGCTCCAGCTCCGAGGTCGTCAGCGGCACCGACAACGACAGAGACAGTTCCGTCCGAACGCTCTTGCGTTCGGGGACGGCTACTTGCGATCCTACAGCCGATCCTGGCGTACCCTTGAGCCGCTGTTGCTGCTGCTGCTGCTGCTGCTCGTCGTAGTAGACGATGGCCGAGGAGGACTCGGCCACCACGTCCTTACGTTTCGACTTGACAACGGTCTCCCGACAGTTCTCGTAGATGTGCTCGTCCACGGATCTGTCGACCTCGTCGAAGTCGAGGGCCCGCTTGGCGCCGAGGCCCGTTGGCTTCTCAACGGCACGATCTACGAGCGATAGATCGCCGAGAGACTGCCCGAGCCCGGCGAGATACTGCGTGGACAGGGGTATCCTGCTGGGCTGCTTGCTCAGTCGGCAGAGCGGATCGACCGGGACGCACCAGAGGCTGGTGGCGCGATTCAAGCACGTGGACTTGGGGGCGCGGGCCCTCTGAAGCCTCGAGTCGGCACTGCTCGATTTCGCGCACCTCGAGCCCGGCCTCGGACTATCGCCCCCAATAACACCCTGCTGTACGCTCCAGAGGCTGGCCGACCGGTTCATATTCACCTTCTTGCGCGGCTCCTCTGGCTTCCTCGGCAGCCTGCTCTTGTCACCCGGCAGATACGTGTTCGAGCTCAGGCCCTTCTTCAGCAGCACTCTGTCCTCGAGAATGCTGCACGAGGCGCTCGCCCCCACGTCCTTGCCGCACTCCTTGGAGCGCCTCCTCGGCGTAGCCTCGGGCTTAACCTGCTGCCGGCTCTTCTCACCGGTGCGCGCCGCTCTCGTCTGACCGGAACGCGCCAATTTCTGATGGCGCTGTTGCTGCTGGTGTTGGTGTTGCTGGGCCTCCGTTTCCGGATTGGATATGTGGATGACGGTGACGTTGGGGTGAGATTGGTTGCAGGGTCCGGGAACCGGCGGCATCGACGAGCAGTGCTGATGCGACTTGAAGGAGGCGGGCGAGGGGTTTCTTTGCGAACCGGTGCCCGAGTGACGTCTCCGTGGCACTCCGTGGACTCCTCCACCCGCTAAGCCATCGTCGACTTTAACGAGCTGCCGAGCCGGAGCCGCGAGGCCCGACGAGAACCTCGATACGTTCGGACTGCTCTTGGCCTTGGAGAGACGTGGCGCCGCCGTTCCACTGGTCCAGTGGATCCCCTGGGGGGGGTTGGCGACCGACGACCTCGAGGGCACCACCTGTCCGCCGGGACTCTTGCCGAGCGCGAGCTTGGACATGTTGCCGAAGCGGGCAGCACGACGAGAGGTTGCCGAAACTGGATAATAACCCGGGCGCGGAACAATTATCACAAAACTCCAGACGCTCCGGTCGGCCGGTGCACCTGCTGCTCCGGACTAGCAATGCGATGGGCACCTCCTCCTCCTCAGCGATCCCATCGGGCTCGCTCGGACCCGGAACCACGAGTACGAATACCACTCGGTCTCATCTATGCGCGCACGCGAGACCCTCGGGTAGAGATAAATAGATAGCCAAGAGCAGAGAGAGAGAGAGAGAGAGAGAGAGAGAGAGAGAGAGAGAGAGGGAGCAAAAGGAGGTTAAAAAAATGTCTGCCCGCTGCTGGACCGTAGAGCTCACGATCACGGATCCACGAGATCTCCGACTGACAGATTTATCCCTTTAATTGGATTACGTGGACGTGGGTAAGCTGGCTGATGCTTTGGAGAGGCCGAGAAGAACGGCCCCTACGTCCGTTGCACCTCCTGCGGATGCTCGCGGGGTGGCGGGCGGCGAGCTCTGCTGCCTTTACCACCTACCGGTTAGCCATTAATGGACATGGGCAACTCAGCCGGGCTAATGCCAATGCAGATTGAAAAAAAAGCTGCCCGTCAAGCACCATATAGATCGCGGATCATGCGCCGCCTGATAAATAATGTCCGAGCTTTCCCCCCCTCCCCCCGAGGTGTCCCGCGATCTCTTCCCCGCAGATATCCGCTGCTTGCTTCCTGCTCGCCGAGCGCCTCGCCACGTACAAGAAGTAAACCTGGGCCCGACCTGGGCCCGACCCGGCAAAACCCGGCCCCAGTGGTACGTCAGAGACGGGGGGGAGGGGCGAGGGGGCGAGGGAGCCAGGCAGCGCCAAGGGGCAGAGCTAATTAAGTCGAATGCCAAGCCTCCGCGCTTTAACGCCTTATACAATATACAGAGATAAGATAAGCTTTTATTGATTCGGTCTAGTTTCTTCCTCTTTTTTTTCCCTCTTTCCCTCTTTCCCTCTTAGCCTCTTAGCCCCCCCGGCTTCGGCTGCTCTTCTTGGGCTCGGCCAAAGGCGACTGCCAACCGACACCGAGTGCCGCACTCGTGTCTTTTTCCGTCTCTTTTCCGTCTCTTCTATTGTCCCTCGGCGGGGGTCACAGCAACGTCTCGGGGATGGTCTCGGCCGCCGAGATCGGCGGACCTTACAATACAAGCACAATCACACCCGCACAGAAGGAAGCAGCGACTCGTCGAACGATGGCCTTACGAATCCGGTAAGAGATAGATAGATAGATAGATAGATAGAGAGAGAGAGGGGAGAGGGAGAGGGAGGAAAGAGGAGCGTTGTCGGGGGCGAGCGATAACGCCGAGGTGGCTCCTCAGGTCACGGAGAGAGAGAGAGAGAGAGAGAGAGAGAAATGCGCCGAGGCCGGTATGAATCCGGTCTCCCGTGGCGGCGTGAGCGCGACTGAGTCCCGTGGCACCGATGCTCCAGGAGCGCAGCACGAATTTTCAAGCAGTCCCCCCGCGTACGCTGCAGAGACGTCAGGTGCGCGAGAGCGGCACTCCCCCACTACCGGGGCCCTCCGCGTGCGTATTATAAAAGTCGCGGAGCGCACGGCCGAGGGATCCGGGGGCCCGACGCGCACCACCGCCGAGACAGAACCTCTACAGGAGTGGGGGAAGCTTCCTGGATGAGAATGAACGGAGACGGAGGGGTCCGGGCCGCCGATCCACGCGACTGGCCGGATCGACGTAACCGGTCCGTCCGTCCGAGAATAAGAGAGAGAGAGAGAGAGAGAGAGAGAGAGAGGGAAAGAGAGAAAGAGCCAACGGACCGCCGGAGCGAACGTCGCGCCACCTCGACCGAACCTCTTCCTCCTATCGTTCCTCGTCCTCCTCCTACGCCCCTGACCGCGACTCGGCGACCCACGCCCCGGCTCTATCTCGACTCCCCTTCCCACACACCCCCCTCCCTCCGACTTGACTTCTCTCTCTCTCTCTCTCCCTGCGCTTCCTTCGACGTTTAAGACGCTCCGAGGTATCCTTCTCCTTCATCCAGAGCTCCGAAGACTCCTTCGGCGTTCGATAAATATTCCTCCGGCTTCCGGCCTTTTTGCCGCCAATACTTTCCTGACCACCCTACCACTACCATCACTGCCACTACCATCACTGCCACTACCATCATCACCAGCACCACCGCCACCAGCACACCACCAGCATCTAGGACCGGAAGACCCGCGCCCGCCTCCACCGCCTCCGCCGCCTTCACCGCCTCCACCGCCCCCACCGCTGCTGGCCCCTCGATCTCGACCGATCCTCGGGGCCCGAGAAATTCGCGCCTCTCGAGCCCGTCGTCGGCTACGCCATTGGCCGCCGGGCGCAGGACACCAAGCATTCGATGCCTAAAATTCAAGACTTCGTCCGCCCCGCTCAATCCTTTCGCGTCTTATTCACCGGGCGCCGATAAGTGGGTGGTTTTGGTGGGTAGGGTTGGTGGGTAGGGTTGGTGGGTAGTAGGGTGGGTAGTAGGGTGGGTAGTAGGGTGGGATGGCACGGGACGCTATGCTATGCTTGCTGCGCAGATTTTATGACGAGCGAGGTGGACGATTTCGCGGGGCAAGCGTTTTTTCATCACCGCCGCCGCCGCCGCCGCCGCCGAGTAACGACAATTTCCAGACTCTGCAGAATAATCCGATGCTTGGAAAAATAAAAATTTAGAGGGAAAAAAGTTGCCGAGCCGGGCATAAATAATCACAGGCCGTCCTCCTACTTTAATGGCATACGGGTGGGGGGGAGGAGACTGGAGAGGGGGTGGGTGGTCTGCGGGGGGTGGGGTGGGGTGGGGGGGTCAAGCACCGTCTGCCGTCTCGGCTTCATTTTCGTTTTTATACCTTCCTCCCCCCCTGCCGACCACTCGACCGGCCATTGCCACATCTCTGTCATCTCCTCGAGGAGAGCAGTCTTTAGCTTTAGTCGTTGGTTGTGGTGGCTTGGTGGCGGTGCCGACGGCGGTTCGGTGCCAGTAGTGTAGTGGTCGGTCGGTCGTCGTCGTCGTCCTCTTCCTCCTCCTCCTCCTCCTCCTCGAGCGAACCTTAGCACCGGGTTCTCGCGTTACTCCCCCCCCCGCCCATTACTACCCATCCTGTCTTCTTTTATACCTCGGCTTATCTCCTCGGCGCGCCGCCGTACCGACCGTAGCACTAAGACCGCACATACGCGGCGGGGGAGGGTTGGGAGGGACGGAGGGAGGGAGGAGAGAGAAACGAAGCAACGAAAAAATGAAGCGCAGCGCGGCTCCGGGGGACGTCCCCTCCTCCTCCTCCTCCTCCACCACCGCCAATGAATATAATACCCTCCGCTCTTGGAGAACCGCGCGCGCGCGCGCCTGCGTGTATTTCCATTTACGATGGCTCGCCGATATACCCCCTTGCCCTCCCCCCACCCACCACCACCACCAACACCGCATCGCCCGTACCTACGGTAGTACCCGGTAACCCGAGCACTCGAGTGAGAACGTATGGGCCGCCGCGGCTCCTTATCTTACTTAATATTCTTCGCTTATTATCCCCTTCGCTCCCTATTAACCCCTACCACCCCACAACTACTCGCCTCCCGCCCTCCTTCGATTTCCTTCTCTTATCCCCGGCCTTTTTTTTTCTCTCTTATTTATATTCTTTTTCTTTTGCTTATTTTTATTTCCTTTTTTGCCATGCATATTCCATTCTATTGTCCGAGGATTATTTGTTATTTGTCGGGACGAAGAACCGCTGTACTCATTTTGATTGGAGGCTAAATGGAGCTGCCCCGAGTGAAAGGGAAATCGATCGATCCGCGCAGCATCCGTGCCGAGGAAGGATCGATCCCGGGCGCTCGTTAATGAAACGAGCGAGTAGTTGCAGGGGCAGCCGCTGGATCAGGGAGGATATAAACGCTCTGATTAGAATGAGAAATGTGAGTTATGCCGTCCCTCCGGCCCTTCGACCCTGCCGAGCGAAACAGAGAGAGAGAGAGAGAGAGAGAGAGAGAGAGCTAAATGAGCGGCTGACGTGCGCTCGGATCACTTATTCGAGATTCGGTATCATTTCCTCCGTATATCACCCCCCCCCCACCCGGTAGCTCGGTGCAGAATATAACTAAATACCAGGACTCGTATGGGGGGGGGGGGGAAGGGCTCATCTCTCGGCAAAGGGATGGCAAATGGCTATTTCATTAATTTCCTCCCTTACCCTCCCCTTGTGTCGATCCTACCCGAGCTACGGCTCCATCGCAGACTCACTCTGTTGTACACTGTGTTGTGCCGTTGCACGCTTTCGAGTGAGAGAGAGAGAGAGAGAGAGAGAAGTAAAATAAATTACTATTTATCCGAGCGAACGTTACGAGGCATTAATTTTCAAGAATTTTCACAGTCAAGAATATTAATAACCATAATCATTTTCGCCGCCCCTCCCCCTCCCCCATGACCTTTCGCTGCCCTTGACGACCAGACTTTTTTAATCTCGCCTCGGTGGTGCAACTACTAATAATAGTACTATGGACCCTCCCCCCCCTCCTCACTCACTCACTCTCTCTCTCTCTCTGTTTGTTGTTTCGACATCGTTTTCGAAATTCCGCTTTTCCACGTTACCCTCGGCCTATGCTTTTCATTTAAACCCTGAAATTATTTTAATATCAAACCTTGCGCAACGCCCACTTAACCTACGTAAGGTTATTGCAACATTATTTGTACTACAGTATTAGCTACAATATTAGAAAACTTATTTCCACGCTAAAGCAGCGCCAGCCAGCCAGCCAGCCAGCCAGCCTCCATTCCTCGCGTCTTATTAAATATATAATTTACGGTATTTCACGTAGAGATAGTGACTCTCTCTCTCTCTCTCTCTCTCTCATTAAAAGTATATGCACGGGGGGCTTGGTATAAGAAAAAAAAGTCAAGTGAGTGACAAGTTAGTATAAAAAGTACATAGATCCGTGGTACTTTTAAATATGTATCCAGCTCCTTTCGTTGTTGGCCATTAAAAGTTTTCTATCCACGTCCTATGGGAAACGCGCGAACGGGTTAGCAGCCGGTGATTTTTTTTTTGCTCGTAGTCCAAGTGGCTCCGTGGCTCCGTTCTTGCGGATATTCTTACGCGGGATAGTTTTGATCGCGCGGAAGGGGGAAGATATTCGTTTCGGAAAATTTTACACGTACGTAACGTGAGCGCAGTGAAATAAATAATGCCCCTTTGAAAGCGCGTGTATTTACTCTTCTGGTATTTTATAAAAAAAAATTACGTAATTCATAACCCGTGATGACGACCTGTAACCCGGCCTCTACCCCCCCCCCCCTGCCCTATCTACGTTCCGAGCGCGTTGATAATTACCTGATAATCCTCGATGGCCAATAAAGGTTCCGGCTCCCCCTCTCCATTACGCTATTCCCATGTGAAAATACTAGGTTCGTGGCGAGGTGAATTTTACGAGTAAAATATATATATATATATATGTTCCGGAACATGTCGTGATATTTTCGTGTAGAATGTGTAGATTGTGCCGGGGACCGGGAATTACATGGGGGCTTCGCGCGCCTATACGTTACACGTAGTATCCGAATCTTCTTTAGCTACGAATACTATAAATGATGTTTTTGGATGGACTAGTTGCGGAGGAGTGGTGGGGTGCGGAGGAGGGGTGGGGGCCCTACAGGAATACAGGGCAAAGAGGATTTCGCGCGCCTATAATAAATCGATGATACGTCCTTTCATTGTTATGCCTTGATTTACGGAGAGTATGGAGCCAGCCATTTTCTCCTACAGGCGCGCATCCCCTACACGATGTCTGTCTCCGCGGTCGGTTTTTCCCAAAGGGATACGACGAGCGAGCGAGAGTATACGTCGAGTGGCCGCTTTGACTCGACTCGGTTCGATTAAAGCGACGCCGTGCGTGTACTCGTCTGCGCTAAGGGAATACCAACCAGGGGCTCCCGGGAAAGGAGCTTGGTGTTGGAAAATGGCGGCTATAGCGGCCGGTGCGCTATCGGCCAATCGACACATTCCTAAGACAATACACGGACTTGGTAGAGAGAGAGAGAGAGAGAGAGAGAGAGAGAGAGATCGACGTCGCGATTGGGATGTCCGGGCCCCGGAAATCTCCCATCCCCGTCGTGTATTATCTCGACAATGGCGTTGGCGGTGTCGGTGTCGGTGTCGGTGGAGGCGGTTACGGTGGAGGCGGTTACGGTGGAGGCGGCTGGGATATTACGCAAACGGTATCGGCCGCTGAAAAAGCGCGCAACGGCAGCAGCATATCTAAGCGGAAACGGGCTCGCGCGCTCTCTGAAATGAATAGCCCCGACGGCTCCCCCTGCCGATTTCACGGAGCTGATATTAGCTCGGGGTGGCCGGGGTGGCCGGGGTAGCCGGGGCAAGGCCAGCGCCCTCGCGGTCTTCTCGGGGCCAAGGTCCATCCGCTCGCCTAAGAAGAAGAAGAAGAGAGGAAGGCAGGTAGGGGCAAAGGGGTTTATTGGGTGACGGGGGACGGGGAGGCGGGAGGCGGAGGAGGGACCCGTACGTACGGCTGTCCAGCATCTCCGCATGGGAAGAGCGCGAGTCCCGATGGTCGGTGGTCGCTCGCTTCCGGCTCGTTAACCCAGCCGTGTCCTGCCACTGGATACTGGATTCTCGAGGTAAGTTTCCACGGCTCCGGAAGCCGGCGATCGAAAGCCGGTGGTCTGCCGACCATTCATCCCCTTCCACATCCCCCCCAGGCAATATAACTCCGCTTTTTGACCCATTAACTGATTTCGAAGAGGAGCTGGGTGTGGGGTGGGGGGAGAGAGCTCTGCTTTCCTCGAGGTTGTAGGAATTCTACCACCTCGGCTCGCCGTTTTCCCGGAACCCTACCAATACTTTATGGCACAAAGAGCCATAAAGTCACGGGTCTGTGTAAGTAAGTAAGGAAGAATATGCCCAACTGCTTGTGTAAGAGAAATAAGACGAAGAAGAAGAGGTAGAAGAGGTAGAAGAAGAGGTAGAAGAGGAAGATGGGAGGGTTGGTTTCTTTATGCACTTTACGAAGCGAGATAAGTAAGCGAGGCAAGTAGGCTCGGGTAAGTGTTGGGCAAGGAATAATTCCCACCGATAGGGACGCACTTGCCACCTCGATGATTATGTCATCGAGACCGCTCGACGGCGCCAGACGCCACTCTTTGATTCTGCATCCCCGAGCGGTCCATTCGTACGATGCCGCGGCTCCAAGAGTCGACCGCAACAGGGACAGGGAGGGGGGACAGGAGATATAAGCAGAGTACTTTGAATTACTCATCGACCGCTGAAATTGTTAATATTTTCGGAGAGAGAGGGATGGGGGGGGTGAGGGACGTCGACGGTCATAGAAAATTTGTCGGTTTCGCATCGGGTGACCGGACCGAGGTTAATTAAAATTTACGGGAGCTTAGGAACGGCGTTGCTCAATACGCAGCAGGATTTTATAAGGGGGACTACTCGCCGTTCTTTAAATACGCTGCCGTCGCAACGGCTACACGCACGACTCCATGTAAGAATGTTCATTCAAGTGGTGGTCACCCAGCGATTTACGTAGCGACGTACGTACCGATTTAATTAGCTTAATAACGTCTCGTCGGTCGTTTCAATCGAAAGGAGCTAGCTTTACGATATACAATGGTTTCGAGCCCCACCCCCCCCACCCCCTTGTCGAATTAGTCCTCTCCTCTCGGGATTTAATATAAAAAAAAATCGAGAACGTAAGCCAAGAGGTTGATCCTTACGTAATCCTTAGCGCATGCCAAGCCGTAGCGCTCTGACTACCTCCAATACAATGCGCCTCATCCAATTAATTGTTTTACTTTAAGAGCGAGCACTTTGACTGATCGGACACTCGAGTATCGTCGAGAAAGTTGAGAAAGGACTGACGAAAAGCACGCGTTGCATTGTAACGTAACGAGGCCTCCGTTAATTAAACTCCTCCGTCCGTAAAAAAAAAAAAAAAAAAAAGAAACGTCCCGGGCCCTTTATTTACCGACGCCTCTGCCCACGTTGCCCTAAACCGATTCTCCCATTCCTATAATTACTTTGTACTTTTTACTTTTCACTCGATTGAGTGGGCTGAGAGGCTGAGTGAGAGGCTGAGAGTGGGTTGAGAGGCTGAGAGAGAGCGGGAGAGGTGCAATTAATGGGCTCCATTCCATCGAATGTTTATCGAGTCGCGGCGTGGAAGAAATAGTCGAGTTACAATAATAATTCATGAATATCGGCCGAGGGCCGCGAGCCCGTAAACGACATAAACTCAATGTATCGTTCAATGTCTCGGCCAATGCAACGTACAACGTAACGCGGCACTTTCACCGCTCCGGGGATACGAAGAAGAAGAAGTAGTAGTAGTAGTATTGGGTAGCAAATGAAATCAGCGGACCTCATCGAGCGAGCTCTGTCTTTCTTCCACCGGCTCTCGTGCTCGTCGATACAGGACAGTGTCGTGACCGTGCGTGACACTCGCTGCCCAATAAGTGAGCCAATGAGTCAGAGAGAGAGGGAGAGAGAGAGAGAGAGCCCGAAGCTCTTTGGATAATTGCGCACAAATTACGCGTCGATACGCAGTCGTCGTCGCCACTCGGGGAACGTTTGCCCCTTCGTTTTATTCTATTATTTTTATTTTTTATGTTTTACGGATTTAGCGTCTCCGAGCGGTCATTGTATGCGAGTCGAGGAGCGGTAATATTGACAAGATCAACGAAGATCAACGAAGATCAACGAGTCTCGAGTGACTCCCGTAGGCTGGAAAGGTCCGCTTGCCCGGAGCCACCGTGTCAGTGGCACTCGAGCGGCTACTCCTCCCGACGACTTTCTCGCAGACGTCGTTATTCGGTAAATATTTCAAGCCATTGAGCCGGGGCTCTGCTGTGCCGCCACGAGGCCGCTTCGTCGATTGAAAATAGATAATATATTAGAAGAAAAGCAACGTGAGAGGGGGGGAAAAAAAAGCGTGGCCCCGTCGGTCCAGTACTCGATCGGGCCATTCCCCTCATTCGCCCAACCACTACTGCATTATCAGCATTTATTCGTAAAGAAGATCGCTCGGCCTAGTTTTATACGTGCATACATGCATACACGAATATACGTGCACGTATATATATATGTGTGTGTATAATAACGATACCGGCAGTACTAGTAATCGAGCGGCCGGGGGTTATTGGGGTACTCTGCGACGACAACGCCTTCTCCGCGATCGATCGATCGATCGATCGTGCAGGTGTCTAAAACAACTCTCGAGCCGTCGCCAATTCAAGAACCGACGCCGCCGACCTCCTCCCCTCACCGCCACGATGACAATGCAGCGGAGAATAAAGATACAATTAGGGCATCGACCCGACGGGTTTTGTATACGCGCAGGTGCTCGCTTTCTCGACGTACGCTCGGTCTTACGTAGGGAGCAGCAGAGTAGCTGAAAATATCTGTCCCGGTCGAGTCCCGTAGATAAGTAACGTCCGCGCGTTGGCCCCCGCTCCTTGGGGTCCTCGGGGTCGTTTTTGGGCCGGGGCTGGCTGCCCGACAATCACCGTCGGATGAATTTTCCCCGGGACGCGAGGATTACGGCTCGTTTCCATCGTGCGAGCGAGCGCACAAGCCGGTACCTTTGAGCCGGGAATTGGTGGGGCGGCGGGGGAAGGGAGAGGGAGACGGAGGATCAAAAAAGCCGTGGAGGATGGAAAGTGCGAGAGAGTGGTGGGGGGGAGGGGGAGCCGGCGCACCCGGGAGTAGTACGTGACGGAGTGCGCGAGCTGGAGGCCTCCTTCGACTGCCCCTACCCACCCTCCTCCTGGAGCGTGTAGCGGAGTCGAGCGGCGGCTCGTCAGGAGGCGGTCGGCGGCTCTTGGGGGGAACGAGGACGACACGCGCCAATCGCTCGCTCGCTTATTAAATACCTCGCGATCCGAATAAAATCACCTTTGGTAGTAAGTGGTAACGGCACCTCCTTGCGGTCACGAGACGCGGGGACGAGGACACAATGGCCGGTCGCTTCGTATTAGCATAAAATTCTGTAAGCTGCTACCGCTGCTGCTGCTGCTGCTGCTGCTGCCGCCGCTACTACTCCCGTTAGTGTAGTGGTGGTGGTGGTGGTGGTGGTGATGGTGGTGGTGGTGGTGGTGGTGGTGCGGACCGAGGTAATAACGTCGATGGCGGAAGGCTTTGATACCGAACGACGGGATACCGAAGAGGAAAAATGTATTGTCCGAGTGATAGGCCGATACAGTCGCGGGATGGGGTGGCGGGGGGGCGGAGGGCTGTTCATACCCGGACAGGCTGACCCGGCCTTTGTTGCGCGCCACATTACGCTTATCCGCCGATAAATCATCGACAATCGCGCACCAAAGTCCGATTACGTAAAGAAAAATCTTTATCGGACGCCGCCACTGCCTCCTCCGCCGCCGCCGCCGCCGCCTTCATCCTTCCTTACCTACCTTACACCACCACCAGCACCAACATCGTCCCCGACTCGGCTCGACTCTGCCTCGTGTAAAGGGGAAACGGACAAAAGAACGTCTGGCAGGACATTATAATAATAAGAATAATATTAAAGGATCATTTCCCATGATGCCGTTTTGCGAGCTCGTACATGCCTATAGATCCCGTCTCTCTCTCTCTCTCTCTCTCTCTCTCTCTCTCTCTCACCCACCGACGCCAACTTAACAAATTAGCAAGTGAAAAACTCGGCGGATCCCTCATTGTTTCGTTTACAAGCAATACCGCGAGAAGGCCGCGTTCCCCCCGCGTTCCCCCCGCGTTCTCGAGCGTTAAATAACTAAAAAAATTAAAAATTAAAAAGGAAAAAAAAAAGAAGAAAAAGAAGAAAAAGAAGAAAAAACGATGTTTTTCAACGGAACGTAATGCGGGTGAACGCGGCCGGCGTTCATAATACGGCCCAAGACAATGTATAATAAATAAAGCCACGAGTAAGGACACGTTGTAAATAAAGCAGGTGGTTATTGTGGGCCCGAGGCTGCTAATCCAATGGGATTTACCGGATTGATAATCTCAAGCTTCTTTAGCGAATCGGGCCTGGCGATATTCTTATTGGCGACGTTCAGCCTGATGGTTCGCGAGGGGTGTCTGTCTCGTTACCCCCCCCCCAATGACCTCGCAGCGGCTTTCGTACGACTTGTCGCGCAGCTTTGGCAGTTTGGGTGGCGAGGGGGAGGGGGGGAGGGGTCAGGACTTCAAAGCACCGGCTACATTCTGGTCTCGTTGTCCGGGGACTTTCGTCGTAATGCTTATTATGGAACCGTATCGGATTGACCTCCCATCCTCCAGGTAACGATACGATTAGAGTGCTGGGGGCGGGGATGGAGGTGGGGGGTAGTCGCTGGAAGTGGCGTATTCCGCCAGTTACGACACGAAGGAAGAAAAGAAGTAAGGAAGTAAGGAAAGAAGGAAAGAAGGATGGAAAATACTTTGACGAATCAACGGCTAATTTACCCAGAGGATAATGGTAAATCGGGTATTGTGAGACACGAGGAACGTGCGCAAGAGCTGCTCTCGGAGCAGTTGCGAGCGGTTAGCATAATAGCGAAACAGTACCGTAACCGTTTCTTTTCTCGCGAGATAAGGAATGAATTCTCAGCGTTGGTAACCTCGCGACTCTGCTCGTTCGGGAAAATTTTCCTTACGTAGAAGAAAAGCAACAACAGTTGCGTTTGTCCCTCCAACATCACCTCCTCCTCCCGCTCCTACTCCTCCTCCTCCTCCTACTCCTACTCCTCCTACTCCTACTCCTCCTCCTCCTACTCCTACTCCTACTCCTCCTCCTCCACTCCTGTACGTTATATCAAAGCCGATAATTGCGAGAGCGCGATATCTTATTAGAGTGAACGCTGCCGAGCGAGATGAAGGAAACATTCTACACGTGCGCGCAATTATTAATAATTTCCGCGCGTCTCCCCCGGTGCCTTTTGGGTGCGTGACGGGGCGAGATGAAGCGTCAAGAGGGACGTTCGTTGTCCGAGGGTCTGATGGGCTCGCGGGCATGCCATGCCACCGCGCCGCGATTAATATAACGTAAGAGGCGTGTGGCGTGTGGGGTGTGGGGTGGGGGAGGGGGGAAGGCTTCTCTCTCAGGCGCCTAGCTGGAGCCGGCCACGTTGTTGTTGCGCCCCGGACTCTGCTAGTCTCGCCGGAAACGCTCGAGGGCCCTCTCGCGCTTCCTGAGAAAAGGCCTCCCGGCGGCTCGAGTCCACCACCGCCAGCCCACGCGTCCACGCGCCCACGACCCACGACCCACGACCCGCGACCCTCGACGGCCCATTACATAGCTCTTAATTATATAAATTGCGCTCTCGGATCATATTGCATATGGCCTCTTGTCACCAACTCTCTCCCCCCTCCCACCCCTCTACCATCGCCGCCACCACCGCCACCACCACCAGCACCAGCAGCACCAGCACCGACCCCCCTCCCCCACCCAATTTCACTCCCGATAAGGAATTATTAGGAATTATTGGGGGCGCGAGGGAGGAGGCTCGATCGGTCGTCGGCCGACGTCGTCCCCGTCTGGCCTGTACCTGGCCGCCGCCTCTCCCAGAGAGCCGTACGACCTCGATATCCTTTCCCAGCCATCGTCGGGCCCCACCTCGTATTTATTAAGTCGAGTTCGTTTTTCGTCCTTCCTCCCGCGGCGAGTACTTTTCGGTCGGAGGATGCCAGAGGAGAAAGTCACCTCTCGAGACGCGCTGCTCGCTCGCTGCTTTAGTGTCGGCCTATCGGCCCGTCGTCCCTTCTTCCGCTCAGCCTCCGGGACTACGTCTTCTCCTCCCCGCCCCCCCCCGCCTCTCTTGTGTTTCCGCTACGTATTTATTTACGGTCCGTCACCGGGTGTGATCCGTCAAGGCGAAACGCGAACCTTCCGAGTCCCGGTACTCCCAATCCCCCCACCCCCACCCCAATAACCTCCCTGCGCATCAATAACTCCGGCCTCGCATAGAAATAACGAATCTTTAATTACGATTCAATTTAGCTTAAAGAATAATGGCGGCCTGTGATCGCCACGAACCCCCGGGTATCAAATTTTAACTGAAATTTAGCGATCCCCCTCGCCACCTTGGCTAATGGCTATAATCCACCCTAGATCGGACTACCCAAGACAGAATCCCATTATAAAGCCTTGATTTATTTATTTAAATATAAATAGATTAAACGTTAATGGCCGATGACCCGAGCCCCCGAGTGGGGCTTATAATCGCGAGTTATTAACGAGGGCCGCGATTATATCGGCCGAATGAAATCCTCCCTGAATAAGTATTTGGAAAAAAAACCGTAATTTCTTTCGTAAAAAGTATTACGATCCGTCGTTTTGTCGACGTCGGCGGACAAGGTCAACAATGGCCTTGAGCACCTTTAACCGAGAGGTGTTTTTAATAACATGTCATGCCACCGATGCAACAACAACAACACAACAACAACAACAACAACAACCATAACAACGACGACGACGACGACGACGTATAACTTTCCAATAGATCACTTCAACTGAGGGCGCGAATATTTTATTATAAGCCGGCATTACCTCGGCAATTGCATTATATTGGGGAAGGGGTGGGGGAAGGAGGGGTATGATGTAATTATAATACAAGGAAGGAGGGGAGGAGCCCTACGATCGTTGGTTTGCATTGAAGGGATTGAACGGGTCACGTGCCCGTATCTCTTTGTAATTAATGAGTAAGCAGCAGCCACTGGCCGCTGTTCCGTACGTAGCGACGAAATTACAGTATCGGCTCCTTATTGTCGGCAACTTTTTAATTTGGAACAATAACCGCGACCGGGAATTAGCCGGCAATGTTCGGTTAATCGTGTCCGGTCGTGGCCGCGTGCGACAACCCCCATCTCAAACGGCTAAATCAGGCTAAACGGCCAACGAAATTGTATAGCCTTCAAAAGGTCACCACCCGACCATCCCTCCCTCCCCCCACCCCACCTCCCTCCTTCGACTTCGTAACAACTTCTGCTGGCAGGAGATAATTAAAATCTTTATAGACTCGGCTACGACGTTCGACCGACTGCGCAAGTGGCGGCAAGTGGCGGCGTATTCTTCTTTCCTGCGCAAACGAGTTTTTCAACTGTAAAGTGTATCATCGGCGGCGGCGGCGGCGGCGGCGGCGGCACGCACAATGTACATGCGCACGTGCATAAGTACGCATAAGAAGCTGTAAGGTTATGGATGGGCCGGTCATTCGTTAACGCACGAGCCAGAACACAATGTAAACTAACTCACGTAGGATGAAGGTTTTCTCTCCATTTTTTTTTGTTTTTGTTTTTTGTTTTTGTTTCTTTTCTCTCCTTGTTATTTTCCCTTCCTCGAGGCATTAATTTTTAAGCTCCGAGGCCGTCCCCCCCCCCCCCCGCCCTACGCCGGGGCAACGTAAATAAGCGCAGGAATAAAAGGCAAGAGGAGCGGCGTTGCTCGGCGTTAAGCGAATCGCGTGAGAGCTACAGTGCGCAGGTGCCCGCACTATTAAGATAAGAAATACTTAGAAATCGACAGCTCGGACAATGAAGGAAACGAAAAAAAAGAAGGAGAAGAAGAGAAGAAGAGGAAGGAGAAAAAAGCTCACGGGAACGATAAAATTAATTCAGTCGGCCCAAGCGGACTTATCTGTAATTTGATTTCCCGCTCGGGGAGATATAAAAGCATTGGTCCGGCGGCTGCATTAAAAGTTCGCACGGCTTGCCAATTCGCCCCCCGACGTCCCTTCGCCCCCCGACGTACGGGATGATATAATCGTTTACTTTATGATTAATAAGGGCATTATGGGTCGAGGAACACAGGCCCCGGCTTCCACAGCTTCTTCCTCCCTCTCGTAGATGTTTAAGCTTGCGTAAAGGACCGGGGCGGTGGCGGGGGTGGGGGGATTGATGCGCGTGCAGCTGCTCCTTCTCGCGGGAGGATTTACTTGATCGCCGCATGAATTTATGATGATTTTTCCGACGGAATTCGCCACGGACATTAATTATTCCCGGTGAAGCTGGCGCGTCGTGATTGCGCTCCTCCTGTTCCGAGGGGGGGGTCATCGCGCAGTTGACTCGAGCCCTCGAGATTACATAACGTATAAAGCCCATCGGCGAAGACGATCTTGATTACGGAGCCGCGTATTCTCGATCCCTACGAGCGGCAGCAGCGCGCACCTCGATACCGGGCACCTGCAGCCTCGTAATTAAAATTTCAATTATTCCCGAAGCCGCTGGAGCTCAATGGCACGCGGAACCGGTGTTATTCCTCCTACTCGATCTCGATCTCGATCTCGATCTCGATCATTATCATTCGCCCCTCGACTGCGTCCCTATTCATAATCAGCGACAACGTTTTCCCTTTATTTTATCTCCTTACGACGTCTCTATTCGTCGTTCCAGGCTTTCCCTCCTCCGAACCCTCCTCCCCCCCGCACCGTACTCTTAACCTCTCGCGGACACGGTTCCGTTCGCGGTGCTGATCCCACAAGCAGCGTAATCTCTGCTTGGATTGCGACTCTGTAGTTACTTACCAAGGGGTTCGTCGTGGCCGGTGGCCTTTCTTCCGAGTATCGGAAAACAAGGGCATTGGCGGCGGTGGTGGTGGCGGTGGTGGTGGTAGGGGAAAAGAGGTGGAGGAGGAGGAGGAGGAGGAAGAGGAGAGCTTTGGCTATAAGCCGTAAAAGTGTAAGCGGACAACTGTCGGGCCGA
The DNA here is from genome assembly GCA_018883505.1 of Ceratosolen fusciceps. Lineage (NCBI taxonomy): Eukaryota > Metazoa > Arthropoda > Insecta > Hymenoptera > Agaonidae > Ceratosolen > Ceratosolen fusciceps. The sequence goes on from RCIC01000011.1 coordinate 5,524,567, forward strand.
AATAGAAGTCGAGACGACCACCGCTGCCGAAGCCAAAGGAAGTAATTTCCTTTGAAGACGTTGAGCGAGCGGCGGGGGAGGGGGAGAGAGAGAGAGAGAGAGACGAGTACATCGGCACGGAAGTAAGCGTAAACGACGGTGCTCGCGACAGCTGTTCTTCCCTGCACCTTCCCCGCCTTCCTTGCCGCTTTACCGCTAATTTTAGGCGCGTTAACGGCGATAATTTTACAAACGGGTCCATCTGGACGCTGCTCTTTCATTCTCGGATTATGAGAGCCGAGACAGAGAGAGAGATTGAGAGAGAGATGGGGGGGGAGAGGGAAGCAGGAGGAGCAGCAGCAGCAGCAGCAGCAGCAGCAACTCTGGCCGTTAGAGCGACCCGGCATTTGGCCGACGCGATCCTTAGTTGTCGTTACGGAGATGCGCGCCCGCGACTCTTATCCCCTGCCTTGCCCGTGATTCCCCATACGCCATCCCCATAAGTTTAAACCTCCCCTCCCTTATTATTATTATAAATAAGACATTCGTTGGCTGTGGGTTTTAGAAAATTTACGGGGATCGCGATCGGTGAGGCGGGAGGCGGGTGGCGGGGGGCGAGCAGTGGAAAGAACCAGTCATCCCGTTAAGTTACATACAAATGCACGCCATAAATGAGAAACTTTTCACTTTGCCGGGACTCCCGGGTGATCGGCTCGTCTAACGCCTCGGCAAACATACATTGCACTCGCCCCGTATCTTTGTAAGATCGGTTATACGAGCGGTTATACTCGGCTCGGGACTTTATCGACGTTTTAAAATAATCTGAGCGCATGCTCCAGTTATCATGGGGTCGAGAAGGGGAGGTCTGCTGCTACTGCTGCCGCTACTGCTGACGCTGCTGCCGCTGCTGACGCTGCTGCTATTGCCCGGGTACCGCGGCGCGTATTCACCGCTGCCGAGGAAAAATACGACCGGCGCGCTCTTTGGTTTATAGTGCTAATGATGTCAGTAGCTTGGATCATACGGAATTTTACGATCCGAGATAAGTATCCCCGAGTCGCTTTGGCTGCATGGTTATTCACCTCTAGCTGCTCCACTAGCCGCTCCCGTAGCAGCTCCTCTAGCAGCTCCCGTAGCAGCTCCTGCATTATGCATCCTTAAGGGTTATTGAGCTCGCGGGAGTTGAATTACCACCACGCGACACACGCATCGCGCCAAAATCATTATTATTCTCTCGCTCGCACCCCGCCCCCCACCCCTCGACAGCCACGCTGCTGCTGACGGCTTGGTTGGTATCCTCCGAATGGACTAGTAGTGGCTGCATTCCAGGATGGCTTTTCTCGCTCCAATGGGAATCGCGTTGAGGGGGGGGGTTATTGGGGTGGGAGGGGAGGGGAGGAGAGAAGAAAGTGTCCGTCGTGGCCGGCCTTTATTTCCATCGTTATATTGACTCTGGAGAAATTTATAACTCGCCTCTACCTCGTAGCCCCCCCTTCCAGCCCCCTCCCACTCCCCCAACTTGGTCTTCTTGGCTTATCTCGTTGGATTCGCGCGACTTGCCGCGTGATTTACAACGACCGCGTCGTCGTCCGTCCCGCGTTTCCAAGCGATCGCCAATGGTTTTTACTAACGTCGCGGCGCTCAAGCGAATTTTCCCTTTTCATATTGAAACGAAAATCGCTGGATCGCTCCTTTGGATCGCTCCTTTGGATCGCTCCTTCGCAGAGTCCGAGCGTTGCCCTTCAAACGCCTCAGGTTCAGTAAATTAGAGAAATCATCTTGCCGCCGCCGGCTCCTCTCTTACATTATCACGAGCCTCGACTCCGGTATCCTTACGGAGGAGAATGGCGGAGGACATCTCCGACCGTCCCCCCTTTATCTATCCATCGAAAAATCCATGCGGATCCATGCGTATCCATGCGGAATCGGCTATTCAAAATAAATAATCAGGCAATGGTGAAATTTAAATTTTTCGCCATCCGCCGCGGATCTCTCCGCCGAGCTCGGTTAATTAATAACAGGTTTTTTTTTTCTTTTTTTTTGTTTTTTGTTTTTTTTTTCCCCTATGCTAATTCCATTCGACGGCGTATACGAATGAAAAGAATCCTAAGAGCAGGAATTCCTCGTGTTCCTCAAGGTGCGGCAAGATGGATCATTTGCCATTTACTATTTTATCCACCCCCCCGCCCGACAAGCCCTGCGCACAACCTCGGCCATTCTCTAACAATAACCCCAATAACCCCAAACGACGACGACAAGAGGAGGAGGAGGAAGGGTAGGGGTAGGAGGAGCCGCGACGTCCGCGGGTGGAAAATTCAACTATTTCGCGACGAAAGGAAGCGAGAAGAAGCGAAAAGGCTAAAGATTCGAAATCATTGCCCAAGTTTGTGAAATCGTTTGCGACACTGTATTCCGAGAAATTAATATTTTTTCGAACGCTAGAACGTGTTTGTAATAATTAGGAGCTGCACACGAGATACGTATACGAAGGCTCGTAAGGACGAGTGAGTGAGAGAGAGAGAGAGAGAGACCGATACTAACGTAAAGGTGAAAGTCTAGGAACGGATGAATGCGTTGTCGCGTGATTACGACTCGTAGAGGAGGTGCCGGTGCTCGTCCCAAAAATCCTCCTCCTGACCGGCTTCCCTCCACGTACGATGCCGATTTCCACCAGAAGAAGACGTCTTGAGCGCAGCCGGTATTATTTATGCGACTCGCGGTGCCGCAGGGCGGACGGACAGGGCCCGTGAAAACGCAGTCCCCGACGGGAGTGCGGGACCCCGATAACGGCCGCGACTCCGGCAGGTGAAAGAAGCCCGCTTCCGAGATATCGAGCGACCGGCGGCGCGGGTAACCTTTTTTTATTAGACCCATAAATTACGAAAGCGGCGCTAAAAGCCATCGGCGGCGGGTGAACAACAAAAAGGCGGCCGCGGCACCGAACCCCACCCCACCCCACCCCCCCTCGCGCCTCACCCGCTCGTCGTTACATAGACCGAGAGCCATTAGAAATCTGTTATTTGCCCCGGGGTTAAGGTATAAGACATTTTTTTGTTTTTGTTTTTTTTTCTTCTTTTTTAAAGGCCAAGGAGTCGGGGCTTGATTTCCATCCTCGAGGCCGCCGCCCTGATCCGAGCCGGGGGGATGCCGACGCGCGAAACTTAACAATATCCGAATACGGAATAGAGGTCAGTCGATCGCCCTGGCGGCGGTTCCCCCCCCCCCCGCGAGCGCTACTCTCCTGCCAACGTGTCCCTCGGTCGGTCGCCGCTCGTGTCCTCCTCGCCCTGGTCGCCTTTCTCCGGGGTGGGGGGGGGGGACAGATCGCGGCCGCACACGGGGTCGGCTCCGCTCTTCGCGGAACGAAAGGGGGGAGGGGGGGAGTAGTAGTAGCAGTAGTAGTAGTAGGTAGTTGTCCTAGGGCGGTCACCGGCTCCATCGACGGCGAACAGAGAGTCGCGGTTGGGTGGGGGCGAGTGAGGCAGCTACGAGTCCGCTACTACCGAGCGATTGTTCCTTTGATCGCGATCGCGTGCTGACCCATGACGGGATAATTGCGTGGACGAGGCTTGAATGGAGCCCCGCTCGCTCTCGCGTATCCTAATCCCCGTACGCTCTCTGGCTTCTTCCGAGTGGCCGCTCGTGCGAGAAAGGCTGCGAAACTCCCTGGTGCTGCTGCCACTGCTGCTGCCGCATTCCTACCGACGGCCCAATCAGTCCCATTCCCGATATACATAGGCCTACATAGGCCCTTTTTAGCCGGCATTTTAGCCGGGATGACGAGTAATACCTATTTTACATTGACTAAGCCGTGACTACGAACATCGAAATCGCCCCTCCATCCCCTCCACCCCCCACCCGGGGGGGCGATTTATCGAAAGCCGGCGGCACAAGGGAAACAAGGCTCATTATCATTTTTCATTATACGCGCCAGCTTTCTATTTCGCGTTTTAACGTCTTCCGAAAAGCCCCTTCAATAAGAGGATTCATTAGTTCGCACGGCGCGAGCGTGAGCAGCAGCGGCTTCTTCCGTCGCTTCGGCATTCGATGAAACGCGATTCTTCCCGACCTCCCCCCCCCCCCCGACCGCCGCCGCTCTCTTTTGTCCAACTCTTTCCCGTTGCGTACGTACGCGTTTATGGCGCGGAGGGGGAAGGGATGGGGAAGGGAGAGGTTTGAGCTATTATTGCCGAGCCGCCGCCCCGCTCGATAATAATCCCCTCGGACCACTACTCGGCCTTCGTGCACGAATAGAGCCTACACGTCCAAAACACGTCTCTGCGACACTGTCGTACGCGTAGACGAACCCGAGCATGCCGCTACTCTTCCAGTGCCGCTCCTGGAATAACCTGATAATTACGACGCAGCGCGGACCGTCGAGCCGGGCCCGGCCGGACTCGCGCCAGCCCTTATCGCGCGTAATTGGACCGCGGCTCCGCACCCTTACGCACCCACGTCGTTCATCGGCTCGTCCCCGGGCTCGGACTCGGACTCGAAGGACTGTCGGAGAACCGAAGTTAAATGACCAATTAAAATTAAATTTTACGAGGGCAGTCGATCCGGCTCACTCGACTCATCGGAGGCAACGACGACTCTCCACCCCCGCGGCGGCACATATAAATAGATAACGATTCTCCGGCTGACGGACGGGGGGGTGGGGTGGGGTGTGGGCGGAGGGGCGGAGGGAAGCGGGCTCGCAAGCTCAACGAGTGTGGGAGCGAGGGAGACGGAGAGAGAGAGAGAGAGAGACGACGTTTTAATTAAGTGGGCTACTGGATTGTCGGCTCGCTCAGTTCGCCTAAATATTAGCCTCTCTAGCCTACTTTTATTAAAAATTCCCGATGGTATCTGGATGCCGGCCACTCAACCTCATCACGGTCTTTATTTAATACCTTCCACGACGTGTCTGTGGTCTCGGGACGAGGTCTTGCCCGCCGACCGACCGACAAACCAACCGACCGAGCGAACAGGAGCGTGCTCGATTTCATTTGATATTTGCTCACGAGCGGAGCTGATGCCACGCTGACTCGACGCGGCGTATTAAAAAAAGACATTAATCCGCGGGAGCCGACGGATTCGGGATCGCGGCCGCGCGCACCGGAGGCAGGCCCGGCCGAGGGATTAAAGGAATCCACGATAAAGCGCCGACGAAGCAGCGAGATAAGGCTCATCCTCTTGGTCGACGAGGAGCTACTCCGGGACGCCTTCGCTAGCGAATCGCCGATGCAAGGTCAAGTCGCTTTCCGAGAGATAGAGAGAGATAGAGAGAGATAGAGAGAGATAGACGACGACGACTACGACGACTACGACAATGTTTGGCGGAATGCCCGCTCGCTCTTCCCTGGGAGCGAGGAATCCTCGGCGGAGGAAACCGCGAGCGCGAGTCTGCGTTGAAACGAAAGCGAATGAAGCGTCTCTACTGAGCCGCTTATAACTGAAATGGATACGAATCCAGCAACTCTCTCTCTCTCTCACTCTCTATCTACCGACGCTCGGCCATACATACGTGCGCAAACATTTTTCCGACTCGAAAAAATCGAAAGTCAATCGCCCGGAGAACGGACGAACCTCCGACGAGTCCTACATACATACATAGGTAGATAGGTAGATAGGTACACGGACGAGACGCTTACCTACCTACCTACCTACCCGACCTACCTACCTACCTGCAGCTCCAGGCGCGATTAGCATAGCCTATATCCAAACTGCCATTTTTTTCCAACTTTCCAACGTGGTTAAAAAACGGGTCAAGTCGAGGCGACTAAGCTACGCTCGTAGCCGGCGGAGCTGCAGCTTATTGGGGTTATTATTCCTTACCGGCTCGCGGCAATAACTGGCCGCCCCTCCAATTTTCCACACAAAATCCACCCAATTACCGATCGTCGCTGCGGTCGACTCAGTCCCCCCACCCCTCACGACCCGATAGAAAGAGATGCGTCGTCCGCGCGGTCATTTAACACTTCGTAAAACGAATTGTGGAGATTCGAATTCGAGAAAATATATAACGTTAAGCCGTTAACGTTTATATAACGTTTCGGCATTTACGAGCCCCTCTCCCGCTCCCCATCCGATCGAATACGCACAAACACCAAAGCCCGTTTCATTACCCTCATTCTAGTACCTTAATTAGCCTTTACGGTTCTTTTTTTATTTCCCTCCTCCTTCTTTACACGTTCGCTCGTTCGCTCGTACGTACGTTTTCTCACGCGAGAACGGTTTTATAAATAATAAAAGGAAAGCATTAGAGGACCGCGGGAGATAATTCCTCCAAGGCCAGATGATTCCTCGGGTTTCCGCGCTTACGCGTCAGCGAATTAATGAACAATCACGGCGACAGGAGGATGAGGTGGGGTGGGGCAGCAAACGGCATTGCTCTCCTTTCGTCTTATCCTCCCTCCTCCATGTTATCCTGAATTTATACAGTGGCATGGGCAGCGCGAAATGAAAGTGCGCTCGGCCGTTTTTCCCGCTTTTCCTTAGGTTCGCCTCGAGTATATAAAACAAACCCCCCCCCGCCCCCCACCTATTGGCGATTATACGCGCGAGTATAATCTTCGGTTTCGTAGATTCTTTTTGCCCAGACGTCATTGCGACCGATAGAAGGGGCCATTTTGAGCGGCCCGAGGCAAATCTAATGGAAATCTAACGTCAGCATCGATATTTGATTTCCATTATGGGAAAGACAACGAGGTAGGTAAGTAAATCCAGAAATTCTTAATTCAATATCTCGCAGCTTAGGGCTGAAACGATGCCCATTTATTAATCCGGACATTTAATCCATTACGGCTTATTGGTCGGTTTTTCGTTTTCTTTTCGTTTTCTTTTTCTTTATCATTAAGAGATCCGAAATCGAGCGACGTCGACGAATCCGGTTTCACTATTATTATTAAATTCTTATTATTATTTATGATTTCGTAATCTTACATAAATATTATATAGCCTCGAATAAGGATAAATAATCGCGCGCAAAACTGATTCGAGGGCGAGCCATCGTAAAATCGTATCGTAAATACACAGAAAAGTCATGTACACCGTCATAAAAAAAATGTTATTATAAATTTTCGTACGAATATTGCTATGTTCTAATGCCCGAGGCTTTATTTACATATTATTTATTGTATAAATATTTTTTAATTAGCACGGGCTTAAACGCGTCGGGCAAGTGCAGTGTATGACGAACGAAGGAAACGCTCCTCCGAACAAGCGAAGACGAGGACGAAGACGGAAGACGATGAAGAAGAGGAAGCGCTCATTTTACGACTCATAAGCGATTAACGAGATAATGATCGAGGCGGCGAGCGCGGGACACTATTCCCATGCCCATTACAATTATAACTTTCACCAAAATCGTGCGCAGCCAATGTACGTACGTAATACGCGAGTATGGGTGAAAGAGAAAATCAAGCGGAGCCCGATACCGACCTTTTCACACTTTTACCTCATTTTCCCGACTCCTCGCTCGCTCGATATTATTTATCGTTCCGACTGATCGCGAAATATTATTTACCCAAATCTCTTTATCGGCCACTTAAGAGCGCAATAACGATAACTTCAAATAATTGTGACATTGAAAATGCACTATTTCCCGTATACGGGGAATAACGTGCCTCCGTACGGAGTAAACTAATGCGATTCGAATACGCATTCGAAACTCGCATACTTTTCATACGAATTAAAATCGATCCCTCGGCTCTTAGCGTTCCGAAGTGAACGTCAAGATTAGAAAAAATTTTAAAACATTATATAAATTTGTGATAAATTTGAAGTATGGGTAAAAAATTAATCAAAATTCTTATGATACAATACTACGGCGATACTTACTTACTTACTTACGTACGGACGTATGAGCGATACAATGTACAAGAAGATACTGACGTGTTTCGACTCACCTAGAAAAGAAAAGAAAAATGATATTTATTAAGCAAAAGCAGCTCAAGTGGACATTAAACGTTATATAAAGGTTTCGTTCATTGCTCATTTCATTGGAGAAGTCTCAATGTTCGTATCAAAACTTTCACTCGCCGCTTTAATAATGATATTCCGTTTTTTTTTTTTTTTTATATAATAATGTACCATTATTTAATAATTGTTCGATTTCGATATATACGAAGGTACGAAGTTTCTTCTTTCTTCTTGTTGTTTCATTAATAATTTCACGTAAATCCGTACGTTTTATATAAAATATAATTAGCGGACGTAAGACGAAAATGTATAATAAACGCCGAGGATTATAACTTGATAGATTTTTTTATTTTTTTCTGGCATTCCCTCGGCAGTAATTCAGCGTATAAACGTAAACGTTAGCTAATTATTAAAAGTATATACGCATGTGTACGTGTCTGTGTATTTTTGCGAAGAATTAATTTGCCCTTAACGAACATGTCGACAGGGCGAGTTTTTATTTTTTTTTTTTTTTTTTCGTCCTTCCTTTACTGCCTCGCGTATTAAATTAAAAAATTTAATGCCTAATTACAAACAAGTGAAGTCGCCGAGCGTGATCTGAAGGATAATGAAACGCTTAATATCCGTGAGGCATAATTTCGTCCTTTTCCCAATAATCCGATTGACGAGTGTGTTTATATATAAAAAAAAAAAAGGTATTGCCAAGCGGGGAAAGACGCCGACGACGATAAGGTTTGAAGCGAAGGGACGAGGATGGGAGGGGGGGGATCTCCAAGAGTCGATTAGGAATAATAATAGGTAATAATAACAATTATAACAATAATAACGACAACAACAGCAATAGCAATAGCAATAAAGAGGACAAGTCGACGAGTTGGGGCATTAAGAGCAGCCAGGTCATTTGGAAATTTAAAAGTATCGATGAAAGTATCGGGAGGATAGATGAATCGGTGCCGGGGAAATGCTTGGGGGTCTCGGTATCGGTCTGCAAGAGGTCTAGGTATTCACGAACAGAGGCACGGAAATAAAATTGACGTTATGCAGGTAAGAATATAAATTAGCTTAATTAAAAGGAACGGGCAGGACGCGGAGCGGGCCCCGGGTATTCTATGGGCCAGTCGCCGAAAGGATGGGAAGATCTAGGCTCGAGGGGGAGATCGGCGAGTATCGATTTCAAGGTACGTCTGTGTGTAATGAGATCAATGGCCACGGACACGAGTCACGAGCACTACTGCCAGCGCCTATGTGTATGACCGCGCATACGTGTGTGCACACACGGATGAGTGAGTGCACGAGTGCACGCGAGCGAAATTCGCGGGAGAGCCCGGCCAAAGTCAATATTGACCCAGTTAAGATTTTCCACGACTATCGTCGCATGGGCGGGTACGGGTACGGGGACGGGGACGGGGACGGGGACGGGGACGTATCTGACTTGGCCAGCCACCGCCTCTAAGAAAGTCGTCGACGGATTCTTTTTTACTTTTTCGCCATCGATCCTCTCGCGTCGATCACTCTACCACTGCCATTGCCTCGGCACGCTGTAATTTCTCGTCTCACTCTCTCTCTCTCCCGGTATCTCTCTCCCCGTATCTCTCTCTCTCTATGCTGGAGTGATTTTGCACGCGAGATCGCTCGGCGCTTTAACGACCATGGTTTTTAAATGGTTGCCGATATGGGAAACGGTTGCGAGGCCAACGAAAGCTCGATCGAACGATATATCGAATCGCCCGTATTAAAGCACGTCGCGATCGCTCCGGGCAGGGAAATGTATAGGGAGGAGGGGGGGTGGTGGTAGGCTCGTCAGTCGGCCTCGGAATACTCGACGTGCAGTGCCGGGTACCCTCGGGCCTGCAGGTGCCATTGGCCGAGCGCGACGACGACGACGTATCGCTACCGAAAGGCATCGAGAAAGTCGCGGGCTCGCTGGACGCTGGACGATGGACGGTAGATGGTGGACCGTGGACGGCGAACGATGGTCGGCGGACGGTGCGGAGGGGAATAAAGTGCCGCTCGGCAGGGCCGAGCTCGTAAATCTTTCACTTTTCTTTTCTCAGGGACGGCGTTGTTCCCCGCGCGGCTTCGCCCCCCCCCCCCCCCCCGCCAGGCCCCGGGCATATCCGAAAAAATGAGCGAAATCAAACGGGCGACGGCGTAGCTCATTGTATATGTGGGCCACGCGAGAAAGTTCGGTGCTTTGCAATTTCGAAACTTTTTATCGGACCCGGTGCCGCTGCTCGAGGTAGTTTCGAAAAATAACTGTCTTTAAGAAGTCTGCCGATTTTTTTTTTTTTTCTTTTTTTGTTGTTTTTTCGAAGTCCCTCTTTAATAAGATCAGTCGGCTGGAGTTTGGCTTTAAAACGTGGTATCGATCGTCTCTAACTGGCCAAAGTAATTGTGGCCCCGGTCGATAAATATCCGCTCCATCGACGGCACCGGAGTTTCTTACCACCACCAGCCGTGCCGTATTCCTCCATCCCGGAACGCTTCGACTCCCGTCATCCTCGACGAGTGTCAGGTGCATCCTGACGTCGAGCGTATACCCTTACCCGGTCGTACGGTGCGCGCTCCATCCACCACCACTACCACTACCACTACCACCACTACCACCACTACCACCACTACCACCACTACTCAGACTCAGACTCAGACTCAGACGACTCAAGAGAATGAATTAAAACAGAAAGTTTATCTGCTCGATGCCGGGGAAAGTTGAGAAAAATGTCGTGCCACTTGATTAAATAACATGCGACATCTCCGTAGGAACGGATAAATCCGAATAGCTTAGCCGCTATTCCACTTAATTAATGTAAATAAACTTTCCAAGTTATTTAATCAGCCTCGTTCCTGTTCCTATTTATGGATCCTTGCACGCCGCCAAGCATTTACTCGCTTGATCGACCGCGGGCGGGGGCAGCAACGATAAAACGGACAAACCAAGTGGGTAGAGCTTGGCTTCTGCCGGCCGGCCCCGTCGATCGAACCAATACATCCTATCCTGCCGTTCATTGATCGAGCCGAGCCCAGCGGCACGATCTATTCCGGCTCGCGGCTACGTGCCAGTGCACGTAAACATTACAAGCTCATGCAAATAAGCCTACGTCGTCTCTCCGAGTTGGCACGAGAGCAAGCCTCGCTTGCTTGTATCTTTATTCACGGGCATATGGGATCGATAGAGCGGCCCCGGCCCCGGCGCCGCCTTTCCCATCACTCGTCGCAGATCGTCGCCGATCGACGTCCAGCCGATACCCAGAGCCAACGACTTCCTTTTTTCCAATCCTCTCGCTCGCTAAATCGCTTGGCGAATAAAGCGACGCCGATCGATCGAATCGGCACGAAGCCAACGCACGCACGCTCTCTCTCTCTCTCTCTCTCAGCCGTCCCTCCGGTCGACGGTTCCGGCACATCCAATATCCTTACACTGGACTACCTACCTGCACTACCCACTACCCACCCACCCCGCGCGCAATTCGTGACAATTTCACGTAGCCAAGGAAACGTTCGATTATCGTGTAGAGTAAAAAAGGCGCGTGCGGATTTCTCCGCTGAATCAATGGATCCATCACGTTCGCTATCCTCACGAGGTACAAATGAAAATATACGAAACGTCTGAGCAATTATAGGTCGGCCCTCTATCGATTGTAGGGGATAATTAATGGGCGCTGCTGCATTTCCCGGGGAAATGTAGGAAAATACCCGATACCGATAATAGTATTTGCCTCGGCATTTAATTGCGATCTATATTAATGCCGATCGGCCAATTTGATCTTTAAAATTCATTAAACTCGGTACCTCGGTGCACCGACACCTCGTGATCGCTCGAGGATAATTTTCCCCAGCTCAAATTGAATATTTCGCCCATGAAATGACGAAGAACGACGCGTATAATAATGCCCGGATCAACCGTCCATCGCTCGATCCATGTAACTTTCACTGATTCCGAGAAAAATTGCCCGCCCAGACAGCTTGCTCGTAAAGAAGACAGTGCTCTATTGGCTCGGCTCCGATGCGCAATCGATACGTGAGTTTATTTGGGGGGAGAATGCGGGAGAAGGGTAAGGGAGCCGCCGGAGCTCTAGTCGGTGCAATTTTTATTCGGGGTCCGAAAGCGACGATCGTCGATCGGTCATAACCTTGACAGCCTAACGAAAGCTTAAAAGTCGCCCGAGTCCGTGGGTTATTGGGCTGGGATGGGGATGGGGGGGGGGAGGCAATGGAAAGCTACGAGAGAAGGGCCGAATAGTCTTGTTGGGAGCGCGTGCGTGTGGGTGCGAGAATCGCTCTTCCCGCGGCAACGATCTTTATTGCCCTCGTAAATAGCGGTGCTCCGCTGTACACGGATGGTGAGGTGGGACGGGACGGGGGAGAGGGGTGGCACGCGATCTAGAGAGTTAAGAGAGTGAGAGAGAGAGAGAGAGAGCAGCTCTAGGGCAGTCGGTGAAAACGGTGATCGCGCGTGCGAATGCCAAGGGCACGTGTCCACCTCCGCCCCTCTGCCACACAGACACACACGCACACGCGCACACAGAGAGACCGTGGTCCGATTAGCAGTCGTCGTAGTGACAATTAGCGGCCCCGGTGCCGCTATATTATTATCAAGCATTTAAATCCGAATCGAAGCCGCTAATGCGTCGCTCGTTTAATTTTAACTGCCCCCGGATATTACATGCGCGAGCGTTGAATAACGAGGAATTAATCATCCGCTCTTATTTAACGGGCCCGAGCGGCAAAGGAAAAAAAAACACGAGCGCCGTGCTTATAAGTGTCGCCGTGTGAGTGCGTGAGTGCGTGAGTGCGTGAGTGCGAGAGACGAGTGAGTTTGCGTAAATGGCCGGGGAGAGTAATATTTAAGGAGAGTAGCGGACGGGATTGTTATTGTCGATGGGCCCGTCGATGAAACAAGCAACGGCGACGAAGCGGCTCCTCGACGCGACGTCTGACGTAAGAGAAAAGTGGTCCGCTACGCTCGGGAAAAAGTCAACAGCCTCGTACTTAAAAAAAGGCCCGTGAGACGCTCGTCGAGATCGCCTCGCTCTGCTTTCTTTTTCGCGGCGATGAGACCGGGAGGAGAGCGACATTTCCCCGTCCCCCCGATCGCACCGGGCCACCCCCCCTCCCCCAAAAAAAAAGGAGCGACGCGTATTATTGTGTGCACATATGCACTTGTCGGCGATCGCCGGCAACTCGGTGCTCCGTACGATCCTCCTCGTCCTCCTCCCCCCCCCAGGTAAACGAGGATGCGTCAATTTCACTATTTCCATTGGTCGTTGCGTTATCGTTTTCCCGGCACTCGTTTTCACCATTTTCACGCGCCTCTCCCTCTCTCGCTCTCTCTCGCTCTCTCTCTCTCTCTCTCTCGGGGTCAGCGGTAATCGTAGATAAGTGGGAATTGGCGGCAACGGGGAAGGGGTAGGTAGGAGCGCGTTTCGTTTGCCGGGTTATCGTCGCGGGTACGAGCGACGCTGTTGCTGATGCCGCTGCCGCTGCTGGCTGCTGGCCAAACAACTTTCTGATTCCGAAAGCTCGAGGCCTGAGAACCCGCGGCTGCTCGGGAGGAAGGTGTACTTAAAAAGGTAGCCGGCAGCCGATCGGCCCAATCGAAAAACAAGCGGGGCCGAGGGGAAGGGAACCGGCCGGCCCGACGAGACAGCCTCCACCCTCCCCCTCCCCCTTGGTATTCCCCTCCGTCGAGGGGCGCAGCAAGAAAGGACTCCCGGCCAAAATCACCTACGTGACCCTACCTGCGACAGCGGAGAAGGCGGCCACCCTCTCGCTCTCGCCGAGGCGTGGGTGGGTGGGTGGGTGGTTTAATTGCCCGGGCGCTCGTGCGAGACCGAGAGGAGACTGGCTGGCTTTCGTTTATTCTAATACTCGGCCGTGCATCGAATCGCCTTTGTCCCCGGTAACGCTCGAAGGACGATTTCCTTTTGCGGCCGAGACTCCGTGTACGTCGGGACACGTCGGTGAAGGGGGGCGGGGGCGGTAAGAAAGGGCCGGTTTCGCCCTTCGTTTCGCGGAAAACGAAAACGTCTGCGTGTCGTCGAAACTTTTATTCGCCGTGCGAATGTTTTGTTTTTGTTTTTTCTCATTTCCTTGCCAAGGAGAAGCTTCTTTTTGCCCGGGTTATTGGGCAGCAAGTGCACCGCCGCCGACGGAGCCAATACTTTCTATTCTATTAATAATACTTTTAAGACTTTTACGACAGCCATCGAGACGCGATATTAATCTCTCTCCCCTATCCCCCCTACCCCCTCTAACAATTCCAACGGAAGATCGCGTGAAATAAATAATAAACGCTCGGACGATGATGCCTCCGTCGGTGCCGGAATCATACCAGTTTGCCGACCAGTTGCCGACCAGTGCCGACCAGTTGCTCATTTAGAGCGAGACACGCGTTCCAGGGGAAGGGCATTGTTTCCCATATTTTTCACGGTCCGCGTAGGCGCAAAAAAAAAAAAAAAAAAAAAAAACAAAGTATACGTTAATCTTGGCTATGAAATTAACGGTCATACGTACATGTTCCCCTTTGCACTTGGCTTAAAAAAGGAAGGATCGCGCTACTCGTCGCGTTAGAGAAATTCTACCATTACCACCGTCAGAATCAAATAATTAAACACGCGAGCGGAACTTTTCATTACGGCATATTTATATATTTATTTATTTTTTTTTTTTTAAAAAAAAATGTTTATTTCATGCTTTTCCTGGCAGTATTAACGATCTCCGTGGCTCGTGGTGTTATTAAATCTTTACATTGAAATGAATATTCGTCGAAATAATGGATAATAATGGCGTGGCCTCCGATAGAAATCTTAGTCAAATACTTCCGACCAGCCGAGCCTGGCGCAACATAGTTTTCTAGATACGTTAAATTGACGGGGGTGGGGTGGGGTGGGGTGGGATAACGGATGATAAGAGCCAGTTGAAACGAAATGATATTATTGGCATAAAATAAAGCCATCGGCATTGGCATTCGCGTAGAAAGCGACAGACATCCGAGGAAAATATCTAATTATTACTTATACTACTTATACATAGATTTAAGAGAAAATATCTCGTTTCTCGTAAATTAAATAATTAAAAGCCACGTGGATTACTATGTTTTAGAAGTGAAAAGTAGTTTCGCAGAATTTATTCCCCTTTTATATATATATATATATGGCCTGTAATAATATACTGCATTGCGATATAAAGATGATTGGCATAGAGCCGATTTAATAAGATGTATTGAATGGGTAAGTGATCGGTAAGGATCTTAACCTCGGTAAGAGCTCGTAAATTCGGCAAATCCGAGTCGTCTGAATTACGTGTAGCATTTCATGACGAGAGAATCGGGTTAGTAATGGCGGCAACGCTCGGTAATTATTAATAGACATCGTTTAATTACGCAGCCAAAGCGTCAGCCTGTAATTATACTCTCATTAATGATAACGATAATCGGTCTGATAATTTTATTTATCCGTATTACAGGATGGATACTTGATTAATGGACTCGTGCAGCAAATTATCTGCGCCTCCGTCGTTGCAATTATTAAATTATAAACATTGTAAGAAGTAGGAAAAAATTATAATTATACCGAATCGTGATTCGTTCCTTTAGTCTTACTTTTAAATAAACAATAAAATTATAACGATAAGCTCGTGGTATTCGGGCACGCGAATGAGTCTTTCTTTGGTGAATGAGCTTGAAATGTGGGGGGGGGGGGGGAAGCCTTTCCTCGACCGAACTCTGACCGGAAAACTTATTGGCACACACGTGACCCGAATAAATAACCCGCTTCCCCGTAATTTAGCAATAACGTAGCCGTATTCCATTTACGGCTCACGCGGCTCGGCTAATGATAAAAATAAAAATTAATAGGAAAACGTTCGTAGAAATGCACTCGCTCGGCTAAATAAATAGAGTAGAGTAGAGTATCGCTTAGTTGCAGAGTAAATTTTAAATACAACTTTGCGGGTAAGAGAAAAGAAATTACACGTTTGGCTTCCGCGCTTTATGCGGGAAATTAATAGATCGAGAATAAGGCAGCGATCTTACTTTATCTCGCGAATCTCTTTATTATTCTTTCTTCTTCATAATATTATCGTTACCTTGATTCCACCACCTCGTGGATTTCGCGACTTGCGCGTGAAAATATCTCCGGCGAATTCGCTATATATTAGTCCTCGCGAGCGACATTGTCTCATTGACATCGACTGGCATTGGATTTCGACAGATTAACAACACTTATTACGATCGTTGCGCATTGATATATTTTCCTTATCGGGTTTTAAATATGATATATATGATATGTATGATATCATCTGGATCTGCCAGACTCGTCGTGTACGTTTTATGCGGACACTTTTTCGCGCTAATATTGATTTCCCCCGAGTCGTGATCGATACGATCCTTCTCCCGAGTCATTTCAGATATTATTAGACGGATTCGATTAATCGCTGTCGACGCAAAGATACGCACGGCTCCTTCTTTTCAAATACGAACGCCAGGCAATACGTAAGAACGAAAGAAAAGAAAGAAAAGGAAGACAGACGCGACAAGATATTAATGAGCGCGAAGAAGAATAATAAAAATAATTACTTTGTTTCATCGGTTAAATTGTCTCGGAAGCGATATTAATCGAGTCCCTCGAACGTGCTTACAATCGTACATTAAAATTGTCGACGAATTAACGAATTTATTACGTCGATGTAATGGAAGCTAAGAAGAAAAAGTCAATTCACGAGTACCCGAGAGATTTATTAAAAGTCAAACGAGACAATATTTAAGGAGCGAGAATATCATTCGACTCGCGCAAAAACTCACCGCACTTTCACGTTCCTTAAGACGATCTTTAAAAAAAAAAATTGCCTACAATTAATTAATGGTAATCAAAGAGTCGCGGTCGAACAAGTCAACTTACAAAAGCTTCTTCTTCTTCTTCTTCTTCTATACGTATACGCTCTCTTTGCATTTATCAGGCAACAAATAGTATTTATAAGACTCAATGAGTGCACGTAACCTGTTCAATATATATATATATAAACTGAGGGGATTGAAGTGTTCACTACATAAACAAATACATAAAGCCGTGTTGTATACTGTTTCGTGGTCCTAAATAGCGGCGAATGTACCGAGTGACTTTGAAATCAATGAATAATGGTGATAATTCGTGAGCTTCGTGGGGAAATTGGCTGATTCACTGTCAAGATTTTTATCTACGTTTTATGTATTTAAACAAGGATAAATACAACAGACAGACAGACAGACCGGGTAGGAAAAATTATGAAAAAACGAATATGGGCATTAATTATTCTGTTAAGGACTTAATGTATTGCCTGCGCTAGTGAATTTATAATACATTTATAATACATTTTCCGAATCTGCGGATGGAAATGGAGCCGAGGAATTTCTAAGATCGACGTTGCTTTAAACGATCGAATTGAACCTGAGCACGGATGACGAGAAGTACGGAGTCGGTCGGTGGCCGTCCTTCCTAGCCGCCAGAGCTTATTATTGGATATTTGGCAAACAATTAACAGCGATGAGGTTAGGTGCGGTGGAAATGGGGAAATTGGAAACTCTTTGCGATTGGAAAGCCGTAAAATTCCGCGGTCCTCGTATAACTAACCGTTGCGTTCCAGGTGTGCGTGTGTCGGTCGGCGGTCGGGGAGGGGGGGAGAGAGATGAGGAGGAGGAGGGAACAGCGAGGAACCCTCACGGGGAGGATTGTATCGGGTGGGAGGGCAGGGACGCGCGGGGGATAACAATTTTACACCAATTTCCAGTCGAATGATTTAGTGCCCCTTGCCAAAGAGATTCACTCCGGTGTTAATTTTTTTCTCTATTCCCGTGCTCATCATCGTCCGTGGGCCGCTGCCGTTTGTTTTCTGCGTCTCGCGAGCTGCATTAACGAGCCGACCGACCGACCGACCGACCGACCGACCGACCGACCGACCGAGAGAGAGAGAGAGAGAAACGTCTTTCATAAGTTGCGCGGGCTTTTGAAATACGAGCCTCTTTCATTTTCTTTCGCGGGAGGCAGCACTCCCCCTTCCGCCCACCTACCCCTACCCACCGCCACTACGCTTTGAGCGATTTTATAGTCAACAGCGGCAGCAGCAGCAGCAGCGAGTCCAACTTCTCGGATGCCCTCCCCGGCCACCCACCGCCGTCACCACCACCACCACCACCGCCGCCTATCAGCTATTATCTTCTTCCTTTCTTGTATTGTTCTAGAACTCATAAGGGAAAAGGAGCAGGCTCGTGTGTGCATCTTGTGCGATTGTACGAAAGAGATGCGAGGACAGAAGAGAGCCAGCCACAGGAGGAGTATAGCTAGCTGCGGTGTTGGTATTAGCGATCTTTGGAATTTCCCCGCTCATCGTGTCTAGGATCGGATCGGATAGTAATACGCGAGACTCGCGCTGGCTGAGCCCGCCCGGATATTTTTAATCCGAACTTGAGAAGCTTATGAAAAGGAGGGGGGGGGGAGACACAAACAGACCTCGGCTCGTCCGATTCCGTCTTTTATTATTAACACGTGCTTATTATTATTGTTATTATTGTTATTATTACTATTATTAAAGGTTTTTAATAATAGTCGCTACTCGTCCGGCTGGATTATTACCTACGTAACCAAGAGGATGGAAACGCCGAATCGGACCGTGCCCAAGCGATCCTCGAGGTAAGCCGGTAATCGAGGGAATCTACCTTATCGTTCCCGAGCCTTTTTTCTTCTTCTCTTCTTCTTTCTCGAGGAAGGCAAGGCATGACCTCGTGTATGGAAAGGGTTCGCGAGGATCGACCGAGAGCAGCAGCCAC
Source organism: Ceratosolen fusciceps (assembly GCA_018883505.1). Classification (NCBI taxonomy): domain Eukaryota; kingdom Metazoa; phylum Arthropoda; class Insecta; order Hymenoptera; family Agaonidae; genus Ceratosolen; species Ceratosolen fusciceps. Next base: position 5,543,246 of record RCIC01000011.1, read on the forward strand.
AAGAAGCCGGGGAATGCAGTTTCCGGCTCTCCTTCTTGTCTATTCCTCTGCCGCCCTCTCGTCCCCCCCCTCCACCATGACTTTTAATTGCAATCAACGCCTGTATCCGCCGCTGCACTCGGTTTAATATTAAGATAATCGTTCTTTGGAGCTGCCGATTTTTCTTTTTTCTATTTTTCTCCTTTCTTTCAGTTATCTTAATTAGTGCTTGACAATACCGGGCTCGATAAGATAAATAAATTGGAGCGCGATAATTGCTCGCTCGGGAACCTTCGATTCTCCTCCCTCCCCCCCCCGACCCCTTAGCCGAAAGTCTTGGCCGTTGTCGAGAGTGGGATTCGCGCGCGCGTCGTCGTCGTCGGCCGGAACATCCGAGCTAATGGAAAACGGGGAACGGGGACGGAGTCTCGTGATTCGATTGAGAAAATCAAATGAAAAACAAGGCTCGTCTTAACGTAGAATGCGGAATGGATATCGATATCGATATCGAGGGACGGATATTGTTTGGCCAATAAATCCGGTGGTGGCCGCCGTCGTTGGCGCTGTCGTTGGCGCTGTCGCTTAATGTGGGTCAGGTGATATCAAAAATTATTCGCCAGGCGAGTCGTCGCCGTCCCCGTCACCGTCGCCGTCGCTCGTCTTTACGAAGAAAGCGCTCGACACCTGACTTTCTATAAGCGAATTCTAGGGAGCCGCGACTTTTAGCTCCTTTCTTAACGACCGAGGCGCGCGCAGCTGCCGTCAGTAATGCAAAAATTCCGGATGCGATTTCACGAGCGCATTGTCAAAGCCGGTAGTTTTGGCGGGGGACGGGGCGGGGCGGGGCGGGATATTTTCATTTCGGGGCGCCATCCATCCCGAGCCCGAGCCTCGACAATGCTCTGCGTGCCGTGACAACGATAAGCACTGATAAGGTACGAGGCCAAGCCTCTACGTTTCCGCTCCTCCTTCCCACTCCTCTCTCTCTCTCTCTCTCTCTCTCTCTCTCGCTCTCTCCTTGCCTTGCCCCCCCCCATCCACCTGACCCGCGGCACAATTTGCATTACCGTTTCGCGCGCTAAAAAAAAAAAAAGAAGAACAAAAAGAAGAAGAAGAAGAAGGAGAAAAAAGGTCCAACGACAGCCGGTCACAAAGAGGCAGCGCAGCTGCCACCGACCACGGGAAAAGAAAAGCGTCCGGTACCGTGGAGTCAGCGACCTCGCGTCCCGGGCAAAAGTCGTTGCGCAAACAAAAAAAAAAAAAAAAAAGAAAAGAAAAGAAAAAAAAACGGCTCTCGAAGCGCATGTATTTGCCGCTATCCTCCTCCTCCTCCTCCTCCTCCTCCTCCTCCTCGACTTTGACACCGGGCCGAGTTTGAATTTCGTAGTTGAGAGAGCTCCCCCCCCCCACCCACCCGCCTACCCATGACACAAGTGGCTCTCTAAACCATTCCGAAGAAGCTTATCGTCCGCGATCGCGCCAGACCGCAGTTTTTCCAATTGTTTCCCTGATTTATGGCGCTTTCTCGCTTTCCCGATCAGAGTTTCCCTCCCGGCGCATATTAATTTTGCGGACGAGGCCGGGATTTACGAGACTAAAGCTCGCCCCGGCTATTCAATACAGTCTGACGGACACGGCGGCACTCCTGTTGTCCGCCTCTACTACGGACTAAATCCGACTTTAATCGCTTTCTAGAAATATGTATTTCATGGGATAGTCGCGGCTACCTCTCGCCCCCCCCCCCCGCTTCCCCGCCCCCGCGACTCCTTCCTCTACGCTACGGTCTGAATTTAATTTAATACTGATTTGTCAGGAGGCGCACGTCACCGCCGAGTCTCTCGCGAAGCTGCTACTCTTCTTCTTCCCGTCGTCGTCGTTGTTGTTGTTGTTGTTGCTGCTGCTCCTCCTCCTACTCCTACTCCTACTCCTACTCTCGACGACGCTCCTTTCTTTCGTCGTTTTACGATAGATACGGCGGCGGAGCTTCCGACAATCAATTCGCCCCGAGCGATAAACTATACGTATAGAAGAGAGCGGCCGAGGAAGGATGGTTTATCGAAAGGAATGCTTGCTTCTCTTTTATTGCGTCCCCGCTAGCCTCGCAATCCCCACCCCCCCCCCTCCACATGGTAAACAGGTCGTTCCCTCCAATTTATGCGAGCTGCGCGTAACCGCTGGCGGGCCAAAAGCGGTGCGGTGAGGGCCGGTGAGGGCCGGGTAGGGCCCCGGGGAGGGCCCGGGGAGGGTGGAACGTATTATATAGGGTGGCGCGGTGGGCGGAGGGGGACGATACAATAGAAAGCCGGCGATGATGGAGCTCCGGCGCAGGTGGCCGTAAGGAGGTTTAGGTGGGCAGGAGGGTAGGGTAGGGTAGGGTAGGGTAGGGTAGGGGGGGATCCGCGGCTCGTCGTGAAAGTCTCCGTGCGATGGGATCCCATGGAATCCCATCTTATCGCGCCTAGGCTCGTGCGTGCGCGCGCTAATGCCAAGCGGGAAATCCGCATTGGAAAGTTCAGGTACGCGTGGCTGCAAGCTGCGAAACTCGAGACACGGACGGCGGAGCTTTGAATCCGGCACGGGCTCTCGAATTCATTTTCACTTACTTGACGCACTCGGCATTGTAATGACGAGCCCCTCCTCCCTCCCCCAACCCCAACCCACCCAACCGACCGACCGACCAGCCGACCGACCAGCCGACCGACCGACCGACCGACCGACTCGATTATACGTTTGGCCGAGTGTCTTGACAGTCGTCTCGTTCGAAAGCTCGCGCAGCATCTCGCGAAACCGCTCATTCAGGATTTAATGCAACAGCCGCTCTTTAATAGTCCCCAAAGACCGTTTGCGCGCACATCAGTCGTGCCAAAGGCTTAATTATTTATCACGGCCTCGTCGTCGTCTTGGTCGTCTTGGTCGTCGTCGTCGTCGTCGTCATTCAATACATCCCCTACAGGGTCATTGGAATTATTGTAAACATAACGACGCCTAGATCATCGATGATCATAGAAGTTATACGGGACTTGAGGCCGAAGCTAACGTTTGTTTATCCTTCAAACTATCGAACGTGCATTTACTTCAATGCTTACGACTGAATGAACGAATTTTTGTTGCGAGCCGAGCCGAGACGGTACTATTAATCCTAAAAAATATTAATATTAAACGGTTTTATTTCTTTCGTACAATAAATCTCGTACGATCGATATATTATTATCCGAGCGCAACTTTTATTGGCGGTAATTAATTTCTAAAGTAACAGAACATTTACATGACGGCGTACCATAAAAAGTGGCAATAAAAAACTGACGCCGCTGTCGTTTATTTTAGAAAACTATTTTTTTTTTCCTCCCTCCCTCCCCCCCCATCCTTCTTTTTTTTTTTTTTTTTTTAAATTTCAAAACTAAAAAACAATGAATGTAAGTGAAAAATGAGACGGAGGCGATAAAGAGGATAAAGCGTGCGAGTGAAGAAAGACAGTGTTGTTGTTTGTTGGGCTTACGTACCGATTTTATGCTTACGAATTGTACTCGATCGAGTGAGTACAGTACAGTTAGACTCGATCGGTAGCTCCGCAGAGAAAAATATTACCCAATGACAAATTCGGTTCGTGTAAATCTTCTTGCAAGAGCCTCGCTCGTAATATTCGTAAATGAATAACAACAACAACAACGTGCAACGACAACGACAACGACAATGATAAAAGTAAAGGAATGATATACGATCGGGGAGGATAATGAACAAGGATAATACGAGAGCCGATGCGTATCAATAAAAACACGGGAAAGCGCTTTAAAACGATTGTAAAAATAGAATTATATCGTTAGCGATCGGGATCGATATAATAAGCTGAAAAAAATTATATGACGAATTTATCTTTAAGAGAGACGATTGTGGAAAGTCGAAGGAGACAGACGGTGCCGTTGGTTATTTGGGGTTATTGGGGTTATTGGGATGGTGAGGGGTGGTGAGGGGGGGTGAGAGGCATCAACGCGCGGGGAAAAAGGAGAATATAATTTGTTTATTGTGTAACTGTAGGGTACGCAATAACATAACGGAGCTGAGCGGACGTTTCGTGAGGAGGGAAATGCAATTGAAATATGTGCGACATTAATTAATGTTGCTGGCGCGGGGATGGAAAAATGGCTCATTAAATGGCTGCGGAGAGGGGGGAGAGAGAGAGAGAGCCAAAGGCAAGAAAGAGCATCGCTGCTGCTGCTGCTGCTGCCAGACGTTTATTACGCTTGTTATTATTACTTACGGTTTTACTTGTCAATTGTTAAATAAATATGAGCCTACGGCGTATAGACGCTGAGCGGTAGCCGAGAACTAAGAGGGGCGGGGGCGGGGGGGGTGAGAGAAGCGCTCGCCAAGAGGCTTCGGATAATTAAAGCCGTAATTCGAAGGCTCTCATTGTGCAACATCCACTTGACTGACTGACTTCCTTAATTGAAGGAGCATCGAGAATTCCGGTGACAATACGCGCATGCTCCAAGGCTCACTCTCCCTCCTCCCATTATTATACGATCCAACACGGACAGACAGACGGACAGATAGACAGACGGACAGATAGAGAGAGAGAGGGATATGTAATAAAACAAATTGTTGCAATAATCGGCCGCGCGAGAAAGGGATATGTAAATAAATAAGCGAGGCTCGCTCGAGATAAGAATAAATAAATAAATAAATAAATAAGCGCGGCCGTACGAGACGGTTTTGAGAGACGGGGCCTCGCTATGTCGGAAGAAGCTCTTTCCATTATCCATGTTGTCCATTAGATCGGCGGAGGGTACACGGCTGACTGAAACGGGGAGACGGAGCATACGCAACGAGTGAAATTACGCCTGTCCGGGAGACGAGATAGAGATAGAGATAGAGAGAGAGAAAGAGGGGGGTGACCCGATCCACGAGCTTATTATAAGCCGTTTTGATTACTCGCGCGATTCCCATTGAGCGTGTCCGACACGACAGGGACACGCAGGTCGCGCACCACCGCGCACCACCGCGCACCACCGCGCACGACACCGCCACGATCAGCCGCTATACGCTGATCCGACAGTCCCCGTTAATTCAATGGGACCGAGAGAGAGAGAGAGAGAGATCTGGGCAGGAGGCAGGCCCTCGCTCGCTGCTCGCCCCCCCCCCAACGGCTTCCTCTGCGCCACTTCGTTCCATTCGCTTGTCCGTTATTACGTCCGCGACTCGCCCCTGTCTAAAATTAATCGACGTTCCCCCCCCCATTGCCACCCCATTGCCACCCCATTGACACCCCATTGACGACCCTAAGGTAGGCGCGAATCCGGAACTGAGACTGAGAGCGTCGTCGGTATCGAGGTAATTCATACGCGTGTGCCCGAGAGCCGTAGTAATTCACCATTTCGAGATTCTCTCTTACGTTCCTCACTCGAGGTCTCTCTGGTCCATGGTCATCCGCATCCGAGCGCCAGGGCAGAGCGCCGTGGACCTGCATTATTATCATTATTTCCTACTCGCTCCTATACAAATGAATACAATGACCAACTTTAGCATTCCTGCATAATCGCACAATGCATACCCCAATAACCCCTCCTCCCTCCTCCTCTCCCTCCACCTCCTCCTGCTCCTGCTCCTGCCACCCGCTCCACCCAATTATGTTAAGCGAGCACTTTTGTATCTGCTTACTTGCGTGCCCCATGCACTAGCGATCTTATCCGATCATTTGCCGATAATAATCGATCGTCGAAAATTCGTTCATTTAGCGAGATTGCATCGGCAGAGCTCTGGGCCGGGGCAGCGGAGGATCCTGGGACTTTCGATGAAGTATCGGCTCTTGCTGCTGCTATTTCTATAGCGTATCGGGGGTGCGTATCGGGGGTGCGTATTGGGGGTGCGCATCGCGGGCTAGAAATCAGTGAAAATTGCCGAGAGGGGACGCGCGCGAGGGGATGTGTGTGTATTGGAGGGGGGGGGTTATTGGGGGGCCGGGGGGTATAAGAAATAATCTATTTAAGCGTTCGTGGGTCCATTCGCCCCGAGTTGGCTCGGAAGGCAAAGGAAGAGGAGGAGGTCGGTTGGCACGAGCCCCGGGAGATTCCTCGAGCCGATCGCACAATGCATTCACCGAGACGTTGCACGAGCGCTTCGGCACCGTTATGCACCTCCGTATGCATGGGCATTCACACGGACACAAGCGGCCGACGCTGCCGGAGGCCTCAACCTCCGTGTCTCCGCTCCGTCCTCGGGATTTCTTTGGCTCCCCGGTCTAAGGGCCGTCCCCGCTACGCTCTCTCTCTCCCACCCCCTCGGGCCATCCACCGCTCTACGTCAATGTGTATGTGCGCGCGCGCCTTCCCGGTGCTCTTCCGATTGGACCCTCGGGCCCCGAGCCGATATCCACCGAGCGGCAGCCTCGGGGCCCACGGGAAGTATGAGAAATTCGCCCGGGAAGTAACGGCTCCCCCCCACTTACACGCGCGTTTCTTGCACGCGCAATCGTAAGGCGACGCACGCAACAGACTCTTTCTTCTTTTTCTTTTCCTGTCTCCCCGCCCCTCCCCACGCACAACACGGTATTACCATACTTACGGTCCCTTGATACCACCACCCCTCCCCTCTCCCACCCCCCCCCCCATGCCGCGTCGTTTAAGCTCACTGACAACGCATCGATGCCGCTGGTGTTTGCTTGCCCCACCCCAATAACCTACCCCATCCCACCCCACCCCAGCCAACCGACCAACCAACCAACCTATCAATGACACCAATTATCCCGCGTCTCGCGTCATTTTTCTCTCGTTGTCGCATTGGGATATATTTATTTACACGCGGCCCGGGCAAACGTAAGGCCAACTTTGTCCGGATTTATAAATTATTTATATTTTCTAACAGCAAACGCAACGAGCGGCCGACGATATATGTCATAAAAGGCCTTCATTTATTTATTTTTTTGTCCCCCTCATCCGCAAGATCGTCCTCGTGAATTATTCATTTGTATTTAACAGTAATTTGCATGGCACGGGATTTCTTTTATGGAATTGAAATGACGATGGCCTATCACCTCGCTCGATTATATAATTCAATTACGCATTGCGGAGAGAGAGAATCGAGTGGAACGAAATTTCACGGAAAAATAATGTTATTCATCGCTCGCTCGATCCTCAATAACCCCAAAGGCCTGCGAAACGAGCTTTTAACAGCTCTCTAAAGAAACCATCAAATAAATCTATTTTTCTGAGTTATAATCCTATAAATATATATATACATACATATATATATATAGATATATAAACACACGCACACACACACAGAGATTGAATGTACAATGCAGACATTGAATAGCTTACTTAGGGTATACTCCAAGGCAAAATAATAAAATAATTTACAATTTAACTTTTCTTTTCTATAAGCATCCACGCCAAAGAAAATAAATGGCGTGAAACTTTATTATTTATTCATTCTCGTATGAGAGGATTCGCTTATCAATGCCACGGCGGAGATTCCGATTCGAGCGGAGCTTTAGAAAAACATTGTTCGCTAAACTTTCACGTAATTTAATATCTTTTTCGACGGCGCACGCATGCAAAATTTATAATAGAAAGTCCTCCAAGTATTATTGAATTCATTTGCTTAGAAGGGGTATCGAGTTTTTATTGTGCCGCCGCGATCCATTCAATTATAAATTCAAAAGTTTAGAATTTACGGGACATTTTCTCCTTACCTGACTCTGACCGACGCGGTAGGAGGCTGGATCGACGTCGACGGACAGCAACATGTCTTCGACGGCTCGTCGTTCGTCCGCCACCGGACTTCCTGGACGAGCCGCAGAGTCATTCGATAATAATGCAAAGCGTCTTCTGAATTCACTTAGGGGCATGAATTTCGGGAAACCAACCTTGTGAAGACGGATTGCCTCCAAAATCTGACTACCTCTCACCTAAAATATAATTCCAATTATTCTTTTCTTCCCTTAACATATTATTCAGTTTACGTAATTATTTCTAAACATAAAATCGACAGCTCGCATCTTATGTATATTATTACAAAATTATGTTACAGAGCGTACATTATTACGTTCCGATGAATAATAATCTGCGTGACACGTGATTAAAAAGAAATAACTCAATAATACGTTCAGAAAAAGAAAACACTTTTGCAGATTTATTCGCAGCTACTTTAAAGATTTAATGAAAATCCATGTATTGCGTACTAATATTGATGATTAATTATTATTTTTATATAATAATGAAGAATAATATTATTCAATTAATTTTATCGGATCGCTATGATAAAACATTATTTATTAAATGATTATATATTAAATGATGCTAATGAAATCGCAAATGTTTGTAATAATATAAAGATTGTGAAACATTATTTAAAATCTGGTAAAATTACAGCTCAGAATTCTAATTAAGATTATTAAAACATCGGACTTATGACTAAATATTGAACTTGAAATTTTCTCTAAAATAATATGAGAGTAATAATGCCGTATCATTACCTGGGATCGTAACAATGGAATATTAATCAAATTATCTTCACTTTGATTAGACTTAATAGATACAACAGTTTTATTCTCAATGCAACCTGCATTGTGTTGCGGTAAAAAGCAATGAATAAATTTCACTCGCGTTCTCCTTAATGTTTCAATAAGGCCGTCCTGTAAGCAGAAAAACCTTTTTATTTAATGTAATCATATAAGGAAATACGGGTGTACGAGGATGTAGGAGAACAAAAATATTTCATAAAGGTAATATTTTTATTAATACATATGTTTATTGTATTGATTTCTATTCTGAAAGAAAATATACTCACGACAGTGAATTTTATCTGTAAGCAGATGTTTTTTCGCTTCACGGCCGTAAATGTTCTTCTTATACTTGAGGCTCGACGCAAAGATTGAGAACCTTCTAATCCATGAACGGAACCACTTAAGGCGCCAGAAACTCCGGCACCGCGTGCGCAAACGAAAAGCCTACTTACTTCGTCCCTGAAAAGTTGAAAATTTTTTATAAAGCTTGTACAAACGAATGAAAGTCATTTATAAGATCAATATCGTTATCAGTACTTCGAGATAAGCTTACCTGTTGCTCTCCTGCAGAATGCTAATTGCACTTTTCGTAATTATATTTTCTCGAGTAGCTCTTAACCAGCCTGTGGCCGTGTAAAGAACAGGATTTGTACCTTGTAAATGCTGCAACACGAACTGATTATTCCCTGGTGCTTTTCTGAGGAGAATTTGATGGTCTGAAATAGATAATTAATATTATTTTTCGTTGGAATTTAATTTCAACGCGAAGTCCTTTAAAGGAAGCCTTGAAGCTTTTATGTCAAATAATTGAGATGTTGTGCCGTCTTACCTCTGTCTCCGTATTGCGAAAACAGCCTATCGAGAAAGTTCTCGTCGCTCCCCCCCGAGCAAACCGTTTCTTCGTCAAGGAGCCACAAAAGTCCTTTTCTTTCCATCTGTCTGTTGCTGCTAAGATCACTTTGGCTTGTCCGTAACATTGTGGCGCCTTGTGAATTCCCTCGATCTAATAAGGATACCAAAGCTTGGGGCGATCCAAATCCTTCCTCAATTTCATCCTCGTGGTCAATGTCTATTCCTTCTTGTACGTATCTAATTTAAAAAGTCGGAAAAAAGGGTATCAATATCAGAACATCGTTACATAACGGCTATTTGCAAAATACTAATTCATACACATGTACAGCTGTACCTATCTTTGGGTGCAACTAAAGTACTATGGTGAAATAGCAGCTGTAAGCGTTCTTGTAGGTAATTGTGACACAGGTCTTCAAAGCTGGCTCCTGTTTGGCGTCCGCAGGTAGCGGGATTCTGGAATCCTGGAGCATCGCAGAGCAATAACGACGACACTGTGTGTACTGGTGAAGTTATAGATCTGGAAATTATAGAAAATCCGTTGATCGCCAACACTCGCCAAAAGAAGCTCTCGCAAATTAATCATTGACTTTATCTTTAAAATGAGAAATTACTTATTGACTAGAGCAGCCACACAATGAAAAACTTCGGAATACAATCCGACGAGCAGCCCTTCAAGCGCGTCAAGGCCAGTAAAGTCCTTGCTTTGGTCTGTCGGACTGGGCGTCCTAAGGGCGGGTCTAGTGGTGCTAGGCGTCCCGACGCCGTTGCCGTTCCCGGAGAAGACGAGTCGGCTGAGCTCCTCGACACTGGTCCCGAGGAGATTCGCCGCCTTTTCCGCGCACTCGACCCGGGCGAATTGCCAGCGGCTCTGGGAACTCGTGCCGGCTTTAACGGCGCCTGCGCAGCTCAGGTGGTAAATACCCGCGAGGACCATCCAAATGGCCTTCTCCTCACCCTCGGTGACACCGAGAATGCGGAACGCCGCGACGATCCTGTTGAACTCGACCTGGGCGCGCTGCTTGTCCTCGTGCTTCTGCAGTGGAGTGATAAAGGGATTGTTCTCGGCGACGAGGTTCGTCAAGTAGAGCTCTTTACGGAGAGTCCCCTCGGCACCCGCGAGCAGCCGATAAATCGCATGGAAGCTCGGATCCCCGTTCATGCGTCGTCCTATTCGAGACTTTTCCAACAGCAGCACCTGTCAACAGAATCGACACGTTAATGCACGACAATCTTTAAATTTATTCTACAACATAACCAATTGACAGATCAGCACTTTATATTTAAGCAGAATCCACTTTATAACGAAAGACTCGTTTATGTAATTAATTTGTTACGATACCGCTATTATTCGAATTAAAAAATGCCCTAATGCGTTACTAATATTATATAATAAAAAGTTCTTTATACATTTTATTTATTTATTTATTTCCTCTTATTAAGACTTTATTGGGAAACGAGAAATTTTTATCTATTAAACCATTTCTTGTGACTCTTTTAAATCGATGTAACGATATAAAACGAGAATGTTTTTTGAAATATTATTTGAAATGAAGAGTACCGTTAAAAATCGTAAAGTTACAGTTTTACGAAATTTATGACATTTTTTTGTTGTTGTATTATTAAACTTAATTAAAACTAATAACGGTTATTTATAAATATAAATTATACTTGTATCAGAAAATTCAATATCACGGATAAAGATTTCTGTTTTACCGACGCACGAACCTTACTCATCCAATAATACTTTTATTAATTTTCTCACTTCTTGCTTTATAATATTTACAAATGACGTCTACTGATGTTACGAGCTTTAATAAATTTAACGTAATTATGAAGGAATGAATGTATCTTAAGAGTACGATTTTATTTGAAAATACGTGGCAACGTTCATCATTGAATTAGACGAGAGTCGTTGTAATACACAAGTCCTTCGACGATTGATTGGTAATTAACTTATTATTAGCCCTTGAATAGCCGAACTCGTTCGTCTTCGGGTCAATTAGCCAATAAGCATAAGCGTAACGATAAAGAAAGTAAAAAAAGAAAAAAAAGAAAAAAAAAATTGACATTGGTTTTTGTTCTGGTAGTAGCGTCGCAATAAAAATGATCGGAAGCGTCATTGATATTGGAAGATACGACGTCGGCGTCTTGTAAGGGAGGGAGGAGCAATAATACAGGTAGGTAAGAATCGGCAGATCCAAGTAATGCAGACGCAGCGCGACTATTGGATGGGAAGGGGTACGGAGGGACGAGGTAACGAATGGTACCTGCAGAGATGCCGAGGCAATCTGTCCGGATTGATCAAAGTCCAGGCTAAAGAGTTGGGTGAATCGCGTGGCGTTGGTATTCATGTGGGTGCGACTGTTGCCGAAGGCCTCGAGGATCGTGAAGAGGGCATTGAGTTTCTCAATGGTGAGGATCTTGTTGACGGTCCCGGCCACGAGCACGAGGTAATGAAGCGCGTGCTTGAAGTGCGTGGTTTTGCCGCTGCCGCTGCGCCCGAGGAAGACGAGCGAGTGGTCCCTCCGGGTGGCCAGCATCCCTCTGTACGCGGATTGCGCCATCGCGTAAATGTGGGGGGGCATGTCCTCGCTCTTGCAGCCCTTGAACATCTGGACGACCTGAAAGGACGTGGCTGCGTTAGTAAAAATCCTCGGAAACCTCTGCCGAGATTTCGTAATTTACGCCAGGATAAAGTCATAATCCTTCTTTGATAATAGTCGAAAGGAGGGTGGGTGGGAGAGTGGGAGGGTGGGAGGTAGGGAGGTAGAGGGGCGGATAGACAGCGTTGAAAGCCTCCCACCCCCCCCCCCATCCTCGATCCATCGGTCTTTGCAGAAGCGATAGGAAGCGAGCTAATCCTCCTCACCTTCTCCGAGTAGATGGCGAAAGGCGTAGTCGGATTGATGACGATCATGCTGTCCCCGGCGTACGTGTGTATGAGATTGCTCGCGTAGCGCTGTCTCAGGGTGTGCAGTACCGAGGACTCGTTGAGGAAGCGTAGCTGCGACAAGTCCTCCGCCCTGTCGAATTGCGGGGGGTTGGCCTGTGAAAAAAAAAAAAAAAACGAAGGCTCGTCAATAGCCTAACTAATAAGACCTTGAAAAATTAATGGCCAATAACCCCCAATAACCCCCAATAACCCCATTGATTATTGGCTGGAAGCGCGCATCCTAGGCGCGAGACTCACCTTTTCGACGTCTTCCTCGTCGACGAGGAGCTCCTCCCCGGAGGTTATCAGCCTGATGCGCAGCTTGCCGGTATCCGGATCCGCGGCACCGCACCTCGAGGCCGGCGTAAAGCCGCCCCGGTGCAGCAGCCAGACCCTCTCCGACGCAAGCCATGCCTGTTCCTGGGCGAGATGCTCCTCTGACTTTGCCTGAAATCATTAAAGATCACGGGGCTGTAGCGAATGTCTCGAGCTTCCAACGCGGCCTTACGCGGCCACGTTGTTAAGTTAACGTGGCTCGTAGCTACGCTCCCAATAACCCCAATAACCTTTCTCGTGATTGCGCAAAAATTCTCTCTCTCTCTCTCTCTCTCTCTCTCAAATCATCCACACCGGCGTCGCTCCGACCGCGACGAATACAATATTTTTCAATTTGTGAAATAATCTCATAGGCTGGCATATTATTATTACAAGGCGTAACGAGATCCGCTTGCCGAGAGTGAGTGAGTGAGCGCATGCGCGCATGCGTACACATAGTTCTCGACGTAATCTTTTATGACTTATGGGCGTAGAATTACCTTCGCGTCAACTGCTTTCATCTCCGATATCAAATCTCCTTTAATTATCTACCGACTACGTACGTACGTACGTACGTACATACAGACATACAGACATACAGACAGACATACAGACAGAGAGCGATTCGGCTACGGAGCATTGATGGGGGTGAGGAGGGGCGAGCGAGTGCGGGGGCGGACACGTTTCATTGACAATTGAGCAAATAATACCCCCCGAATGAAATGATCGGATTACCCTGACGCGTAAATACATAGACGTAAATAAAATGCCCGGGAACAGTCGTCGCTCGAAAAAGTCCGCTCGTCGACGTAAAATGACTCGAGCATCATCTACAGGGCGGGGTGGGGGACGATCCCCGGAGCTGGGTAGTCACGCCCGCTTCCAAAGCTACGCGCTTCCGAGGCAACGAGGCAAAGAGGAAGGAAGAGCAAGACAAATATATATAAAAAAAAAGAAAAAAAGAAACGAAAAGAAACGAAAAGAAATGAAGAAAGTAAGAAACAAAAGCCGTGACGGGGTCTGACGGGGTCTGACGGGGTCATTTCCGCGGCTGTCGGGCGGCTGTAACGACCTCCGGTCTACCGGGCGACGACGCATCGCGCGCAGCCGGACGCGTCACGGCTATTGAGCCCCGATTACCGATTCCGGGCACGATCGTCGGACCCGCCGTACTACAACAACAACGAGTCAACGAACGCCGTCATCTACGCGAGAGCGAGTCCCTCCGACGTCTGACGTATCTGCTCGACTGTGGTTAAGGCAAGGGAGGGACGGGGTGGGGTGGGTGAGGGGTGTCAGCAACAGCGGGACGCGGGACTGTCCCCTGTCTCGTGGAGTAGAGTTCCCAATAGAGAGAAAAGCATTGGGAAACCGTTAGTTTTTTTTTTTTTTTTTTTTTTTGTTGCAAATGTTGCTGCCGACAAGTGATTTCCCGGCGCCTGCGCTCGCTTTGATAAATAAATACTTTATAACGCGCTTTGGTCGCTGTCGGCGCTAGAGTCCGACCTCAAGAGAGGTTGCTGGGTGGCTGGGTGGGTGGGGGTGTGGGGCGGAAACTATATAATCATTAGAGATCGCCGCAGCCGGAACTCCTGGATAAAAGATCCTAGGGCTGCTTCCCTCTTCCTCCTGCCCCCCCTCCTCCCGTTCGAACTCTCGTGAGAAGCCGGAAATTAAAAAAGACCATTACTTGGACGGAGCAGCGGGGGAAGAAGAGAGCTCCCTATTGTTGTTGTCATTATCATTATCATTATCATTATAATTATTGTTGTTGTTGTTGTTGTTGTTGTTGAATTGCATTGGAAAAGAAATATATTGCCTTGGGGAATTTCCTGCACGTAATTGGGTCCCAGTGAATGTTTAATAATAAGCTTTTGGACTCGGTCCCCCCCCCCTCTCTCTCTCTCTCTCGGTCGAGGAACACCGATTTCACATTACCGTGCGATCGCGAGCCTCGCCGGCACTCGCGCCAAAATGCAAATTAAACAAATTTCTAAGGGCGCCTACATCTAATTGGTCCACAGTCTCGCTCCTTCTTTCGGCACTTTCGACCATGCGTACAAGCTACATACACTCGGCCGCGCCTATACGTATAACGCAGGTTCGCAACCGCGCGCGTGTCAATGTAAATAACAAAAGCCCGTGAAACAAACGTCGTGCCGGTATAAAGTACTCGGTACTTTTACAAAAAAAAAACTTACGCGAAGCAACGATCGCGGCATGATGGATCATTGGGGTAAAGGCAATATTTATCGGTGCGCGGCGTACAATATACGAAGGAATAGATTTATTATACGGCGGATCCGGTAAGCTTTCGTCGGCGAGATTAGTGAGATCGATGGAAAGAATAAGTCGAGCACCGCTAGGCTGAATTTATTAATCAATGCTTCATACGATTTATAATAACAACAAAGCCGGACTGCGGTTAGGCGGAGTAAGTACGCATTGATCGCTCGACTACGCATCGATCGGGAGATAAAGCAATCCCATATGGCTTCCAATGATTATTCCCGAGGCGTGAGTACGTGCGTGCGTGAGTACGTGCTTGCGTACATAAGCTCGCTGTCCGTTAAGCGAGCGAGCCCAGGGCGAAGAAAGCAATGGACGCGGAATTAATTACTCTTTGTCAACTAACATCCGTTCGTGCGAGGCGCAATTATTCATAGCGAAAGCTATCCTTTCGTGTACTAGACCCGTTACGTGGGTCTGAGCTCCCTTCCTTCCTTCCTTCCTTCCTTCCTTCCTTCCTTCCTTACGGCCCCCCACCCCCCCCCACCCCCTCCTGCTCCTTACGAAAGGGATTTCGTATTTCTAGTGCCGAGCCCTTGTCCTGGCTTCGGTAGAGGATCGTCGATGCTAGATCGTCGGTTCGGCTCGGGTCTTTCTTACTTGCCCCGCGGGGGGCTCAAGAGGTACGGGAAATGCATTAAGAGCTGTAGAGCTGAAGCCGCTCTCGAACGGGCATTAAAAAGCTACGGGGGAGGAGAGGTGACACACGATCGCGCATCCTCGACTGGGGAGGGGAACCGAGGAGGAAGGGAGAAATTGTGCAGAGAGGCGCAGATTGTGTCGCGGAGAGGCTCTCCTCCTCCTCCCGCCACCGCCACCGCCACCGCCCCCGTGAGAGAACCGCCCGCCGAGGCTGCCATCGAGATTTGCAGTCGGGAGCAAGGGGATGGGGATGGGGGGGGGGGGCGGATACAAAACAGGGCCGAGGCGAAACAACGCGCGCTAATTGCCTTTGCGGATACGCGGGCCCATTGGCTTTTATTTCCTCGGCCGACGCCAAGTCCGGGACCCCGGAATCCTCATCGATTATTCAATGAGCTCACGAGCGCCCCGTTCCTTTCTTCCCTTCCCTTCCTTCTTTCTTTCCTTCTTTCGTTCGTTGGTTCGTTCGTTGGTTCGTTCTACCTTCTGCGCTTTGCGCTTTCCCTTAGCCCTCGGAAGCGCGCCTCGTTACACCGCGAAAGTGAAACCGAGGCATTTCGCTCTCGAGCTCGCTCCCCGCCCTCGCCGCCCCGGGATTACGTACCGCAATCACTGACAAAGCGATCGCGCCGACCGATCGGACCGATCCGCAATGATCCACCGGGCATGAGACTCTGCCACGGATCGCCACGGACTAATTAAAAGCCGCTCGGTCCGCTCCTTCCTACGAAGCGCCACTGATCTATAAGAATTTACCTGGCTTTCCCCACCCTCCACCGCCTCTTCCTCCCCCTCCCCATATGTACGCGTCCTAGGTATCGGACAATTTTCTCGTTCTCGATAATATTCGTCGAGTCCCTTTGCGGAATCCCGGGCGAAATTCATTAGGAGTAACAGAGTCCAGTCCCTTAATGGATCGTGTCTTCGGTGTCGCGGCTACGTGCCCCCTCTCTTTAACTCGCTCCTCCCCCCTCCCCCGCCCTTCCCTTTTACCTACGGATCACCGACGACTAGACATCGATATCGCTTCCATCGATATTTATCTAAAGATCAGCCCCACCCACCCGGACCCGCGGATTCATTGTCCGTCGTCGTCGGTCTTCCACCCATTGACCCACGGTGGACTCTGGCCACCGAATTAAGCTGCTTCCGTCCTCCTCACTCTTCCTTAATACATCCACTTTTTATTATACACACTGCCGCTGCCCACGACTCTGCACGACCAAGACAATTGCCATCGCGTAATACGTAAACGTTTATTTATGGCTTTTCCCGATTATAAACTATTAAATGGCGATATTAACGAGATCGAGAGAGATAAAGAGAGAGAGAGAGAGAGAGAGACAAATTCCCACCTCTGTAGGTGCACGTATAGAGGAGAGCCGGAGTTATCGGTAAAGCGAGGCGGATATAAATATACGGATACGTGCAATTAGTCAGTCTATGATGGAGCTAGACAATTATTGCTGCTCGAGTAGTGATAACGAGAGGACTCAATCGATGACCTTGAATGCAGACAAGAGCGAAAAGTGTATTACTTTGTCGGGAGCCGGGGCTCTGCTCGCTTACATGGCCTCGCTGTGTGTGTGTGTGTGTGTGTCAGTGAGATGTTTTTGTGAGGGTGCGCCGCCTACCGACGGAGAGCGGCCAAGGAGTCCCCTCTCTTCGCTTCCGACTTTGGCGTCTAATAATAGTTATTTGCCGTATTTCATAGCTCGGTATTGTTACATTGTTGCGAGGAGTGACGGGACGGGGGGAGGGTCTCTCGAAAGAAGCGACTCGACGGCGCGGCTTTTGTGTTTTGTTGATTTTGTGCCGAGGAAGGAGAAGCTCCGGCGCTCGCGTAGGCGGAATTAGAAACCCAGTGGCCCTGGGACGGCTCTGGGATCGGATCGGATGGGTTATTTATTGGGGGGAGAGGGAGGCGACCCCCCCCACCCCAGGGTGGCGCTTTATTTAAAGATACGAATCTGCCGGGTTAGCGGTATCGGGCGGCGCGTGCGTGCGTGCGTACTCGTCGACGTTGGCTCAGGGCGCATTCGAAAGTCGGACCGTCTCTCGCTTTGTTGTTACCGTTGCTCCGGTGATTTTTCCGGTGATTTTTCCGGTGATTTTTCCGGTGAGCTGTCCGCGACGAATGCGCGTTAATCGAGGCCGGTACCGCGTCAGCATTCTTCCTCCCTAGAGAGCGAGGGACGCTACGCGTGAGCCGCGATCCTTTCCCCCCCCTTTTTTTTTTCGCTTCCCTCCTCACCCCCTCCCTCCCGCCTGTCCACCCGCGAGGAGGGCTCGCGACTTGCGTTACCGATGACGCTTCGTTTCCGGCTTAGGGAATTAATTGGCGGCTACGGTGCCGCGTGATTTTTCCGCTCGATCCTACGTCATAGATCCCCGCCGCTCGTTCAATACTCTGATCAAGCTGGCCCGCCGCCTACCTTTACCTTACTGAACTTGAAACAGTTACGAAGCTGCTGGTCCGAGTGCTTTAGCGCCGAGGCAATAATAAGGCGACTGACTACTTACTTACTTACTTACGCTTACAAAACTCATCAGCTCGAACCTCGGCTCCGTTTATTAATGCCATTCGTATTCGCTGGAAATTCGTACGAGCTACCCCCAATAACCCTTGTTAAGCGTTACCCTACCCGTCCTTGTCGCTACGTCCTTTTTTGTTATTGTTATTTCGTCTGCCTATTACGTGATCGACGCACACTTTCAAATCTTACGTCTGTCCGGCTGAAGCTCGACTCTGCCCGGACTCTTTATGAATATAAGAACATTTATTAATGCCCATCTCTCCTTTAGCTCCTTGGGTCTGGCTTACCATTACATGATTTTTTTTTCTCCCACTCCCACTCCCCCCCACTCTTTTCTTCTCTTAATGAACCTTTCCAAATAAATTCCTGGGCCTTGAAAGTGAAAAACTTAAATTATCATCCCGGATCGCCAATGGCGGCGATTAATTTTACGGCTTTGCGAATTATTATTATTACGTGCTCCTTCCCCCTCCATTGATTTCTTGAGAATAAATTTATTATCGTAGTGCCATTACCCGATCGCTTAACGAATACGCTCCTTACGCGATGTACTCACTCTTACACCTATAAGCTAAACAAAGACGGCTCAGTACCTTTTTTCTTTGTTTTTTTTTTTTTCTTTCTTTTTTTTTTATGTAATTGTAGCCTTATAGAAGACCCTTATTACACCGCCCCCGATTACATTATTAATTAACTTTTTCTCCTTTTCTTTATTTCTTTTTACTTCTTCTTACCGAGCCGACTTTTAATTGCTCTTTTATATAAATAAGAAGGACACGGCTTTCGATTGTCTGTTGAATTTAAGAGGCCTTCGTGCCAATTGTTTTTATACAAATTGAAATATCGATAGTGACGGTAAGGTCACTCGACATAAATAAATCAAGGGATTAGTAATCGCTGTCGGGAGACAATTAGCCCGTTACTTAAAACTTAAATCCCCAAATAACATCAATAGCCAATTCGATGTCTGGCAAATTAATTGTTAATGTCTTAATGCTCGGCCCTTATCGATCATTCGATTGATTTTACGAGCTCGTGCCGGTTCGCGGATATTAGAGAAACGTTATGAATTGAATGGCAATGGCAATTGAAAAACGTCACAGCGGACGGACAGAACGCGGATAGAGGAGACTCGCTACCATCGACTCGGATCGTTATAATAACGCAGCCGAGTATCAATAAACCGCTTTTAAACCGCTCGCTTACACGCAACGCCGACAATACTGTACTTCTGATCATTTGTTGTTATCCGACGCGGCCCCTTCTTTTTTTTTTTTTTTTTTGTTTAGTGTATTAAACGGACGCCGAAGCCGAACGAAGTTGTGCAATTACATTATATATTGTCAGCGCGGCCCGTTAAAAACCAATATAAATACGCGCGCCTTTCATTTTGACTTTAATGGACGGAATAAAAATACCTACTTCCAGAATTATTAAGAGATCGCGTGGGCTCGTGAGAGAAAAATCAAAATATCCTATCCTCTCGAATGTTTGTCTTTCACCGTTCCGTCCCGTTCCGTTTCCGTTCCGTTCCGTTCCGTCCCAACCTTCCCTCCCTCCCTCCCTCCCGCCCCCACGGTCCCTATGGATCGTATGGATTGACCGAGACGATTAAAGTGCATCCGGTGAGCCTTGTAAAATCCAGGACAAGCCAAATTATTCAACGTGGAAAGAGGAAACCGAAAAACCTTTACGATAACACTGGAAATTCTCATTTCACACACAAATCAAGCCGTCTCTAGCCGTCCCCCTCTCTACTCTCGACGGGCCTCTATTCCCGTGTCTCAATGTAAATATAAAAATAAAAACGTGTTTTTTTTTTGAAGACGCTCGGCCTGACTCGTTCCTCCTCCTCCTCTTCTTCTTCCCTAATGCTCGACTATACAAAGTGAAAAATGCCTAGAGGGAAAGACCGTTACGCTACCGAGCAGACCACGGCCACGACTAATTAATTACTTTTCTATTCAAATCGTTCCGTTTTCTAAACCGGCAGCGCCGAACAGATGCACGCGACTTCCTTCGATTTCCGTATAGAAGAAGCATAGGCTGCGCTTTTAAGAAATCCTGAAGTCTTCGTAATCCATAAATGCAACGTGTACTACGACAAAGTGCCATAAACTACATACAACAAATCTATAATAACCGTCAAATGATAAAATGATAATTGGAATGGCTTAGGCCTCCCCCCTCGCCCCCCTACCCCCCTCACACGCGTCAACGCCACTCAAACCATTCGTTAAGAAGAAATCGTAAACGACACGTAATAAATGATAAATAAATGAAATTCATATAAGAATAAGGGTTGAGGGAATTTTACGAAAAATGTGATCGTGGTCAACGACATTTAAAAGTTACGGCGCCGCACTCGGAGAATTGGCCCCCGAGTTTTTGTTAATGAAAATGATTTCTTCAAAAGTATTGGTGGTGCGCGAGCCATTGATAAAGTGGCCCCGGCCAACAACTACAATTCCAATTAAATAAACTCGGTGACAATAAATTTTATTGGTTTGAAAAAAATAAAGAGGGGCGGGACAGGCAGGCAAGGACCCGTAATTATATATATATACATATATATATGTGTACACGCACACATATTTTTTAGCCGCATAATTGATTACGTGAAATGAAATTTAATTCTAATGTCGTTGGTCCGGTTCCATTCGCTCACTTTCCCATTAAGCAAATTGTTATGGCGCATAAACGCAATTGAGGAAAATAAAAAGGCGATTTGAACAAGGCGACAACGCGAACGGAATGAGCTCGAAAATAAGCGGCTTATCTTGCGCAACGGGAAATATCCAGGCGATCCTCGGCACACTCGCTCGCTCAGCCTCCCAGAGATGAGCCGCATTATTAATAAACTCGCGGGGTGGAGGGGGGGACATTTACGTAAATACGCTGAATCGCTGAGTTTACTCGGCGAACGCTCTTTACGAAAGGGTGGGGTGGGGAAGAAAAAAACGTACTCCTGTCCCGAAAAAGGTCCTCCTCCCTCACCGAGGAATTGCCCAAGAGGAGGGAATTACCGAGCTATGGGTACCGAGTGCTAAATAAAAATCCAAGAGGTTGTGGTAAAAAAAAAAAAAAAAAAAAAAGAAGGTGAAGAAGAGGACGCAAGAAGAAAAGAGCGACGAATTTTTAGGTGCCCCCCCCCCCCACCGACTCAACGTCCGACACTATACGTAAAAATCAACTGGCTCCCAGTTATTTCCTCGTCCTCGACGTCTGGACGGTTCTCAAATCAATTAGTCGGAGCAGAAGGCGGCTAGATCGGCACACACCGCGGCTCTTCGAAATCACCGACTTACGCGCTCCTGGCGATTACCGGCCATTAATCCGGAGTAAGGTAAGAATCATTAGCGCTACGCCATTGCCCAATCGTCCCGCCTGATTTAAGAGCAGAACATTGTCTAGGCCGTAGCCGGTGAAGTAACCTGCTTCGAGTAAAGTAATCCTAGCTAGCGCCCCATACCTAACGAGTAATACGCCCATTATTATTATTACGGGTATTATTACTGCGGGTAACTGACTGCCACCGGTGCTGGTGCTGGTGCTGGTGCTGGTGATTTGAACATTTCTTCCACCCCCCATCCCCACCCCTCTCGTGCCAACTGGTCCGGGTATCTTTATATCTGCCGGGCACCGGTTCTTTACCCCATTCATGAATTGTTACTTTTATTGCGGCGAGAGATCACGTTTACAAGCCGATTACTATTTTTCTTTCTTTTATTCCAAAGAAAAGAAAAGAGAGAGAGAGAGAGAGAGAGAGAGAAAGAAAGAAGAAGGAAAAACAAAACAAAACGTGAATGAGCCACTCGATTTCAATAAAGCGCTGACAGATTTCTCTGGAAGCAAAGTGTCTTTCGTAAGGCTCGACTCGACGACTCGTTGTAGATTTATAGATTAATAATAATAATTCGATCCCCGGCAGCCGTAATTGCGGTTGGCCGATCAGTAGCGAGCGCGAGTCCCTCGCGACGGCATCCCCCCCTCCCCCCGCGCGCGCATCTAGATCTTAAAAAAGCTAAAGCCGGCCTCGGCTCCTACTAATTACCTACGAAGGTGATAATGGGAAGGGAAGATGGGCTTTAGATGGTTTGGGAAGCCGCCCGGGTGGCGGGGAGCCAGCCGGGACACGTTCGTCGGCGTCTTGGTCGGCACGAGGCGACGATCGAAAGCCTCGAGGCGAGTGTGGGTGAGTGCAGCGCTCTCCGCGGGAAGAGAGGGGCGGGGGCAGGCAACGAGGATGAAGAGGAGGAACTGGTGGGAGGAGGAGAGAGAGAGAGAGAAAAAGTACGGCGAGCCAGGGCCGATGTAATCGCCGATGTAAGACGACGACAGCTGGACACCTCGGCTCTGGGCCAATAGCGCCAAATACGGCGGCGCTTCGCCCTCCAAGGTCGACCTCGCCACCGAGGAGGCGGGCTCGCCGAAAACGTTGCGTCAGCCCGCCGTGGGATTCCGTGGGATTCCTCCTACTCCTACTCCTCCTCCTCCTCCTCCTCCTCCTCCTCCGCATTCACCCATAAGAGAGCGAGTGAAAACCGTCCGAATGTTCGCAAAAACCAAGTCACGTCCACCCAGTGGGCCACAGCTACCCGGTACACGGAATGCAATCGGGTGTCCTCAGCCGGCGACGGAACACTTTGCCGTTTAATTGGCCCCACTCTCCCCCCGCCCTCCGCCAATTATTAATCCGCAGCTCTGTGTACGCGTTGTACCGAGGCCAGTGCGCTAATCCCAGACACGATCGAGGCGACGTCGAGCTCGCGATAAATCATTTCGGCCCAGCGACTTTCATCCGAGGTGCAAAATCATTGTGGGCGGCGGTGGTGGTGGTGGTCGTGGTGGTGGTAGGGGGTAATGGGGGGGACAAGGAGGGGAGAAGAAGCCGCGATGCTGCCGGCAATGGCCGATATAAGCTCCGTCGGCATATCGGTGCTGGTACCGTCGCTATTCAATTATCGATTATTTGCATACCGGGAGCCGCGCCGCCGTGGTGCTCGTGGTGGTGAAAGGTAAGGAGGCTGACGCTGCTGATGATGCTGATGCAAAGCCACGGCGGCTCGAACCCCGGCCTGTTTATGCAAATGCCAAAATCTTTGGACTAGAAAGAGTTGGCATTTGATTTTTTAAAACCGGCGCCATTATAATAACAGATACTAAACGTCAAGCGAAATGTCTCCCGCCCCCGCCCCTTCCTTTTCCATTCAACCATTCGACCATTCAACCATTCAAGCATTCAAGCATTCAAGCATTCAAGCATCCTAACGCTCAAAGCTATTTCTTTTTTTCCTTCTCGATGTTTAGACGTCGCTGTGGAGCATCGAGTGCGTCTGTCTCTCCGCGATCCATACGCGCTTAAATCGTAAAGATAAATGGGTACGGAGAGCCGATTTCAGCCGATTTCAGCCGATTTCAGCCGATTTCAGCCGATTATTCATAAACTGACGAATGACAAAGCTCTTCCGTACGACGTCTATTATCAGAAGGAGAGGAGGAGAAGAAAGAAGAAAGAAAAAAAAGAGGATATGGTCTCGGCAATGGTGATACAACGCGGCGGGCACGAGGTGCAGGTACGCGCGGCCTTGGATCGCAATCGCCGGCATTACATAAATAAATATCCGCTGGACTGAGAAATAGAAAAAAATCCATCATACGACGATAACTTTAGTTATCGAATCTTGGCGCGTGCTTATTCGCTCGCTCTCCTCACAATTCATTAGTTATAACAATAACAATGACAATGAATAACAATAACAACGAACGACGACGACGACGACAATAATAATAATAATGATAATAATGATAGTAATGATAAACATAGAGAATCAGATGTAAAGTAATAATGAGCTGTTGCAATAAGATTAACCGCGTTTCTGCGCAGCTCGGCTAGGAGCGGGCAAGCAAATCGACCCATTCGAGCAGTCACATACGCTTTATAAGATTGATGAGCTATACTTATTATAGAGATCTACACCATTTCTTCCCGACCTTATTTCTTTATACCTCGCAGCGAGCGCTATGTAATTTTACGGTAATACGGCGTTGCAGCGTAAGAATCGTTGTGTTGGGCGCGGGGATCGATTAGATCGGCTAAATTAATCATAATTACGGGGACCCGGAGAGTCGAAAATCAAGCCCTCCCTTCTCCTCCTCCCCCCTCTACCAAATCAAAATGAGACGGGGATTTCACCGACTTACGTCATGATATTAATATAAAAATGAGAAATAACTGGTATCGGCATTAACCATTCCTCTAACGATTTCATATTGCCGAAGCGTGCATGCATGGCCCAGGATTATACCCCCCTCCCATCCCCCCAACCCAACCCAACCCAACCCCCCGAGGATACTAAGGAAAAATCTTTCAACGAAGCATTAAATCGCCACTCACTTCGGCCCATTCGTATAAACATAAGAAGAAGCTGGCCTATGCCAAAGGTTCTCTCTCTCTCCTCACCCCACCCCCCTCCACCTTGCCGCGGCGATTAAAAATTTCATCTCTTCTAGTTGTAAGAAATGGCTTCGAGTCGTAATAAATTGCGGGACGCAGCCGTGACGTCTCTTCTGAGGCCGAGAGATGCTATAATACGCAATTAAGAGCTTAAATAATCTACAAGTCTGAACCTGAGAGGGATTGTGCAAACAATTATTTCATATCCATACACGCTAGTGTTTACGATCTTTACTTATTCATTCATAATTATTGTTGGTTATTATTTATATATATATATTATATATCTCCCCCTCACTCCCTCTCTCCTCTCTACTTAAGCTGCTTTTCGATTACGATCTCGAATAAAACCCGCGGAGCCGGCGTCGTGTGTGATGTTCTATAATATATATATATATATATATATATACATACGTACATGTATATATATATATATGTATGTAGCATACAATGAGCCTTGTAATTTATTTCGTTAATCTTATCGTAAAATAATAATGACAAATAAATATACGGTAGGAACACAAGACGTTCTTTCAAGAAAAAGTAGTATAAAAATTCATGAGGATAATTGACTCGTTATTCGCAATGAGTAAACATTTTCGAGAGGATTTGTATTTATTTAAATTAGATTCGATCGACGACGTCGATGATCCGCAACGTCAAACGACTCTTTATTTGAAAGAAAATTCATTATGAAAAATACTGTCCCCGACGTTTCCCTCCTCCCCCTCATCCTCCCACTCCTCCTCCTCCCCCCACTCCCTTAACGTTCCCAATGGACTGAGGAAGGCAGTAAGTTCCATTCAGGCAAGATTAATAGGCGAGTGTCTGTAGATACGCAGGCACCGACATTGTTACATTGTTATACTCGAATAAACGAATAAACTCTCACCTCCGTACGAGGCTTATTATAATTAAAAAATCGTAAATTGAAAATGGACTCTGTGCGTTTTCTCTTCTGCTAAGCTATCGAAAGTAGCCAACGCGCCTTCGCTAATCTGACGGTCAATTAAAGAATGCGTGCCCGCAAATTCCATTATCTATTCCATTATCCCTATCTCTCTCGATCTCTATCTCTCTCTCTCTCTCGTAAGGCGAGTTGCGCTAAAGTTCCCAATTTCCATGGCACGCTTAGGAGCTTGACGAGCGCTTTATTGGATTACGTAAGTCGACAGGCTCGGCTGCCATTGAAACACACGTGAACTCCTCGGCTGAATAATAATTAGCTCGACATTAGCTGCTGCTGCTGCTGCTGCTCAATTCGATTAAATCTTGCTTTTTAAATAGCGCGGCTAATTCGTCGGATTTCCAAAATGATTGATCGTTTCAATTTCAATACATTTTCTTACCAAATTACACCGACAATGATACAATTACGTTCAAATGCTTTTACGTGCTAATCGACGAAGGCGACTTTAGCGAGGCGATCGAGAGCAATTTTTAACTCATCGAGAGTCAAATCTTCGACTCGAGCGGCTTCTCTCGGCGGAATCGGAAGTGAAGATCCTTAAAACTGTGTATCTAGCAGCTCGTGGCTATTGTATTATGAAATATAGAGAATGTCAGTGCGCGAGTGACCCCGATCCGTTGTTCTTGTGAATACAGACGTTAATAACGTGCCTTAAAAAAATGCCGAGACCTCGTCGGCATGACAAATACTGACGACGACGACGACGACGACGAGAGCTCTGTCAGATGTGAACTAATTTCTTAATGATACTTTGTCACTTTGGTCTTATAGCTTTTATATATTCGTATCCTCGCCGCGTACCTCTATATTAAACGTATAAAACGCGTTGCGAAAAAGAAAAGAAGAAAAAGAAGAAAAAGAAGAGAAAAAAATAACTCGATGAATCAGGGCCGCGCTTGTGTGTTTGTAAAGCGCGTTCAGACTATTCTGACATTTTGCTTTCAATCAGATTTGCATAAATATGATAATCCGGCCTCTAGCGGAGAGCAACAAAAAAATAAAAATAAAAAAAAAAAGACACTCGACCGTTTTTAACGACACTTTATTCGTAAAGGCGACGGACGATATTCCGATATTCGAAAACAACTAACCGGATCCTTATTTTATTAACAGTCACAAGTATCAGTCGAGCGAATAAGAAAAATTATAACTTCTAAGGTATTCACGCGTATACATCGCGCACGACGGGGATATTGACGGTTTCCTTTGGTTTCCTTTTGGTTTCTCCCAGAAAGACGAGGAAAAGAAGAAGAAGAAAAAAAACAAAAACAAAAACAAATTTGTCGAATGGACATTCAAACGACGTCGTCTACTTAACTATTGAATAACTAATTTAAAATTTAAAATGTCGATTTGATCTTCGACTTTTTCGACGACTCGACGACGATCCCGAATTAATAATAACCGAATAAATTAATTATCGATCCAGCCGTCGACGTTAATTTCTAAAGATTTTAATTTAAAAAGCTAACCCCACCACCCCCACGTAAACGCGTTTATCCAAGCCGAGCCATAAATTATAAAAAAAAAATATTATAAAGCGTGACTTATTTCCAAGGGACGTGAATTTTATGGATACTCGCGTCGTATCGAACCCCTGCATTGCTAATTGCAATTATTACGATGCATCGCTACCATTGTCATAATTGTATTCTTAATATTTTAGTTAGGAGAAGAAGGAGAAGAAGAAGAAGAAGAAAAAAAAAAAAAAACAAAAAAATCATACGAGCATTGAAAATGAAGAAAAAATCGCGTTGCATTAATGGGTTTGCAGCCCAAGACATTCCCATAAGGAATATTTACAAAAAAAAACTTGGTATCTCTTTACAATGTCACGAGGACAAAATTATATATATAAAACGGAGTCCAAAAATCATGAGAGCAACCTGTTTCATCAAGGATAAAGCGAAGCCAAAGAAAGCAAAAAAAACATTTTATCGCTATTATTATCGTTATTGTTATTATACGTGAAATTCTTCTAATGCAAATTTTACAGTTGCCTGGTCGTTAAATATAAATAAAAGTTAATTTTCTTTTCTTTTTTTTTTTTCTCCTTCAAAGGTGGAATGTTCTCGAGAGGCGAAATTTTTGTTTCGTTTTCTTCTGTTTTTCTTCGTTTTTTTTTTTTTTGCGTTTTTGGATAATTTACGGCGGAGATAATGAACAAAATTTCGAGGCCCCGATACGAGAGGCGCTTCCTAAAAATGTATATTTAAAAGGACCTCGCGAAAACGAGCCGTGCAATAAATTTCATTTTCTTTATACGCGGGCTTGAGGTTATTCGTGGGAAGTTATTTGATAAACGAGGCTCCTCCTCCTCCTCCTCCTCCTCCTCCTCCTCCTCCTGCTCCTTCGCGTGTATTATTTAATCATTCCCGAGCACGACTTTTAATCAATATCGTGCTTTCGCCTAATAATATTCGTACTTATATACACACGCACACCAACACACACACGGACAAGGTAATTATTAGACTCGATTGCCGTACGAGCAGAGAAGAAACGGATATATTTTTAATGTAATCGGGAGTAATTGTATAGTAGTCGCGCTTATACTTTCGGGATTAATAGACGGAAGGAGGAGGCGGGGTGGGGAGGCGTATATCTCGTAATAAGCGTAAAGTAAATACTTTTGGCAGCTGTGTCCGTCCGTCGAGCCGCGCTACGTTGACGTATTGATTATCGAGAGGGGCGCATAGTTTTTATCGATTGAAATGGAAACGTCGCGGGTAATGTAATCGTAATGAGTTGTCGCCTACGTCCCTAGGAATTCAGGCTCCTAACGACGGTGCCTTAAGGACAAAGGGTTAGATAAGGAATCTCCAAGGGATTTAATAAGGACGTGGGGGGGGGGGGGTGGAAGCGAGCGAGCACGGCACAAGCAGGATTTTCTTTGCCCATTGTGCAGTCCGTAACACATGAAATCGTTGGCTTATGCAAATATATATATATATATATATATATATGTCAATCGATTAATATGACGGGGCGGCCCTTTAACGTTCACTCCGTGTCCAGCCGATAGCATATGCGAGCGCTTCCGCCGGTTCATTATAACCTGGCACCTACCGCGGCACCTACCTACTCCCTCTCCCGTCGTGGCACCTCGCTTTTTTAAGGGAGCAGCGAGTGCCACGTGACCAGAGTTACTATAAGGTACATACAACCTATTGCGAGCCCGCGCGCACGTGCTTAAACGGGCTTGTAAAAAGAAAAATCGGGGCAAATCTATCTTTCCTTCCGGGCACCGGATTGAAATGATATTTCTTATTTAATAACATAATGGCTTTTGTTGCCGAGTCCATTGAGTAGCGGCTCGAAACCCGTTTAGCCAGTCAGGGGCTAACGCCTATTGACGACGAAAAGCTAAGAATTTCAGTATGAACAATAACGCCAATAACCCCGTACCGCGGTACAACATATTACGCCGCCATCTACGTATGTATCGCTTACCAGGTACGCCCGGGAACGAGCATTCGTTGCAGCCCGGCCCTAGAAGAAAGAAGAACGACTACGCTAAGGGAATAAAGAGAATCCGTGATAGAGGGTGATAAGCGCAATCGTAACATTACATAAACATGAACGGATGCTGCGGAACGGATTATACGGAGACGCGGTTAATTGGGGTTATTGGGGCGGGAAGTAGCGAGAGTTGCCGATTTCGACAGTTCGCGCCCTCGTCAATTGATTATACGCGGGCGGCACTTGGTTCGTCTTGGTCGTCGGTGGCTAAGGCGCGCGGGAGGAAAAACAATGAGCGCGACGACGCCGCGAGACGTAGGCCGTGGATCGGAATCGTTAATTACGTATCGCGAGAGAGAGAGAGTGAGAGAGATAAAAGGGGGTCGGCTGCGAGATGCGTAGAGGTGGGACCGCGTAGGACGAATTCCAAAGACTCGATAACGCGAGAGAGAGGGAGAGGGGGAGAGAGAGAGAGCTTCAAGGCCCGTTGCGCAAAGCCTCTCCGTGGATGTATGCAAACCGCGTGGACGCGGAACGTATCTTCTTCGCACTGTCAAGGACTCCGGGGGGGAAACGAGAGCGCCGAGCGTGTCGATAGCGTTTACCGTTGCGTCGCGCCGACTAGGGGGGGGGAGGGGAGAAAAGAAGAAAAAAAAGAAAAAGAAAAAAAACACCGCTCTCGGTTAGCCTGTCCAGTAACTCATCTTCTCGCTCCGGGTTACGTAAATAGTTTTAGCTCGCTCGTAGAGTAGCCTATCGCTCCTCGTCATCGATCCCACTTAGCGGAGAGAGAGAGAGAGAGAGAGAGACGATCGCCAAGCATAAACAATGGCTGTGTAAACATCAAAGAACCAAATCCCGAAGCAGCCCCGTTTCCTCGTTCGTTCGTTCGTTCGCTGAAGGTGAATAATCCAGCCCCCCAGCCATCCTCGCTTCTTAAGCTTACTCGGGCATTGCGATAGAGGAGCGCCTGAGGCATTGACAGAGAGATGGAGAGGGGGACAGGAGGGGTGAACCGCCATAAACGGTCCTTACGGGCGAGACTTCCTGGCCCGACGAACCGAGGCACGTGATTCGCGAAAGCATACGACGTTACACGACCGCACGTGCGTCTAATCGCCTATATCGACAACAACGTTGCGACACCAGCAGCAGCAGCGGCAGCAGGGAGACAGACACGTAGCGAGGAAGTCTGGCGGAGCTTCCTGCGATTCCAACCCCTTTATCTTTAAACTTCAGCTCCGAGCTCGATATATAATTTCGTTAATCGTTATTATCCCGGCATTAGTAGATCATTTACGATCCCGAACGTGTAAGAATGCCACCAAGACGCCACCAGGATATTTATCTTTTTTTTCAAGTCTCCTCTTCCTCCCTTCTCTCTCTCTCTCTCTCTCTCTCGGTGCACCACGCACCAAGCACACCAAGCACCAAGCACCGAGCACCACTCCAGCGAGGATTTCGTAGCTTTTCCACCCGGAGCTTTCCGTCCTCGACTCGGTGCGCAATTAGCTTAGAACAGCAAAGGATTGTTGGGGGGCGAAAAATCCCGCTCGAGATCTATTGCCGGTGATACACGACGAGAAGACCTTCGGCTCACGAGGGCGCTGGACCATTGTTTTTAAATGTCGCGGGGGTGACGGAGAACGCGGAGTCAATCACTAGTTTTATGTCCGAAATTGACGAAGAACTTTCTCGAAAAGAAAAGAAAAGAGAGAGAGAGAGAGAGAGCAGAGAGAGAGAGAAGGAAGTCTTTCGTGTGAGAACCGAAAGGGTGACGTGGGCAGCCGAAGGAATTTATCGAATTGAAACACGAGATCCGCGCCGCCGTGAAATCGATTCCTACGTATTTAATGAAAGAAATCTGCCTTTTATTGCTCACCAGAGCAACGCATTACATAATCCGTGAACCGTGCGGGGCGGGGGAGCAGGGGGTAGCAGGGCCTTCTTTAGTCCGAGCAATTACGTGGAAATGCCAACTGGGGGAGGGGGGAGTAGCAGTAAGTGGGACAGTATTTACGCAGGAGGCGGCGAAAAAAAATCATCGAAGGCCGAGGCTTCGAAATAAGGAAAGCTCGCTGCCCGGAAGGGAAATAAATCCATTGTGAGTGGGATCCGATTGTCTCGGCTGGTTCAGTAATACCGAGGAGATACGGGTCTGGTTGTAGCGTCGAGCCGGCCGGGGCACTCTGGCCAGAGGAAGCCAGCCACCAGCCGCATATACCCAGCATTCTTTGGGGCTTTTAACAACAGTACCTGGATTTTTACGTGGTACCCCCCCGCGCGCGCGCGCGCGCTCTCGGCCCTATGATTAGCGGTTCGCGAGCGCGCTATCCGCAGGGAAAATCAGCCGGAGCTTATTCCCATAAAGTTAAAAAGAAAGTCGGGGCACTAGGCGGTTCTCTCTCTCTCTCTCTCTCTCTCTCTCTCTCTCGTCCTCTAGACGGCGCATGGGACGGGGCATTGGACGGGGTTATTGGACGGGGCATTGGACGGGGCAAGAAGAATCGAGGGAAGCTTTATTTAAAGAGCTCGTTGCATATTATCGGGGAGCCGGCGGCGTTCATGCGCACGCGGTAGCGACTGCCGGGAATTTCTCTCGATAAGCACAGATGCGGCGGAGAGCCTCGTTATTATACATGCGCGTCGATTAGGATCGCGAGGAATTTGGAGAATAAAGAAACAAAGATTACAATACCCACTTTCTATTGTAAATAACGAGCGGGTGGTTATAGGGTCGGTGGCGGTCGGTGGGGAGGGGGACGAGGGGGAGGTCGCACACGGTCAGATAAGCGCGGCGGTAGGAGGTACCGCTTGCACCGGTTCGGAAAAATCCCTGCTTTTCCGTTAGCGGCGCAGCGGGGAAGGAGGGCAGCACGTTGGGACGGAAATAATGAAAATTCAAGCAGCGGCCGTCTCTCCCTCCCTCTCTCTCTCTCTCTCACTCTCTCAGTCAGTGGTCCACGGGCCCCCTCCCGCCCCTTTGGCCAATACCGTAATTTATTTAAAGTCGCATTATGAGTCCTTATCTATCATTAAAAAGGCCTCCCTGCCGCCCTCCCGTGCTAAAATCGCTCGGATTTTTGCCCGTTGCGCCAATGATAAACCTGTATAACAAGTAAAACGGTTGAAATTCTTAAAACGGACCCGTTCCCCTCGGCGGTCCGTTGATGTGCTGCAGCCTGGAAAATGCGCAAGGCTTAAAGAAAAATCAGCCCCGGCCGATGTTGAGCAACGCGCGAAAATATATCAGCGATCGAGTAGCGCTCTCTTGCTCGACTCTCTTTTGCGCGGAAGGGGAGAAGGGCGAGAGGGGAAGGGGGGTGGAGCAACGAGTTCGACGAGTCGACGAGCCCGAAAGCTAAAGGTCCAGGCGCGTCCTTGCCTTTAATGCGGGCAATTAGTAAAACGTGCGAGGCGCCGATGCGAGTAACAATTGTGGACTGTGGCAGGTGTGACGGGACCGGGGGAGGGGGAGGGGTTGGGGGGGATATATATAGTATCGGAAAAGGCCGGATCGGCGAGTACAAAGCAATTAGCCCAATTGTCAGCTGAGTGGCTAGATCGGAGCTCGATCGACGTTACTGCTGCTGCCCCGTGTCACTACGCGACCCGTCGACCAGAGATCCTTAAACGTCGCGCGGAGAAGGTGCAGGTGGAGGTGGAGGTGGAGGTGGAGGTGGAGGTGGAGATGGTCGTCGCGATGGAGGCGGCAGCATTTGAAGTTACGGGATCGAGAGAGGCCGAGAGATTTACGACGGTGGCCAAGGTCGATTCGATCGACCTCGAGATATCGCACCTCCTCCTCACGCCCCCCCTACCCTCACACACGCACATCTCTCTCTCTCTCTCTCTCTCTCTCTCTGGGCCCAGTAAAGCACCGGAACAATCGGGAGCGAGTCGAGTCCTCGGGCCGAGAGGAAAGCCGCTCCGGATGACGGACACGGGGTCTTTTGGGCACGAGCCGTGAAGGCACCGAGGAGCGCGCACCTACGGACACCTCGAGCCTGACTCGATCGGCAGCAGCGAGCGACGGAGGAGAGGCGCAGCCGTTGCATCAGTCCCGATTGAGAAACTGCCAAAGTAAGTAGTCGGGGCGCGTGGGCGGTTAGCTCTGTCACGGCTCGAGCCCTGAATCAACGGGCCCCACACGTCCTCTTTCGCTTAATATATATATATATATTTTTTTTTCTCTCTCTTTTCAATTTGTAATTCGCCGTTGCGTCACTTCTTCACCTTCGGCGGTTTCTCGAGGCGGCGGCTATGGCGCCGACTGTCACCTCCTAGCTCAGCTACGCCACGGCGGATCGAGCTCCGGTCGCGCGCTACATCCTCCCCACCCCACCCCACCCCACCAATCCGTCGCCGCTACAGAAATCCCCCGCGTAGATCCCCGCGCGGTTATATTACACATCGAGCTCGAGATCCAGCGGATCTGGCCAGGTCCACCACCTACAAACGAGACCGTGGCCTGTGGATCCTGAGAGCGCGTCGGGCCCTAATAATGCCCCGAGAGACGCGTGAATTACACCGTCGGATAACACGTGATTTATCGGCATAGAAGCCGCGCTTCTATCCTTCTTGCAAGGTCCCGCGGCGCACCATTTACAGACAGCCGCGACGACGCGACAGGCGCAGCCTCATCTTCCTCTTCTGCCCGCCGCCCCCCCCCCCCGATGCTACGCCGTCGACTACGACGCGACATCCTCGGGACGTGCTCGAGCGAGAGCGCGCGAATCAATTGAGCGCCGTCGGTAACCAGCGCGCCAACTCTCCTCGATCCAAGGGTCCCTCTCCCTCCCTCCCTCCCTCCCTCGCCAACTCAAAAACAACAACAAAAAAAAAAGAAAGAAAAAAAAGAAAAAAAATCTATACCTGACACGTTTGCATAATTAACGGATCCAATATGTAATCGAGCGAGCTTAGGCCTGCCACGTTATCGCCGCTCGGACTCGATACGAATTTCCAACGTTTCGAAAGGTCATTTATGTAATAAAGCGAGCGCATTCATTATACATGTGCGTCAGGAGTACGGCAACGCGCCGCCTCGGATACGCGTAATTTCCATTCGACTGACTAATGGTCCAGCTGGAAGCTGTAAAAACACGCACACGCAGAGCCAGCGACCTGGAAATGTTTAGGAAACGTCGAGTTCCCTCCCCATCCCCCTCCCCCCTAAAAATACCGTACAATCGACATGGGACGGACACACACACAAGTACACAAGTACACACGGAGAAAGAAAGAAGGCAGCGTAATCCGATGGCCAAGTGAAGTTCAGGGAGTTTTCGGCAGGTCGGCCGGCTGGGGGTGGAGGTTGGAGGTTGGGGGTGGTGGACCAAAATATACTCGCGCTCGACTCTAATCCTCGTAAGAATTATCAATTGCGTAAGGATAGTTAATGTCGAATGGGCGTCATTAAGGTGACCGGGAAAAGCCGAGTTAACATACAATGGCTCCCGCTAATTGTTCCCTTCGTGCATTCCAATCTCAACGCAATTCCATTGCCATTTGGCGTATATAAAAAAAAAAAAAAGAATATAATGTATTATTATATACGCAAAGCCGAACGGGAATAGAATTGCCGTGGTGCCGTTTCAATACATATTTATAACGACGTACGGCAACATACGGCGCGGCGCGGCGCGGCGAGGCCTTCTTGCCCGACTCCCGGTGCAAAATGGCATTCCCAATAAAACCGCTACCGCCGCGTGATCCTAATGATCTACTGCTGCTCGACACTCCCCGCCCAATCAACGTCTAATCGACATTTTATACTTCCAGTGTCCCGGCAGTAGGACTCCGCGCACGAGCGCCTCCACGAGGAGCAAGGAGATCGGCGCGGAAGGTCGACAAAGAGCCTCAAAACGACAGACCAGACCAGACCAGACCAGACCAGAGTGAGAGAGATATATATATAGCGCGCGTGTTCAATGGGGTTGGGTACCTCCAGGTTACTCGGGGCAACGTTGCTCCGTAGGACCTCGAGATCCTTGAGGTAACCGCCGTCGTACGAGTTGCGCCGATGGGACTCCCGCTTTCTTTTCCCATTCCTGGTAGTCAACGCCATTTCCAGCAGCTCTTCCCACTCAACGACATCGTAGAGCGGCGTTTGATTGGATCCCCGGCACCTCTTGACGACCTTACCCGACGAGGAGTACCTCCTGTACAGGGAGCTCCTCTTATTCAGGCCCTCCCCGTCCCGCTCCGGCTCGTTCTCGATCTCGGCCGTTATCCTGTGGCACTTGCGCTCCCGCGGGATCCTTATGACGTTGCTGTCGTCCCAGCCCTCCTCCATCTTTTTGATCCTGTCGTCGTAACTGAGGCCACTCCTCAGGCTGTCGGCCCACGTCTCCTTCTTACAGGCCCTGCGCATGCTCGAGCTGCACGGGCTGCCTCTCGTCGTCAGCCCTGACGACTTGTTCCTACTATTGTTATTGTTCACCATGCTATTCGTGCTGCTATTCATACTGTTGCTGTTGTTGTTGTTGTTGTTGTTGTTGTTGTTGTTGTTGTAGCTGTTGTTGTTGTAGCTGTTGTTGTTGTTGTAGCTGTTGTGGTGGTGGTGGCCGCCGTTGTGATTGCCGTTGGTCATCCGGTCGAGTCGGTGATGGTCCTCGTAGATGGACTTGGCGTTGTCGATGTCGTCGAGCACCCGGTCGATCCTGCGTATCATGCTGCTGGTCCGGTCGTGCAGGCCGTTGTTCTGCTGCTGCTGCTGCTGCTGCTGCTGCTGCTGATCGACGGTGGAGAGCCCCGGCTCCGAGGAGTTGAGGCTGTCGCTGTCGCTGTACTCCCAGGAGCTCGTGCTGTTCCTGCTGAGCTTGCGACCGGTGACCAGGGTCGTCTCGCCTACGACCCCCCTGCGGCCCGTCTCGCAGGTCGGCCCCGACTTCCGCGGCTCCTTATTCACGGCCGGCTTGGGCTTGCCGATCTTCGGCGGGCCCGCGGCCATCTTTATGATCTTTGTCGGGCCCGAGACGGGGCCGCCCTTGTTCAAGAGCTGCTTGCCGATACCGCTCGCGTGGGCCTTGCCCTTGCACGCGCGGTGATGGCGCATATGCTCCTGGTGCGTGGCCGGCATCTTTGCTTCCCTGGCACGGCCCTTCCTCCCCGGCCAGTCACTGGCTAAACACTGTCGACACCCTCGGGCTTTCACCTCCGGGCGGACGTGCAGTCCCGCCGCACTATCCACGAGGCGCGTCGCGACCAAAAATAGAAGAGGGCGGACACCAAGACGACGAATGGGAGGAGACGGAGGAAGCTTGGAAGACGAGACTCGCCGACGAGTTCGGCAAAACGTTCCTGTTATTGTTGTTGCTGCTGTTGCTGCTATTGCTGCTGCTGTTGCTATTGCTGTTGTTGTTGTTTTGCGAGGGAGTGCACGCGATATCACTGAACAAGCACAGAACAAAACAAACAAAAAAACAAAAAAAAAAGAAGATGAAAGCACAAATGACGTAGACGCGGAACCGGTCAGCCACCCGAGGGGGTGTCAAAAGAGTTTCTCGCCTCGCGGACGCTCGGGATGGAGGAGTCGCTCGCTCTTCACGCGGGGTGGATCAATCACATTTCGCGGTTTGATCGGCCTGGAGCCGCATAAATCGGAAAACTCGGCTCTCGAGCTCGCTGTCGGTGTCGCTAGGCTGGTGTCGCCAGTGCGACACGCTCACGACCGGGTGGGACTCCTCGGCGGCTCCGAGCGCTCATGACTCTGGCGCTTCCGCCGTCCCGCGGCCTCTCCGGCCGCGCTCCGACTATATTATATATCTCGTCCCACCGGTCGAATCCGCCCGGGCGGAGGTATACGAGGTGACGGCAGGAGGTGAGCCAGTCGCTGGAGGACTGGCAGGTAGGCAGGCAGGCAGGCAGGCAGACAGGCAGGCAAGAGAGTCTAGCGGAACGTAGGAAGGAGAGGTGGGGGGGAGTGGCGCGGGGGTACGGGGGGGGGGCTACCAAGTGTTTCGTTGTCGTGAGCTGGAGTGCTGACCGCGTCGACGCGGCACCCGACGACGAGTCTCTCTCGCCTCTTTGCTCCGCTGCGTTCGAAGGAGCAGCAATGACTGTTTGTCGCGAAGCGAGCCGAGTGAGCGACCCTTTGGCGTTTCCACGCTGATCGCGCGCTCGCTCGCTCGCCTTCTCCTCTCCACGGCGACGCTTAGAGCGGGGGGAGCGAGCCGAAGAAAAAGAGACGGAGTAGCAGTCGTGCCGAGCCTGCACGTCGGACTGTGCGGCAGCGGGGCGGGGTGGTGGGTGGGTGGGAGGGAGGGAGGGGGGAGCCAGCCAGCGAACGAGCGACTCTCCGTGTGTGTGTGTGTGTGTGCGCGCATCCCCGTTTGTGTTTGTGCGTGAGAGAGTGAGAGAGAGTGAGTGAGAGAGAGAGAGAGAGTGAGAGAGAGGAGGGGGGGGCGCGAGGCGTGTGCCCACGACTCGTGTTTATTCCTCCTCGGTGCTTCCGAGCCGAGAGACGAGCCGAGGTCTAAGGCCGAGCGTTGGACGACGTGGACGACGTGTCCGACGTGGACGACGTACGTGTACATTCTTCTTTTCATCGCTTTCCCATTAATAATCAATGGACTCTTTCGTTGGCTCGCGTCTTCTTTAGCCCCGGCAAAGAGGCTCCTTGTGCTTTCAATTACCCATGCCGATAAGTTCGATATCTTTTTTTTTTATATATATATATATCAATACAGATTAAGAGAAGCCACGGGCCCTCTTTGATTAATGACCTTTTTCATCCAAGAAGGAGGAGGAGGATCCCCCACGGGGGGACTCGCTCCGTCGTCCCTTCCGACTTCCCCCTCTGCCCGTTTTTACGGTGCTTTTAATGCCCTTCCCGCACCACACCACACCACACCACACCACGCACGCCCTCCCTCCCCCCCCCCCCATTTCCCCGACGGACATTATTCAATAAGGAAAGGCCATTGCGAGTCGTTCTCTTCCTGATATACGATACATCCTATTTTTATTAACAACAAATACATTCTCCTCGTCCCACCTCCTTCACTCGGCCGTGCAGTTCATAAATTATAAACTAACCGACGGCTCTTTATCTGTCCCTTAACTTTAACGCTCCCGAGCCTCGTAAAGCCTGTCTACCTGCCCGCTTGCCTCCTCCCTTCGCCCTTCATTCATTCATCTCTAATTGCCCGTTCTCATTGGCGGCGGGACTAGCCTCGATCGATCTCATTCCTACAGGAATACTGTATTACATAATACAGGAGTATCCTGTGCGATACTTTACTTTGCCCTCGAATTTATTACGATCAGACGAATGCCCTCGTCGTGCGGCCTCAACATACATACATAAACACCCAATTACCCGCGCTACGTAGGACCTGACCCTTTCGCCTTTTTATCCCCTCTCCCCCCGCCCCGCCTCGTGCGGATCCCTTGAGCAGCCTCTTTGCGCTTACGTACGCGTCAATTCGTGTACGAACGACGTGCGTGTGCACATTTCACTCACCCGAGTGCGTAGACGTCGATGGCGGCCACTTGGTCGTTTACCATAAGACTGCCTACTTGTTGAGCCGAGTCGGAGATAGAGAGAGAGAGAGTGAGAGGGGGCGGGGGAACAGAGAGCCGCGACTCGCGACAGGATACCGCAAGCTTTATGGCTCAATTTTCTATCAGATTGAAGACTCTGTTAGGAAAGCCGACTTTCCGAGCAGTTTCGAGTTTTCAATAATCTAATGGCGAGCGCCGAGAGCATTAGAAATTCTCCCTTCTTCTCGGCCACTTCGACTTTGACTATCTCGGACTCGTACCTGATAGTCCTTACCTGGTCTTCCCGTTCCATCGCCACGGATCCACGCTTACAACGATACAACGATACAATGAAATAACTTAATAATAACAAAAAAAACAAAACCAACAAAAAACAAAAGAAGAAGAAGAAGAAGAAGAAGAAGAAGAAAGTTTACCGAGCCGTTAGTTAAGCTTGGCGCCGTATAACTCGGGACGTAAATCGTATGAACATGTAATATTTCACGGCGGCTCGAATCGATAGGTAAGTATTGCTCGGGCGAGCGTCGACGCGCGCAAACGTCTGCGCGTAATGTCACCCATTAGCGCAGCAATAACATCTCGCCCGAGCAGCTATTAATAACCCCGCTTGATTTCATTCGCCGATAACCCGCGTACTTATAAATAAATTCACGCCCCGCAAAAACTATTAATTAAATACACGTAATCGCGCGGAACAATAAGCCCAACAATAACCTGTACGGAGATATATATATATATATATATATACTTTCGATATATAAAATTAACACTACGTGGATATAGCCCTCTGGGCCTTTATATACGTGCGCGTCGAATACACGGGTAAGGAATGAGTCTCGGTGTTATAAGTAACCGGTAAGGAATTTACTTGCTTACCGACAGACGAAAAACTATTTGAGATAACGATCGAACAATCAATCCGACTTGATATCGTTTCCGACAGATACAATTATTAAAGCCCCGCATGCGTATGTGATTTCGATGACTTGTAAGAGAGCACAATATTGACGTGGCTACGCATAGAATGCGCTTAAATTGCGCTGTGGGTTGTAGGGGGGGGGGTGCCGGGGTGGTGGTGGTGGTGGTGGTGGTGGTGGTGGTGGTGGTCCAATTTATTCAAACAATCAAGCTCTCCTCCCGAGTCTTATTGGTATTGTTATTCTTCTTGTTGTTGTTGTTGTTGTTATCATTATTGTTGATATCTCAAGCGACGATGAGCGAGAGAGAGAGAGAGAGAGAGAGAGAGAAAGCGGCTCCAAAGTTGAAACGTCGGTCTGTAAAACGTAATGTGCCGCGCGATTCCTCGATAACGACGGTACTTCGGCTTTCTTATAACTGACAATTTAGATGACATTAACAATGGCTCACGAGGAGAACTTATTCTCGAGGCCTTCTTCATTGAAGGAGCCGCCGTGCGGCTCCCCCCGTCCCCCCCCCCCGTCCCTCTTTCCATAACCCCGTTTCCTGGGAATCGGCTCACCGTCGCCTACCAGTCACCTACAACTTTTTAAGGGATCGCTTGAGCTGCACCCGATGCCGCTGCTCCCGATGCCGCTGCTGCTGCCGCTGCTGCTGGTAATGTCAATTCGACGGAAAATTTTCATCGATCGATCCCCCGTTCCCACGCAAATTCCCCTCGCGCGCATTCTACTCCTCGAACAACGAACGCCTTACAAATTTCTCGTATTATAATTTATTATCCTTATCGTTATTATCGTTATTATCGTTATTATCGTTATCGTTATTATCATTTCTTATTTGAAATTCATCAATCTTGTGGGAAGCGCTACGAGAAGCAAGAAAATGCTACGGCAACGAGGGAAAAAAAACGCAGCCGATATCCCGCAACAACTGCCAACCTGCCGGCAGGACTTTCCCGAGCCGAGAAATGTCTCTCTGCTCCGTTAACTTGCCCCTCGACCAATAACAACAACAACATTACGAACCACAACCACAACGTTAACGGCAACGGCAACAACAACATCAACAACAACAACACTAGCAATAAATAAGTGGCACTAATGGGGTAATTAAGAGACGCCGGAGGGCACGGCCGATCGAGTGCGGGAGAAAGTGATGGTAATGAAGGTAAGATCGGCCGATCTTAATTGTAGAGAGAGAGAGAGAGGTAGAGTGGGGTAGAGCGGCCGGATGAATCGCGATAAGCGAGCGATTACGCCCGACCCAGATACCGAAGATTGTTCGCGTTGCATCTCGAGTCGCAATGACATCAGGGTACATACACACAGGCAGGCTACAAAGTCCTCGAGGTGATTGTACGGATGCAAATGCTGGTGAGAGTAGAGTTCCGTCGCGGGATCCGTCATTGAGTGGCCCGTCCCTTCCTACCCCCTACCCTACCCAACCACCTGACGAGGCAGACGATGTAATGAGTGGGGCCACGCGCCTGCGCGGGGGGGGGAGCGGATTCGATGCTCCAGCTCATTGTGAACGGGCCGACTTTTCCTTTCTCAGGGGGGAAAAAAAAACTGGATCTCTCGCGATCCGGTCGCGAAATGACTCCTTGACGCACAGCTCGCACACGTATCTATCTACGTTTTCCGTGCATCCATTCTTCCATTCTTTACCCCCGCGGCGCGAGAAATCGTGCACGCAAGAAAGTTATGCAGTCGCGCGGGAGTGATTCAGCAGCCGTTCCAGCCAAGATGAAACGTACGCGAGTCTGGCGCTGCTCGGTTATATAAAGCACCGGATTAGCGGCTTGAAAGGGTCGAGGGGGGCGACGGGGGGATCAGCAGCAGCGGCAGCAGCAGCCGAAGCCGTAGCGGGCCGAACCGACCATACGAATTGCCTCCATTATCGGACGAGTCGTGATACCGACCGTAAAGGATCGCTAAAAGACGTGAGGGGGGGGGGACAAACTCTTTTCACCGAGCCGATCCTAAATTGCCATTGAAATAGCGGAAAAACTGGCCTCTTTTCCCTGCCTCTGCCTCAATCTCATTAAAAAACCTCGTGCGACATTTACATACTTATATTGTCACAACACACACACACCCCCCCCCACCTCACATCGATTTCCTATCATTAGATGGTGATTTTGGCTTCATTGCCAATAGCGTCGTCCTGTCCAAATAAGCCGTGCATCTCGTACGATGGCTTATCGGATCGAGAGTAAATTGCCGGGGAAACTCGCAGGGAATTCATAAACAACAATCGTTGGAAATCGGATTTTCCCTCAAATTAGCATATTCGTAAGAACGCTGAAATCTTAAAAAAAAAAAAAAAAAGTATAACGAAAATAATAGATGCAGTGGAATGCAGAGGGAGGTGGTGTAAGTAAAAATTCTCCAGTAGAACATGATAATTCGATAATGAAAGCCGATCCAGGAAAAGCTAAAAATATATATATATATACGTACACGCATAGGACGTTTGAGACTTGTCTGGGAGGTTGGAATAGCGAGGAAGGAGGAAATAAGGAACGAAAGCCACCAGTCGTTCGTTGACTCGTTTAATCGCATCGACAAGTGAATTAATCCGACGCCAAGAAAACACGAACGGGAAACGACCTATTGAATGAAGAAAATGAGAATGCCTTTGTGGTGAAACGTCGCTGACGTCGGGGAGGGAGGGAGGGTGGTGGCGACGGTGGTGGTGGTGGTGGTGGTGGTGGTGGTGGTGGTGGTGTATAATGCTTTCCTCGATAATGGAAATAATTGACTCAGGTGCGACGCGACCCCGGCGCGCCACCACCTCGTGAACTGCTACGAGGAGGAGGATAAATCACCGGATACGACGGATACGACGGATACGACGGATACGCGTAATACGAAGAAGGCATTAATTCCGAAATAGTCAAATATGCAGTATAGGGAGGGCGCCGCGCTACGACGGAGAGCTAAAAAAGCTTCCAGTAGTGGTACACACGAATTATCATCCAGTGTCGGTGTCGGTGTCGGTGTCGGTGTCGGTGTTGTCGGTGTTGCCGTCGCGGCCGTTGCCGTTGGCTACTCGCCGGTGAGCCGAGCCTTTTATCCAGGAAGTCAGGGCGTCGTCGTCCGTCGTTCTTTAAGCTATTCTTGGTCTCGTACTCTCTCTCTCTCTCTCTCTCTCTCTCTCTCTCTATCTCTCTCTCGACCCCTCCACCCTCTTTGGCGGTGTGCGTGCGCGTGCGCTTACATGCCGCTGCGCTTTATAGCTTACGTGCAGCCAAAGAGCGACGTTCTTTTGCATCTCAACGAAAACCTTAACGCGTGCCCGTCCGTCTCTTTCGTTCCGGCGGGCTACCACGTACTACTCCCCACCACCCCGCCACCCCCCTCTCTCTCACTCACTCACTGCGCCCATTCGGCTGGCTTCGCTCTGTTTATTCACGCCTATCTCCCTCTTTTTATCTAAAATATCGCCGGAGTCTATTGACTTTATTCCAAACTTAACCTCTCCTCGACCCCGCTGTTGCTGCTGCTGCTGCTGCTGCTGCTGCTAGTGTTTTCCTTCTACATATTGGACGCGAAATCTTCCTCCTCCTTCCACCCCCCCTCGCCGATCGCTCTTAGCGAGACTCTAAATTAATTACGTACAGCCTCAACGGCAAAGATACTTCCCATCCAACTTTCATTATTTATTCTCTTATTATTATTATTACTGTTATTATTGTTGTTATTATTGTTGTTGTTATTGTTATTGTTATTTCAATAAAGTCGCCGGTCTGCGGGACTCGCAAGGGACTACTAAGCGATGCGAAGAGCTTTATATTAAATACATAAATAAATAAATAAATAAATAAATAAATAAATGAATGAGTGAATGAATGAGTAAATGATCACGGGGATCGGATGTAAATAGGTCGCCGTCGTGGTATTCTCGGCTCTTCGCGCCCACGTGATTGATGGACGTTAATACCGAATGCAGGAGCTTAGGAGTTTATGAAAAATTTAAATATCTTGCACGTGTTGTTTAAGCGATCTTGACATATTTATAGAAAGCCATTGGGGATCAACACTACTGCTTTTTAATAAATTTTTATTATTATTATTGTTGTTGTTGTTGTTGTTGTTATTAATATTATTGTTATTACGGGTGAACGAATTCTAGGCGACTTTCGCGTTAACTTCGCTACGCGTACTCTCGTTATTCGAAATAAACATTCGCGTTTTTCGGCAGAGAGGAGGGGGAGAGGGGGGAGGGGGAGAGATCGTCAGAGGAAGGTCGGGGAGCAGCAGCAGCATCGGATCTTATTAGGGGAATTATTAATTTTAACAGTGGGCAATTATTGTTGGCGGCCGACTCGGCGTAAATTCGTGAAAGTCGAATAATTTTCTTTAATTAGAGCCGCTTCGAGCGCGGAGGAGGAGCTCCTGAGCTCCCGAGCTCCTCTACGTGTGCCGAGTCGTGCGGTGAAAGTCCGCGCGCTCCGCTCATCCCCATAAAAGGGGGGGTTCGTTAGCAGTAGCTCACGAGGGATCAGCTCTTGCGAATCCTCGTCGAGGAGCTCGAGGTGCACGCAGCAGACGCGAACGAACGCCTAAATTCCGCGGGGGACTCTCCTCTCGCGGTGCAAGGCACCGTCACCCCGCCCCCCTCTCTCTCTATATATATATATCTCTCTCTCTCTCTCTCATCACACACACAGAGACAGGCAGGCAGGCACGGCGCACACACTGCGTCGCGACTAGTCGGTGGGGCTCGGACCCGGGCGGCAGGGCGGAGGGGGCCGCGGGTCTTTTCGCGCCCGCGCCCCTCTGCCCTCAGTCGGCGGCGATTTCCGCAGAT
Organism: Ceratosolen fusciceps; assembly: GCA_018883505.1. NCBI lineage: Eukaryota > Metazoa > Arthropoda > Insecta > Hymenoptera > Agaonidae > Ceratosolen > Ceratosolen fusciceps. Next base: position 5,587,427 of record RCIC01000011.1, read on the forward strand.
AATCGACGGCAGGTTGCTTAACGATGGTCTTGTATGCGCGCGCGCGCGCTCAGCTATCCATTATCCTATTGTTTTCTTTCGGCCCTGTGATAGCGGGCGCCTCAATGCCTCATTGCTGATTCATATTTGCGGAAAAAGTGTTTCGCAATGCCGGGCTCGCTGGCCTCTTTCAATTTCGCCTTTCCCCCTCCCCCTCCCCCGCTTAATTGCCTGCCCGGCCAAGCAGAGAAACGCCAGCCGATCGCAGAAGGAAGAAGGACGACGCAATGCCCTCCTCCTCCTCCTCCTCCTCCTTCCCCCCTTTCAGGTACGCGCCCGTCTAGTTCGTAGGCTCGAGGGAGGAGGGGCGGCTCTCTCTGCTCCCTTATTGAGCCATAGGTACGTAGAGACCTAGAGAGCGACCACACCACCGCTCGCATCCTTAAATTGTTGAGGTTCGTCGAAAACCGAGGCCTCGACTCTCCCTCGACTCTCACGGAGGGAAAATAACGCGGCATCGTTATTGCCCCGGGGACCCGTGGGGCGGGGGGCAACAAATAATGCAAAGCCCGTACACCAGCGATTACTCCCCCTAAAGAGAGCGGCGCACGCACACGTTTACCGCTATTTTCAGAGCCCGGGGCGAGGATCCTCGTACGCGGTACGAGTAAAATGCGCAAGCAAGTACAGTGTACGTCGCTGCCCCCGGGGGGGGGGGCGAGTGGCGATTTGAATTATTGGCCCGAGCCGAGATCGCTTCTGCCCCCTACCCACCCACCCACTTACCCACCCGAATGTTATACAAACGTAACGAAACGCCACGATCTCTCGGCGCCATCGATGCGGTCATTGATTCGACCGTATTATCTTCTCGGCACCGTAAAACAACTCCTCTTCTAAATAACTCGTCATCGGATTATTGTCGCGTCTCTCTCTCTCTCTCTCTCTCTCTCTCTCTCTCTCTGTATCTGTATCTGTTTTGTCTTCGATAACGTCAGCGACACGCACAACAATGCCAGTAAACGAGCAGATCGGTTACAATATTGTTTCTCCGAGAGGTGGGGGGTGGGGGTGAGGGAGAGGGGGTCGTACTCGCTACGAAATTCATGGGCTTCGTGAGAGACTACGGGTCCTGACCCATTACCCCAATAACCACTCGCGCACACGATCCCGTGTCCCATCGCATACGCGCTTTGCAGCAACGAAGGAGCGAAAAAGCCATCTTTATTTCTAGATCGGAAATCAGGAGGATTAACGATTAAGGATCGCGCAGCGCCCCGGAGATATCGGTAAGGCACTTTTTTCCTTACCGATTCGATGCCATCGGATGCTGATATATAGAACGGTTCTTTACGAGATAATTCATAAGAAATTATCCGTGCGCTTGTGGACTTTATTATTATTGGCTTCACGCTTTCTTAATCTTTCCAGCGAAATATAAACTGTGACTTTTCCCTCGACTACCACATACTACCACATACTACCACATACTACCACGAGTAAATAAGTCGTCCGTATGCGCCTCACTCGGTCGAACTTTGATTTATCGCCAAGGACTGATTATTAAACAAGCCCTTTGCTTATTATCTGGAACGTAATTTTCTAACGATCTCTTGAGCGTATTAATTAAGAGTTTATATATATAGTTAATCGTAGAATATCCAAAGAATAGGGAATATAAGTAATATACTATTTTAATCTCGAACAAAATGCGTACCCACTCGTTTTTTGGCTCTTTTTTCTTTCTCATTCGAATATTGTGTTAACCAAAATCGTTATAAACTAATAACGTAGCCCCGGAGCCGCGCGCGTCTTCTCTCCCTTGGACAGCTCAACTATAAATCAATCCCTGGATCCCCTCCCTTCCCTTCCCTTCCCTTACCCGTCACCGGCCTCTTTCTCTCCGGTCGTCTCTAGAATTAAAAAAATGGCACGTTACGTCGTTGGGGTTATATATTTTTTGCTTACGTAAGAACCCGCAGCAGCCCGACCCCCCACCCCCTCATCGACGGAAATTTTTCGACAATGCTCGCACCGAAGCAGGACGAGGAAAACAAACATCCATCCAAGCCAAGCCGCGTTTCCCTACCCTAACCCCGTGGCGGCACATAACAGGCCAGACATAACATACACGGAGCGAGCGAGAGAGTCGCTCGTACAAAGCGATTACAATGACAATCGTCAACGTCGCTCGCGCGGAGATGGCGGCAAGCATATCGTTGCACCAACCATGCGCTTATTGTGCAACTACGGTCATTGTTCGACGGGCCGGGAGAGGGACGAGGCAGGGGGGGGGCAGCGGGAACGAGCGCGAGCGAGAGCGGGCGGGTAGGAGGTTGGGGGCAGGGGGCAGGGGGGCGATACGCACGGCGCTGAAAAGCAAAGGTGTAGTACGTACGGCGCGTGGGTGGTTATTTCCACACTTAGAGCGATTTCAAGCCGAGCGCACCGGCGGTAGCAGTGCACGCACTCCCTCCTTTCCTCACTCCCCTCGCATTCTTCCCTCTCTCGCTCCCGCGGATAATTATTTCTCGCTCGCTTTTTACATTCTCCATTTCTTTCAGCTTCCACAATTTTATATTTAGAAGCGGCTCTCGCTCACTCACTCACTCATTCACTCACTCACTCTCTCTCTCTCTCTCTCTCTCGCGCGCGCGCGCCCGCGCAATCTATCTCCACCTATCTATCTAACTATCTATCTATGTATCTATGTATCTATGTATCTCTGCTCCGGCTAGACTCTTTACCGAGATGTGGATTTCAGCCAAGGCTAATAAGATATAAATAATCGTAGACCCAAGTGTTTTATTTTAACTAGACAACTCGTCAAAGCCATTTCCAGAAGGTTAATAAACTCTATTTGCATTCGGACTCGTGTAGATATTAATAAACCTCATCCGGTGTATGTCCTCTTGGTTCCAAAACACTCCCGCCCTACCCCGCCCCCCTACCAGCCCATTCATCATTACAAAACATTTTCACGCTTCTTTATTTATGTCGCTTTTTTCTTCATCTAGCCTCCCTCCCCCGCCCTCCCCCCGTTCTCTTTTATACAAATTATGGGGTCGACTACGTGTATTATTGCATCGAGTAATGTTAAACGACCTTTACCCATCCCCCATTCCCATACAAAGGGTATTTTATAAACATTTTCAATACTCTGCCAATCTAGAAATCAATGAAGGCATTGTACGATATTACTAAAATATAATTATTTAGCGCATTTACTTTACAAATAGCACTATAGAATATTATTGTATTATAACCCGATAGCCATGCGTTTTGGTCTACTACGGGAAATTCAATTTAAATACCAAAATATTGCTTATACATATATATATATATCTACATTTCCTTAAAACTCTTTTTTCTCTCCAATCAACAATGCGGTCTCCGCATAGATTATTGATAAATCCTTAAATAACATCAATTCACAGACTTTTCAACGTTTACCATTAATTTATAATAACGAATAATGATGCATCATTACAAGAATGTTGCACGTTACATAAACATTACGACACGTCCTTATTTTACAATTCACCTTACTTTCCACGTATATTTTTAACATAAATTCTCTCGTTTCCTATAAAATCGAAATTAACTACCTTTTCCCTCACAGTATTAACGAATCGTAAATAAAACTCGTACGCAATTATACGTTTATGCATGTATTTTACAACAACAACAAAAAGCAAAAAAAACAAAAAACAATCTCTCTGTAAAAGTTTATTAACGATGATAATGATAATAATAATAACAACGACGACGACGACGACGACGACGACGACGATGACAACGATAATAATAATAATAATGCATTGTACAGAATAGTATTAGAATATAAACATTTTAATCGAGTATTAAAATGTTTCACGTAAAGTAAAGAAAATTTTCTCCTCCCGCATGTATATCATTAAGCCGAATTACCCTTTCCCTTCGTATTTGTAAATACGTATATTAAAACTTTTTATTTCCGCATAAGGCCGCTTATCGTGTAAAATCTATTAAAACTGCACCTCTTGTTCCTCGTACTTTCCTACAAATGTAAACTTAATTCAAAATGAAAGTATATTATAAATGAGTATTTAAAAAAACATCCCAACAGTCACAGAAATTAGTTCAATGCTTTCTCGGTGCCTTTCATTGCTTGTAAAAAGCATAATTTTTTTTTTTTTTCTTATAAATAAATTGATCAATTTATTAAAGATTTTTCTAACGAGATGTCGGGCATCATACAAATACTTGTACGTGTACGTGTACGTGTACGTCCATGCATGCATGCGCGTATATATATATGTATATGTATATATGTTGTCCGGAATATATTGGCTTGATTTATCCTTGGAGAATACACGTCATTTATAGTTACAAGTTGTAGAGAAAGTTCGTTTTCCGTGAATAGATATATTCATTTGTTCGAATAACCTGAATAAATAAGTTCCCATTATGCGGCAAGAAAAGTAGTAGTCAAAGTAGTCGTAGTTCCGAGCGCCATCTCATGCGCCCCGATAATACGAATTTGAATTTACGAAAAGAACATGCACAACTCGGGATATACTTTCGATCATCAATAAGGACGGGGCGTTGGTATTCCTTTTATCTGGGCCCGATAAAATTCGACGATAAATTTCGACCGGAAACGTCGATCTCCTAATGATTATAACGTCGATGTAGACAAGTGAGTGGGCGCGTAAATAATAGATAATCATATGGATAGAGAAAAAACTATACGTATTCTGCCGTGAATTTGTTTTGTTTGCGGCTAATGTTAAGAGGGCGGGGGGGGGGCGGGTCGCAGGTGCACCGAGCTGCATCCGAGACGATGAGGTTTATTTAACAATCTGTGCTCCGTGCCAGCGATATCGCGATAAAATAAAAAAATATTTCTTATCAATAATAAGGCGCCGCCGAGAATACTAAATATATTTATACGTAAACTCTTTTTGCAGTTAATTAACAAGACGATTGGGAATTCAACGAGCCCTTTGGAACGGTAATATTTTTAAAAACGCCAGTACTTTTAACATTTGGTTGGGTTGGGTTGGGTTGGGTTGGGTGGGGTGGAGGGGAGGAGCGATTTGATAATGTGCAGATAATAAGGTGCGAGATAAATGCGAGAAGAAACGCTACATTGTTTTCGATAAGAAGTCGCCGAGGTGAGAAGAGTAACGAGGAGAGAATTTCCCATTCGAGTCGTACCCTCCGTTAGTCTAGTTAGTCGCTGATATCTACTCCTTATCAGCTCCATCGATGCACCACACCTCTTCCCCCCCCCACCCATCTCCCTCCTCTATTTTATCTATCCATTTGCCTATATCGTTGTCTCCGCTTATCTCCATCTCCATCTCTCCATCTCTCTATCTCCATCTCTCTCTCTATGTCTCTCGTTGGAGTGAAAAATACCGATTGGGGGCGGGAGCTCGGAAAAGCAGCAAATCAAAGCAGCGGCTCTAATTGATTGATTAGGCTCGCCGACTGTTAACGGCCTTCAATTATCGGGATACCTTTGCCCTTTTGGGATCATTGAGTATTCGCTGCAAGGACAAGCCAAGCCAAGCCAAGACTAGACTGGACTAGACTGGACGATCGTACCGGCCATCCGTTCGAGTTTAGGGTCAATATGCACTGGGCGTGTCCCGACTCTTCGCCTATCCCACCCTCTCCCACCCCCCTCCAAAACCCTATAGGCAATATAAGGATGATTATTTGCCTCGGTCTCGCGTATCCCCTGCTCGGATACAAGGACGGATACTCGGGAGACGCAGCGGAGTACCGTGTCAAAAGTTCAAGTGGGACCCGGACCGCGCGGCCAGCCGACCTCGAGTTCCTTAACGGCCTCCGCTGCCGTAACCGCGCCAGGTCCCCCTCCTTTCTATTCCTACGACTCCTCGATAGGGGCTGAGTGAGGGGGTGAGTGAGGGGGTGGTAACCGAGCTCGGGCCCCGATCTAGCCCCGACGTCTTCCCGCGGGTGATTCCTCCTCCTCCCCCCCCACCCCTTTCAGGCCGCATAATTCCCAGACAAAGGCAAAGCGTCGCCGAAGATGCAGATGATAATCCGACCAGCCAGCCAGCTAACGTTCCTCGTACCCGAAGCGCCCCCAACCGTACCAAAAGCTCCGAGAGCCATAAGCCATAAATACCTTTTTATTGACGGGTGCCGCTCCTCCTCCTTACTACTACTACTGCTACTACTACTTCTCCCCAACCCGCCCAGCTCTAAATATCGCGGGCTCCGTGACGTTCGGCCGCCCCGGTTCAACAGTTCCACGGAGTATAATTATTGCGGCAGCCACTGTTTACCGATCCCACGTCACACACGCAAGCCGTTGTAACGATACGCGAGGCTTCGCGTGCTTTTGCCGCAAGTCTCGCGGCTCTTCCAAGCGACGATCATCCCATGATGAGAATTTCCATAAAAGTCGTAGACGGTGGATTGGATGATGTCGCGGACCATCCGCTACGCTGTAGGCTACCAGTACCAAGTAGAGGAGGGGGTGGGGATATAGATATATAGGCTCCCATTGTATATATACATATATATAGATTGATCCGCGGGCGGGCGGGCGGGCGGCGGGTGTTAGGATTATAATATTCCGAGTAAATTGGGAGTCGAAAGAGAGGAAGGCGCGCTCTAGGTAGGCGAACGCAGTCCTCCCTCCTCCTCCTCTTGTACATTTTATTATTGTGTGCTCGGCGAAGGTCTCGCGGAGTTTTATTATTCCGCGATAAGATTTTCTTTTTTTTTTTCTTTTTGTTTGTTTGTCGTTCAGCATACAAACCGCGAACACCTACCGAGATTGTTTCTTCGCGTAAAAATATAAGGTGCGCACATGTCTCGAGATTTACAATGCCCGGCCCGCTTTGTACTTGCCGTTAATTACTGGAAGGATAAATTTTAACCTTGTGTCGAATAATTTTTTTTTTTTTTTTTTTTTTTTTTTTTTTTTTTCAATAAAAAAGAGGATTTTTTTTTTTTTTCTTTCTTTTTTTTTTCGTTTCGTTTTGTTTTGTTCTTATTGTGTTTTGTTTTGTTTTGTTTTGTTTTGTTTCACCGGCGTGCGTTTTTGTTAAAAGACAAGTGAGCGTGCAAGAAGGTGCAAGAAGGGAAAACTCGTGGAAAACTCGTGCTTTTCAGCGTCGGGATGAGAGCGGCGCCGAAATCCTTCTTGAATTACGCAAAAGACGGTAAGACGTGGCCGGCCGGCCATTGTTACGAACAGGCGCGGCATCGGACGATAAATAATAAATAATGTCATTGCCACGGATAAAATAAAGGCCGGTGGGGCCGGTGGGGTCGGTGGGGCAGGTGGGGCGCATAACGAACGACGCGCCTTCCGATGGATGTCACGTACGCATCCGATTAGCGATTCCGTCGTTCCGTATTACTCCCGACACGTCCCCCACCCACTCCCCGCCCCGTCCCATAACACTAATGCCCCGCCGATCGCCGCATCCGATAAATAAAGTAAGGCCGGTCGCGCTTTAATAACGGCACCTCGTATCCGCCCACGACGAATAATCTTCCTTGGCCTCCGCCGTGATGTCCAATTAACGTCGCCATACGACGCCAGCTAGGCCCATTACTTTCATTCATAATTTATTTCGTAATCGATTAGCTCGGCTCTTCCGGTCATATTACATAGAGTATAAGTCGACCCCCTCCCCACCCTTTCGCTCTATTATCCCTGATGGGAAAAGTAATTGAAACACAATCAGGCTCTCTTTACCGAAACCATATCTAATCAAAAACTCGTGGCTACCATTCGATCCCTCCTCCACCCCCCCCGACGGCGGCGGCGCTCCCTCAGCTTTTATAACGCCTACCGAGAATACGCCGCGGACCGTGTACAGATAATTATATTTTAAGCTTTCCGCGTACCGTATTGTGCGCGATGCGTTCACTGAAAATACTTGCGTTAATAATACGAGGCTCGGAGTGATAGCGAGGGAGAGCAGCAGCAGCAGCAGCAGCAGCAGCAGCAGGAGCAGTAGTAGTATTGCCATTGCCGGGACAAGAGAAAAAAAAAATAAAAGAGGCCGGATGATGCTGATCTCGCCTGCCATTTGAGCTTTTAAAACGTGGCGAACGTAAGGGAATGGAGTCGGAGTAGTAATGGGCCGCTTCGGAACCAGATTTCGTGGATCTTTGCATCTCGTGGTTAGAGAGCACCGGCTCACAAATACGGCCGGCCGCTCCGCTCCTTATACTCGACTCCTTGGCAGGAGGGAGGGTGAGAGGGTGAGAGGGAGGGAGTCGAAAATACTTTTTCTTACTAAGTGAAGGGTTATTCCGGCTCGGCGCGGGGGCTCGAGAGGACCGATTCGAAAGAATTTCAAGGCATTTTTCGAAAGCACGGCCGGCCGATGTGCTCGACCCGAAGCTTACAACAAAAACAAGGGGATGGACGGGGCCGAACAAAATCACGAGCATAATGCGACGTATTGCTCGGGTTATTGGGCAGGGTGGGCAGGGTGGGCAGGGAGGGAGGTGGGAGGCCGCGTCGCCGTGGATCGTGACGTTTTCCAATTACACGTTTATTCCAGCGCCGGGGCCGCGCGGGACTGACTCCCCGTGTCTAATGCCGATAATTACTCCTTTCCCCTGCCCTCCGCGATGCGCTCGATAATCCTCACGATAATCCTCTCTCGATCAAACTTGTCTCTGACCTCGATCAAATCCCCTACCCCCACCCCGTAATCTCTCAATTCCCAATCGGATTTCCTGACACGACGTATGTACATGTGTGTTTGTGTGCTTGGGTATACACAGCCGCACACGCAGAGAAACACGTGTTCTAACGAGCGAGCTAACGCCGAAAAAAAAAAAAAAAAAAGAAAAGAAGAAAAACTTTGTATTTACGTATCCGAGGTTGGCCGTCCTGGGATTTCTCAAACGCCTTCTCAAATTACATATTGAATATTTATTATTTTTATATTCGGCTTTCCGCGTTCGTTGACCCGCCACCCCCGCCCACTATATATATATATGGGCCCGCCGCCATAGGCGCTTCCTCATTCGGTTACCGACTCTTTTTGTAAATTTTAAAAATATATTACCCAGATAAAATAATGCCTTTGTCGTATACGTAACACTTAATAAACTTTTTCCACAAATAAACGGCTGGGTATTTAAAAACGGCCAGGCTATAGCCCTCCGCCCCCGCGGCCATAGATCCCGACAACGCTTAACGACGCGTGCGGATCTTACGCAACGTAGGCGCGAGCAAGAAATTCGCCTAGATTATAAATCAAAATTTATACTCACGTGTAAGTTTACGCGAGCAGTAAAATGTAATTGTCTGTTCGGTGCGGTTCGGTGCGGTTCGATAGGGTTCGATAGGGTTCGGTAGGGTTCGGTTGGGTATAAATATTGAGGCGCGCGCTTATTAATATTCGTAGCCTCGTTAGGGCCGCACACATCTTTAAATGAAAAAAAATCTAGTTTTTCAATGTTTGCGAGAAGGCTTGTTATTGGATGCCCGATACCTAAAAATACCACGTACTCGTTTTATGTGCCAGGTAACGTGTACATAAAAACTGTGGACGACAGCCGAGGTCGTGGGAGTACACCGTTTACACCTTTTTGGGGAAAGAGAGTAATCCACCACCACCACCACCACCACCACCAGCAGCAGCCACTCTAAGCACTCTATCGTATTTGAAACAAGATAGCAATAGAGTCCGTATGATATGACCGTATGATGTAAAGGGCATTGTTGCACTTTGACGTAGAGGTTATTTAGGAGGTTATTGGCAGGCAATACAGTAGTCGCAATGAATCATACCTTCTTTTATTTTTTTTTTTTGCCAATGTGACCGATAAAGCATACCTCCCCAATGACATATTATTATAACGCATGCGCAATAAAGAGGTGGGTGGTTTTCGTTTACGGGCAGGCGGAACGACTCTCGTGCTTAAAAATAATTAACGGACGCCAATTATCCATTAGAATGTTTTAGAAAACATTTAAACACCACCTTTGGACAATAGTGGCAGACACACAACCGCGGTTTCTAATTTCTAATGCTCGCGCGAGCCATCCGCGTTCGAGCGATACTCGTATTCGCGAGACCCGAGGAGTTATTTTCGCCTCGGTTGAGGAGAAGAGAAAAAAAAATAAAATAAAATAAAGTAAAAAAGAATAAAATAAAATTGGCCGTATGGGTCGCGGGGTAATCGTACTGGTAATCGTACTGGTAATCGTAACAGGGATAGCAACGACAATGTAAACCTCCAACTAGCTCGAAGCAATACGTGCTCGAAGGGTCGGGATCTCTGTTGATAGTATATCATCATTCGCATCATTCACATCATCATCATCATCATCATCATCGTCGTCGTCATTTGATAATCGAGAAGAAAATAGAAAATGGAATTAGAAACAATGGCAGAAAGCGCTCGAGGCGGCTGAAACATCATAATTTGCGTGAAACTCGCGGATTCCAGAATAACATCCTTTTCTCTCTTTATCTCTCTCTCTCTCTGTCTCTTACATCTTACGTCTCCTCTAACGGTGGTGTAGTATACACGTTGTACCGGGCCCCATCCTCCCGCCCCCCCCGGAGGAGCAAAAAACCACGAGAGAACATAATTCCACTCGGCGACTTAATTGCTCTATTGAACCTAATTGACGGACGATTTAATTTGTAAGAAGACTTTTCTTTCTTTTCGTCCAACCCGGCACGAGAGCTCACTTTTCCGCCCTCCCCCCCTCGCTCTCTCTGTTTGTGTGTGTGAGAGAGAGAGAGAGAGAGAGAGAGAGACCACACACACACACACGGAAACACAAAAACTTTGTATAAGATAATTGTATTTAACGAGTGTCCATTAGAAACACGCCTCGAATGACATTTTTCTTTTTCCACGGGCTTCGGTTGGCAAAAGAACTAAATCGAGCCTCTCACGACGACGACGACGACGACGACGACGATCGAGGCAAAATCAAAATAACATGGTTCGCCATACGATTCCGGCTACCCCCCTCCCTCTCGGATTTCGGCCTCTCCCCTCCCCCCAATAACCCCGTCTCGGCGAAGTATTTAGCTACTCCTTGGCATTCCTTTGGGAAAGCTAAGCCGCCATCGGATTATCCCGGACAGACGCTCCTACGATCGGCGTTCGTTCGATAATTACAGAGCAAGTGACATCGACCGGCGGCGGAGGATTTTCACGTAAACTGGATGTACAGGTTCCGGCTTCCCTCGATTCCCGCACACGGTCCCGGAGAACTCTAAATACACGAATTTATCATTACCCCTCGAGAGATCGACAAAACCGTAGGTGAGAAATGACTTGTGGCGTTCACTTACGCAAGGATTCCTAACTTTGAGGTTGAGGCCGCAAGCCCTCAATATAGACATTTTTCCGATCAAGTAAATACACAATAATAATAATAATAATAATAATGATATTTTTCGTGGCTTTTCGCTTTCCGACTTAGTCGAGAAACGCTTATCCACGTGATTGCAATAATGGTTCTTAACCAACGACTCGAGCTGAAAATGCTGAAAATAATTTAAAGCTTCTTTTAGATGGAGGAGGAGGAGGAGGAGGGGGGGACGAAGGCGAGCGATTCGGTTCTGTTATTTACGTACTGGCTGAAATAATAAAAGCCGAGCATTACTATAAAGCATCAGATTAATGAAAGAAGGGGGGAGTGCTTCGCTTTGGAAAGCCGGAGCCGGGGTCACGCTTGGTGGCCGACATAATAGGAAAGCGTAGAAGCTTACGGGGAAACGGGAGAGGATAAATATATGATTTTCACTTTCGTCCTATCGACCGATCCGATCGCTCGCTTTGCCCACAAAACACCCCGCGTCAATTCAATTGTATAAGAAAAGGCATCGCTCGGTATGTCGGGGGCGCGCGCCAACCTCCCCCTACAATTACACCTCTTTTTCCCCCGTACCCTTGTAATTCGATACGTTAATTTTCACCGACAGATAAAGCCGAGGGTGGTGCGCTCCGAGGAAGGAAAAGCGTATATCTATCTCTCTCTCTCTCTCTCTCTCTCTCTCTCTCTCACTGTCTCTACGAGAGCTTTTCTCCTGCCCTCGAATTTTTACCGTAATTTTAACTTTCCCCAGAAATAGACCGGCGGGTGGGGAGGGTGTGTGTGTGTGTGTGTGTGGGACAGTCGTGCCAGGCGAAGAGGTCGCGGTGGCCAAGAGGGACCGGAAGCCCTCGCCTCCGGGATTTTATGCGGACGGGCGACGGCTTCTCTCTGATCAGAGGCGCGATGAAAGCCGCCTCCTCTCGCGCCTCGGCCGTACTCTGGTTATTTCGAGAATACGCGCCATGAGCTCACGCGAGCGATAAGAGAAAAAAATGAGGGGGGAGGGGGTGAAGAGGGAAGAGGGAAGAGGAGTCGGAGCCGAGGAGGCCGTAGCTCATGGCTCCCGAGTGACGTAAAGAATATTTACTTATGTCTGCTGCCCCGTCCTCGTTCGCCCGTCACCCCCTACACCACCCCACCGTCCCCACCTGCACCGCCGCTACACTCGAATACAATCGGCCCTTGATTTTCTTCCGCCCGAGTATTTTTATCCACGGGGTTCACGCCCCCGCTCGAGCCCCTTAATCTTTCGAGGACATTAAGAAGGCCCCCCCCCCCACCCCGATCCCGGTGTATAGCCACGTACCGCGGACTCGGGTGTACGGGAGTCGAGGGAAGGGAGGGGAGGCCCGAATTTCTTATCTCCTCGGCCAAGACTCGCGACTTTCTCACCAGAAATCACCACGTGAGAATCGAGGTAAGAAAAGCCGACTGGATATGGTTGTTTGGCGCATTAGCCATCGGTCGTCCTGTTCCCTCGTCGATATCGCGGCGGTCCGATCTCGCATGGGGGACGTGCGCCGCATATTCTCTTATATTATAAGCGGCAAACTCTGTTTAACGTAGCGCAAACGTGATTTCACGCTTTAATTGAAAAATAAAGGCCGACCGACCGGCTCCTCTCTTTCTTCTATCATGACTTTCTTCTTTATGCCGTAGCCGTGAATCCCGAGCCAAATCGTCGCGTCGCCCCCCACCCCCACCCCCACCCCTTGCCCCAGTCGTCCACTTGGGCAATAATTATCTGACGGATCGGTACCGATCCCGTACCGAGCACACGACGCTACTTTCCCGTACACCCGCGTACTCTTAAATAAGACTCCGTCTGGTTTTGGCTGCCCGACTTGCCCGTTTGTGATAAGAGTGAGAGAGGGAGATGGGGGATAGGTATGAGGGGGCCGACCTACCTCTCTTATCTCCCATACCCGAGCGTATACAATCAGCGAATAACGGCGGGGTAGGGGGAGGGGGGCCGCGATCGCAGCTCACGTACAGCGTATTGCTAATAACGCAGCAGCTGCTTACTGTTAATGCGTTACGGCACCAACGCGGAACGCAGATCTCCGCTCGGCCAATTAAAAGCAATAAAAACAGGGAGGCGAGGCTATAAAACGCGCATCCTCCCTTCTTCCCTCACCCCACGCACGACCCGGTGTGCTCTCGTTAATACAATTTTTTTGCAATTCTGCATCGGCAACAATTGGGCAGTTTATTATTAACGGTCCTGCCTTCGTCGATGGGGTGAGAGTGAGAGTGAGAGGGGGGGGGGGGGGAGGAAAGGATTTCGACAGAGCGAGTCATGAGTATTATTGGGTAAGAGGGCAGGCTAGAAAAATAATGACCGGCCCGTGGGGGTCGAAAGCGGCGGCAACGATCTAGTTGTTCCCGGCCTCGGGCATTTTCCCTCGCCGAGTCTGACGAAACGACCCTTACCTAGCCTATAATGACAACGGTGTTGCTCTAGGTGGCAGAACTCGCATCGGCATCTCGAAGATTGCGGTTAATTCAGACTCCCGTTCGGCGAGCGAGTGGCCGTGGGACGAGGGACGAGGGACGCGGTAGATCGGACACTCCGACACTCCCGACACTCCCGACACTCCCGACACTCCGACAGCCCGACACCCCGACACCCCGACATCCCGACTTGAATAATATACACTTGTCAGTGCCGCGAGGCTTTAATAATACCGGCTGCCACGACTTTCCTCAAACGTTAATTTCGGCTTCAAAGGCAATCGCTAGATCAAAGCCAGCACCGAGCGCCTCCATTCAAGGCTCATGATCTCGGCTTTTAATTATTATTCCCCACTAATTACTATTTGTCGTTGCATTACCATAAAACATATCGCGAGTCGCGAGTTTTAAGATTAACCGACGAGTGCACAATATTTATACTTGACATAAATTTTCCCACTGACCGTGCTCATGCAAATCCTTTCCCGACTATCATCTACGCGAATAAAATCTCTATCTATCTATGCCACACTTCTTCTTCTTCTTCTTCTTTTTAAATTTATTTATTGTTTTTAACGATTCGTGGGTAATCGGAGCCTCAGTGCGGCATATCATTTTAAATTAAATTGTTACGCGGAAGCAAGCAACGCTATCCGCGACGAGCACTGCCATCAATCTATCGGAATGCATTGAAAAGGTTGGGCTCGGCTCACCCTGGCCTCGGGCTACGACCTCCGCGGCTCGAGCACCTTGTGCCAATGAATATTTAATTTAACCGCAAATTCAAATTCATTCTAATCTCTCTCTCTCCCCCCGTGCACCTATTACAATGGGAACGCGAAAATAGATTTTTTTTTTATGACTTCATTCGTGCCGAATGAACTTGGCCTGACGACTGATTTCGACTGGGCAATAATAAATAATAATACGTAATCATAGGCAATAATAATAGGTAATATCAATAATAATAATGATAATAATAATGAGAGGGAGGGACAGGTAAAAAAAAAAAATAAGAAATAGAAAAAGAAACCCATTTCTAATAATGGCCAAGGCTTGTTTGTCCCCAGGCGCCCAAGACAAGCTTGTCTTAGGGTCTTAGGGACTTGGGCCCACCGCCCCCCCCCCCCTTCCGATATACCGATAAATCCGCTTTCGTATGCTGTGTTTTGTGAAACATTTCTTATTATGACACAGAAATTTATGCTCTCATTTATAGAGATTTGATATTAAGATTAAACGAGCCTAAAATCACGATGATTGAAAATCATAACCGATCCGATAGGAGATCTCGGTGCTTTGCTTTCGCTTTATTAGAAAAAATTCGAAATGCTCTTTCGGAGTTTCGGGCCTCTAATCATGACGCGAGCTTAGATCTAATTTTACCACTTACAGCGCCGCTGCGCCTCGAGACATTTAAGAAATTATATTTCCTATAACATTGGCTCGCTGTTTTGACGGACCCCGGTGGTAGTCGTCTTATAATGACCGTATGAATACCGGAAATGGCAGGGACGCATCAATCGTCACGACTCACGTGATAAAACAGATTCTCACGACGAATAATTCCCCTCGACTCACCTGCAACAGAAATAATGATTATATTGGGAGCGGGTAATTTCACGGAAAGTCTTTTATTGGTAGGGAGGCATTCGATAACGTTCACGGTATTACTTTATTGTTATTTATCACATTGTGCTGATCGAATTAACAAATTGCCGGTAATAAAACGGTACGTTTTATACTCTACTCTATTGATAATGACTGCTGTTGTAACTATAAGACGAAAGCAGGGTATATTTTTTTATTGTGCTGCTGAATCCTTATTAAATCTTAATTCTTAAATCTTCTTCCTTTGTTTTACTTATAATGCATTCGATCGCATTCCATTTGCAAGCTATTAATTATAAATACTAAATATCTGGAATTTTAGAAAACGCTCTTCTGCCCGTCGGCAGAATGATATTCGAAGGTGCAACTTTTCAAATTAACCTTTAATTAGTGAAAATAACGTTCTCCGATTGCTCGAATATTTTAAACAAATAATACATCCAAATGAATACTTGGCCTTCGACTTTTAATTGATCGTTTCCTAATTTCTTAATAAGCCCGAATAAGTAGTCCAAGTAGTCGTTTGCTACAACTATAGCGAACCTTCAATGCCAAGTATAATCGCAATTAATCAGGTGACGTAAGAGACACGTATAAAAACAAAAGAGAGATAGTGGGAGAGGCAGGGGGAGGGGAGGGGAGGGGAGAATTTAATACATTACGTGTAAGCGTTTTATTATCCATAGTAACGTTAACATTGTAACAGTTCGCCTCTGGTCGATGATTTATTATAAAGGAATTAAAAGGTCGAGGATTCGCAAAGTCTTTGTTCGGCCGAGTAAATAAAGGATTATTATCGATCCATACTCCGATCAATTGGTCATCTCCGCGTGCGCGTTTACGTATTCACGCAGCTGAGTCCGTCGATCTATCGATAGTCGATCAATAGTCGATCAAAATAGTCAATCAATAGTCGAGTCGATCAATAGTCGATCAAAATAGTCAATCAATAGTCGATCAATCTTACTTAAGAAGGAATAACGAGGCAATACGCCACATGACATTAACGTAATTTCCTTCCAAGCAAATGAGGAAAGAACCAACCTCGGGATCGCCTATGCAAACGCGAACAACGCATATTGACGATCACCCGCGCCTTCCACAATTATGACGCTTACCAACACCTCCTTTTAATGTTCACGCCTTTTTTTCTTTAATCCCTCCCGCCCCCTCCTCTCTCTCTCTCTCTCTCTCTCTCGCTTTCCTCATCGAGGCGGCGTAAACGAGCTTATGGATACTATACTCATCGAGTATCGATCGGATCGATACACGCACACGCACACGCACACGACATACACGCACGTTCAAAGCCTCAAAGGCGCGGCGAAATTCGTTAATTTAGCCAAGGAGATTCATTTCGGACGACAGTGAAAGGTAAGTTTCACGGCTTGTCGTCTGCCCAACCACCGTATTGTATCGATGAGACGATCATTGTCGCAAGACTTCCTCCTCCCATTTAATATTACATAATTTATAATTTTTGCAAGCGTACGCGCGTGTTCACAGCCACGTGTCCATGCAGATCGATAACCGAAACTCATCTCGTTGCGAGATTTTTTTTTTTTTTTTTTTTTTTTTAATTATTATTATTATTACGCCACTTTCCCCATTGCTACTACTATTACTATTGGCCGCGTCGGGTACCTGCCCTGGGATATTTTTGCATTCCTTCTACGGTACGTAATTAATTGCCTCTTTAACGAAAGTCCTCGTTAAAATACTCTATTACTCGAATACGCGTATCCAACAATACTGTAAATGTACATGCTATTAAAGCGATGCAGTTGAAAAAAAAAAGTCGCGCTACTTATTTAGTAACACGATACTCTCTCTCTCTCTCTCTCTCTCTCATCTTGTAGAAGACGTTCTATTAATATTTTTAAAAGCTTTCACGTGTAATGTCCGTTATTGTCGTTTAATTTGTCATGATATTCATTCCTAGAGCTGCTGCTACTGCTACTACTGCTGCTACTGCCACTGCTACAGTCAAACGTATCGCTTTACAACAATAAAAAGTTATTGCCAATGCTCTTTACCGTTTATTAGGCCCCGTTCTTAGCGATATAATAAATTACAAGAAACGACGACTACCGGAAGACTGTGCGGCGTTATAAATATGAAATGGTCCCAACAACACGAGCGAATTTCATTCGCTCGTCATTATTATTCTAGACTTTAGAATAATTCCCTATTGCGCTATTAAAAGACTAAAACTTTGTACCGCGCGAATAAATATATATTCCATGCAGACTAATAAATTTTTTCAAACCTATCTCATCCCGTCGAGTAAATTCTCTTTTCTCGGCCACGAGGTATTTTTTGAATTACGTACGCGCACGTTTTGTTTTGACTAAAAACAAGCCGAAGGTTACAAACAAACGTTACTTTCTTCGTACTTTGCCGACTATTTCTAGACTATTTTACCAAGAGTCGAATTCACTCAAATAATTTAACAAATAAACTCGTAAATATAAAGCACGTATTCGAAAATAATAAAGCAAAGACAGTCTCGCGTATAATGATATTGCTAATATTTGTAGCTTCGTACTACTTCGTAGCCGTTGAAACGAGAAGTCAAAGCAAGTCATAATGAAGCAACGGAAGAGAAGAAGAAGAAGAAGAAGAAGAAGAAAAAGCTAATGCCTACGCGGGGTATATAAATACAAATACAAGAAAGACGCCCGAGCTAATCCCAATATAGGAGGAGATGAAAACGGTATATTTACTAGATAATAGAAATAGTATAGGCGAAGGCTACACTGCTATACGAGGCAACTAGTTTTTTTAAAGAAAATTAGCGTCTATAAGCGCTTAAATCGAAACGGAACGGTAAGAATTTCACACTCGCCGTTCCCAGAATAAAAAGTTAACCATAAAGAAACGCGAGTCGATAAACGTAAACAGAATTATTAATTTATAAAGAAAATGAAAATAGACTACGGTTACGAGTTATTACCACCCAAACATTCAGCCTGAATGCCAATATAAACTACATTTAACGATAAATATAATTTTACTCTTAAAGAATAGTGATATTCTTATGGTCTATGGTCTATGGTCTATGGCCTCTACATGGACGAAAAGTAACGATGCGACCACGCGGACGGACTACTTCCGAAACTTACTTACGATCTTTTCACTTTTCTTTATCTCCGAGAAAACACATACATGCACCACGGACATTGCCTGACTAGGCCACAATGTATGTATTCAATGGAGGAGCACGAGTCGGCCACGATTGCTTTCTGCATCTGCGTAATGCAATGTTTTATGGCTCGTGCTCTTCATTATAATCTAATAAAACTAATAGTGACAAACAACAATATTCATCTACGCTTTCGTCGAGAACATAATTCAATATAGCGAAATGATTATAAAAGTATTTCATTAACTGCCCACGCGTTACAACGAGTCCTATTGGCTGCTTTATTAACGAGTTTTTTTTTAATTGTATGCAGAGTGGATGGTTATAAATAACGGATATGGATGGACGGGTAATGAAATATTTATAAACGGGATTACGGAGAGGAATACTGATAATCAATCGACGAGGCGTTGTGAAACCTTTTAAAGCGACATCTTACACTCCCTCGAGGAACTAAATTGTAAAACGTTATTGGGGATCCTCGCGCTAATACGAATTTGCCACAATTACAGTCGCGAGCTAAATCTTAAAATACTTTTAGCACGACAGGAACTCGTACCCATCAATTCACTTTCAATTATATAATAATACATTGATATAAACCTTTAACGGGAAGGATACTTTGAGCGTCATTAAAATTAATGCAGAAAATAGATCGAATCGGTCGATAGGAAAGTATTGGGGCTTCAAAATTTATATTTCAACTTACAAGAAGGAAATATAGGTTAAGAGAATCATCGACGTATTTGAGAGAGAAGAAAGACAATTAAATCCAAATGACATTGATCGAAGTTTTTCAAAGAAAAATTCAATTATAAAAAAATTTAATTTCACCGATCCATTAGCAACATTAACGATATGCCTTTTAAAGTTATAACGTAAAACGGAATACATGCTTAGTAAGTATTACAGAAGAGAAAAGAATAATTTAATAATAATAATGATGATGATGATGTATTTGGAGGAGTAGAATAACTTGATCAATTGTACTTGACGATATGACTTGCCGTGCTTTTAACCGTTATTTTGAGGGATATAATAATTTTATAAGCTATTACGATAATATATTAATGAGCGACTGACTATCGGTGGAAAGGGGGTGGGGTAAGAAAGCAGAAAACAATCGTGGTGAAAAGTTATTAAATCTGCCTTTGGATTGGCAAGTTTACGATTCGACGGGTCTCGCGTTGTTGCATAGATCGGAGGATCGATAAGGAAATCCGATATAATTACGCTCTTCCGATCTGCAATGCAAATAATGTTAATAAAGAGAAATTTTTCAATTTTATCTACTTTACCCATATGTTCCCGAAAGCATAAATAATCGTAATAATCGAGGATTAATCGATTCCTTTATCTCTCATGAGAAATAATTTGCAAATATAATATAGTTTCGTCATGCTTTGCTCATTATACGTAAATGGCCCGACTAATCAGAAATCGTAAATTGCCAGGCTTTCCCCGCGTTGGCCGCGCTCGCTTTTCAATTTCATATTTTTGGGACATTGTTGCCGAGCAGCAGCCGATCTATGCCATTAAATTGCACGAAACCAAGTATCGTAAAAATTCGAAGCGCCCCCACTCTCCGACTTTGACTGCATCAGCGGAGAGACGCGGATTTCCTCTTTGTTATCGAGGAAAACTTGCCGAGTGGACATTCGAAAACCTTGTAGCCTCGTTCACAAAAAGTGGTGATGTTTGCGACTCGATCGCTCGAATCCTCCCTATGACGGGATTATCGCTTATGCTCTCAAGATCGATCAAACTTGAAACGAAAAAAGAAACTCGTCGTATTTATATTGGGTCTGACAAGGTGAAATTTTTAAATGGCCCGGACTCGCCACTTAGTTGGCGTTACACATATTTAACGGCCCGCTAATACGCCATTATCATCGATTATTATCAATCAATTATAAAATGACGCAATGGATTAGTTTATGAATCGTTAATAATGCGTCCGGTCTAATAATAAATGTCGAAAATGCGTATGAAAATTGAGGGGGATTTCTTTGAATTAATCTAGCGAAGGTGTAGAAGAGTGTGGATTTGCGGTCAGTCATACGGACACGCGATCGGATATTAATTTTGTTGAGACAAAGGTATTGGAAGGCAAGTAGTAAGAAGTCTTACGGGTAATATTGTGAAACGCTGACAATAACGCGGACGTACGTACGCGTCGAGGAGAAGTTGCGCTCCATGCACGTATACGTGTACAACAGTACAGTTGAGGGCGGCCGTAATATACGACGAGATTAAGTACACAATTAATTACTTAATTCTATTGCTGAATTCGTCAAAACGTTAAAAAAAATAAAGCTGAGGCTCCGGGAATGTTTACCTTCTCTATGCCGTTGAAATAAATTGTCGAGTGAGAGGGGCGGCGGGCGGCGAGAGGAGCTTTTTAACGCAACGACGTTGACATGTGGCCAAAGACTTCGTTCGCGTGGTCCGTTTTAGTCGGATAAATTGTTTTTTTTTTTTTTTTGCAAACGCACGAGTACGAAAGGAAACGGATGCCACGGAATGTTTATCGCGATAAGGAACAATCGGCTTTATTGATAGTCGGGTGCATTAACACAATCCGTCCGTGTCAACGTACGCGCTGGACTTTTGTTTACAGAGCTTATTTAGAAGGATTATTAGCCCGTAGCGGAGTCCGAATACGTTGGCCTGTCCGCCACGGGATAATAAATAGTCAAGCGAATCCTCGATTAGCAGCTTTATTTATCAGCAGAAACATTTATTCGCTCACGGCTCGTTAAGGAAAGCTGATTTTTTGAGAAGAAAAATAATAATAATAAGATGCCTGTAATTTACGTATCCCTTCCCTTCATGTTTAATATAATGTATAATGCAAAATATTTATAGTCTCTATAAATCGAGGGGGAAATCTTCTTCGAGCCATAAATGCTCTTTGATCGTTCAAAATTAAAATAATAATAAAGATGAAGAAGAAGATGAAGAAGAAGATGAAAAGTTATCGTATGTGGTAGTAGTTGTATGGATTTGCGATGAGCGCGTGTCTCTGGAGCTTAAAGAGCTAATTAAGGGAGAGGTCGAAAGAGACATTATTATTAAAAGGAAGCGTAATTTACGTAAAACGGAGAGAAGATAACGCGTTTACGTAAGCATTCGTTTCTTAAACAATGCTTGCTTGCCCTGGTAAATAAAGTTAATTTTAAAGTAAATAAAATTAACGCTAAAATTATTGGAGCGTTTCCGCTTCATAGCGAGCGAGAGAGAGCGTGTGTGTGTGAGGATGATAACGCACATACATGCCGCCGTCTGCCTTGGGTAGAAGAAAGTAATGAAAATCTTTAAGGAGGAATTTCGATCAGAATCGGATGTGAATTTCACGGCAGAGCTGGCAAAAACCGGGGAATATTTGCCAGCTTTATCCGACTAGGAAATCTTGGCCGGACTACAATCGAAGCTGAGAATGTCTCGCTGTACAATGTACCTGAATAATTCGAAGAATTTCCCTATACAAGCAGCCAGCCGAGTTTATTTAACTAATTGATTCTTAGTTTCCAGGTCGTGTGAACGGCTCAACGCTTCCTTCTTATGCAGACTTTACGATCGGCCCCGTCGACACTCTGGCCCTGCTGATAAGGTCTTCCTCCATAACCGACTACCTCGCCACCCACCCCAATAACCCCCCATAATACGGTATACCCCGATAGCTACTCTCGCCCCCCCGCACCCCAATAACCGTCGGCCTT
This sequence comes from Ceratosolen fusciceps, assembly GCA_018883505.1. Taxonomy (NCBI): domain Eukaryota; kingdom Metazoa; phylum Arthropoda; class Insecta; order Hymenoptera; family Agaonidae; genus Ceratosolen; species Ceratosolen fusciceps. The sequence goes on from RCIC01000011.1 coordinate 5,609,679, forward strand.
GGGCTATTATGCCGAGTGGCTAATCGCTGCTTTCGCCCGGAACGTCGCGCTTTCGTTAAAAGAGTTCCGAACTTCCGTCGGTCCGTGAGGCGAGGCGAGGGGCGGAGAGGGGCTGTGAGGGGGACGAAGAAGAAAGACCGAGAGGCGGAAGGTGTTGTAAGGACAGTAAACTTGGCGATCACTTGGATCACACTTGCACGCGTACACGTACGACGGTGAATCGAGCTGGCGTAGGTTGCACAGCTTTTTTTGGAAATCCGGTATTTATAGAGAGTCAATGGCCTGACGTCATCGGACCTCTCGTCCCCCTCCTCCTCCTCCTCCTCCTCGTCGTAGTCGTCGTCGTCGTCGTCGTCGTCGTCGTCGTCGTCGTCCTCCTCCTCCTCCCCCACGCGGGCGCTCCTCTCCTCTCCTCTCCTCTCCTCTCTCTCTCTCTCTCTCTCTCTCTCTCTCTCTCTCTCTCTCTCTCTCTCTCTCTCTCTCTCTCTCTCTCCCTCTCTCTCCATCCAAGGCGGTCTTTTGATGTATCGCGAAGGAGCGCGAGCGCGGGCTGTTTCTAATGCACGTCGTCGTCGTAGCGCTCACGTGAGTCACGTCGCTCGTGATCTTCGATTCTTGTCAAAGGGGGCGATTATATCCGAGCGCGCCTTCGGCCTTTTTCTTTTTTACCTTCTTTCTCTTTCTTTTTTGTATTGTGCAGCGACGTATCTCTCGCTGAAATGGAATTAGGTGATCCTTGGCCTTCTTTCGCCGTTCGCGCATTACATGCATAAAGTCGGCAGCGGCTTTTGACTTTCGTTTAATTTACCACTTTCTTATATATATATACATGTATATATGTATATACCATTCGGTGCGCGACTCTATTGAGTAAATGAGGATTTACGAGCTCGCTGTCGTTCCTTGTTCGTTACTGGGAACGAAATTATTGTGAAAGGCCTTTTCCTCCCCCAGCCCCCCCCACCCCCGTGCTCAAACCTTCCCGGGCTATTATGTGCGCGATATATCGATGGGTCGACGACTACACTTTATCCCTGAAATTTTTCGTCATCCATAAATTATTTTTTGCTCCGCCGTTGTTATTTCAGCGCTGCGCGATCTCGACAAAAAAAAAAGAAGAGAATATATATACGTATATATATATGTACGTATATATGTACGTGAAAAAAAGGCAGAAGGAACATTGGCCCTCGATATATCTTCGTTCGCGATTCAAAGGAGTCAGTAGTCGCTTCTTTGCCCGAACGAGCGCCGGAGCATTGATTTGTCGCCCACGTTTATAGAAAAAGAAGAAGTTAATTTTATTGTTAATAATATTATTTTTTTTTTCCCATAACCGCATACCTTTACGACCGCGGAGTCTCTCTCTCTCTCTCTCTCTCTCTCTCTCTATATACGAACGCATAGGGTATGGCCTTGAAAAGCTACGCCGATGAATTTTCATTCGGAAACCGAAGCGGTAATTATATTAAGCTTTTGTGCCGACGAAAAAAATTATAAGTGAGCGTAGCGACGATATACTTTTAATCGGCTCGGACAAAGTGTGCGCTGCTTACACTCTCTCGTTTGCCTGCCACTGCCACTGCCTGAAAACTCATCATCAATAATTGCCCTTTGGCTGCTCGTCCAATACTTCTTAAGCTACAAGTCCGCAATGGCTTTACGTAAGCCATTTACGCTTCTTATACGGTGCTTCGATAAATCTTATACGAGAGACAATTTCAAACATACTTACCGGCTCGTGAAAATTAATAAAAATTAATCTCCGTCCGCCGAAAGGAAGGAAATAAAAGAATTAAAAGATCCGTATTCGTAATTATTAATCTCGGGATAAATCAACTTTGTGCAGGATTGGCGTTAGAAATCGCTTTTTCTATTTCCCACACTCTTTTACCTCGCAGCCTCACGTTATTGGCTAACTCTCGTAAAAAAAATTTTTCTCGTTTCAATTACACACGCGACGCTACCAGAGACGTACTTGCAACATTAATTATCGTCTAAGACAACACAAGTACAACCTAACGTCTCTCTCTCTCTCTCTCTCTCTCGCGCACGTTTCCCACAATCATAGAAATGTCGTCCTTCCTTCCTTCTAATTAATTTCACTGCTATTACAATCAAATGATAGAACGATACCTAATTTACAATAATTTGACGCCTGAAATATATATATACATATATTGAAATTTGAAGACGTGATACAGAAAATGAATTTTTAACTATTGAATATTTTATAATAATAATGATATTACGGATAAGCTCTGTCCGAGGCCTTTATAGCTAATTTGTCATTAATTTCTTATTCGCAGTTTTAATTAATCACATTTTGTAAACGATCCTCTTATGTAATACAACTATTGCAGCGCATATATATATATATGTATATGTATATTATAAATTTTATATTCTACGTAACGCATTCCATTAATAACACGTAAATATAATGAAAAAAAAAACATTTAAAAAATATATATGTATAATTCTCTTTTACTTTATTTATTTTACATTTATTACGCAATTTAAAGCGTTAATAAGTTTTATGCAAATAAGTTTGGTGCCACACAACAATAGGGTTTTTTAAATATATTCTATCGAAAACACTGTCCGTCACAGCGTTTATAATTTATATGCAAACTTGAACTATTATTTCAGATCGTCTTATAAGTGCCGACCGAGGCAACGTTTCCGTAAATGCCAATATGGTTTTTAAATAATTCAAAACTGAAGGATAAGATTTAAGTTTCGTATTAACTAATAACTTTAATCAAAAAGCTCTCTCTCTATATCTCTCTCTACGTTCCATACGCACACTTAATATCACATTATGAGATAACGGAAATAATACTTTACGTTAAAGGAACGGCTTTCAATGTGTCAGTGAGCATTAACTTATTTGGAACGATAGCATAAATATAGCACTTGCCTCCGATACTACCCGTCAAAATACATTCTTTTCACCCCGCCTCCCTCCCTCGTATCGCGATACTGTAATTAAATTATACATTCGGTAGTAAGATATCTTTTCTGAATATGATGTGGGATTTAGTCGGTATCGGTAGAGAAAGTCACTTGCTACATGTCAAGTAACTCTTACGGAAATACTTGATAAGCAGGTACAAATTTTTCCCATCAATAGAATTAATTTAAAAGGCATTATACTTTTCTTAAATTAATTAAGTGTATTTTAAGCCGAAATTGAAAATAATTTCCAAATGCACTTACAAATGAGACAATAAATATGTATTTCATTTAAACGAGATGTAAAATTATTAAGGATATTAAATATGCCTTTGGAATACTAGGTAGGAATTAATTATCAGGTACTGCCGCGAGACATTTAATTAAAAAGAACACAAGCCTATAACGTGCTTCGTGTAATTAAATAAATGATTGGAAAACGTATTCCGAGTTCAATACGCGAATTAATAAAACAGGAATACGGAAAATCTCTAATAAATAAATAATAGAAACAAAGTAAAACTAATGGTCGTTAATAATGCCAAGACGAATATTAATCAAAGACAGAGAGAGAGAGAGAGAGAGAGAGAGAGAGAAGGTATGAAGAAATAATGCTTTCGAATTGTAAAATTTCAACAAGCAACTGGATGATATGAAAGTCTCGATCGAGCATAAGATATCGAGTACAGCTGTCGCATGTATAATCTGGGAATCGGGCAGGGAGTCTAGGAAACGCTCCCGAGAGTCAGCAGCGGCCTTGGTCAGTCAGCCTTAGCTACATTGGAAACAAAATCGCCGCTACATAATGTAACGTGTCAACGGCGAGCGCGCGAAACTACACGGGTTATCGAATTTGCATATAGTCGAACACCGTGTAGATCCATGTAGATCCAGGAAAGGACCTTACGAAACGTCATTTTGTTGCTCTTGTGCGTGGGGGGAGGGGGGGGAGAGCCTGCATGTATTTTAGACACGCTCTCGACGATTGCCTCGACGCACGGATAATTAATATATATATATATATATATTGATATTGTTTAATAAAAAGGGGGAGGCGATAATCCGTATGGATGGTACGAGAATCGAGTACGAACGACCTTTTTTTTTTTTTTTTTTTTTATAAAGGCAAGCGTGTAAATCTTGTCTGTCCTTGTATAATTAGCAAAGCTGCTTTTATTCCGATACGGCGCTGTACCTTTGGCGGATAAGGCAGTTTTCTTCCCACATGATCCAGTCCAGTCCACGAATCGATAGCGACTGATTTATCGACAATCGATATAGGTATATTACACTGCGCGACCGCCTAGGTCGGTAACGCGTTATACACGCGGGCCGCGCAGGTTCCTCGATTACCAACATCATATGTTTCCTCGTAGCCAGACGTTTGACACTCGGGCCTTTTCGGGGATCAATGCTCACTCACTCACTTCCTGGCCCGTGAAATCAAACGTAATGACTATTGTAATGGAAAGGAACACCAAACGATACGCAAGAAAAATACTGTATTTCATAAAGTTGCTCGTCGCCCAAAAAGAGCCTTGGAATGAGAGGGGGAGGGGAGAGAGGGAGAGGGACACAGAGAGAGAGAGAGAGAGAGAGAGGGAGAGAGAGAGAGAGAGAGAGAGGGAGAGAGGGAGGTAGACGGCAGCAGGCAAGCTCGAGGAGCACTTGCTTGTATTAAATAAATAAATATTTAATGGAAACTGAACTTAGGCGGTAGTCGAGAAATTGTCGTTCCGGTAGTAAAATTATGGAACCGAGGAGTCAGCATTGAAATTTAACACCAACATTTGACTCCATAAATTCTCGACTACTCCCTTCCTCTCTCTCATGCTAAATATAACTTCAAAATAGTCGCGGCGTAATTTTATTTTATTTTTTTTTTTCTCTATTTTTCTTACAGATCCTTCCGCTCGGAAATCCGTAACGTTAGGGAAATTTTTTTTCTTTTTTTTCTCTTTTTGTAACACAGTCCCCGAATCGTCATTTATCCAAAGACGGATTCGTAAGGCGAGTTTCTTTGCATTCTTCGGCCACTCGAGCTTCGACGCGAATGATAAAAAAAATTATTAGCCCCGTGCGATCGCGAGTCAAGATTGACAGATCCAATAGCAATGAGCAAAGAGTGGACGACGCGACTGATTGCCAGTGATACCGAGCAGGATCGCCTCGTAGTGCATGTATCGTGTCGAGAGCGTTGGTCGGGGCAATCGTAGAGAAAAAGTACGGCAATCGATAGCATAAAGCATAAGATTGTTTACCCATACTGGTGGCGGGGGAGGGAGAGAGAGAGAGAGAGGGATGGCAGCGAGAAGGCTCGGCAGTAAAAAAAATCCTATTGATCGAGACCCCAATAACCCCATCCCCATCCCCATCGGGCAAGAGATGGAAAAAGGAAAGAAACTAGATCATCAGGCTTCCGACTAATTGTGAGCCGATTTTTTTCCCTCCTCCCCCTCCTCAGCACGCCGCAAGCGAACTCACTGAGAGACACACGCATGTGTACACTTTGACAAAAGAGAAAGGAGAGGCGCGTCGTACGTACGTACGTACGTTTCTGGATATATGCGAGAGGCGTGAGCCTCTCGAAAAGTACGCACGTCGAAGAACTCGTGGCGGGTGGCGCGGGGGGAGAGTGGCGGGGAGGGTGTGTGTGTGCGTGCGTGTGTGCGTGCGCGTGTGGAAGGAGACGGAGAGCATCCAGAGAAATGCAATTGTTCGAGCGACAATGTATTTCGCATAATTAGCCCTATCCGTTTCTACGTACCCCCTCCACCCCCTCGTCTTATTGAAATTTTTCCCAAGCGGTTTATGCAATTATTTAACAGTCCAATTAACCGCTTTCCTTACTATTTAGCCCATCGTACGCGAATTTATATATACATATACATACGTATATATATATATGAGAAACAGCGAGACCGGGGCTCGAAGACATAATAAAACGTCAGACGCATTCATTTATTCGTTATGTACGACGTAACGACGAATCCGCGAGCTTTCCTCGCTCTTTAGCTTCCCAGGGACACTCAGGAAAGAAATACTACAAACGAGTCTATTTAAATATCGAGACGAATATAATAACAAGACTCGAGTCTCGCCGGCTCGATCATCGCCACGACAAGAACATTCTATAACCGATAAATAACCGTATCGTACTGTCGTTGGTTACGCCCCCTTTTCCCTCAATAAAACGACACGGAGCGTTTGTTGTCGTTTATACGTAGCAATGACCCCACGCAATGGCGCCTCCGTCATTTTCGGCTCCATACGAACGGCAACACGTGTACGCACGACCGGGGTGGTTATTTGTGGGGGAGAGGGGTGGGACAGGGATGGAGGAGTTAGGGCTCGGTCACCCACCCACAAAAACCATAAATCTAGAGTTGCTTGCGGCTAATGCCAAATAGGCCGGAATCACCTTGTGCGCAAGACTAATTAGCCGCAATAAAGTATAGCCAGGAGGGAAAGAAGGCCAGGAGAAGAGCGCGGGGTCAATCTCACGATGGCTTCGGAAAAAAAAAATAAAATCGGCCCAGCGGCGTAATATTACAACGATTATGAGAGGCCGCGTTATTTGTTCGTGAGTAGTACGGGGGAGGGGGATGATCGATAGGAAGGAAGGAAAGGGGGCAGGATATATAAATGGAGTTCGTAAATCAGCTGCCGACACTGCTCGTCGATATCCTTTTTATTGCGCGACCACCACCACCACCACCACCACCGCCGCCGCCGCGGACAACTCGAGCCCGATAACCCTCCAGGTGAGCTGACTAAGGGATGTTCCGGCCGAGCCCAGGTAGAAGAAGGCCACTTCCATCGAACGAGGGCGCGAACGCGCCCTCGTTCCGCCCTCTTCCTCTGCCGCGGACACGCGATCACGCACGCGGTGCTTTTATTTGGAGGTCGCGCGCCCCTGCCCCCATACCCAACCCGATATCCCTCCACCCCCACATCCCCTTGTTGGCGAAATTCCGTTCGTCGCCCTCCCTCCATCCCTCCCTCCCTCACGTCGCATTGATTTTCATTAAGCGAACCCCCGGTGAACCATGGCGATGGTGGTGGTGGTGGTGGTGGTGGTGGTCGTCGTCCCTCCCCCCCTGCCGACCACCGACCGACCCCAATAACCCCAAGCAACTTCTCTTATTTCTCCCGTCTAATGCGCACGATTGATTGACTCGGTACTCGGTAACCGCCAATTGAATTTTATGAATTCTCCTCGCCGTGGTATGCTTGCGAAATTCCGACGCAGCGCGCGGGACACAAAGCGCCGCGGTCAATTTGTCAAAAACCCTCCGCCGCCGCCGCCGCCGCCGCCGCCGCCCTGCCCCGACGACTAGTGCTGCCTTTACCGCTCTTTACGACCTCGTAAGAAGCGCCCGTAACATTACGTAATAAAAGAACGTCGAAAACCACCGCCGACGACAAAAATTAACCTCCGCGGCGTACAATCGTACGACCGGAGATCCGAGAGATCCGAGAGATCCGAGAGATCTCGACGTCGGTGCCCTCGCCATATAAGAGGAAATAAAAAAAGAAAAGAAAAGAAAAGAAAGAGAAAGAACAAAAAAAACAGTGGCCAACCATCCGAATACGCGAATACGTTGCGAACATCAAACGTCGAACCGCAGAACAAAGTTCGGCTTTGACGTACTTACTGCTTATTACGATAATATGTCGCGGTAATCTGACTCGAGCCGACAAATCCGACGCCTAGTTACTTTTTATTCGCTCGCGATCCGGCCGACACATGCCGCCGTGGTGATCGATAAGCTGATAACGACGACGACCGATACTCCGCGCTTAACGACTGCGTACATTGTGTATCGTTGCTTATCCGTATGACGACGGGGAGCCCGATAACCCTACTCCGCACCTTCTCCAACGGCTATTCTCACGGATGGCAAATTAAATCCCACGGACGCGTGACGTGTGCGCTTTACCCAAACTATGTAATACGGGAGAGAAATTATTATTAAAACGTATTAGAAGGTGTCAGGTGTCATGGGCAGTTATACTGAAAACTCTCGAGTTTAACCGAAATACTGTAATTACGAATCATTGTCGAATCAGAAGCAGAAATGAGCGAAGCGACGGCCGCCGGTCGCTCATTAATAATTATTGCAAACCGTACGAGCACGTGGCTTTTTAAACGATCGTACGTACCTATACATACGTATAGGTCTATCATGACTTGCACTATAACCCCACTAAATTGTAATTCCCACTCGAGATTATAAGTCAGATTTCGTCCCACTGTTTTCATTAATACGATAATACGATAATAATACGATAAGGAATGTCAAATGCCGAGACTATTTTTTAACCATAATTTTGCCCATGAAATGCCTACAAATTGCTCGATTATAACGATTTACGGTATTTATTCGTTGATTCTGCCGATAAGTGACATTTTTGCCACGGTTATTGCACAAGCGCCCGGGATGTAAGGTTATGCTTTCCGAAATTTTCCAATTGGCAATTTAAATGTTGTGGGGAAAACGTAAAATAGCGCTCGGTTAGAAAAATATTTCGAGAAAAGTCTTCTTTCCCACAGGTAAACTGCGATCTAGCAAATTTTCGCGACTTCTTTTTTACCTTTACATTTCCAAGCAGACGTAGACATTGCATTGGTGTAAAGTAGTAATGTCATTCATTACCCTTTTGTCTTCATAACAATGCAAAGCTATCGAACACGTCTTCCCGGTTGTAAATGCGAGGAATAACTCGACCAAAGCCTAATTTATCAGTGCATTATTAGATTTATGAATGGCAAGTAATGGTTATTGGGGTGGGGTGGGGTGGGAAGGGTCCGTCGACGGCTGCTGCTGCCGCTGCTGTCGTACATTGAAAAGTATTTTCATTTGCATTGAAATAATGCAGGGTAATACCTCATTGTATTTATATAACCTAAGCTCGATGTATTTATACGCCTCGTACTTGCTCGCCTTTACAGGGGAATTCAATTCAACCCCACCCCCAATAGCTTTCGCTCTAATGGCTAATGCCGACGACTTGTACAATGTACTTACTTACTCCGTATCGACATTGAATTCTCAAGCTCGTAACAATAAGCAAGAGAGCTTCGCCGCTGGGGTCCGATTACCAAACGAGAAATCGGAAAACGATATCGTGCACGGCCGACCGAATACTTTTAACGCAGTCGGAATAACAACGGGGCGGGGGTAGGGGGAGATCAGAGAGAGAGAGAGAGAGAGCGTTAGAGAGGAAAACATTGCAGCAAGGCAAAGGCATTTGATTCTTACACTCCTCGAGTCGCGGCATTGGACTAATAATGGCGCTGTCCCATGCACCGGCAAACCTTAAAATATCAAATAACCTACGGACGTCGAGAGGTGGTGGTGGTGGCGGTGGTGGTGGTTAAGGTAGCGGTGGAGGGCGGTGGCGGTGGCGGCGGCGGGACTACTCGCGACTACTGCATAAACCGGTATAGGAACCTTCGACCGGAATACCGATTTCAACGCTCCGCGACTTACATATCCGAGCAACTTTTCTAGTTCGACATTGAGAATCCGAGCGCTGAGACACCGAAGCGAAAATACTCGACCAACCAAGCAACCGTTGCTCCCGCAGCCACGGTCTCTCTCCGCTCGGCACTACCGACTCCTCCAATGCCAATGCACCCGCCCGCCGCCGCCGCCGCCGCCGCCGCCGCTCGACTACTAATTGCGCGGTACGGGCCGTGCCGAGGTAGCCGCTGGACACCACTGGACCGGGCTGCTGGGCCTTTACTGGCCCGAAAATTACCTCATCCTTACCGAGACCTCGCGCAGACAGTCTAACTCCGGCGGCACATCCTTACCGGAGACTAACAATGGGGATCCCCGGCCGACTTTGCAGTAATAGTATACCGACAGGTATACACGGGTAATATCGCGAAGGCTAGATAAAATTCTTACCGGCCAGGTATGTACCTAGCCGACGTGTACCTTTAGCGTTTTACGTAAACCCGTTCTCGCTCTCTTATCTCGTCAAGTTTCGAGAGACGGCGCATTAAATACAGACAGCCTCACGTGTCGCTACGTCGCGGTCGTTCAGCAGCAGGACGAGGAGTAGGAGGAGGAGGAGGAGGGGAACGTACGTTGGTGGGTGGGGTGTAAGTAAGTTATAACGGTACGCAAACGTCGTCTTACGCGACTGAGACTTGCTGAGCGATGACGCGGGAAAGCCAATCGGAAAAGGGTCAGACGCACACGATTCCCACGGGAGAAGCAAACGAATGCACTTACCCGAGTGCCATTCTTTATAGGAACGGGCGTTTCATGCACGCGCCACGTAACGATTAGAAACGGAAACCTCGCTAAGAATCCCCGCCCCATTTATTATTCCCGTAAATTTCACGCGTATCCCTATGAATTAGCGATCAATTAATCGCGACCCTCGCGACCGCGTCAACATTATACGCTATTTTTTAATAGGAAAATGATAAATACGAGAATATATATATATACATTGCAGTCACGATTATTTTTTTCATTTTCATTATCATTTTCATTTACTGTAGCGTATCATTGTTAATCACTAGTCCTTGGAAATGTCATAAGCCCCTACAATGCCAATAAATACACCTTCTAAATAATTCCAAATGACATACTCAACTCAATATTACCTATTAACGTAAACTGCGATTTACGAGAAAAGAGATAGAGAGAGAGAGAGAGAGAGAGATTTGACTTAAAAAGAAATAAAAATAGGAGAGTCGAGAACCGTGTGCGTCGTGTACCTTTTTTATATGAAAATCGAAAGCACGCTGTTTTAGGTACAATGTAATTATTTACCCCCCCCCATCTCTCTATCTCTCTCTCTCGCAATCAACATTGCAGTCAATAATTACGTGACGCGCGCAATTACGTATGTACATATACTTATATATATATGTGCGTTTGCGCATGGCAAATACCAGGAGAATAAATTTGTATGAGCCGGTTGCATCATCCACTAGGCTCGTTTATGAAAAAAAAAAAAAAAAAAATCTATAATTCTTATTCCGTTGATTATATATCGATATATAAGTATGCGGGACTTAGATAGAAATCGTCTATCAAACGGACAATTAATTTCACTCGTTTATTCCAACAACAATGATCGCGCTCCATTTTTCCTAATTACAAAGCTTTTCTAACCAGCTCACTTTATTATTTCTAGTATTTCTAGTTCTGGCTCGCTATTTCTATATTTCTTTCGTTTCTTATTTTTTACTTCAATTTCTCTCTCTCTGAGCAATTAATTTTTTTTTGTTTTTTGCTCGCGAACAATGATTGCCAGTTTATTAAAACGCGTATAATGTTTACAAGGTAAAACATTAATCTCATACCCGTTCTCTTAAATTCAAAAATCAAATGCATATATATATATATATATTTTATTAGGTAGCATAAACTTAATGCTTTATATATATATGTATATATATCGCTAATGTATTGGGTAATGTCATTAAAGTAAAAATCGCGAGGGACAGGCAATAAATATCCGTAAACATGTTCGGCGTGGCTCTTTACACTAACAATTTAATTGATGATTGATTTTAAATCTTTAAACGAGACTTTGATTTAAGTTTCAATCAATGAATGACAGCAGCTTTCCTTTTCCAGCCTATGCACGTATACATGCTTATCCTGCCGATACCAATGCAACGGCGCTAATGCCCTCGTTATTATTTGAAATACGAAAAAGATCAACGGATCACTTAATGTTACTTGTTGCCAGGCAGGCAATAAAGTTACGATCACTTGGTCGGCAGGCAATTCATCTTATAGATTTTTATATTGATCCGGACAAGCGAGGAACCGTCGCCGATACGAAAAATCAATTGAATTAACGGATCTATTCGACACGTACGGACGATATCCGAAATCAATCGAATTACCCTCGATATGATACATTGGAATCACTTTAAACCTTTCATTGCCGCATCGAAGGAGATAACACAACACAGGCTTCTTCTTTTCTTTTTCAAAACAATTTAAAAAAGCTACCCCCACCCCCGAATGCCCGTCTCTCGTTATGCATTTAAATATTAAACATTCGACTTGTTGAACAAGAGGGAAAGTCAGAGATTATAAAGCCTGGATAAAATAAATATAATTCAGACGAAGCCCGAGTTGTCGATTAAAGTAACATTAAATATACGAATTAATTAATTCTTCTTGCCATGAACGAAATGGAATTGCAAAATTAAAGAGCTTTTGCAAATTTGTCTAGTAGCGTATGTTTTGCTCGCTGGCTTACTGTCGCGCGTGAAAAAAATATTGAATTAGCAGCTCGTCTCCATTACGCAGCTGCACTTTCCCTTTTTAACTCGACGTTACGAAGCTTTTGTAAGTAAAAAAAAAAACAGTTTTATAAAGTGCTTGAATTGACGAAGCGGCGACGGCGGCGGCGGCTTCGGGAGAGTAGAAAAAAAAAAAAGAAAAAAACAGTTTTAATTTTCTGAATGCCAAATGAGTCATGGATATTTGAAGGGCCGATGCGATGCGAATACCATGGACACGGGAGACATTAATAGGTTAGCCTACTTGTAGTAGTAGCGCACTGGTGAGAGGAGCGAATGACGTTCTCATTGTAGTGGGACGCCACTACTGCTCGAGACTAGTTCTCCGGTCAACAATTACACCTAACAGGGCTAAACTTCCCGAGTAATAATAAAACAAGGGGGGGGGCACGGAGATAAAGATAAAGAGGAGTGGAAAGGAGAGAGGAAGGGAGACGAGACGGGTTCCGCGAGTGGGATAGAAGATATAGGGTATGCCGGTGACGGGATGGGATGGGGGGTTATTGGGGGGATTGAGGGGGGTGAAAGAAAGATAAGGAGCTACGATACGAGAATCATACCGTTATACAATTACTATGCTAAGCCGCTACAAAGGAAATGTAGATGGAAGCCGTCAGTCAGTAAGAACGCGAGCAACTCCGCCTGTGCCGCACACGTTATGTTTACAGTCCTTTTTACACTTTTTACACCTCAACGCTCCTCCCCCCATCTCCCCCCCTTGCTCATAGGCTTAATCTCGGAGAGGTTATTGGGCAGCGGTTGAGCTCCGTATTAACCAGTGCGTCCGTCGCGTGTACAACAGTTATCGCCGTATATTTTAAAGGAAATTTTTACACGCGTTCGCGACGTTATCGCGTGTTAATCAACTTCGGCTCTCCGCACATTGTTTGTTCAAAAACAAATCTCAATCTGTTTGCTTAAATAGTTTACGGAGCCCACTGACATTAACGACAATTTAAACGACTGCGCCGGCTAACGAGCGCGCGCGCGCGCGCGCGATATTAAAGCTCACTACGTATTTTGTAAACCGTGTATGCTTTACACCCTGTGTAATGCGCAACGACTCTCTCTCTCTATACGCTCTGGTTTTCTATACGGTCACAGCACGGTCACGGCACGGTCAATGAGCGCGGTCAATGAGCGCGGCCACGTGCTCGTGCGATTAAAGCCAAAATCGGCAAATGACGTTGTACGTCGAGGGCAGGGAAATTGCGAGGAGGACGGGGGGGCGGGGCGTGAGGCGAGCTCGCGATTGATAATGCCAATAAAGGATCGGGAAGTCGACAAGGCTCGGGGAGGCAATGTAAAATATGAGGCTCGGGGTCTCGGGCGAGAGGTCAGCAGTTATCATCGGGTATAAAATGTCGGGGATCGTTGCAAATCATCGTAACGCCGCGTGGGCACAAAAGTATTTGCCGGCGCTCGTAAAGCCCGGCGAGCTCGCTAATGCCGCCGCAGAGGAAGATACGGCTCGTAAAAGGTCGATCATCGCGATGATGGGGGGTGGGGGCGGAGCGGGGGGCCGGTCGAATCGATTCGGCCGGTTTTTCCAAGACGGCGGCGATTACGTGAAAAAAAAAACGGGGTATTTTCGTTTTTACCAAGCCGCACGGGCTCGAGGCGACTTCGTCCTCCTCCCAGGGTAACGCAACCCACCCATCACTCTCGCTCGCTAGACAACTCCCCACCCCCCGAGAGAATCTTTGAAGCTTCGTTAGAGGGAGGGCAGGGCAAGGCAGGGCAGGGCAAGGCAGGGCAGGGCAAGGTAGGGCAGGCAGACATTGCCTCGTCGCTCGCCCATTCGTATGCCAGAAATATTTTTACGCCGGCCTATGGATCGCATGGGCTTGGATCGCACTTCCCACTTGGAATCGGACGTATTATTGGCGCCACCGAGTACCACCGAGGCCTCTCGTGGATTTTAATGGCCTCTTACGCGGATGCGGCTCGCCGCTAATGTCACGCGACGCGGTTTATTTCGTTTGTGCGTGGCCGCGGACCCCTCCCCCACCCCCGCTAGACCATAACTCGTCATTCCTTGGCCGATACATCGACGACGGACAACAACGGACAATCCCTCGAGCCCGTCTCCGTGCGAAAATCCTACAAAGCCATCCTCCCCTCCCCTCGTTCATAACAATAACGCTATCTATACCGGCGGGGCGCTTCGGTCTAATGTATTAATTAACTGAATTTATTTTTGGATGTAATGGGCTGTATTGGTCAGGAACGAGTCGGCGCGAATGCCATTGAATCACAGAAACCATTCGGTTTCATAACTTAATAATAGATTATCTTTATTTAAACCCCGATAACCTTTGATTCGCACATTAGACGTGCAAATTATTACTTTTCGTGAATTCCTTTCATTAATTATTCATATTTATTGTAACTGTAACTGCACCCCACCACCACCACTCGACCCGACCGAGAATCAAAATGGGCTTTGGTTCTTTTGAACTCGGGCGACACTTGGCAAAAGAAAAGCCACACAATTACAAATAGAAAATCAAACTATTGGCTTTATTCAAACAATTTCTTAATAATTTATTATCTCCCGACATGATTCCTCGGCAATTTTCTCTTATTTTTGCAATTTAATGCCTTCCTCGGGATAATAAGAATATTATTAATTATTTACATGCTAAAGTCGCTAGTCGGCCATGTTGAGCTTAAATAAATTACACGCCTCAGTGAAAGATAAATACCCTAACGGTCGTCTGGCAAACGTGCGCACCGGAATCGCGAATTGCGGCGTCGAAAGCGCATATCCGGGCGCGATTTTTTTAAGATTTTTTTAAGATTTTTTTTTTTTTTTTAGTCGAACGCGACCGGTTCGCGAATCGATCGATTTCCTATCGACTTTTACACGCATTCTCCATTACATAAATACAGGCATAGCCGACGTGGCCCCGTGCACTGCCCGGAGAAAAATCTCGACAATAGCGGGGCGAGGGATTCTACCAAATCCAAGCGTTTGCTCCCATGCGTAGGCCCCACTCCTTCCCCTTCCCATCTACCGGACCGCGCCTATACGCCAGGTACAAAATCGGCTACGGTTTAATCTCCATTGTCTCGACAATCCCGGGCGACTCGTCGATAGCCCAACACGTTAATACGTATTCTACATGCGGTGCGTTTAAGTATCGCATCTTAAAATGCGATTACGGAGATAATTGCAAGTGGTAGCACGGGATGCAGCAGCGGGCGCACGTGAACTTCAAGGATGAAGCACCCCTTGGTGGTGCCCCCATTATAATAAGAAGCGGGAGATAACGGAAGGAAAGAAAGTACCAAGTATCGTTTGCATCGGCGAAAGAATTTTCCGATCCTCGGCGGCATCCTCCTACTTAAGTAAATTATTCATAATCATAATAACAACAACAATGGTATATTATAAGGTGTAGAGTAAAAACTCTTTTATCGGCACTCGAGCGGGATGAGAATTTTTCGGAATTATCGATAACGTCACTGTTATTCATCGGGACAATTATCTCCAATTTACCATACATTTCGAATAAATTTTATATAATTCAAGAATCATGGAGGCATCGTATTTTCTGAACGGCCTTTTACAAAGTATTTAAATAACTTTGGTTTGGTTTTCTTTTTTTTTTTTTTAGTCAACCTAAAGGGTTTTAGGAAAAACTCGGAAGCTTTTCTTACATTATATAAAATATAAAATGCGTCTTCTGATATGGGTATCCGGCGTTAAATATAATGAAGCAATATTATTGAAGCAATAATATATATATATAGATATAGATAGAAATAGGCATTTTGAAAGGAAAGCTTTACGAATAAGGGAATTCTTTTGTTTCGTTTTGGCGGGCTCGTGAATTAAACTAGTCAGGATGAGTGGCTGAAAGCACAATGCATAAAAAGGAAATGAAAAAAAAGGAGGAACGCTTGACGTGGGCCGCGAGGCAACTCACTTTCTGCACATAACGAAATTGCTCGTTCCGAGTCTCTTAGAATTTCGTCGCGTGCGGGTGAATGCGTTTCGCGTACTCGGCAAAGTGCACGACGACGCGACGAGAAACGACGTGTAAGTAACGGGATCTCGGTCGGTGGGGGGGATGGTTGGGGGATGGTCGGTCTACGTGAAAGAAATTGTGATTTTGTTGTCGACGGCCGAGAGGTCGTTGTAAGGGCGCGGACGCGACCTTCGCATTTCCCGACCCGAAACCGTACGACGACGACGTCTTTCTTTCCCGAGACTCCCGTCCACGAGAATTCCTTACTTACCGACCACGGTCTTTCCACACCCCCCCCCACCCCCTCGTACACGCAGCAACATCGTATCTTGTCGAAAAAAAAAAAAAAAATTACCAATCTTTGACGATTTTGGAGTTTGAACGAGTCACTCGATTCGGTCTGCTGACGAAAAGCCCCCCAAATAACCCGAGAGTAAATGTATTCGAAAACGATATTCTTAAGGAATATTCTGCCGACGGGAGCGCTAATGGATTTTCTCGACGGAGCCTATATATATATTACATCCTTGATGGATATAATAATGGCCATCCGCAGGTGGACGTCGTTATAGAAACTCGAGACCCTATATTTTAATAATACCACGAGATTGATGTACTCGTAACGAAGGCAGGAGAACGATGAAGTGGATAATACATATTACGAACTATCGGACGTAATAGGGACTTGTAATAGGGGGAGATTCTACCATCGAAAATATTCCGAAACGCGTAATCGATGGTCGCGGCGATGGGAATCATCCTGACTTTCGACGCGATCTAGTTGCCGCTGCTGCACTCACCACCCCACTCATTTCCGAGCTAAGGAACGTGCCGAGACGGCTCAATAGAGTTGAAGCAAAGCTAAAGAAAGGCAAACTCGCACGGTCTCGATACCCGCCCTTCTAAGGGCAGTCGATTGCCGTGCGCACTCGACGCCCTTTTCTAGACGAGCCTCGGCCGCTCGACCTTGAACCGATTTAATCGTGCAAAAGCAGAACGATATTCACATAGAAGAGACCGAACGTGTTTTTCGTACCCGGCTTCGACAACTAATGAGTACATACATACAAGTACTTAAAGAATAATAACCGACCGACTGACTGTTTTGAAATTAAATTGCATTAAGAATAATAAAGGAAATAAAAGGCTTCGATAAGTTACGGGATGATAAATAGATCGTGGAGAGAGAGCAAATCGAGCGTTAATCTACATATTAGAATAATTATCATTCTCACGTAATTATGATTAATGTATGAAATTACGAGACGTCTTTATTCGAAGTTGTATTGTGACATCGACAACGTGAGCGTAGCTAGAATAATGTACAAGACTTTTGGTTTTTTTTTTAAATACTCTACTTCCGCTATTGCCGTACGTGCATTAAATAAAGCATGCACGAAATATCCTCAAAGATAAATTGCAGCTTAACGTTCCTCCGTCTCCGTTTTACAGAATTTTTAATATTTCAATGACAATGCTGCAACGATTGTTGGAAAACATTGAAAGATCGACAAATTTTTAATATAATTATTAAAATTTTACGCGTATTTTCCTAACTCGTTATAATAAAGCTAAACGACCGTTCTCCTCAAAATTAAAAAATTCGTACGTAGACTGCCGCAACGAATCGACAATAATTGCAATTGCAAGCTTATTGTGAGCTAAAGAGAGAGACGTAGAGAGAGAGAAAGCAAAATATTGACGATAACTTAATTATCAGAAAAATAAAAGGGTTATTCGTATATTATAAGCTAAAACTACTTGGCTCGGGTACTTAATTTCGAATGCGTTTACATTAGGGGGCGCGGTATTCGAATAATTTTTAGCAGCAGTGGTTTACCTCCAGTGGCCAAAGGACGATCCGTGGCGTTAATCTCCTTAGCGGAGATCATTTCTCTTAATATCCGTTCCGAGGATCCTCGGGGGCTACAGTAAATTATACGCACGGCGATGTTTGAGAACGCGCGGCTTTAACGAACTTGGCTTTTCATTTTGCTTTTCACTCACAAAAGCTCGTCCGTGCTTTGGAAAAGCCCGCGGTATTAAAAGTCACGTAAAGGAACAAACTTCGTTTGTAATTATCACGTGAATTACGTGAATTACGTGAATTACAATCTCGAGGTGGTTGGTTGGTTGGTTACTTTGTAATACTTTGTAATCGTCATAATACGTACGATAATGGATCGATTAATAATTAATCGTACTACCCTCCTCCCTCGACTGTGAATTAACGAATAGTAAGAAATTTTTTTTATTAATACGCGGCCAATGATTGTAAATCCAAGGCTAACGAAGGATTCGTGCAGACATCGAGCGTACACGTACGCTACAGTTTCATCGTAATATTTTCCAATTATAAATTGTATAAATCGTCGGGCCTCCGTATGAATATTTAAGCGTGAGTAATACGTATTTGGATGATCGGAGAGCTCGGCAAGGCTTTATTAATAAGCACGTAAAGGGGAAAATTATAAGGAAATTCGCTTTTACGTGGCAGGGAAACCCGTTCCACAATTTACGTATCGTAATAATGTCTCGGGGAGCATGATTCAATTATAATTTAAGCCAGCGGGCGAAAACGTGACTAATGCCGGTCGTTCGGCCGTTCGGTTTGATAAAAAGATAAAAAGATAAAAAGATAAAAAGATAAAAGGAACGGGAATATCGAGGAGAATTAGAGGAAGGCCGATACGGCCTTAAAATACATCGGGAGCTTTTCTGAGAAGAAGAGTTAGTAGCTGGCTCGATATCCGGTACTCACCCTGTTCTGATGGAAGCGCAGACTGCCGGAACGACGTAGAGTCCCGTCCCGGATGTTGGCCGCTGACAGTTCGACTTTTTGGCCGTCGGTGCCGCAACGCCGTGACAGCTCCGAGAGCTCGGCGACCGGCTGTACCTGCAGGCATCAAAACAAGAGGCTTGGGTTACACGCGATTACCAAGAGCTCGCCAATCGAATCGCAAGCTAGTTGGCGACCCCGATAAAGGGGGTCATTCGGGTTATTGGGGGTGATGGGGGGTGATGGGGGGACGTGGACCCGACAGTTCTCCTCGCCTCCCGTCATATTTAAGGGCTTTACAAGTGACGCGCGGACCCGATCGTCACGTCACTATCTGGACAAGCGCTGCGCTGCGCTGCGCTGCCGTCACATACGCAGCTCAAGGCTACGAATTCACGAGCTCGTTCCAAAGTCATTCCGACTTTTGTCGCGACGGTCTCGTGAAAATGACCGATTCCCTGGACAAGATTAAAGCGCCCATAGAGGATCGATTAGAGCCCGTTGACCCCGATCTCCACCAACCACAGCTCCACTTGTTACCCATACATTACGAGTGACAAATACTCATCATCATCATCATTATTATGAAAATAATACCGTGGGACTTTTAACAGCTAAATAAGTAATCGCGAGCATATAATAATAGGTAATAATAACAACAATAACAATAACGTGTGTAGAAGGTGAGAAGTGCTCTCACGTATCGACAAAATTACTTCAATAAATAAATAAGAGTTGGCGCGGAAAGTCAATGAATAAAGATTAAATTACACGTAAAGCTTTCGTTCGTTCGGGCCTTAAGCGAACCTCACGGAGAGTTCATTTCATTTACATCATAAATTAGCCGTGCACCGCGGACAAAATGTTCGCGCTCCTTTGCATTAATTATATACAATAATTGCGCATGGTGCGTAATTACACTCGAGTAAAATGCGCTTGACAAAGTCCTGGGCGTCCTGTCAAATATTTAAATTCTTCCTGCCAATGTACGCGGACTTAGGAAGAGAGATCAAAGGTTCGATCTACTTTTTTTTAAATACATTATTTTCGCTTTTCTAGCTCGGCCGATTCGCTAATTCCTTCTTAAGACGCCAAGGAAGTCGTAAAAGGGCAAGGGGACGACGGCGATACCTCCGTCGTTGAGATAAGCCAGTAAATGAACGACCGCGAGCAGCGCAGTTGTTTACAGTTGAGTTCGGGCCGTCGATAAAAGTGTATTATTTATCGAACGCGCGCTCAGCTGCAGCATCAGCTGCATCATCAGCAGTAGAAGCATCAGCATCAGCAGAAGCATCAGCAACGATTGAGAAATGCCGTGGAAAATAATCGGCACAAGCGTTTTACAGACGTTGTCCACGTATCGGTGTATATAGGGTGGGGGGGGGGGAGACAAAAAATTAGCAGCTAATCGATATCACATTCGGACAATGTCGATATTGTTCCGCTCGAGGTGTTCCAGGCTTGCGACAAGCAATTAAAAGCGACTACGACTACCAAGACGACGACTACCAAGACGACGACGAGGACGACAAGGGTCCGTCCGTCCGTCCGTCCATCCGTCCGTCCCACCGTCCGGCAGCAATAATGTTCGCTCCTCTACGCATTGCTTATTCCTCTTGGCTCGATGCGAGGGAGGGGCTGGCTGGCTCGCCATTCCTTTATAAGCAAAACTCCCCAATGGCATTCTTCGATGTACTCTCGTGTCTTTGGCGTATAAAGCAATTGCATTATAATGAAGACAAATCGCTTGTGTGTAATATTGTACAACGGCGTCGCGCGCCTACAACGTGTACGTACACATTCATGATTATTCAAGGAAGGACAATGAATTTTCGTTAAGCTCGACCCTAATCACGATCGCCTACATTTCTTTCTAAAAGTATTCTCCCTCTCTCTCTCTCTTCTTTCATTTATTTATTTATTTATTCATTCATTTTTATTATTACTATTTTTTTTTATGTCAAGGTTATTGGGGTTATTGGGGTCATAATATTCCCTCGTGAATCGGAAACCTTTTAAAAGCTACACCCTTAGCCATTTATTTACATAGACGTGGGTATGCGAAGCATAAATCCCCCCCCCCACTGCATTCTTCGTAAACTCGTGGAAATTAAGTCGCGAAAATGTGCCCTAATTGTTTATCCGGCTAAATCGGAACTAAGAGCACCGACGGCGGTGGCCAACGTAACATTATCCAAAGAAATCAATAAAATTAAATTTAAAAAGAAGAAGAAGAAGAAGAAGAAGAAGAAGAAGAAGAGAAGAATAAATACGTTTATTTATCTATCGGTGAAATATCTATCGGATGAGGCTGGATATTCAATGATATTCGTAAATAAGTCTTTTTCTAAACAGTAAATTTGAAATATTTTAACAGTAGTAATGCCGCGTTATCGGAATGAAATAAATAAATTGGCGCGATTTTTAACGCGATCGGCCCTTCAATTCACCTGGCAGCTTACATTTATTACTCGAAATAAGATGTACGACGAGCAAATAAATAAACCATTCCGACGGTAATTACCTTTGCGGATAAACGAATAGAATGAACGAGCCCGATCAACCTGCTGGTTATTTGCCTCTCCTTCGCGCGCATACACCCCCTCCCACCCCCACTCCCAACGGACTCCAAAGCTCCCTAAGCAAAGTAAAAAAAAGGCGCTCGACGATGAAATTAAAAGAATCTCTGCCTTTTATTAATGACGAATGGTCCTTAAAACTGAATTAGATGTCTAACGCACTTCTCCTAATGGTCTGTATAATCATTTTGCCCCATTTATATTAATTAACGATAATCCATGATGCAATCAAAGCGGCTCACCGTATTGCGTTAAACTAATTCTTTAGCTCACCTAAGGTGTTAACAAAAAAATAAAAAATTAACGTTACAAGGGAGCGCGGCGTTTTCTAATCTCCTAATTAACCGGAGGCCTACCTAATACAATTAGGTAATTATTCCTACGAGCTCGCCCATACACGAGTGCTGCATTAATTCTAACGGCGTACGGCAAGCTCATTAGAGAAAGCCCGGGGCGAGAGAGGGGAGGAGGGGGGTTGAGCAACAGAGCCGCTTCCTGCCAGTTTTCCTGGAGTTTTCCAGACGGACGAAGCTCTTAGCCGCCTAGAGATACAGACTCCGGACTAAAGGCAGGAGGATATACGAGGGCGGCACATGCGCAGTGGGGGAGCGGCTCTCGAGAGCCCTCGAAAGGCGCTCGTCGGGGTTGGCTTCGGGGCGTCGACGCGCGAGTCCGCCTAAGTCTTCTCCGCGGTGTTTTTCCCCCCACGGACCCGCACCTCCCGTCCCCTTCCCCTTCCCCGTCCCTACCTTCTCGAAGTGCTTGTATTGTCGGGAACGCGTGCGTTATTGATTCGCTCGCCATAGACTACTGACGGACGGACGGACGAACCAACGGACGGACGGACGGCTTTTCAATAATTATCAACGCTTTTCCATATATATATATATATAACACGCGAACCGCTCGCTATTATCTCAGCTCATAATAATGCGACACACACGCAACGAAATCGCGTCCCATTGTCTCCTTTATTGAATTAAACATTAAATAATAACACTCGCCGCTTCAACGATCTTAAAAAAAAATAAACGCGCATGGATATTAACAATCACATAGTTTATAATTATAATTATATTGTGAAGAAATGCGAGTCGGCTCCCCTTCGTATCAATTATACGAGATTATAATTCGTCCATAACCAATCCAAGTCCTTAACGATATTATGGCCTTGGCTTGCACGAGCACTTACACTTACACGCTGCCCAAGCACGAGTACTCGCTTAATGTTATTTTTACAGGCGCAGCACGCCTACGTGTATCGACTAGTCCCGGGTACAGCGAGCACCCAGCAGACCCGCACAATTGGCCACGAGAGGCAAACGAACGAACGAATGAATGAATGAACGAACGAACGAATGAGTGAAAAGAAGAGAAAAAGAAGAAGAAGAAAAAAAGAAGAAAAATCCACCTCCTCCTTAAAGATAAGACTTTATTTCAATTTCATGGCACTTTAACGACTCGAGCTTCACAAGCCAATGTCAATAAGGCATTATAATACGCGTCCCCGGGCCATAAATCTCGTGATTTACAAGAGCCCCCCCCCCGCCCCAGCCGTCACTAATCTTCCCGTCTTGATACACTTCCTTACTTCCTTATATTTCGTCGTTAACGCGATTAATAATTAATTAACACCTCGTACGAATAAACCACTGGCGCGCTACGTATCGAGTAAGAGTTATCCGATTGTCGAGCAGCCTTTCATAAAATGCACTTGTAAATAAATCACGCAACAAGGTCTATATTGGCCTGAGAGTAAATCGTATGAGGGTTTTTTTTTTCGTTCGTCCACCCCATTCCCCCGTCCCCTCGCCGCGGATTAATCGTTAAAACGCAAGGCTCGAACGGTCAATGATAGATACGCTCGTAGGGTAAAGCTTTGCCGCGTAGGGACGAGGTGGTATCGGTTAGGTATCTATCAGTATTCATTTCTAGGGATGCCTGTCCAGGCAAAGGGAAGCTGCTTAAAGATCCGAGGAATTTATTGAGACGAAGCCATAAATACGGTTGACTCGTGGTAGAGGGAGGGGGAGACGCACACGATGATTACGAACGGGGAGTCATGACCCGCGTGGTGGGTGGGGGATAGGATTCACACGAAGAGTATTAAATAAAAGGGCCACACGCAGGGGAGGGCCGGGGCGCAGCGGAAGGTCATATTGAAAGGAGCTCGGGCCTCGTAAGTCCGGTCACGCGCTTGGCGCATACTTAAAAGTCACTACTGGCCGGCCGCGGGTTTTAACACAAAAGCCCTCGTCGTGTCAGATGAGAAATGACACGACGCGAGGATACACACGCGGCGCCGGCGGCCTCTGCCTATCCTATACATATCCTTATCCTGCTTCCTCCCCTCGGCTCGGCACAACAACGGCTCGGCCGCTCTTGCAACCCCCCACCCCCCCGACCGCCCTGCCCTGCCCTGCCACTCGGCCCCGAGACCGTCGAGAGGCGGCGTCCGGCTTTCGGAATAGTTCGCGCTTTGCTTACGGATCACGATCCCGCGATCCGCTATAGATCCACGTCGTCCCTACGTCGGCTTCTTTATTTATTTTTTTTTTTTTTTTTCCCCCCCTTTTCATTGGTCTTCTTTTTGGCTGGGCTCGACGGGCCGTTACACCGTTATAACTTCATTCATTTTCTCGCAGCTCGAGGTCGCGCTGCAGAGCAAGCAAGCAGCGCTTCGGCTCCCTCCAAAAGGAAAACGCATTATTAGTACACGGCTTGCGGCTGCGCGACCTCGTGTTTTGACATTAAATGCCCCCCCCCCACCCTCGCCGCCTTATCTCTATTTGCTTGCGGACACGTTGTTCTTACGCGTTTAATTGTACCTAATAAGGCTTGCGCCCAAGACATACGTATGTACGGGAAGTAAAAAAATATCACGTTTATTTATAGGCGCAATTAAGAGGTAAATTCATTGTGAAGAGGTAATTCATTGTCCCCGTCGCCCCTACAACAACAACAACAACATGTCGTTCACCAAAGAATTATATATTCTCTCATGCTGCTTCTTAATGCCGAAAGTCTCTAATCGAATTCTATTCATATATTGTTTATAAAATAACGCGACCGTTTCCTAATTCTTTCTTCCTCGATAGCGAGCAATTCATTGGCCCGTTGTTATTATTAAAGTTTTATGTTCCCAAAGCCTCTATTCGCATTCGTTCGTGAATTTTTTTTTTCTTCCATTCATACGCACTCGTTGTGTGCATTTTGAAAACGCCAACGGCCGAATACGTTAACCGAATACTTAAGTTATTAATAAATGCACTTAGCATTAGCCGTAAGCTTCGCGCAATCCAACAGTTTAGTTTTTCCAATTACTTATTACTTTTTAATAATTGTTTTCTTGCGAGTTGATGCTACATTATTAAACGCAAAGCCTCACCATCCATCCCCATCCCCCCTCGCCCCGTTGGTTTTCTAACTAAACAATCAAAGCTCGCCGATTACTGTAAAAAAAAAAAAATATGAATTTTACTGTATTTTACTGTAACGGCCTTTCCTCGGCGTGTGTCGTTAAAATATTAGCATTAAAACTAACCGTGCACTTGAATGTGTGCATGTACGAAGTAAGGCCATATTGAGGATTTAGCAATCGATAGCTCTCCGAGAAATGCTAAAAATATGCGGCACGCTCTGTTACATATTTGTATTGAAAAATTTTTTTTTTTTTTTTTTTTAACCTATAGAGATACGAACGTCGTTGAAAAGAAGAAAAGGCTAAATGAAAAAGATTGAGTCATGAAAAGTAAATTTATTTTTCCAAGCAGATGGAGAACGTAATGACGTTATTTATAGTTTTGGGATGTTTTTCCTTGTAAATTATCATTTATATTCAATAATAATAATACGGAAGCCATGACTACACGTTGAATCCCTATTCCAAATTAAATTCAGCGCCACGATTTACTCGAGAAAAATTATACATTATTAAAATTGTAAAGAGAGGGGGGGGAGAGAAGGGAATGACGAAGCGCAGCGCACAGACGTGCATCCAACGCTTCTCCATGGAAATATACCGTAATTTCGTAGGTAAGGTAAATTCATGCCGATTATCGGGCTAACAATATCCGCTAGGTTAATTAGGAAAAAAGGCAACGACGAGGCGGAAATATTTTGCAAAGGCAATTCGAAATTTATAATGTAGACACAGCGATTCGGCGGCATGCGGGAGCCTCGGGCCGATTCAGCATAATCGTCGACAGCGTCAAACGAGCATCAAATTAAGTAAAGCGGCCATAAATAATACCCGAGAAATTATATAACGGCTTTTTTTATTGCGAGCGGGCGAGTGGGCGAGGGGGCGAGTGGGCGAGGCGGGCGGCCGGCCGCGTAGCAGCTCAGCTACCTACCCCGCTCAGGTTCGCGTTGACGGCGCAGCAAAACTTAATGGGGGAGGAGGGTGGGGGGGGAGGTACTTCTTACTTAGTGACGAGTGACGAAAAAACTGCATTAGGCATTTTTCCTTGGAAAGGTCAGGCTGGATAGAAAGTGCAGGTGTACGGAACGAAGCGAAACGAAGAGAGGAGAGAAAAGTTACTTGGCTCCTCGAGCCCATTTTATGGCTTAATAAGTGGTAAGGGGGGAGGGGGCAATAAGGTGGCGTGAGCCTGATTGAGGGACACCCCCCCTCACCCTCACCCTCACCCTCCTCGTAAAACCGACTCATCGACGCTCGGATAGTACGGAAAAATTTTCGCTTTTCACGAGCCGGAGCGCGGCTCTGCTCTGCTCTGCTCTGCTCTTCTCCTACGGGACGAAATCACAAACGTCCCGCATGCGCGAGCTTTTTTTCACCGGCCAGGCGGAAGTCGCCTTTTCAAGGCTAAGAGATTTTCATGTCAACTGCGCATTTGCATAAAATTCATATTGCAGGCTGCTCAACGCGGGCTGCTCGGCGGCTGCCGTTCCACACGTTTAAAATCGCTACGAGGTATTTAATAGCGCGAGGCCGCTATCGCCAATAACCCGCGTCGCCCCTCCGTACCCCCAATCTCCCAATCCCCCAATCCCCCCACCCCCGCCGCCAACGCCGCCAACGCCGCCACTTTGTCAGGGCCGCGCACCGACGTATCTCTAGCTAATAATTAATAACGCGATTAATTAGTCCCAATTTGCATAGCCGCGCACTCGATAGCTCGGAAAAAAAAAAGAAAAAAGAAAAAAAAAAGGCGAGATCCTAACGAGGCCTTTGGCAACGCCCGCCAAGATTAAAAGAAAGAGCCGCCCCGCGCCAAGTATAATTAATACTCGCGGCTAAGATCGTGTCACGCAAGCAAACTAAAGCGAGCGACGAGTGTTGTATTTATTTTTTATAGAGGCTAGCTTTTTGCGACACTGCCCCCCCTGCCCCCCATCCCTGCCACTAATCGCGAAAACATGTCGAAGAGGGCCGCGACTCTCTCGAACGGCGGGCAACGATAACGTAAAGCCAATAGCTTTACGTGGACATCGCGAGATCTAAACAAATAAACCTCTCAGGCTCTCCCGAGGTATTTCGACTGCCTTATAATGTGGCATACCAATACTTTAGTACGGTTACAACTATATTAGTAGGGATAATAAGCGCTTATTGTACGAGAGGATCGTTGTCATAGTCATTGACTTGGATTCCGGCTTGCTGGAGAGGGGAGGATAATATTACGCATCGAGGAAGTGACAAAGTTCCGATCGGGACGAGGTATTTCCGGCTTTGCCCAGCCGGAGCTCGAGAGTGCCCTTGAGCTCGTTGCGGTGGGGTGGCTTAAAACGGTGGCGTAAGGGGTTGGGGGGGTGCGGTACGCGCACCGTAAGAAAGTGTGAAAAAAGTCGAGTGCGGGAGCCCGTTACTTTTACTGCTCCCGTTCCCCATAAAAAGTCCGAAGCCTTTTATTAACTCGCTTTGGTTAAATTTGACGACGACGACGATGACGAGGAGGACGACGACGAGGAGGAGGTGGCGCATAGGAAGGAGATGAAAAAGGCGGCAGCGTTTCAAAATGCCGGGGAGATATGATCCGCAGTTGCCGAGGGACTCGACCGCTCGCTAATGCAATTTACCGGTCCGCGGCTACGTAGAGGTACGCGCGAGTAAGCCAGCCAGCCCGTACTGGGACAGACGCATCCGTCTCCTGTAAGTAGGCGGCACGGGATGGGGGGGGGTGAGGGAGGAGGAAAGCTACTAGAAAACATCAGACGTAAATCAGCCTTAGCTCCTCCGCCGGGAGGCGAGCTGCCCTTAAAAAGCTTCTCCCCTGCCAATACTCAATCAAATGTACCTCAAATGTTCCATACTCGCAATCCACTGCTCGTTTCAGCGTTAAAACGAATTGACCTGCAATAAAGCTTGACTTTGACAACACGGCTGCTGGCAACCTCGTGGTTTCCATACGACCCGAATCGAGAATAAGAAAAGGACCACTGGATGATCGGTATAAACCGTTGTAAATAGACGTACGTAGTAATTAAAAGAAAAAGAAAAAAAAACTGACGAATACGTAATGGATGGGCATTCGATCGAATAGCCCGTAGAGAATTTGGAATACGTAGTCCGTCGGTTCGGAGGATCGGAGGATCGGAGGATCGGCTTGCAGAGGCTCGGCCACGAGTCAACGTACGACCTATATACGATGAAAGTATCAAATAAAATCTTCGACTCCTCGGATTAGGAAGTCGTCTGTCTCGCCCCACTCGCGCAGCAGTTCATCTCGCGCAGCCTAAGATTTAGTCCTCGGGGATTACAGCTCCTCGCCCCTTCCCTAAATTGACATTGCCCGGACATTTTACCCGAGGACGAAAAAAGTGATAAGATATTATTTAATTTATTGCCTCGTAATCCAAAGTATTCCTCGAAATATATATATATTCCTTTTAATGCCGACTTCTGCAACGTCATAAAAAATGTATAAACTCCTCTTCGCCTTTCCTTAAAAATCAGAGTGTATTTATCCTCTCTCGCTCTCCCTCTCTCTCCCTCTCTCCCTCTCTCTCTCTCTCACGCACACGCTACCTCCTCTTCGACTTGGTGGAAATGAAATAACGCCAAAATAACGAACAGGGATTGACTATTGAGCTTTTTTTTTTTATAACAATAAAATAAAAGTCTATGTGATATATTTTACAATAATAGTATACATTCGCGAACGAGGTCGAGGGAAAGGGAAAGAATAAAATTTATAACAGAGTCAGTAATTAATTGTACACTATTTTCGTATCAATATTAATTCCAGGCGTTTTCTTTTTATTGCGCATCAATGAGAGGTTGTTAATATATATACGTATATATATATATATACATTACATTTCGTAAGTTACTTTCCAAATTTGCCTCAACGAACAATTGTAACATTAAATCTGCGATACTTTCGACGAAATCCAGATCGAGGCTGCCGGTGATATTATTTCCTTAAATTTTCATATCCAGATACTTTCAATTTTACTGCCGCTAATTATCACAATAAACTGATATTATTTTAGGACCGAGAGTGAAATACAAAATTTACAAGTTTCGAGCAGTACTCGCTCGAGTCCTAAAGTTATATAAACAGCTCGACGAGTCTAAACAAATCCGAGCCACGCCGATTGTAAACCTAAATAAATATTACGTTTGTCCGGCTTCTTTCAATTGTCCGTGTGTGTCCGTGTGTCGATGTTACTTCAACTAAGCTGCAACGAGACTTTTACGGGTACAGGCTAAAAATCTAATGAAAATTCCTTTAATCGGGAGTCCCCAAGCTGTTTCCGAAAACTTGCGTTAACATGAAATCATGGGAGATCTTGTAAACTGCTTAGCGGCTTCACTTTTGTGTAATTATAATTTTATGTGATAATATAAGAAATGTATAAATGACGCTCTCCGGACGCCTCCTTCCTTCGGGATTGTTCACCCTTCGAGGAAAAGAGAGGCATGGAGTGTGTGCGCATCGTCTTCCGTCTGCTATACAATAAAATCTGTTAAAAGTACACGTCCATTCCGATTGGCCGAGTTTTAATACGAAACGGACGTTGGATTAATGAAATTCCCACACAGCCAGTGATCCGTTTCATCGGTCACGTGATCGCGTTGTTCTTGGAGCGATAACGAAAATCCCCGGCACGTACCACGAATGCTTGACAGACAACAGGACTACTCATTGCCAACATACCGTTCTCTCCACCCTCCTCTCTCATTACTCGCAAATACCCTCCCTCCCCTTCTCTCCTTTCACCCTCTCTCTCACTCACTCAGTCACTCAGTCACTCACAGACTAGAGACCCTTAGAGAGAGAGAGAGAGAGAGAGGCGCGGGCTCGCCGACTCGCTACTCTACTCGCATCGCATCGATCGTTTCACGAGCATTGTAATCGCGCCGAAAGAAACGGGGCTGTACGCGGAGCGAACCAGGAAGAGAACACGAGAAGCGCCGCCGGAGGAGGAGTTGGGAGGAGGAAGAGGAGCGAGGAGCGAGCGAGCCGCAAGGCCGCCGCGATCTCGAGCGTTTTCCCGTGCGGCCCGTACTACACAACACGCACACAGACGCGCGCCCGAGAGACAGAGAGATGCTTATCGGGCATCGTGTAATGAGCGGAAGACGAGTTTCTCCGTCGCCCCCGTGGCCCCTCCCTCTCCCTCCCTCCCTCTCTCTCTCTCTCCCCCCGTCCACGAAGCCCATCCCCTTGGCACGAGTGACGCCTGGCCCGCATAACGTTACGGTGATTGCACTTTGGAAAAATCAACGGCCGCGAAGGGAACGCGATGACGTGCAGCTACGGTCGTACACCGATCCCTCCCCCCTTCGCCCCGAAACGGACGTCGGCCGATTAATAGCGGAGAAATCCCTACATCATTAGGCTAACTATAACGCAAGCAGCAGCGTCCTAACTATGCGAACGCATACTTTTATGAACCTTTGGTTGGCCGGGAGAATGGCGCGAGACGGTCGAGTCACGTTTTCGTATCGCAAAATAATTATTACGCCAGTATTTCGTTATTGGGGAATCCTTGAATTAGAATTTTTAATGACGCCGAGTGACTGACGCCGAGTCGCCACCGCAAATAAATAAACGACTTGACGTCTGTTCTAACGATCGAATTCTGTTTGAATACTACCAAAGCCCCCCCCCCTAAGTAATTACATATTTCATTAAGGAAATATAGGCGCGCGCAAAGTGAAAAAAAACATCGATAAGGAAATACAATAGCTTTAATGAATAAGTAATTGTTTGTTTAATGTAGAACGTGTTTGGAGCCAATGGCGTATACCGACCGACGGATACAATTAATTATTTAATCTTATAAACACAATTTAGACGTACAAGCAAATGAGCGTCTATTCCTTATGGAAGGGTTAAAAATTCGTACAAGTAAAATTCATCGGCCTGCTCTTTATTGCTCTGTCCGACCTATACACTTATACCCTCTGTTTCCTTTATTGATGCGCGACAAAAATCACGTGTTATTCGATAATGGAATGGATTCGTAACTTTAAAAATACAGAAGAATAATCGAAAAACGTCGTAGCGAGGCTACGTTGTTGCTACGTAGCGGTAACGTGCACGAGTACAAAGTTCTATTAGAAAAAAAAAAAAAAAAAACAATTACATAATTAAGAGGAAAAGTATATTGTGCGTGGGCGTTTGTTTGTACGAAAGGGACTTGGTAACGAGTATCGGGCGAGTTAATTTCAATGTAATTTACATCCCTAAGCACAAATAACTAATAACTAATTCTAGCATCAAAAGAGATCAAGTGGGATCAAGACGTAAAGGAGGATGAGGATGATGAGTTGAGTTGCATTGAAGTAAGTGTCACTGAAATAGTAATCACAATTATAATTATAATTATAATTAGTGACGTCTTTATATCTAAAAATCGAAATAACTCGTAGGCTAATAATAAATCTCCGGGGGGGGGGGGTGGGGGGCGAATCGGAGTAGTAAAATTTTTTTCATCGTATTTCATTCGACGGCGACGAGAAAATTCAAATGATCTTAACGAAAGTTTTAAAGGGAAACTCGACGTCGCGGTAAGCAAAGAAAATTATTAATTTACGTTACACTCGGGGACTCGGATTCCTCGATCAATTTTCACTGCGTCGAAAACATTGATTCACGCAAAGCTTTTACGATCCTTATTTATTTTTCTTAATACGTAGCGTACCCACCCACTCGCTGCAAGTGCACTTGCACACAGTTATCGCACTCACGCGTTATGTTGTGGGGAAATTGAAAAAAAAAATTAAAAGAAATGCAGGTACCGTGGATCAGCTGATCGGGGCCGTCCATTCATATGTAAAAGCGATTAGTTTTCGAGAAATCAATGGACACGCCTTCGCCGGTCAGCGGTCGCGGCGTTTCTTTGTTTCCCTTATCCCCCCCCCCCCAACACGAGGATAACTTCCTCGTGGCTCGACTATGGCCGTACAAAAATATAGTCGATGCGCCGACACCCACTTGCATCTAATGGTAAAAATAGAAAAGCGAGGATAAATTTAGCAAGGAAACGGCAGTAACTTTGCTTGTCGCTCACGCGCTCACGCACTAACGCACCAACGCGCGCGTTCAAGGGAAAAGGGTAGGGATGTTAACGTGCTCAGCAATGGAAAAAGGATAATTGCCGAGGTGCTTGTGCGGAAACAGCTGACAATGACGTCACTAAGCGCTTTTCGTCTCGCGATTTCTTATTGTCTATAATGGAGAATATTTTCATCTTCCGGGAAATAAATCCTGTCACGGGCCCATCGTTGCCAATATCTTTATATATGCCGCAAGCTAATTTCGTTCGGGCTAATTATCCCGAAGAGGTTATCGTTATTAAGATGTCCAATTAACCAGTCATACCGATCGTACGTAGTCGCTCTACATTTGGATTTACAGCAGATGACGTTAGTGTAATAATTCAATAATTCAATAAAACCTTTCCGAGCAACGATGTTTAAAATATATTAAACGATCAATGATCAACAGAAGATGATAGATATTCGTTGTTAATTAATAAGGAAATAAAGAAAATATACCGAGCATTGTACTGAAACATTTAAATAAATGTTATAGTGCCAACGAATGAATAAAAAAGGACAATTATACAATGTCCCACGTTTTACTGCCTTTTACCGTAATACTCGTAGTATGATAATATTATATAGATAAATAACGAATTTTAAGAATTAAAAAAAAAATAAATAAAATGTACTTGTACTATAAAAAAAAAAAAAAAAAAACTGCAGTATACCTTTATATAAACATAAAACTTTTAAAAATATTGCTCTTCGTACTGCGATACATGTAGCTCGGTGTATGAGCCCCTTTTACCTACACGTCTCTGCACATACGTATACGTATACATAAATATATAAGTAACTACAAACTTAAAATTCCTCAACTTATTCGGATCATTATTATAATTATATAGTTGCCGGTATCTTATCCTTCTTTAATATTTACGCGCAGATTAAAACTAATGTTAAAAGACACGAATTAAAACTGCTTATATTATTATTATCATCATCATCGTCGTCGTCATCATTATTATTATCATTATTATCATTATTATTATTATTATTATTGCTTTGTTTAGCAATTACGCATAAAATTAAATTACGAATGAGCATTAATTTTTACTGCGCGTGACAATTTTTAAAAAATTTACACGAATTGCAGAATACATATATACATATGTATATATATGTATGTATGTATATATACATATATGCTCTTCGCGTAAGAAATAAACGTTGCTTGTAATTTTTTTTTAAATACATACCTTGAGAAAAGTAAGTAAATAAATAAATTCTTATGAAATACATCAGTGATATTTATCAACTTTATAGATGTAATGACGTAAGTTATTATTTGTCGAGACTTCATATCAAAATGGAAAATTACTTTCTATTATGCAAACAAAAAAATTTTCATTATAGGCTATTATTGCAGTAACTGAACGATCGCCTGAAAGAGCCGTCGATCACAGTTACTAATAATCAAACAAGTGCTTCGTGATTTGCATCAAATGGGATTTATATTTTGATGAGCTCGGTCTAATAGGTTAACAGGTATTTTTACTTTGGCACCCACCCTCCGACCCTTCGACCCACCGACCCACCTACGGAGAACTAGTTTTTAATATTTTCAATATCAAAAGATGGCATGTTAAATAAATTCAACTCCGAGATTATTAAGCTCCGGGATCGTTAACGTCCCTCCCCGTATCGTTATTTCAATGTAGATCGCGCTACCTCAAAGTAAATCGAGCCGAGCCGTAGACCAAAACATGCAAGCATAGATCCCGATAAGGATTTTACTCGTTAGAAGCTGAGCGGGAGACAATAAATCGCGAGAAGAGTTATAATTGTGGCGTCCATAGTACCGCGATTCGGTAAAAATTTACCGGGCCAGCTCTCGAGGCGAAGGTAAAAAGGTCCATTACATTTTGGAGGACGAGAGAGTCCGGACGGCAAAGTCCAAAAGTAATAATGTACGAAGTGAGCCCCGGTGCTGCTGCGAGCGCACCAATACACAAAGACATATTCGTCCGTGAAACGATTGCCAAGCCATGAAAAAATATCAATTATAACAGTTCCTCGACCCAGAGGACGCGTCCTCGGCAGCTTCGCGCGAGATCGGGCCTCCTCGTAGGTGATAACGACGGGGCCACCCGGTGCCACTGCGGACGAGCCCCCGGGCGTACTTACCACCACGGGGTAAGAAGGAGGAGGAGGAGGAGGAGGAGGAGGAGCAGCAGCTACGTCGGCGACGGGGGGCCCCGGACTATGCGCGCGCGCGCGCGCGCAGCATTCTTCGCGAATACTCGGGCCGGTCACGTGACCCCGAGGGCCCCTTCAATGAGAGGAGGATTCCCCTCTCCCGTGGAGAATGTGTGGGCCCCCCCCCCCATCTCGCTCTCTTATCCCACCTGCGGAATTTCTCCTCGATCTCTTTAGCGACTCGGTCAATTTACTCTCGATTCGACTGTAAGGGCACTTATTGTAAAGGTCCTTGCTACGGCTGCTCCTCCTCCTCCCTTCACCCCTCACAGCAAACTTTTCTCTCTATCTCTCTATTTACACTCCCAAAGGATCGTCCTCTCCACCCCCCGCCACCCGACAGCTCCTATCACGCGGCTTAACAGGTTTCTTTTCGCGTTAGCTCACCTCCTTACGTTTCCGTATCCCTAAAGCTTTATATTTATAAGAATGGGACCCCGTATCCCTCAATGAAACCTCGAACTCTTTTTTACCCTTCCAAATCGCATTTTATTTATTAGAACTCAAATCTGTTTTTTTTTTTTGTTCGTTTGTCCGTTTCGTTCTTTCCTTTCTTCGAAAGCTCCAACGAAATCTCAGCCTCCGTAATTAATTAATCATTTCATTAAATCGTGAGCGGCTCCGAACGAACAATTATCGACTACGCGCGCACTCGGTGCACTCGATCGTCTCGGCGTCCTGTTTAAGGCGCCGCTCCGTCGCTGCCCGGTCGTCGCTGCCTAACCCGGCTAAACTACTATCAAACAGAGTTGGGGAAACTATTGGCTAGTAATTTTGTTAAAAACATTCGCGAGAAACGGGGCCGGCGGAGGGATAATAATCACCTGCGGGAATTGAAACAAGGGCAGAAACTACGTATGGCTGTTGTTAAGCTCCGGGTCAAAGGTGAAGGCTGCAATTGGGCCATTTCACTTTTTTTATGACCTTCCGACGGTCGATACGACTACCATTATTATAAATATTCAAGCGGGTGCTCGCGTGGAATCAATCGCCCTTAGTCCTCGTCTTTGGACTCTGGTTGGACTTTGGACTAGGATTACCACCCACCCATGGGATTAGCCAGTCACCATGGAAATGGCTACGAACCCCCCCACCCCCCAGGGAGTTTCCCACCGCCGCCACCCCCTCCCTAGTTCCTCTACTCTCTGCTCGGGCTACTTACTCCAAAGGATCTCTACCTCGGTAGCGCTACGTGTACACACACATATATATATACATACGAAACTAGCGTTCGGTAAAAACGAGATTAGCTGTACGACCGAAATCGTCTATTGCCAAGTAAGAAATGTCGAGCAACGCTATTATCGATTGCTTTGGAGTCCGAGCGACGAACCTCACGGTTACTGGCTCAAGTTCTACTTACCGCGACTTTGAGCTTTTTCCCCGCCAGCCTCTCCTCTGCATTGCGAGCCGAGTTACGCCGAGAGCTTATTATACACACCCACCTACCTACCTTTGTTCCTATTGGATTTTCGCTCTCTCGCTCGCCAATGGCAAATCAATCACTGGCACAACTACCTTCGTGCCTTCGTCACGATAAAGCATGTATTGACAATGTATTTAAAGATTTTTATTTTCCCATTCCTTACAGGGTTTTTCAATTTAAACGAATTGCGGGCAACATCCCCATAACGTCATTGGAACGATAAATCGAATCCCCAAGCATCCGGACAATCTGTCGAGACATTCTCGTCCCTTAAAAAGTAATGAATTATAAAAAAACCGAACGACGTTGAAGAGCTTTAGTCGTAACAAAAAAAAAAAATACATTACCTACGCTTCGTAAAATGAAGTTACGAGATTACGTTGTTGGCGACAAATACTACTACTGACTTGTAAACGTTCGCCAGACAACAGTAAACTGTGACCTAAGCTAATTGCGCGAGACGCCGACGCGCTCAAAAAAAAAAAATATTTTTACCTATAATCGAGATACTGACAAACTCTATGATCCAACTGGCCATTTTTACGCCTCGAATATTTCTCAGCGTATTTGATATCTGCGCTCTCCTTTCCTTCTGTACCCACGCTTCACTACACAACGACGACGACGACGACGACGACGACGACGACGATTCAAAAACAAACAACACGCCTACGTTTTACCATGTCCTTTTAAGGGAGCGAAACTCCTTTTAAAACTATAGTTAAAATTGCACCTAATTTATACTATATAATGAAAGGTCTCGTAAACCTCTGTGGTATTTACTATTTTTAGACGAACGATAATTATTTACGACGCGGAGGATTCTCGAGAGGAAAATAAATATTTTCTATCATTATTATTGTTGTTGTTGTCGTCGTTATTGTTATTGTTGTTGTTGTTATTATTTAAAACGCGGGTTCATTGAATTCGCTACTTATTCAGGTAAAAACAACATTCTATATATATATATATATATATATATATACGTCTAAATGACATGAGGTAATGAATAGTAAAAGAGTTCCGGAATAATACTTGGAGAGTAGAGAAGCAAACTTCGATGTCGTTAAAAGATGCATCGGAGAATGAGAAATGAAAGTAAATATATCCTTAAGCTGTTTAAGGGGCATCTTTCCGATACTGCATAGTAAACCTTAATACGTCCATGACGTCCAGACTGAGCGAATCCGAGCACGTAGGCCAGAGATGATAATATCCTTTCCATACGGCAAATTGTCAAAAGTCTCAGGAATTTATAATACATTTCTATACGAGCATTTATTTGCAATAATAAGGAATTATCAGAGGTAAATCAATCGCATGCCGATGTCGTTATTAGTAATTTATTGGAATTGGAATTTGGAATCCAAGGGAATTGTAATCGTTTGACGTTGCATTAATTAATTTATATATATATATTTACACTCGTAAATCTTCATCGTTCAAATACGACGAATCAATAATAACTTTTTTAAAAGGGTTTAAACGCCAATCGCGCGCCTATTCCTTATCGCCTACAATAAATAACGTTCCGACACAAGCAAAAACAATACGAATCACTATCACTTTAATAAACGTTTTAATGGAATTCACTTACTTTTTATGCATTGTCGTAGACGGGGGGGGGAGGGTAGGGGAGGAAAAAAAAACGGATCGATTGCTGCTCGACGCTTCGTTCATAGAAAAAGAAGAAGAAGAAGAAGAAGAAGAACGGATATACGTAGCAGCGCACAATCCGCGTAAGAATTAAAAGCGCGTGCGAGTTAATAAAGGAAAGAGAGAAGGATCTTCACTCTTCAGCCCGTGAAGGAAGAAGGAGCGAAAAGGCCGTTCGTTCTTCGATTTCCCTTTTCTCTTTGGAAATAATAATTTATCCTGGCAGTCGTCCAAGAATTCGGTTAAGCGCGCTCCTCTCGAGGCCGCATTTTTCGCGAACCCCATATTATCCCTTTCCCTTCCTCCCTCCTTCCTTCCTCGTCAGGCCCCTCCTCCTCTTTGCTCCAACTTGCGGACGA
The DNA here is from genome assembly GCA_018883505.1 of Ceratosolen fusciceps. Lineage (NCBI taxonomy): Eukaryota > Metazoa > Arthropoda > Insecta > Hymenoptera > Agaonidae > Ceratosolen > Ceratosolen fusciceps. The sequence continues at coordinate 5,647,426 of RCIC01000011.1, forward strand.
AAGCGTGCCAATGCAAGAAACGCGATATCGCCTAGCCTCTCCTCCCCTCACCCCCTCTCTCTGCGAATCCAGCGAAAACTGAGCTTCCGCCGCCGCCGCCGCCGCCGCCGGCTAACGAGATATAAAGCGTTTATTTTACTTTTGACTCTTGATTTTCATCGAAATGTGCAGGGAATGTTTTATTATATGCAGCAGCACCGCCGGCACTCCAGTCCAAGATTCGATCGGCCAAAAGCACGGAAGAAAATAATCCGGGCCGTCAATTATAATATCCCGGCTGCCCGCCCTGCAAATTGGCATTTTACCGAAAGCCAATCTCGCTCGTCATTCAATTATTAACCGCAACGGCATTAATCATCGGGACACCGACTACTCCTACTTGCTATTTCTCCCGGGCCGCTTACTTAATACCCGATAAGAAATAGACAATAAGAGGGTGGGAGGGAGGCAGGGAGGGAGGGTGGCGGTGGAAGGTTATTTATTTATTACGAAAGAACAGTGACACGTATTCCCGACAGAAACGTGGTTCGTGAGTACCCACCCACGCGCGCTCCGACTTTATCGCTCAAAGTCTTTCGACTCTTGCCGTTCCTTCCTCTTCCAATATGGCCAAGTGCGCTCAAAAGTCTCGAACTTTTTAAAAATTAACGACCTCGGGGAGCTCCCCCGGCTCAAAATACACAGTAGTCAAAGGCCACAGTCGAAGTAGAAGAGAGAAAAAAAAAGTATATATATATATTTATTTTTTTTTTTTTCACTAGATCTACGTGTCGAGAGTTGGCGACGAAGAGGGCCATTCGGGTACTGAAGGAGGGCGATTTGAGAGGGGAGGGGATGGGGATGGGGGATAAGCAGCAACTAATGCCAGATGGAATAATGTCAACGATGGATGACCCAATGATGTCCCGGCTTATTAATCATTTGCGTGCGCTACCACCACCGCGTGCCCGATCCCTAACCGACCATTATTCGCAAAAGAAGCGATTCTGCTCGTGCACCAGCAGCTCGCTCGGGTCGAACGGCATTTCGCAAGAGTGAGATTTCACTCGTCGGGACCGCGGTATTCGCCGCCGCCGCCGCGTTAGAACGGCCGCCCAACACGGTCACACGCGATTCCCCATAGTGATCGGCGTCGACGTCCCACTCCCCCCTACCCATACCCTCCCATACCCTCCCTCCCAACGACTCCGGTCCATTCGATTATTATTTTTTATTCTGCGCATAATTTCAGGTTACGCCCGTGGATTTTTAGCTTCATGCGGAGCGGAACGCAGCGAGCTCGTTCTTAATTCCGTTCGGCTCGATTGATTTGGAGAAGCTGCGCGAGCTACGAGAACTACAACTATATCGAAAAGACTTTCGTAACGGCTCCTCCTCGTTTCATTATAGAAGCGGAGGCATGATGAAAGTAAGCGACGCGGAAACGTGTAGCCGGCGTTCTTCCGTAAGCGCCGGCACCAACGAAAATACAGAATATCTCGCCGCCAAAGAGATCGGAGGCGAGCCGAAGACCGCCGGGATTTAATAACAATAATAACAATAACAATAATAATTCGCGGTGGGGGCGGGTGGCGGACACTGACACGGACTGTCGCTGTATGTGGTAAAAAGGTTCGAGAGAGAGAGAGAGGGGGGGGGGCAGACGGCGTCCGAGCCTCCCTTCTTATCGGGTGGGACCTCCGTAGGGTCAGCCGAGAACGATAAGGAGCGAGAAAAGCGCGACTTGAAGAACGAGCGTCGCCCGTAAATGAAAATTTCTAACGCTTTGCGCAACGCAACGAGGCTCCGGTCGCCGGGTCCTCAGCCTCCGACGATACGCGGCTCGCGGATTCCTCGCGCCTTTCACCGCTCGTGCCTTCTTCTTCGCTCGGCCTCTCCGCTCGCCTCCGCTCCCCCTCTACGAGGAGATGAGCCGCGCCAACGCTGCGCTCGCTCCGAACGATTTTCTAATCCTCGGGAGTGAAGAGCAGAGAGAGAGAGAGAGAGAGAGAGAGAGAGAGAGCGCGACTCCGCCGTCCCTCCACCGATCCTCCCGACCTCGGCTGCCCGCGCACGCAATCTACGCGCCTTTATTTATTATGCCCGCACACTGCTCGTACAGCTTAAGCGAATATTCGCCGGCCCTCGTGGGTTTACAAGTTACGTCAGAGTCGTGCAGCATCGCTTGTACCACCAAATTCTATACGGAATAACTACGGCCCATTGTTATCCTCTTAATGAGAAAGCTTTCCGTCTGCATAACCACGCGCTGCTGTTGTATACCGCTACCACTACCACTACCACTACCACTACCACTACCAATGCTGCTGCTGCTGCTGCTAACAATTTTTCCCTTACCCCTCACTTTGCTCTTACAACTAATACCACATGATTCTTGCCCGAGAAAAAGAGTATCTACGGCGACTCGATAACAATTGATAATCATTATATCGAAAGCCATGGCTCGCTCACGCCCAATCTGCCATTATTTAATGCAAATCCTCCGTGTATTCACGTTGTTAGGAATACGCATAACGTTTCGGCTGCTTCGACGTATGGATTTTCAACGTTCAACGAGGAGAAGCGTGGCCCCGCAGCCCATAAGATAAACTTAAATAAACGGGCAGACTCGTTTATTAACGATAAACGTTAATTATTAGTACGAGCGGTCGTGGGTATCCGCGGTTCTAGAACTTATTTTCAATCGGCAACAAATGTAATTTCATTCGCGCCCTTGTTCCTCCGGTCGATTATTAATTTTCAGATCATTATTTATTCCACGTAATATGAAATCGAACTCGATGCTGTAAATGAATTTAACCGAGTTTATTAAATCATTACGTAAGCCGAGTTCGACGCACCGGAGACATTTTAGCTGATTCGTTTTATGCAATGACCCCATACACGCAACCACAACCATAAGCGGTATATACGGCGGCACAGTTAATCAACTAATCGATAATCGGGGATTATTCCAGGCTCGAAAGGCCTGGAATGCATCAACTGCCAAATCGAAGTTTGAGGAGTAAAAAAACGGAGAATGTGACGTACCTTGACGGTGACGCTGCCCGCGGATCCCTTGATAAGGTCGATTATCTCCTCCCTGGTCTTGTCGTCGACGTTTATACCATTGACTTCGATGAGCCGGTCGCCGAGCAGTAGGCCGGTGTCGTTGACGTTCTGCACCAGTGCCCCGGGCTCGGCAAATATTACCGAGCGCATCTGCGTCGGCACCGCAGAATCGAACGCTCCACGACAACGGCCCTCCTCAACGAGAAGCCAAAGTCCGACCTGGGAGGCGGCTGTCGCTGTATCACGAGTTCCCGCGGCTCCTGCAGCTCCAGCGGCACGATCTCCGGGAGCCCGAGGTCGAGACCGCCCTGTTCCTCGAAGGAGCCGGAGCTGCGCCAACGCGAGAAGCCTTGGGACTCGCCGACCGGTGACAAGCTAAACGGCGGTGTCGCGAAGCTCGAATTCGTCGTGTCCGTAAGGGAGTCTGCCGAGGGACTCGCGCTAGTCATCACCTGAAACAGGATAATTTTATTTCATTATTTTTTTATAATTTTAGTCTACGACGAGCGAGTCGCCTGTTAAGATGAGGAAGAGATGATATTTTCATCACTTTCAAGTTGACACTTGCAAAAAACTCTCCCCTGTTTTATTAGACTTACATGTAAAGAGTTCTAGCTCAAAACGATCATTCAAGTCTATATATATATATATATATAGATTATATAGGATTTTTCAATAAGTTTTTAATAAAGCGATAAATTTGGAATTAAATGCAGCCAAGAAGATAAACGTAATAATGATAAAGATATAATTTCCTTTTGGTTTGAAGTCTACGGAAACTGTTGCGGATGAAATATTTTTATCCCAATCGGGCAGCGCGTATGGTGCGCTAAAAATCCCCGAGCATAAGCGGTATACCCCTCAAATATCAGCGGTGACCATGAAATTACACAATGATGTGTATATGGGAGACGGGGACGCCCGTATAAACAAAACAAAAAGCGGAAAGCAAGCAGACCGTTGGAAATGCGTGTTTTCCGATGGGTTATTGGGGTAAGGACAGAACGCCGAATCCGAATCCGACGTCCGCCTCTGAAAACGTGTTGTTTCCCGATTGGAAATAAAAGAGAAATGATCGAGGAGAGGTCAATAAAAAGAAAAAGAAAAAGAATAAGAAAAAGAGGGAGAATTTTAAAATTAGAATCGAGTATATTTGTAACGTTGTAAAATTGTATTTCGCGATAAACGCCTAAATTTGTAAAATCATATTCCTCGATATGATTTAGAGAACAAAATGACGTATACAATAATTTAGCGTGTCTTTCCCTGGAATGGACGCGAGCTCGAGGTATGGCTCGGTTCTCTCGTTTCTCTCGCTTCCCTGATTCCCCCTCCTCGCACTCCCCTCCGGTCAACGAGATAACGAGAACGCTAAGAATCTCTTTAAATAAAGCATTGCATTTGCCTCAGCTGCCCGTGTTTTTGTATTTCACGCATAAACAATTGAAAGTTAACTAAAAACGAGGGTTTCGTCGAGTCAATGGACCAAATACAACAAATATTAATATATTTTATTTTTTTTAGATACTTTTGTTATGCCAGTGTTCGAGCCGTGCGCGTTCGTATTAGTAAAATAAGCAATGGCAGAAAACCCCCGTCCCCATAAAAGTGTTTATGGTATGGGGAACCTCGACAAGGGACGTCCCTCCCCCCCCCCACCCTAAGGATGACTGAAGGAACGAGGATGGGTCAGTCTCGCTTCGAGTTGCTAAAGCTTGCACGTTCTTTATAATCTTCGCTCGATTAAGATGTATCCGCATCGTGCGAGTGAAGAATGTGCGTTTGCCTTATGTGCCCGTATACTCATCGGGCTCGTTTTAAAGCCCAGGTGATAGATTGTACGCGCGCGGTACAAGTGTCGGCCAACGAGAGGAGCCTCGTCGTGCGAGAGGTCTGGCGTCTCCCGGTGGTGGTCGACCATGGTGGGGACGAGAGTTTAAAGGGTCGAGGGTCTCGTCTCCGAGACGATTTAAGGAGACGACCCGGTGTCCGCACCCACACATCACTTGTTGATCACAACCGGGTCAAGCTGGCCGTAAGTAAAAAGACATTATCCGCGAGAGCTCTTGCGATTGTGTTATATATTTACTGCGCTATTGTTATTAATCAATAAATGTTTAAATGTTAATGGCTAGATAAATCGGCGAGTTTCATTTCTCTGAGTTTCCTCTCTGCCCATCATCCCAGCCGGACTCGATATAAATTTCATTTGAGTAGCTGATAAAGTAGCTACAACAGGCCACACAACAGTCTCGCTATGTAATACACCTAAGCATGTCAAGCATTGTCCATGCAGTTCAATGACCTTAATTAAATGCATGCTTCGACTCAATGTCAGTGATTTCATGAATGTGTGTTTTAAAAACCTCGCATTACCAGTAAGATTAATTATTTTTTATTTATGCATTTCGCGTGATTCAAGATAATACCGATTGCCTAACGTTCTCGCATTAAAGAAAAGAAAATTACGTAGGGATGGCTCGAGATTGAGAGGAAACGCGCCGTTAAGGTCAGCAATTTTCCGTTTCGTATTATTAGTTGTAAAATCACTGCTGAGCGCGTACTTGCGCGCGTCAATTTTCATTTTTACATGTTATTCGACATGCATTTCGGCTTACGTGCCGTGTGTTTAGGAAAGTCGCATCCGCGTTTGTATTAATATTCGATACCGAAGTAGTGTCGGTCTCGTAACGATTGATTGATTGAAAGCGTCGATTGTAACGTAAACGTTTACTTGGGCTTGAAAATATATATATATATATATATTTTGCAATCATAAACCATGAAAATTATTATTAAATTAACTGGACGCTCTCTTCCTTTCGACGTAAAACGAATTCTACCTTCCTACTTACGTGCATATATTGCCCACAGTGTTATTATTCAGCTCGTTTCCTATATTTATTGTCTTCTATTCATCGCTCCTTGTGAGAACAATACGTAACGCGACGATTACAGCATATTTACAATACATCCAGCATATTTACAAGTACTATTTTTACAAGGCTATTCGGTAAGCGTAAGAGATATACCGACTTAGAACTAGAAGAAGAAGAAGAAGAAGAAGAAGAAGAAGAAAAACCAACGATAGTAGCAATTGATACAAAATATTTGTGTTATTACGTTTTTGTCGTAGCTTAAACGAGCTTGTTATACACTGCCTGTACATCGAAATGGGCGAGTTCACACCGTCCGGCCAATAAAAATAATGCGCACAAATAACGCCGAGGGATACTTTGATGAAAGATAAATGTAACGTAAAATTAACAACAACAACGACGACGACGACGACGACACGACGACGACGACGACGAAAGTATAGATATAATAAATTAAAAATTACGGGTATAAAGATAATTAGGGGGACGATTAATTAAGGGGGAAAGCTTTGCAGGCTTTGGGCTTCATTCCCTCTTGTTGTAATAATAATAATAATCAAAACAAGCCAAAGGAATGTATTCATAAAAGCTTTCTTATTTATATCGGCATCTCGAAATTGCTTGGGAACTTGTGATTCGTATAGATGAGAGCATCCGATATTGCGTAGCGAGTTGTGTATTATTACAATACAACAAACGGAATGACGGATTGTTAAATCAGAGTACGGGGACTCGACGACGCGTTCGTTCGTTCGTTCGTTCTCCGTTGTTTATCTAAAAGTTGGTGGAATAAAAAAGAAAAGAAAAGAAAAGAAAAGAAAAGAAAAGAAAAGAACTCACGTGTAAAAGCTTCGAGTCCTGGGGGCCGGGATTCGCGAACTGATGATGCGGCTGCTGCGGACTTTGCCGCACCTGATACGACTCCTCCTCGGTGTAAACGAGCTGCATGTCGTCGTGCCGAGGCTGCCTCTGCTGCAGGGGCAGATTCTGGTATGCGATGACCTCGTTTTGCAGGGTATTCCTGACGAGCAGGTTGTTCGCCTCGTGGTGGTTGTTTTCTTGATTCGAGCCGTTCTGAAAGACCATGGACGGGGGCATCGAGCTAGGCGAGACGACCACTGACTCGGACGTATTGTTCGCGGACGTGCCGACGTTGAGCCGCGGACCCTTCAGTATTCCCCGCTTGGGCGGCTTCGGGGGCAACGGCGGCAGGTTCTTGCCCCCAGCGGAATTCGTCAAGGACGTAAGGGACGCCTCGGATGAGTCGCTCTGGGTGAGGCCGTCGGGGGTACGCCCGACCCCGGAGTTGGCGTTCACGATGCTCTGGACATTGTCGAGGACGTCGCGGTCCAGCTCGGCGAAGAACGAGGCACTGTAGTCGGCCGTGATGCCGCTCGGCAATTTTTCCTTCTCCTTGCGCCTGCCTCGTATCTTCAATGACCTTCGCATCTGGAAGAAAAACCAAACGGTCTAAAGGCTCCTCTTCTCGGCCAAAATTCCTCCTAAGACGTAAGCAATTTTATTTCGACACGAGTTCAAGAGGTGCTGCTTGCTGGCCTCGTACCCAGACTCGTCTTTTCCTCCTCGCCCTCCTCCTCGCCCACCTCCACCACCACCTCCACCACCATCCTTATCCTTGCTATTCTAGCTAAGATAGGGATAAAAGAATCTGCTGTGCGTGTGTCGAGCGACATTTTAAGGCAAATAAAAACCTAAAAAAGCTTCGTATTAATGGATTCAATGCCTAACGAGAAGTAGAGTATTTCGGTAAACATCGGGTGCAAGAAAACAAATTCATAAGACTCGCATTCGTTCAATCGCGGCTTTGTAAGCTTATGGAATTATCGGCACCGCTCGCAAATAATTATTAGTACAAGATTATTAAAGTATCACTGGATTTCAGGAAATCCATATCTATTTTATCCGCATTGCGATCGCATAGCTTTCTCGGTAAAGATTTACTTTAATTCCGCCGATAAGTATGGCCCAATAATTATGCAAAATAATCGTTAAAATCTATCATTGACGAGAAGGCGTTATATCTCTCGAGACGGCTCATGTAAAATTTATGCAAAAAACGCAGACATTGTAAATGTCTCGGAGAACAATTAACGATAAAACGGAGTATAAGACTCATAAGCGGAGAAGAACAAATCAATTGATTGATGGCAGAAAACGATATTGACTTTTATGAATTTTATATTTATTCTTCATTTTCTTCTCTCTCTCTCTCTCTCTCTCTCTATTTTCTCTCTTCGTTTTACTGTAACGCGCAGAATGACAAACTAACGGTGATTGTACGCAAACCGATCGAGTAAGTAAATGTTTTTTTGCCTATTACGTCACTATTGGAATTCAATTTTCCGCCAAGTCTTAGAATCAGATAATATTTAAGGTTAAATCTATCTAGAGCTTCGCAGTTCTTAATACTATCTCTCTTAATACTGAATTCCCGAACTTTCGAGTGTATTCGGTGACGTGGAAAAATAAGGCAGAATAATTACTTCCCCCCCCCACCCCCGATCGAGTCCTCGGTACATATCGACTCGGTACATAAACGTATCATCGACACATCGGCACGCGTCCTCGCATAATAATTTTATCCGAAACGGCTGGTTTTTGCACATTTCTACGCAGCACCTGTGCGAAAGTGAAAATGAACGCGACGCCTCGTTTACTTCTTTGCCCTTTGGACTAATATGCCGTTAACATAGGCTGACAAGGAGTATACGAGGAGATGGTGAGGGGGTAGATAGATAGATAGAGAGAGAGAGAGAGAGATTGAGTCGGAGATTTCAAGTGAATCGCAAATGAAGGAGGATCGGGTTCGTCGTTGGTCGAGTGGTACACGTCGAGAGAGCTGAAGCCAGTCGTCGAATCGTCCCGGCAAGTGTGATGGTAAGAAATAAAAATGAAAAGTGAGAAAAATGACGAGAGAGCTGGCGTCGACGCACGAGGGGGCGAGAGTTCATAATGAGACAGAAGAAGAAGGAGGAGGAGCCATAAAAGAAAGCCTTTATCTCTCGATTACGCGTCCGTCCTATCCTAATTCCTAGTCTCGGGCCGTGTAACGTGTACATCACAAGCCGGGACTCGTGTGAAAAGTACCGTAACGGCTTTTCTCTTTTTTTTTCTCACAATCACCCCCCACCCCCTTGCGATCCCCCTTACGATCGACTGTTTAATAAGTCCTCAATACCGCTTATTTATACTCTGTGTTCCCATATATACCGTATTCTACGTCCGTCATGTCTATTTACGATTCGATCGTGCAGATCAGGACTTACTGAGTCGATCATAACGTTCCAGTAATTAATCAAGGGCTTTATCGTTAAGACTACGTTTTAAAAAAATCACATGGCGAAGAGGTTGATATTTATTCCCCCCTTATTCTCGAGCTCAACTACCTTCACTTTTATTCATCACAATCGACACCGATCGTCTATTGTCCGAGCACGTCATTTATTTTCAATTTGATCAATTTGATTTGACTTTTAATTGGAAAAAACAAAACAAAACAAAACAAAACAAAACAGAAATCCACGTTCTCTCAAGCTAATCAACTTGGTAGTGGTGCGAAACAGTCCTACGTCGTGTTTGTTTGTTTGTTTCTCTTCTCCAACAAGTATACTAGTAAAAGTTTTTAAAAAAAAAATCTCCAAATATTGACAGGGAGTAGCGGCGAGTGTTTAGATTTCGCCTTGGAGGGGGGGGGAGGAGTGAGAATATGTGAGCCGTTATTGGATTGCTCCAAGGTTCTTAAATTTCGGAAACCGTCGGAACAGTTCGTTTTAATTAAGCTCCTCGACTGCGCTCGTCATTTCTTTCTCTGCCGGCAGGCAACTACTGCTGCATCAGGTGCATAATAAAGTTAAGCGAATCGGAAGCTCGTCCGGTAATGCTAGAGGTTAGTGGAATGCCAGCTCTCCTAGTTGCGAGCAGTTATTAAAAAAAAGAATAGAATTAGAAGGACAGTGTAATAACAGCATCGCCGAGGAATTCCGACGCAGCCTTAAGACGAGCTTAGAAAACGAGAGTAAAGGAGTGCGAGAGGGGAGGAGGCGGAGGGGATGATGATGATGGGGAGGGGAAAAAAAAAAAAAAAAAAAGAGACAAGAGATTGTTTTGCCGGCCTTACCTCGTCCAATCTCAAGAGCTCCTCGGCAGACATGCTACCCCTGTCCCTCTTCTTAACGTCCTTCTTCTCCCTCTTCTCCCTCTTTCGCTTGTCCTTCTCTTCCTTCTCCGTCCCCTTCTTCATAAAATTAAACATCTTCACAAGCTCCTTCACGAGCGAAAAACGCACAAACTCACGGGAACGAGCGGCACACTTGATCTCGCGCCTATTCTCAAAACTTTTCTCTCCCTCTCTCTCTCTCTCTCTCTCTCTCTCTCTCTCTCTCCGTCTCCCTCCTCGATGCACTTCTATTCAACTCTCGGTCACTGGTCGTCGATGTCTCAGCAGCGGTAACAGCAGCAGCAGCAGCAGCACCTGAGCACCGGTGGGGACACTCGAGGCCTCATCCTCGCACTCTCCCACCCTGATGACGGCGATCCCTCGTCGGCATCTAATCGTCGGACAACTTCGCGGGGGACTCGTCGCCGGTCGTCGACATTCTTTCGGGCGTCGCGACGGCGCACCAACCAAGCTGAGCTCGACGAATTTTACGGCAACGTCTCGAGTCTCCCTCTCTGCCTCTCTGCCTCTATACCTCACTCACCCGCGCACTCACTCACTCTTCGAATACCCGCGTGCTGCTGAATGCCTGCCTGCCTGCCTGCCTGCCTGTCTGTACTTCCGTGTGTCACTGGCTCCCGTTCCCTCTTCTCTCTCGCTCTTGGAACGTCAGTGTGCGTATGCGTTCGTGCGTGCGTGCGCGCGCGCCGCGCGCGCGTTGCGTGCGCCCACACGCCAAGGACGTTTGCCGAGGAATGCCGTGCGTTTGGCCAAAAATGTTGACGAGTGCTTCCTCGAAGTGGATTTCGCTAGGACGGCTCGCCAATGGATCTGCATAGCAAAACAACAAAGTTTATATTATACCCCTCTTACCCCGCTTCGTGCATTTCCGGAATACACACGCATTGGCTAGCATACAAGTAATTTGGAAACCTTTTTTTCAGATTATTCAGACTCCTGGCACTCGAAATTAGAAAAAGACATTTTATTGATTTGTTTACTTGTTTTCATGAGCCAATCGCATATGATTTCCCGGTACAGGTGTAGTGTAACCGTCTCGACCTCAAAAAAAGTTTCCAATCAAAAGTAATTTAAGTTTCATAGTATTAAAGGCGTACGCAATTACAATTGACAGCAATAATCTATCGAGTCTATCGAATAGTTCTTTTAACCTAGCCCCTTAAATATTACCTTTCCTTCTATTTATTTGTTTTATTTTTCTTTCTTCGTTTGTTTGTTATTATAAATATAAATTATAAATTTTATACGATTGTCGTTGCGGTTGCCGTGATTTCCCCTTTTCACGCAATATTTTACGAACGTACAATAAATACTTTTATTACTCGCCTATAAATATTCGTACTAAATCATCAGTGCATTCAGAAACTTGACATAATTAAATATTAATTAAGTATGCAAAAGCCAGCAAGGAAATAATATAAAATGAATAGCGTTAGTTTAACGATTCAATTGCTAACACTATTTATTATATATTAAAATACGTCATTCAAAGTTGATCGTCGTCTTCGTCGTCGTCGTCGTCGTCGTTATTATTATTATTATTATTATTTATTAATAGGAAACAGTATTTTTCATTATACGAAGTCTTTAGAATTAGCATTAAGCTCATTAATGAATAATTGCAGATTGATAATAAGGAAAAAGATAAATAAGCAAAATGCGTAAGTAAATGTAAAATCAATTTAACGTCTCTAGTCGGTGATAAATTTTTTTTCAATATTTGTTTGAAAAGTCATAATACACTTCGTGTAGTACTCAAGTATGTCGGTAAGTCTCAAATACATTTTTGATACCCCGTAGCTTTGCTAAAAATAACGTTTCCTTCATGTGGCGCGTGTATCTTGAAATATATAATAGAGCTTAAAAAAAAAAAAAAAAAAAAAAAAAGAAAAGGCGAAAAGAAAACGTCGGGAGAATATTTCTAATAATTTCAAAGGTTCTCTAATGTTAATGAAAACTTTTGCTCGTCAAGCATCGTTTTGCCTTCGGGAGAAGAAAATTCTTTTTCACGGCATTATTTCTGATAAATAATCAAGTGGATTGATTGAATTGTCCAGTGATTATTACCGAATGAGCGCTAAGAACGCCGATATCGACTGATTTATATTTCGATAATAACCTCGATTCAATTATAACTTTCATAGTATTTACTGTTCAATGAAAGGAATATTAATGATGATTTCACTAGCGCGAATAAATAACTAATTTTCATCGACCGCTGTCAATACGAATTATTTAGCTAAAAACAATAAACATTAGATGACAAATGAGTTTCATTTTTATTTTCATCAAATCTTGACTATTGACTATTGAGCAGGAGGAGCCCCCCATCATATCCACATTTTTTGTCTTCGTATATGAAACCAAATGTTTCATTGTAATTGTTACTGAAAAAATCTTTTCATCGTTTATTCGATACCTTAAGCCTACATCATCATCATTATTGTTATTATTATTATTATTCGTATCATTCGTTGAAATAGTTTTATAATTGCTGCGACTACATTTAGAGTTCACACATATATATATATATATTTTTATAGAGCGATAAATTGTATTTGAATGCAGGCCATTCAAATGTACCGATATAAGGCTAAAACGTTATGTGAAAACATAGAGGGAGCACTAAACTGACTAAAATTATATTATATTGAAAAACAATGTCAATGGTCAAGATTCATTGAACCACAACAATATGTCACGTATTTCTCTTGGGTGGAAAAAGTAATTTTCCCGTCGATAAGCTTTAATCATCAAGCTTTAATAACCCCAATGTTTTCAAAAAGCGTTTTCGGTTTATTGGCAGAAACAAAAAATTGTTCATTAACTCAAGATAAACTTTCCTGCTCGCTTTAAAATGCATTTTTTTTTGTTGTTGTTTTCTTTTTTTTCTTTCAATGAGCTACCACCCCCCCCCTCACTCTTTAATATTCATCTTTACGCCGTTTACTGAGCTTATTATCATTATTATTATTCATAATTATGATGATGATGATGTTGTTGTTGTTGTTGTTGTTAAATCTGTAGCGGCAGATGGGTGTAGGATGATGATAAAACGCGGAAAAAAGAAACGAGGGGCGCGTGCATTTGTTTATAATTTATGGAGACTTGGGACACCGAAACCCCGGTTTGCATTCCGATCTACGAATCATCCCAAGAGCCGGGCAAAATCGAGGCACAAGTATTTTTCGTCGGAATAGCCAAGAGCAGAAAGAGAGAGAGAGAGAGAGATTGAGTGAAAGAAGCGTGCGTGTGCGTGCGAGTGTGTGCCAGGGAAGAAGGAAGGAAGGGAAGGAAGGGAAGGAAGGGAAGGAAAGATAGGTAAACTCTCCAACGCCAGGGTATTTGAGGCTCATTTGCGCAGCTTACAGCCCGCAAGTTTACAAACAAAAAAGCAGGAGGAGGAGGAGGAGGGGGTGGAGGAGAAAAAAGGGAGTACTCGCGGAAGTGGCGAGCGCCTGTAAGAATAACGTAAGGCATCAAAATAGAAAAACAAAACACCAAAAGACGTTAGAAAAGAAGCTCGTAAATCCGAACACGTCCGATTTCCGTATCGAGAAACCAGCTTCGTTCTCGACCTAACCTAACCTTGCCCACTGTACACATTCCTAACAATGCACCGTTGGTTGGTTCGTTCGTTCGTTCGGTCGGTCGGTCGGTCGGTCGGTCGCTCGCACGCTCACTCACTCACTCATTCTCTCTCTCTCTCTCTCTCTCTCTCACTCACTCACTCGCTCACTCACTGTCTCTCGCACACCCTGCCGTTGAAACTCTTCAGACACACACGCACGCACGCACGCACGCAACGCACACACGCGCGCGCTCGCGTCTCAAGCAGCCCTCGCGCAGTCAGGAGCCGGGCGTAAACATCTTCGAGGGGCGCGGGTGTCCGGACGACCCAGCATCTAATTTTTCCCTGACAGCCGCGACCGTAGAGACTCGAGCTGCCTCCGGATACCCACGCAGCGCAAACAGAACTCGTACCTGGCGCAAGGGATTGCTAGTATCATCTTCGTCCTCGTCCTCGTCCTCGTCCTCGTTCGCGTTCTCGTCCTCACCCTCGTCTTCCTCGAGAGTGGCTACGGTGGTGACTCCTGCGGCAGCGATGCCGATACCGCGATACCGCGGGGCTCGTGCCCCTCCTGACAAAGGCTAATCAAATCTCGTCCACCCGGGCTACGTACTCCCGTTCCTTACACCTTCCTCACTGTCCTTATTAACGTGCTAAGTGTTGTCGTCGTCGTCGTCGTCGTTGTCGTTGTCGTTGTCGTCCTCCTCCTCGCACTTGTGTACAAGCTGCGCTCGGCTGACGCCCGCCCGATAGCAGCCAGTTAAGCGACACGGACACACGACGTGCTGCGCACCGACGGCGACTGTCATGGCAGCCGGGCTGTACCGCAGACCTCCGACCGATCTACCACCCCCCCCTCCCCGCCCCACTCCACCCCGACACCCCGCCGCCGCCGCCGCCGCCCTTCCAGACCTATCCTGGTCACGCCGTCCGCGCCGCCCAGGCACACCGGGTCCGCGCTCTTTTGCCGCCCCACCACCCGGAGCTCGAGCGGCCGCTTCGCAGCCAGAGTCCGAGGCCCGGTCAAGGCCTGGCCGACCCGCGATTGGACCTCGACGAAGCCCTCGTCCCGTTGGCTGCGACTCCACCCGATCGACGAATCCTGCTGGAGCCGCTGGCTCGAGGACGAGGACCGGCGGTGGCGGCGGCTGCGGTGGCGGCGGCTGCGGTGGTGGCTGCGGCTCGCCTCGCCGGGACACGGGACATGAATTTGAAAATTCTCCCGAATTCGAAGGACGTATTCTCCGATTCGGGGAAGCCACTGCGATAAAACGGCATCTCAAAATAAATGTTCTCGGACTCACGTGATCGCTTGCTGATGATCCCCGTAGCAATTGTCCCTCCCTGCATGTCCCCTCGCCTGGCTAATTATTAATAACTCGACACTTTTTTCTTGCTCCTCCCCCTCCGCCGCCGCAATCAGCACGTCTCGCCGTTATTATTTTAAAATTTACGTTTAGAACTGGCGTCGCTTGGAAAGAAAATCCGAGTCTAGTTTAGTGGGAGAGATTTTCTTAAATCCGGCAAAAATGCAATAGATTGCATTGTAGGTTATGGGCCGGACGGTTATGCACGGTTGGACGTTTTTATATTAAAATTATTTTTACTTAGCCGTCTTAAAAAGTGGTGACTAAAGTGCGTTGAGGAGGGCAGGTATTAATTCGAACTTGGCTCCGGGGAACGGTAATGGCGGTAAAGGGACAAGATGGCGGCCGTGACTCGACTCTCGTTAAGCCACCCCCACCCCTAGCTATCCGCCTAAAATTACCAGGAGCGTGTGTGTACACTTGCAGGAATATTGTCAGTATGCGTGCAGCGTGCACAACTGCATATCGATACGTCGAATTTAAGGGGACATCGGCATAGTTCTGAGGATGGCGCTCGCGTATCGTCTACCGGCTACCAAGGCTCAGGCTAATATGCCATGATCTCAAAAGCAAAAGGTAATGGTAATAAAAGTGCTTTGGTAATTAAAAATTAATGTAATGTCATGGGGCGAGGGGTGCCGGCGTCTCGTGCCCCCCTCGGACTGCTAAAAGAACTTCTACCTGGCACGGCTCCTTCCATGCCCGTTAATTGTTCCACGTTCTCGCTTGTCACCTCTTAACATACATTTCATAATCACGATTTTTCATAATTGCCCGACCCTCGCTTCGACACTAATTCTACGTCTTTCAAGGTAGACTCGACTTATGAATCCTCGACTTGTGCTCACTGTTGAAAATAGAGGCCAATTACGTATTTGCTAACGATGACTACGTCGTCCGAGGATGTTTTGATGCAAGTGGGGCAGGTTCGTTACAAAAAAGGTGATGGGACACTTTACATAATGAACGAAAGAATAGCATGGATGCTCGATAATAAAGACACCGTGTCAGTGAGCCACAAGTACGCAGACATCAAGTGTAGGTCCAATCCGTCCTCTTACATAATGCATTGCCTCCCCGCTCTAGTCCTATACTCGTCTCAATGTTACATCTTGTTAAAAATCTTTCAGTACAAAAGATTTCACCAGAAGGCAAGTCTAAGATCCAGCTCCAGGTTGTGCTTCACGACGGCCAGTCCTCCACCTTTCACTTTGTTAACAGAAATGGACAAGAAGCACAAATTCAGGACAGGGATGAGGTTAAAGAATTGCTCCAACAACTTTTGCCAAAATTCAAAAGAAAAGTCAATAAAGAACTTGAGGAGAAAAATAGGTAATTTGTGTTACAATGTTACAATGTCACTTGACTGAGCCCTGTGTCCTTTCTCTATTTACTTATCCTGGCATTTATATTTTTACCAAGAATGTTACAAGAAAATCCAACGCTTCTGCAGCTTTATCGTGATTTAGTAATAACTCAAGTCATAACGTCAGAAGAATTTTGGGCACAACACGCCGCACAATATACGCAAGCCAAATTGGCTCCTCGTCAAGAAATTGGTGTAAACAGTGCCTTTCTAGTACGTATCTACATCCCTTAGTACGTTAGTCCTCTCCGGATAGTCCTTATAAATAATCCCTGATTTTTTTCCCCATGCACTAGGCTGATATCAAACCACAAACGGACGGGTGTAACGGACTGAAATACAATTTGACAGTCGACATAATAGAATGTATATTCAAAACCTATCCAGCTGTAAAGAAGAAACATCAAGAATACGTGCCTCACAAGATGTCAGAATCGGATTTTTGGACCAAGTTTTTTCAGTCTCACTATTTTCATCGGGATCGTATAAATGTCGGGACCAAAGATCTCTTTACCGAATGTGCCAAGATCGATGACCAAGAATTGAAAAAAGATATTCAAGCGGGAATCGACGATCCCATGGTGGACATTACTAGTTTCGATAATGTGAATTTGGATGAAATGTACGACAGCGGAACTGGCAAGTCCGACAAGTCCTCTGGCAACATTGTTCATCAAAGTATGATAAAAAGATTCAACCAGCACAGCATAATGGTCATGAAAGCAAATGCTAATCATTTGGCAGTGACGCAAAGTCAGCCACAGTCCAATGGCTCAGCAGTACCAAATAAAAACTCTACCAGTAGTCGATCCGTAATAGATTCGCCAAAGTCTAAAAAGGTCAATAACAATACCATTTCTTATCCACGTATTTACGTATATAAATATATCTACGTATATATCTACGTATATACGTATATATAAAATAACGAAAAAAAAAATTATTTTACTTGTATTTTCATTTGCAGCAACGTATACAAGATAAGTTATTTTACGAAGATCTTGATACTAAGCAGGACGTGAGCTCAAACACTGGGCCGCCATTAGTATTAACACAAATAGATAGGTATTTGCACGGGCCGGTCCCAAGTGCAGAAAATAATCACGACTCGTCGATGGAGAATGTCAAGATTATTGCAAGTCAATTAATGAAGGAAACGAACAAGTGGTCCCACACGGCTTACCTGTGTCGTCAACCATCTACCTCGTTAGTAAGTCCGGCCGCTTCGGTATCAGCACTAGGTGAACTGACCCCCGGTGGCTCGCTAATGAAAGGATTTCGCGAAGACAGTCTCGGTCGTGAGTATCTTCTCCGCTCGATGCTTCAACCATTCAATCGACTATTCAAAATTGCTCTTACGTAAAGATTATACCCTCGTTTCCGTAGAACTAATACCGAAGGAGCTGGAAAAGGAACTGGCCAGTGTATACGTATGTACGTGCGAATTGTTAAAACATTTCTGGAGAAGTTTCCCGCCTACGACGCCTCAGCTCGAGGAAAAGGTCACGAGAATGCACGGGGCGCTTCGTAATTTCCATTCTGTCAAACTGAAGCCGTTCGAGGTAGGATATTTCGCTCGCCGTCACGAGCTCGAGAGAGACAATTATCATTCGATACTTTGCAGGATCGTCTGCAAAGGGATTTTTCGGCCATTAGTCAACATCTGACGAGTCACCTGAACCAGCTGCTCAACGCTGCCTACCGGAAATTCGCTCTCTGGCAACAACGCAGAGCCGGACAATTGAGGTAGCCAGCAGACGTCGTCAGGATCTATCGTCATGAGTGGAAGCATCTTACGGATAGATAAAAATCCTCATACGACATTCGAACCAAGAGACGTTTTGCCACCCGAAGCAGTTAGGAGACGTTCACCACTAACTACCGTGTCAAAGACTACTCAAGAAAGTGCTTATAAATTATAAAGAATAATTATCGAGTCATTTATCGGTCGTTATAATAACGTAAGCTCGACACCTTAAGTAAGTTTATACATAGATCGTAGTTGAAATTAATAGCTGAACGGAGGAGCTAAGAAGAAAAAAAGAAATGAGAGAAAATGTATGTAAGACAAACAAAACCAAACGAATAATACAAATGTAAATGCAACTGTAACCGCGTTAACGTAAGCGCGCGAAGGCTTGCAAACACTTCTTTTTAAAGAAGCTTCAACGTGTAACAAATATTTCCATGATTTTACTTTATCGCTCGTTAAGATTTTCGTTTATTATTATCAATTAGATTACGACACATTCTGTTTGCGTGTAAAGACATAAGTATATATCTCATCCGCGGTATAAATCATTATCGTTTAGAAATTAATTTGCCTTCTGTGGAATGGAATCGTCCAAGCATTATTCCCAATCCGACTTTTTATTTGTTTTACAATAGTTAAATAAACGATCTATTATTAGTAATAATAAGAATAAGAATAAGGATAACAATAAGAATGATAAGAATAAGAATGATAAGAATAAATAATAAAGAGGAAACAAACAAAAGTTATAAAAGAAATGATAATACCTGGTGAATTTATTTATAAGCATTCTGTGAAAACGTATAATTTTTATTTTAAAATATAAAGACGGACAGGCAGAGTTTGTAATAGAGCACGTGCATTGTAAGGTCGGGTATGCGCCGTTCTCAAGCCTTCTTATAAATTCAAGTAAATATATTCAATCTATGATAACGAGTTGGATAATTACGTTAAAATTGGTCTACAAAGTAAACAGCCAATGGCTTCATACCGCGCGAGTTTCTTACCTGCTTCGGGACATTCCATGCATTTCTCGTTGCAAGTACTTTTACTGCCCTAGAAAATTACGCTTAAACGCTTAGAGGTGGACGTATATAGCGTACGTGTGTTTTGTTTCACGTACGTTTTAACGAGAAGAATTAAAGCAACGGCGGCCCAGGTGAAAATTCACCTGGTATACATTCTACGAAATTAAATTATATTCTCAATTCATAAGCAACGCCGGGTACAATAGAATTCCGAGCGAGCGATCCCCTTTAGTTTCGCCTAACAATAACAATAATAATAATAATAGGTCATAATAAATATTCCGTCCCATTCGTATGATTTACGTATTTTGTGCTTAACGATCCATCGACGTAATATACGGGACACGGTGCGCGCGCGCGCGTCCGTGCGTGCGTGCGTGCGTGCGTGCGTTTATTGGTAGGAAGAGAGCGCGCGTTGGCTTACGATCGAGATTTTCGGTCTTCCGATTAAAAAATAAATAAAAATACGTTTTCGGCGACAGGACGCCGCGCCGCTTTAATGGGAGAAAAGTGGTGGTGGCGGGGGCGGGGGGGAATAATTACTATTACTGTTGTTGTTGTTGTTGTTATTGGTCGATGGTCGTAACGGTACGCGATAGCACGCACTCGTGCACACACATGCTCGCTCTTACAAGTTTACCCGAGTAGATTATTTCCCTTCCTCGTTTTCCTTGTATGTTTTCGCGGTTTTCGCGCCTCGGATATAACAAACGGCTGATGATTATCGGGCCAATGCGGCCATACGAATTCACGTTGTCGGACGTCCCGAGCACGAGGCATTGGAAAGCCGTTTTTGTTGATTGATTTGTTTTCAGGTATAATAATAATAATAATAATAATCGGCTTTGACCGCGTTAAACGCCCAAGGCTCCAGGCCCGACGTTAATAAAGGAAACATTAGCAGTGGAAATTGGGCTGTCGGCGAGGCGTATTCGTTGGGTCGGAGCGGTGAGCGGGGCAGGGGGGGTATAAGGAAGGGAGTAGGACGACGACGACGACGACGACGACGACGACGACCGTAAAAGAGAAAATTCATTGGGCCGGCTCGGGCACAATGGAGAGAGAGAAGAATAGGTTAGAAAATGCTCGCTTTGACGATCGAGATTGAAATCGTAAGCGGGAGCGATAAAAATTCCTCGAGCGCGTAAGGGAAATTCAAATGTGTACATTGTCGGCTCGCAAGCACGCTGAACGTACGCCCGAATAGAAATTACAAGCTGCCGTCCGTCGTCCGGGGAATAACGGGCCCCCTAATAACTTTGCCGAGTTATTGGGGTTATTGTGATTCGATTTCGCTATCGACTTTTGATATACGAGGATAAATGAATCCGTGGCCGAGGAATCAACGAGTTTTCGGATCGGACTTTCCCGCTCGTCGTGCCGCTCAGCACACGCGCACGCACACGGACACGGACACGCTTTGCCATTGCGTTATCACGGGTAACACGCGAGATGATGCAGCGAGGCGATGCAGCGAGGCGACCCGCTAACTAAACGGCCGGATTTTTTTCTTTTCGCGCTCGATCTGTCGCGGATCATTTGCACGTTTTTTTTGTCCCCTCGATGCTAATGAATCCGCTCTTCTCGCCTGGTAAGAGTTTCTTTGGCCGCGGCATCTCCCACTGGAGGAGCGACTCGGTTCATCAGCGGCAGTCACCGTCGCTCGAAAAGACCAGTGAAATATAGTTGCTTTCCCACGCTCCCTCTATATCTATCTCTATCTCTATCTCTATCTCTATCTCTATCTATCTCCGACTCACTTGGTCGCTCACTCGCTCAGTCGCTCAGTCGCTCAGTCAATCTCGAATGCTCGGAGAAGGCTGGCCGGGGCGACGGGTCCGATACAGAATACACACACCGTTTCTTAATCGAACGACTCGGCGGAGTGGTCGGTGAGGTCGTCGGGGCTCACCAGCGGCGCTTATGCAATAGAATAATTTCCTCGTCGGTGAGCCAATGCTGGGGACCAGTCAACGACTCGATGCTCCACCCCCGCCACCCTCCCACCTTCCTCACACCGATCATCCGATTGTTTATAACTGGACGCCGATAAAATCCTCCCGAAACTGGCTGCCTCGTCTCCCCCTCTCTCTCTCTCTCTATCTCCCATACGTAAACAGCAGCCTCGTCGTTAGGTATCGTCGCGAGACACGGAATAAAAAAAAACGTCGGGCTTTTCCTTCCAACTTGCGACCGATGATCTATCCTCGTCGCGTACGTCGTATCCCTGGCGAATGCCGAAGCCGGCTGGTCGATCGTTCGTCATTATCAATCATTTTAGCGCCCGAGACTCCGATGATTCTCTCTCGGGGGCAAAAAATCATCGGCCGAGGGAATTTTTCTTTTCTCTCTCTCTCTCTCTCTCTCTCTCTCTTCACGTGACACTGGCAATCTCGGGCTGCTATACCAATCAAGAAGCTCGGCCGCTCCGTCCCGAGGATTCTATCGGTAGATTAACGCGGGGCCGCCGCCACCGCCGTCGCCTTACTGATAGTCGCGCTTTAAACTCCGAGTCGAAATATTTTTTCTAATAACGAAATAACGGCTATCCAGGGTTATTATCGAGGGCTAAGGAGGGCTAGCGATATAACGGCAGACTGGACTCTTAACGCCGAGTAAAACGTTAACAGCTACGAAGAGTTTTATCGTCAAAGGCCTAAGAAGAATCCTCGTCGGCTCGTCAGCTCGCCTCTCTTTGATTCATGATCTCGAGCGCGGCTTTCGGTGATAAGAACGAGAGCGAGGAGCCCCGGGAGCCGTCCGATCCGAGCCTATACATACAGTCGAGCAGCTCAATCAATTCATACGATTTTTAGCTCGGACCCCGTTATCTGGGAGAAACATTTTTTGACGTTCCGTATCGGGGAGCAACGCTCCGTTCCCCTCTTTCCGATCCCTCTACTTCTCCGCCGCCCACCCTCCCCTCCCCTGTTCTTGGGTATATTTACTTTTTGTTGTTGTTTGTTGTTTGTTGTTTTTTGTTTTTTTTGTTTTGTCCGAAAGCCCTCTTATTCGTTAGCTCCGCTGCTTTGTTACTCTTGCTCTAATACAACAACAACAACAACAACAACAACAACATTGCATTGTATTGTATTGCCAGGCTCTTGCTAAAGCGCTGGCTTTTTTACGAAAACGCCTCGGTCGATGAAACCTCTTCTCTACGATCCCTCCCCCGCCCCAAATAACGAGCACGAGCACCGCCGCCTACAACCTACAACTCTGTGTCGCGCCCTTTCGTATGGGCGTACGTAAATAAAAATAGAAGTAAAACATGTAGGCCATCGGTAACGTAATGCTCTATTATCGATCACGTAGCCAATACGCCCGAAAGTATCTTCCAATTTCGCTCGGACTGAGCCGATAAGCTCGAGTACGGGTCCCCCCCCCCCGGTCCCCGTACGCCTCGGGCGATATTGCCGGTTATCCTCACGGCGAATCGAGTTTTTTTATTTAGCGGCTCGGCTCGTCGAATCGTTACGAGTTATCACGTGAAAGACCGGAGTCGAAGATGGCCAATTGAATTAACGCGCGCGCGGGGGGGGGGGATTTACGAGCCCCGGAAAACGTTTCGGGGCCAAAAGTAGTTGCGTAAACCGGCCGAGTCGAAGAACAATAATCGACAGCTGCATAAATAGAGGAGAAGGAGGAGCAGGAGGAGGAGGAGGAGGAGGAGGAGGACCGATCGGATTTTAAACTCGGCTAATCTTGCTCGAAGGCGTAAGGTTTCGGAAATAAAGAAGCCCACGGTACATACTAAAGGGTTACGCTCTCTCCCTCTCTCTCAGTTCTCACTCTCACTCGCTCGCTCGCTCGCTCTTCGTCCCAGTCCCCTCCGATTCTCGGCTCGGGGCGTCAAATAACAAAGTCCTGCTGGAGGAAAAGACTCGGGTCTCGTCGTCGTCGTCGTCGTCGTCGTCGTCGTCTCGTTACGTAAGTCGAACTCGGCCTTTATTAGCCAAGAATTTACTGACGGTCGGTAGGGTAGGGGCGTGGATCGCGAGCGACCGGGACTCAACCCTGAGATCGTAATATCGGCCCTTTCTTCCGTCCCAGCGGGCGCACCGGACTCGCGCTCTCAAGCCTTGACCCTGAGCGCTCGAAGCCTCCCCCTCGATGTCCGGAGTCCCGAGAAATGACAGGGCGAGCCGCTCCTCCGCCGCCGCCGCCGCCGACTCCACCACCTCCACCACCTCCACCTCCACCTCCACCACCACCACCACCACCACCACCGCCGCCGCCGCCTCGATATTATTGAAAGGCTGGCTCGGCGCGATCGCTTTCTTTTCGCTCGGCGGTGCATTGTTTCGCGCGGCCCTGGAACGCCTCGTCGTACTCTTCCGCGTCGTCGAAAGTAGTCCGCTTCCGAGCCTCGATCCCCGATCCCCGATTCCCAATCGCCGAGGCCCCGAGCACCACAATCACCGAGGCCCCGAGGCCCCGAGGCCCAGAAAATTTCGCTCGCTCGTATTTTCTCGCCTCGGAACGATGACGCCGATCCGGCCCTCGCCCCCCATCCACCTTGCCCCCCCACCATCTTACACGCTCGTACAAACGCACACGGGAGCGGGAGCGGGAGCGGGAGCGCCTGCGCTCTCTCGCACGCACGTATACACGGTATAGACGGGAGCGCGCGTGGTATTGTTTGGCGGTTGGGTGCATCGGCGTCATCGTGTTGGCTCCTTCGGCCTCTCGCCGATTTTCGTAATGCTTGAAATCGCGAGCCGCAGCGGTGCGCGTCCGCGCTAAAATACCATGCCCGTAATAATATTTCGTATTTGCTCTCGCGATCTCGCCAGTCATTCGCCAGATCCTTTTCGCCGATGAAAATAGCCTAATCATTTTTTGCCGGCCCTAATTGCCCCACAGCGATATTTTTCACTGGCTTTATATTATTTGCCTTTTTTGTTTTTTTCTTTTTTTTTTTTTTTTTTTTTTTACCACCCCCCCCCTTTCGTATCTCGTCTTTTTTTTTTTTTTAAATCCAACGGCTATACTCGACTCGCCGTGGGTAAAAGCGAGCGGGTAACGCTTTTCTCTTAATTGCTTTTGCAAAAACACATCCTTTCCTCTCTCTCTCCACCTCTCTCTCACTCTCTCAATACCTCCTCGTCCCGCCCCCGCATGGGCTCGGTCCGGTACGTGCAACCTCAGCAGCAGCAGCAGCCGTCGCTGCACAAGAGGCAGATCGCCGCCCCGAACAATAGCCAAGAGGATTTGTTAAATTAGCAATGCCATTCATTTAACTGGAATAATCGAATTTATTAATTATCGAGGTGTGGGTATGCGTGGGTAGGTGGCTGGCTCCGTCGCGTCGACGTATCGATGCCTCTGGGAATGTCAATTGTTTTTCGTTTGACGCGCGGTAGGTCTGGAGCGAAGCCCCCCCCCCCCCCCAACGGAAGACACTCGAAAGTCAAAGTGAAAACGTTATTCCAGTTAAAGAAAATACGCCGTGCGCCAGGAGACGAGGCCGACGTCGTCGAGCAGCTACACGAATCTAACGATCTCGAAATGCCATACGTGCCCGCCGCTTTATTAATAATCATCATATTGCGATTCGGTGAAGCGAGCCTGCCTCAGAAAACCACTTGAGTGTAATAATTCGACGGCCATTATTTTATTGTTGGAAATGTTAAAATATAGGGAGAGCGCAGCAGCACGTGCGCGTTATATAGGAAAGCGGGATTTGCGATGGGAGCGGAGCGCTAATTCGGTCGAGTTATTTTAGATTCGCCGGAACAATTAGAAGCGGCCAAGTCAAATTTTCGAATGAATTTACATGCTCGAATTATTTATTTAACGGCTTTGTTCGATTCGCCCCCGCCCGCTACCCACCCGCACCAACTACCGTTCCCCTCACACCCTACCCCCATCCTCCACCGCCGCCACCGCCGCGCAGTTCCGTTATCTTATTGATTTTTCTATCAATCATTTTTTTGTTCATTACAGTGTTTAAAACGTCAAAATCGACGGGAGCGGGGTGGGTGGGTGAGGGGGTGGCGGATGTGCGGGTGGGTCGCACACGCCGCTCGCGAGGTAATTTATATTTCGGTAACGTGTAAGCGAAATATCTTTATCCTCCGTGTTCATAAATCACCTCGCCAGCCACGTTCTTATTAATAATCACGATGATAACATTGTCGCTTGTTTTCATGACGATGGCGATGCTACGATTCTGGGGAGAGAGAGAGAGACAGAGAGAGAAAAGCATTATGTTTTCATTTAGTTTTCGATCGACTTTACGTATCGACGTACGCACATGAAGAGACACGGAGACACGGAGACACGGAGAGAGAGAGAGAGAGAGAGCTACAAATCCATGCAAGTCGTGTTATTATTGTTGTCGTTGTGTTGTTGTTATTATTATTATTATTAGTATATTATGATAGGTAGGGTAGAAGCTCGCGGGAGAGAGCTCTCTGTGACGCTAAATCATATAGGCGTACAAATCCACGATATGCGTAATCCATAATGAATTTAAATCTCGGAATAATTAACGAGCGACTATACATTTCAATTACCCGAGGCAGTTAAAGATATGTCCAATTTAATAATCGATTGTGACCCGAAAGTTAATAAAAATAACAACTAGTCGTAAATTTCCGTTTAAATGTGCGCCCGATTAATAAATAGTGCTCGATCACACACACACACACACCCCCCGGCCCGGTCGCGGCCCCGGTCCCGGTCCCGGCCACCCCGCCGCCCTCCTTGCTGCGTGTAAGCTTTGCCGCCGGAGGCTCGGGTAATTTTATAACTGGCATTAGCCTCCTAAGGCCGAGTACGATGAAGCAATTGTACGGCACTAAACTGGTTTTCGGCATATCGGGACATACATTGCAAACGAGACGTCGTCTATCGATATTCCTTAAAGCTGTTAATGCATATTAGCTTACTACCACCATTTGCATATTGTACTGCCGAGTCTTTTAAAACGAGTTTTTTTTTCTTTCCCTCCATCTCTCTCTCTCTCTCTCTCTCTCTCTCTCTACGTCTGTATCTCTGAATCTCTTCCTCTAAATGCGGCTGGCTCGCGAGCTAATATTGTCACTGTTAATGCCGGGGATTCAGGAGTAGGAATTTCAATCTAAAACGGAAATTCTCTATCTGTCCTTTGCCAAGTCGACCGGCTGCCTCTGTCTTTGTTACCTTTGGAATCGACCCTGTGCACTTGTGTACGTGTACGCCTTATTTGCGGTCGGCTCGAGCCGACTTCTGCCGTCCAGGTAGAGACGCGCTGTACCTGTGGTCCCTACCTTGGCCAAGGAATTCCTCTACCTCCCGCCCCGCCAACCGCCACCAACCCACCCGCGCTATTACCTTTTCACTCTCTCTCTCTCTCTCTCTCTCTCTCTCTACTACCATACGAGACCAGATCAGAC
The DNA here is from genome assembly GCA_018883505.1 of Ceratosolen fusciceps. NCBI lineage: Eukaryota > Metazoa > Arthropoda > Insecta > Hymenoptera > Agaonidae > Ceratosolen > Ceratosolen fusciceps. The sequence goes on from RCIC01000011.1 coordinate 5,674,021, forward strand.
GAGACGAGACGAGACGAGACGGGACCAGACCACAGCACACCACACCCTCCTCCTCTCCCACGCTCTTTGTCTCGTTTCGCTGTCCTCTTTGCTCCTTCTTCTTATCTCATTGTCTTTCTATATTTGTATCTGGCTAATAAGGAGAGCTGACGTTTATTATTGCCAATACGTATGTGTAGGAGGGGCGGGGGAGGGAGGGGGAAGCAGCGTCGTTAGTATTGGTATACAGGCGGAAACATCATCGGCAAGGAGGTTATTATGTACGTGCTGTCAGGGAGTAAATAACGTTGTCAGCTCGCGTTTATTCGTATTCCATAGCCGAATGGATATCAGGAGCAGCAGCAGCATCATCATCATCATCAGCAGCATCATCATCAGCAGCAGCAGCAGCAGCAGCAGCCCACCTTCCAAAATACATCGCCGCTCGATACCGTAAAGAGTTCATGGGCGCACGAGTCTACTTTTTCGGCCTTTCGTACGATGTAGGCCCACAATCGATCTTTAATTGCATTCCCTGACATTGGCGGGAAGGGAGCGCGCGCGCGCGCAAAGTGCATTGAGTGCATTGAGTGCATTGAGTGCGGTGCCGCTGTCGGAAGAAAGTAAAGGAGAAATTGGTTAGGTAAAAGCGGGCCCAAGGGTCTGTAATAGCGACTCGACTCTCTCGGGCTTAACTAGATTATTAGACTCATTGTCTCTCTCTCTCTCTCTCTCTCTCCCAGTCTCTCTCCCAGTCTCGCTCGGGTTCGTAAGAGCGAGAGCGCGCGCGCGATCCAATAACGCTCTATGGATCTGCGTTATTGGCTCTCTTGAGAGAGAAATCGCGATAGCGATGTATTGCGAAAAGGATGTCGTTGTAAGCATTTCATCGGTGGCGGTCGAAGGAAATTGCGCATTGGCTGTCCACGGAGCCGAGCTCCCCCCCCCCCCCGTTACGAATAATATCCCGAAATTGGCGGAATACGCCGGTAAGTGGGCCATGAAAACAGAGTCGTCGCGGGCATCGACGGGGTGCTCCTTCTCTCTGTGTGTGTTGGTCATAGCCGTCATTGTTGGTCGTGTTGGTCGTGTTGGTCGTGTTGGTCGATGCCGTAGGGAGAAGAAGGTCGTTCGGTGATTCGAATGGGCGTCGAGGCGGATCCCATTCAAGCGCTGCTCGACGTGCGTAAGTCACCGTCTGAAGAGGCCCGGGCATTGTAAGCCGGGCCAAGGATTGGGGTTGGCGAGTGGGAGGGAGGGGGGAGGGGCGTCTGGCTACGTTGCGTACATGTGGTAGGATTTACAAAGGACCGAAGTAAGTAAGTAAGGAAGGAAGTAAGGAAGGAAGGAAGGAAGGAAGTAAGGAAGGAAGGAAGGAAGTACGGGTGGAATGGGGCGAGGGGAGAGCAGCAGCAGGTCGACGAAATAGCCAGAAGTCGGCCGCTGGGCGTTAATGTCCCCCGAGACAGTGGAAGAAAAGCCTCCTGCTGCTAAGCCTCCTCTAACCAACCCCTCTCTTCCCCTGCACCGACCGACCGACTCCCAACCCCTTAAACAAAAGAACAATTGCATTTATTTTGGGGAAGGGGTCAGCCGGTATACTCGAGTGCCGCTTCTCTCCTAGACGTCGACGTCGAGGGCGAGGGCGAGGGCGAGGGCGAGGGCGAGGGTGGGGCTGGCGAGCGATTTTCTCGGAGCTTCTCGGTGGCAGCGACCGACGGAGCCGCGGCTCTCCCGCCGAAGCCGATCGGAAATTCGGAACGACAAGGCGGGAGAAGCTCGTGCGGGTCGGTGCGGTGGGACGGGGTGAGGTGGTGGAGGGGAGCAGCACGCAGGCGCATCCTCGATGGATAGGTGGCGCGCGCCGCATACGAAATTGCCATACCTACATGTACGTATCCATCCGCGCATAAATACGGCCAACGTTCGGTTTTGCATGCTCGCTGCCAGTAGTCGGGCAGTTGTGTGTGCTGCGCGGCATTGCACTCTCGATGGCTGCGCCCGGGACACGAGCACCACCACCACCACCACCACGACCACGACCACCACTACGAGCACCAGCAGCACCAGCAGCAGCAGCAGCAGCGGTAGCACCAGCCAGTCTGGCGCGCTCGAGTGCTCGTCACCCAGTCTGCCGTCGGTGTTTTATTTAGCCGAGTAGTGAAATACACCGAGAGTTGTCTATCATCGTCATCGTCATCGTCATCATCATCATCAGCATCAGCATCGTCGTCCGTGTATCATCAGGCTTACTATCCTTGCGGGCGAGCATATACATTAAATACGGCCTGAGCTGTTTAAAGAGTGTAAGTAGCGGTAGCGGTAGCGGCGAAGGCGGTGACGGCGGCGGTGGTGGTAGACGTGGTAGACGTCGTAGTGGCGGTACAAGGCGGTAGTAGTGGTGGTGGTAGTGGTGGTAGTGGAGGAGGAGGTGACGACTACGACGACTACGTCGACTACAACGACTACAACGACTACGACGGCGGCGGCGGCTCGGATTCTCTTCGTCGGACACATGCGCGCGCAGTGTCGCGCACACGGGCACGTGCATCGGCACACGGACGAGAGTCGGCTGTCGTGCGTCGCAGCGCGAGGACGAAACTTGTGCTCGTCGAGTGACTCGCTGTAAATGGGCAGGACACACGGGGCCGGCTGATCCAGGGGATGAGGAAGACACGCTCCTACTGATCAACGAGGGAGAGAAGGCGCGCTCCGGCCCACCACCGATACCAAACATCTCTTACGGATGACAATATGTGATACTCGGCAGATAATCTTCCATAGCCATGCCAGTGGTGGTGGTGGTGGATGAGTTCCGGAGCAGCAGCGGCAATAATAACAGCAGTGACGGTGGTGTTGTCAGTGGCGGTGGCGGTGTCGGCTCTGCTGACGACGACGACGTCGGTGGGGCGCAAGTGCACCGACTCTCCTAGTGTACGCGCACAGCCTCCGTCTGTCTGTCTCTTGGATGCGTAAGCCCGCGCGAGTGTGTGTGCGTGCGTGCGTGTGCGTGCGTGTGCGTGTGTGGCCGTCGGCGCGCAAGTGGTGGTGTGGGGGGAGCTCGGCCGTGTACGGACTATTATAACCTGCGCCGAGCGAGCGAGCGAGCGAGCGAAACCCACTCGATTCGTAAGCAGGCAAACTCGTAAGAGAAAGAAGGATATAGCCCCAAACGAACGTGCCTCGGTGTGCGTGCTGCTCCTACAGTGGTATTACACCAAATCGAAAACGAATCCTCGCACGTACACACGTACTCTCTCTCTGTCTCTCTATCTATCCATCCATCCATCCATCCATCTATCTGTCTATGTCTCCTCGGTGTCTGGTTATTGGGTGTATAACGTGGGTGTGATAAAGAGCGCGCGAAAGAGAGACGGATCGAGGGAGTAGTAAAGGCGCAGGAGGAGGAGGAGGAGGTGGAGGAGGAAAGTTGAACGGGAGAACGACGTCGGCGTTGACGTCTCCACTTTTTCAGGCCTATAGCTGCGCGCCTATTTTCAGTAGAGGCGCGGCGAGGCGAGGCTGGGTCATCTCATCGCATAAAGTGGCCCTTTGTGCCGCCCACGAGGCCGACGGCGAAGGCGGGGCGGCTACCTCGCGGATGCCTAGAATGCAGCCCAAATCGAGCCCAGTCCCCGTATAAGTCCCGATCGGTGGCCCACCTCAACCCCAATAACCAGGGCCAGCTTCCTTGAAAAAAAAAAAAGGGGGTTATTGGGGTCCGATCCCGCCCTGGCTTACCGGAGCCCATCATCTCTCACCAGGGCATCACCAGGAATTCCAGAGTATTCTATCTAGGAGGAGTACGTGAAAATCCCGGGCCCTTTGCCCTCTACGCCCGTCTGCGAGCGCACGCGTCTCTCGGGGGAGCGACACTTTTTTTTTTTAGCGGCGCTTCTTTCGCCCGTGCGTACACGCACCCACACCACGACGTGGTGTCTCCCCCCCCCTAGGCAGACGATATTTTATCGGAATCACTTCGTCCGTCGCTCGGCCGTCGCTCGCCCGCCGTGGGACGCACACGCACTAGGCGCGAGCGAGCCAGACTGACTCTTCCTCTCTCTCTCTCTCTCTCTCATCTCTCTCTCATCTCATCTCTCCGTGTTGCATGTGCGTGCGTGCGTGCGTGCGTGCGTGCGTGCGTGCGTGAATGCGTGGTTTTAGAGGGAGAGCGAGTGGAGGGCTCGTATGTAAGCTTGTACGAGCGAGAGAGGGTGGCTGCCCGAGGAGAAAAAACAATTTAGTCGCCAAGATAATGCGCCGACGGAGCGCGTGTCGGTGGCAGAAGCGAATGCAGCAGCAGCAGCAGCGCAACAGCAGCAGAAGCAGCAGCAGAAGCAGCAGCAGCAGCAGAGGATCGCACCTTCGACAGCGAGAAGACGCTGACAGCGGCGACGAGAAGCGGACCCCCGGAGCAAAGGTCCCAGGGCCGTCCGAGCCGTCCGAGCCGTCCGAGTCGCCGGCCGCCTCCTCTGCCAAGGTAAGTGGTGTGAGTAAGCGAGGTATAACTTGTCGACTCGGACGTGGGGGACCGAGCAAACAGGTTGCCGAGGAGTAGTAGCGTGTAAGAGAAGTTGGGCTCATGTAACGGCGGGACTCGCCGATGAAGCAGCAGAAGCGACCGACGACTTGTCACGGTGCTCGATCACTCGGCTCTTAATCCCGGTGGCGGTGGCGGCAGCGGCAGCGGCTGCGGGAGCAGGAGCGGGGCCGCCTCCACCGCCGTAGCCGTCGCCGTCGCCGTAGCCGTAGCCGTAGCCGTAGCCGTAGCCGTCGCCGCACCCTCCGCTCCCCAATTCCTGACTCTCTTAATCCTAGCCACATTGCCTCTCGCTCACGTACCGTCCATACAGTAACAGATAGTGAGTGAGTGAGTGAGAGAGAGAGAGAGAGGGACGAACCTTCCCTCTTCCTCGGCTGCACTCGTCCTCGCCCCTTTAGCTAACGCGTGCGCAATTTACACGACGATGAGCTTTAATTGCCCCGCTCATTCCTTCTAATTAGTTTCTCCACTAGGAATGAGGCTCTACTCGCGATCTCTCCTTATCTCTCTTACTCTCTCGCTCATTCATTGCGCGGCTATACGTACGCCGTGCTCTGATTTCGTAGTCCGCTATTAGTACTCTAGCGCTAGAAAATCATACACGCTCGACTTGTCCGTGCTCAAGACCTCTCTATCTATCTCTCTCTCTCTCTCTCTCTCTCTCTCTCTCTCTCTCTATTCCTATCTCTTCTTCCAACCCGCCGCTGTCGCCACCTCCTCCTTCGCCACCTCCTCCTTCGCCTCCATCGCCACCATCTCTACCGTCACTGCCACCGGCTCTGCCCCCTCCCTCCCACTGTACTTCCGCCCCTCCTCTCGCCTGGCCGGCCCTCGCCCTCCTCTCCATCTCACTTATCGTCTGTCCGTCTGTCCGTCTCTTCTCTTCTCTCCCCCCCTCCACCCAATCCACCCATATCTCTCTCTGTCTCACACGCACACACAGTCTCTTAGTTGGGCGCGCGCGGGCTCCTCTCCGTCTCCGTCTCCGTCTCCGTCTCCATCTCCTTGCGCCGCTCTCACGTCTCGGACCGCCGCCGCCGCCGCCGCCGCCGCCGCTGCCGTTGCCGTTGCCGTTGCCGCCGTAGCCGTCGCCGCCCCCTTCTTACCGCGCCGCACCGCTCGCGTGCTCTTTCGCTCATGTGCTGTAAAAGACAATGAGGCCGATGTCGAATTTATACATTTCGAGAGCGAGAGAGCGAGGCGGTCGCGAGCCCGACGTGATTTCTGCGGTAAACACGAGCTTTTTCGAAATCGCGGGAAACGTGTTGTACGCTGCCGAAAAAACCTAACCTAATGGCAGCCCCATGGGATGGAGTGCGCGGGGCAAGTAAGGTCGTCGTCGTCGTCGTCGTCGTCGTCGTCGCCGTCGTAGTCGCCGTCGTAGTCGCCGTCGTAGTCGTAGCTCCTTTTCGGCCGGTTGCGAAAGTCAATGATTTCCCATCAAACTTTGCGGGGAGACGGATGTAACGGGCTGCGTGGGTGTGTGGACCGAGCGAATTTCGTGAATACAGTATGCGCAGAAGAACCCTACGCGATATATAGTGAATTCGGAATGTCCGCTATTTGCATAAAGACGCCTGGAAGCTTTTTTCCATCTAGGCGAATCTGACTGATCATCACGTGTGAGTACGAGTCCTCTCCATCACCACCACCACCACCACCACCACCTCCTCCTCCAACTCCTCCTCCAACTCCTCTCTCTCTCTCTCTCTCTCTCCCCGTCGTAACTTCAACGTCTTACCTTCTTTCATCATTTTATCATTATTCTTCACTTATTTGATTTTTTTTTTTTTTTTTTTTTTTCATTACTTCTCAATTTGCCTTTTTCCTTTTTAATTGTTACTTTTCGCCTCGTGCTTCTCCCCCCAACCCCCCTATGCCTCCCTACGCCCTCAATACATTCTTCAGAAGCTTTTTCCCTCCCGTTCAATCCGTCCACATGATTATAGAGTAGCTTTTATATGCGACGCGACTTTATGCCATCGGGAATAATACGTGAGCGATGAGTGATACGCTTACTTGTTTTCACGCACATTTCTCATTTCGCACTCCCACTCCTCTCCGATATTAAAAATTAACTCTTTAACAATTGACAAGCCTCTTACTTACTGATTCCTACTCGCGCATTAAATCATTATTTTTAACTAAACGAGCGCACGCACTCACTCACGCACGCACGCACGCACTCATGCACGCACTCATGCACGCACTCACGCACACGGAGAACAATTTTTACTTGTATTATTATTCTACCCATAGGATTCAATTATACTCAATGCCACTTGCAAGGTTTTTTTTATATACAATTTGCTCAATAATCAGCCAATTGGAACTTAAATCATGTAAACTTTCAATTCATGCAATAAGAATTTTCTTTACTTTCAAGTAATTATTTTTTTCCAATTTATTTCTACAGTTTTTTTCCCTTTCCATTGTTTGTTTATAAACACACGCTGTTGGCCGTGCCTTAAATACAATTGTTAAAATATTAATAGCTTTTATCGCTGGAAGCTATAATAATTTTATGGCACTTTTTATTTAGCTTAATAGTCGTAATATATTCGTATTATTTTATAAACAATTCAGTGCATTGTGCCATGCGAATCTGTGGATACGGATATTATTAAAAATAATTATGTATATAGATCTGTGCTTATAAATAAATATACATGAAGATTTGCGCATGAGTTTATATCAATTTACAATGCTAAAGCATCTCAATGATAAGATTTGTCAAAACATTATCTGGCAGACAGCGCTTTCGAGATTTTTCTATTAAGCTAATAATAAAAGTTATGAACTAGTCAATATCTGGAGCTACCGAGGCCTGCGTAGTTTATGCCTTCGTATTTTAAGATTTTAAATAACAATACATTATTATATTACACATAAATTATTTAAAGTGCCACTTTGGCTCAATATTCACTGCCATGTCAGACTATAAAACACTAAATGTGTAAATATTTTTCTTTTTAAATAAAGTTTAATGTGATAAAGTAAAATTGTTTCTGCTGTCGTGCTTCAACGTTTGATTGCTTCCCCATCCATTTTAACAGACCTGACATCGCCAGCTTAATCTTGAATATTATTATTTTTCTTCATCTTCTTTCTGTTCTAGATACTCTGCCATTATCTGCACTTGGTATTTTTCTGATGCCAAGCCCAAATGGTTCAAATGTGCAAGTTCAAGTGGAAGGGCCAATGTAATAATATTGTTTTTGACAAAGGGGAACCATGTTATCAAGAATTTATCAGTTGATGGTGATAGCTGGTAAATAAATCCTTAAAGGTGGCACTAAAGTGCCACAAGGAAAGTAAATGGATCCCATTGGTCCATGGTACGCATCGTATAATCGTATAGCTTCTCCTGCAAGCATCATAAGCACATTCCAGAGCGCGACGGCTAGTGCAAGCACAGACCCTGTAACGCATCAGTTGACCTCTGTAACCGTCAATGCCCAGGCAGTGCCTTCCACGACCACATCCCAAATACTGCTGCAAACGGGGACTCCGACAGCAGTAACCCTGGCGGGCCAATCGTCGACTTTCAACCCGGGAGGGTTTTTAGCTTCCTCTTCAGCGGTGGGTTTTGAAACTTTTGTACCCTTCCCTCACAATACAAGCCCCAAGGAAACACTACACTATGCACCACAACATACAAAGCCAATTACTACGGCTCAAGTAGTAACTGCATCAAAACCAAGTCCACTCGCACAGTCAGACATACCTGCCTTGAGAAATAATTATACTTCACCTCAATCAAGCGGCGATGTAAGCACCACTTTTTTTTTCTTCTTTTTTTTTTTCTTTATATATATATATATATATGTATGTATGTAGGTATATGTATGTATATATGTATGTATGTATGTATGTATGTATGTAGCAATGACAGTGTTAAAACTTCATTAAAGCGTAGAATAAGCTCATTGGACAACTATTTCACTTTATTCCACTAATTATTTACGCCTCATTTTGCAGACATTCTTTGAGCATCCGACGGCAGTGACAACGTCGCCGTCAGCCGACTGGAATTTATCGCATCCCAATAATCAGCTGACTAGTCCCTTCGGTATACTTCCTCATGAAAGCTTAGTTACCGTCACAACGGGGCCCCCGACCGTGACGAAACTTACCAGTGTCGTATCCTACGATACACCATTTGCCACGCACTACAATAGCAATGGCACGGCACAGGCGGGAGCGGACACCAAGGCCGGCGTCTGGCCCGATTCCGACCCCACCAAGAAGGATAAGGCCCAATCGCCCATTAACAATAACGGTAATACGATAAAGTGCGTGGTTACGGAATCCTCGATGCCCAGCGCCGAGACATTCTTCCAAGGCTCCGCGGATTTCGATAGCGATGACCTGGGGGACAATTACCCGGCCAGCGAGCAGTCGCCCGTTAATACCCCCGCGGTCCAGCCGTCGCTGCATCATCAGACCTGCATCGTCTCCACCTCGAACTTGACCTCGGCCACTAAGGAGTACGCGATTTCGCAATTGCCCTCGACTTCCCCGGTCCAGCCGACGATATATTTAAACGCGACGGTCCAAGAGAAGCAAACGTCCACCGGTAAGCATAATAAAGACTTTCTCACATTGTTTGACATTTAATTACAAATGAATTTTCGAGCTCCTTCATCGACGATAGTCTAGTAAAATCAAATAAGCTCATACTTTATTTACTTATTTATTTACTTTATTTATTTACTTTTTTTCTACCCCCCCCCTCCCTTCAAGTAAAGTCGTTAGAAAAAAAGTTGGTACACGCACACGCGGAGTTACGAGTAGTGAATAAAATAGGATACCCGTTGCGAAGATACTTTTAAATAAAAGTATTTATTTCAATTCCATAGTAAATCATAATGAGCACGCGGGACCGGATCAGAGTCAGGACAGCAATCAGTCGTCGCCGGTGAGTTTTTCAATCATGGACTCGCGGACTATAAACTACAACAGCTCAACGAACAATTCGGGACAACAGCAGCAGTCGACATCGAACGGCGTCGTACAACAATTTCACGTGCTCGGTCAGCAGCAACAGCAACAGCAACAACAACAGCAACAACAACAGCAGCAGCAGCAGCAGCAACAACTGCAGCAACAGCAACCGAACTCGTGTAGGCATTACGTGACGACAGCGACGACGACGACGACGACAGAGACGGAGTATCATCATCCAGCGCGGTCCAAGTCCGCGGCCTCGACCGACAGCGCCTATTCCTCCAACACCTCGCAAAATGGACCGGAGTGCGCGGTCGTTGTGCCAAGGAGGCCGAGTCCCCTCCAGAATCACTCGCAGGCATCGCCTCTTGGCCACGTGCCCAGCCCCGCGACCTACCCAATGTACAATAGCCCCATGGCTAGCATGTCCTCACCCTCGCCGCTTCAGCAGCAGCAGCAACAGCAGCAACAGCAGCAGCAGCACGGGGATATGGGTAGCTCGAGTACCCCGTACAAGACCGGCAACGTGCAGCAACAGCAGCAACAGATGACGCCGCCCTCGCCCCTCGACGTCACTGTCACGAGGCCGCCCTCGCAGCAAGGCCAGGTCGTCTACTCTTCCGTTATAACTAGGGCACTGGGCGCTAACGAGAATAAGACTTCTTACGCTACCGACGGTAATTCACTCCTACCTTGGATACAAACGGGGCCCCTATACCCGACATCCCGTTCGCCAATCACTCAGCCCCCTCAATTTACCAGCTCGATGGGAGATTATTACTATTACGCCTTGGCGCAGGCTTTTACTACACTACTCGCAACCAACCATTCCCCCAAGACTTAAATCCATAATTAAACAAGCAAGGTTAACCTATCCTCCATGTAATTACGCGCCATAGGATAATACTGGCTGCCGTGCCGCCGACGTCTGTCCCCAATTTCAATCATCCTATTCCATTATATATTTCGTAATGTAACTTAATGATGGCTTACCGACTCTTTTCTTAATCTTAAATTAAATCTTACCTTATATAAATAAGCTTACATAAATATTTACATAAGTGCATCGACTCCATGCAGTTCGTGCAAGTTATTCAATGTACGTAATGTAATGTAATGCATTCGTCGGAAATAACTTTTGGCTTTCGAATGAGTAATTACGGGCCCAATGCGCTTACGAAACCCCGTGAATTCGTTGTATTCCAGGTACGAGTAGAGCGACTTCGTACGAGGGCACGCAAGACTTTAGTCAGTCATCGAAGCAATTGTGCTGGGACAGCGACGTGTCCCAGTCCCAGCAGCCCAACGACCCCAGAAAATTCCCCGCCACGAATTACATCGTCCAAGATGCCACGGACACGGCGGTCCTCGCTAACCAGCAGATACAGAGGATTTTGGTCACGGGGACCATTACTGATCGTGCCTCCGCGTGTTTGGAGCCCGGTCAGTTGAGCCTGCAGAACCTGAGTGGCTGCAGGGCCGAGCCGATGAGCGTGGTGAAGAGCCTGCAGGCGGTGCAGGTCGGGGTCATCGACCACGAGAGCGACGAGCTCAAGCAGCTGGAGGAGCAGCGACATCATCATCAGCACCATCATCATCATCATCACCAGCAACAGCAGCAGCAGCAGCAGCAGCAACAACAAGTGACGATTGGACCGATCGGGGTCAAACGGAAAGATCTCGAGAAAGTTGAAGCCGATCTCATGAGTGCAAACGTCGTCGTCGATTACCTGAATCGTATTCCGCCACCCGCGCATCATAAGGCTATCGTGACTCAGCAGCAGCAGCAGCAGCAGCAGCAACAGCAGCAACAGCAGCAGCAGCAGCAGCAGCAACTGCACCAACAGCAAGTGCCTCTTCATACCATTCAGCATCAGCAACATCAGCCACAGCCCCAACAACAGAACGGTTACATCGAATACGAAAGGTGGAACCTGTCGATACCTCACGCGAAATTAATACCGACGGGACCGACTACCTTCGTTGCCCAGCATCAGCCGCCCCAAGCTCTGCATCACGGTGCCAATATCGTCGCTAATACCGTGGTGCATCAGCAGCAGCCGCTCATAATCTCGCAGCACGCCCCAGCCACTGTCTCCTACTTCCCAACCTTTCACATAGCGCCTTCCGGACATCACATAATGCCTCTCCAGCAGCATCATCAACAGCAGCAGCAGCCACAGCCACAGCCACAGCCACAGCAGCAGCAGCAACAACAACAACAACAGCAACAACAACCGCCGCCGCCGCAACAACAGCAGCAGCAGCAGCAGCAACAGCTACACCATCCGCTCCAACACCATCATCCTCATCAGCAGCATCATACGAGCCACGAGATGCATCCGACGATAGAGATAAACTCGATGGGGATGATGGACGCGAGCATGTGTCAGCATAATAACGTTTGCATGCAGAATAATTCGATAAAGGACGACAAGCCCCAGGTGATTGTGCCGAATATCGAGGAGGAGCTGGGGTTCCTCCAGCAGGCCCAGCATCACAACTCCCACATAAACAATCATCATCACGCCAGTCAAGCCGACGGCAAGCGTTCCATTAACAACGATCCCAATACCGGATTCATGACGAGTTACCTAAAGTTCCTTCAAGGCGAGAAGGATTCCTCGCCACCGCCATCCCTTCGAGGAGGTACGAAGCCGTTATTTTATTACATCCCTTGCTATCGTCGACACGGCGACCAATGTAGTACCCCTCGAGTCTGGCCGATCTAATTAATCGTTTAACAAACCATCAATGGTGCCCCGTAGGTAGAAAAGCGACGTGGAGCGGCAGGAAGCCGTACATCCCGATGGAATCGAACGGCTGCGCGGCATGGCGTAAAATCGGCGCCCCTACGTCCGCCGTCATGCAGAAGGCCAAGGAGATGCCGCAGATCGATTACGCGAACGATCCCCGTTACTTTCCCCTACCCAAGGAGCGGAAGAAGCAGAACTTCGACTCGAGCGACGACGGGTTCTCGAGCGACGACCAGCTGCCGCCCTTCAGCACGAAGCGCCAGGAACGTAAGGCGACGATGCTGGATCGACACTGCCAGGTGGACCGGACGCGGGTACAGCCGCCCCCGGTCAACGTCGTGCCCCCGGTGAAGAAGAAGGGCCGGCCGATCAAGCCCGGCGGACCGACGGACAGGAAGCGGAAGGCCGAGGCCGCGGCTGCTGCAGCCGCCGCCGCCAAGGGCATTGTCCTCCTGCCGATCAACGAGACCGCCAGAAAAAGTCAGTGGTCACCTCGTTTTATCTATACCCGCGATTAATAATAATAACAACAATAAAATAATAATAATAAAACAAAGAAAAGAAGAGAAAGAAATATATATATATATATGTATATGTGTGTGTATATATGTATGCCGACGGAAGAAGGCATCGGCTTTCGCATCCGATCCCCCCCCCCTCGCCGGGACATGCGCCTGTCTCTTGCATGAATTGCACTTCAAACGAAATGAAAATATCACGCCTTGAATAATGAAACACGGCACTAACGGCACTTTTTTAACCTTAACTATATATATATATATATATAAATTATAACCGGCTTTGACGCAGCAACGAGTCTCTCTCTCTCTCTCTCTCTCTCGCTCTCGAGTGCAAGCTCGGCCGAGTCGATATCGCAAGCGAATTGTTTGTATATTGCGAGAGGAGAGGGTAAGGAACGGCACTTTCGTATTCCACCTTTTTCTTTATGTATCTCATGATTGTGATCGTTGTGGCAATTATTGGACGCCGGTGAATGGAGGCAATTTTTTTACGGTGCGAGGGCTTAGATCGATAATTAGATTTTATTCCAATTCGCCAGGAGTGAATTGAGGGGAAAAGTTGACCGACATTATTACCGAATGAATGAAGGGGCCCGATCGCCCTCTTGCCCCCCACCCCCCTCCGATTCCATTCGATTGCCAACGAAACGGGCCTCGGTCCTTCGCGGCTCAACGATAGATCAGCCGTAGATGAATTGAAATCGTTATTACGCATAGATCGGAGCGCCTCGCCTTCGTAAGAAAAAAGGGGGCCGAAATTGAAAAATTTAATTAAAAAGTCGTTGATACGAGGCCCAAAGTTCCAGAAGTGAAGAAACGGAGACCCCCCCTCCCCTCTCTCTCTCTCTCTGTGCGTGCGTGCGTGCGTGCGTGCGTGCGAGGGAAGGGGCGGGGTGGGCGGACGAGAAGAAGAAGAAGAAGAAAAAAGAAAACCCACACACGATTTACGTCATTAGGCGGGCTAGGAAATCAACGAAAGATACCGTTGCGTTTCGTATCAAATAATTAGGTTTGTTTATGTACTTGTTAATCTATCCAAAACGCTACGACAACGTTAATAAATAATAGATAAGACGCGTATCAATATTTGCTTTCGTTTTTCTTCGCGACCGAGTTTTTACCGATATGAGAGGTGAGAGATGGGGGGAGGGGGCAGGGGGAGAGGGGTGGGGAAAAGAAAAAGAGGAAAAACAAGAAGAAGAAGGAAAAGGTTTTTTCCCCTCCCCCTCTCTCTCCACGGAGGCGAGCGTTCCGATTCCTCGAATTGAAAGCAGACGGAGTGAAAAGGGTAAAGTGCGAGCGCGGGTCGCGGCTGCTGCTGCTGCTGCCTCCTCCCCCCACCCCCACACGCCGCCACCTTCGCTAAGGACCGATTAGAGCGAGAGAGAAATTCATAATTAAAATATCACGCGTTCTGGATAGAGAGCGAAATACAATTTGCTTTATTAGAAATAGGGAGAATAAGCGAGAATACCGCCATGTGAAGCATGTAGAGGAGGAGAAGACTACCGCTACCACTACTACTACCGCTACCACTACTACCACTACCGCTACCACTACCACCACTACCGCTACCGCTACGACACAGTAATAATAAGTATAGAGCAGCAGGTGTAAATGACGGCTTAATTCCTCGGGAGCGACAAGCCCCTTGACACAATAATAATTCCATGGCGTTAAATAAGTTCCGTTCGCGTTGTGTGTGTCTCTCATGCCTCGCTCTCCCTTTCTTCCCCTTATCCTGCAACTTTGTACAATAATCTCTCGCAATAATGACATCTTCCGATTGAACGGCGCCGCTGATTTCGCAAAAAAAAAATTTCGTACAAAGACAAAGAAAAACTTAATCTCCCTACGAGAGAAGATTGTGCGCGCTCTCTGCCTCGAAGATTATTTACGAAGACGAACGTTAATATTATCTCTTAACGCGTTTACGTTTACGTTTGCCCCCCCCCACCCCCCGCCCACGATCCATCATCCTCCCTTTTGCTTTCGGCTTCTCCACGACGACGACGACGACGACGACGACGACGACGACGACGACGACGACGACGAATAACAATAACAATAATAGTTCAGCGGACGCCGAGAGCTTTGTGGACGGGAGCGCTAACGAGGTGTCTGTTTACGTATGGGTGTGCGTGGGCGCTGGCGCGCACGTGCCCGCCGTTGCGTTCGCGTACGTAGGAGATACACGGGAGCGAAGGATTTCTAGATTTCTATTATAGCATAGTTATACGCTCGAAGATAAATGGCTGCCAGGAGCAGCTGCATGTATCAGCTACGTTATCGCGTATGCCTTTTCTCTATTATAATCTATCCGTTCGTCGCCGCCCAGGAACATTGTAGGCTTACATAAACCCATTCGACGGGCCGCTTCATTGATTATTTAATATCTTTATCAACGTAACGTAACGTCTTATACTTCTTACGTCTTGTTTCGCGTACGTTTCGAATTTTTTTTTTTTTTTTTTTTTTTTTTTTTTTTTTTTTCTTTTTTTTTTTTTTACGACCTGACCGTGAAGAAATATATTGCACGCGGGACAGTGGATAATAAAATTAAAGCATAAAAGTGATTATTATGAATGTACGAATGCGCATGCCGAGCATTGCTAGCGTTATTCGTCGCTTTATATACCTTTTTATTATAGCGTGATCCAAGGTCCTGAGCCGTTGTTGTTAAGCGATCACGTGCACGAAAGCGCTCCAATACTCTTTTCTTTTCTTTACTTTACTTTACTTTACTTTACTTTACTTCTTCTTCTTCTTCTTGTTTTAATAAGCGGTTATCTAATGGGATTGTAGAAGTTGGCGTGGATTCACGAAGGAATAATAAAAGTAAACGTGTGCTGACGTTGCCTTTCAGTCGTTTAAAAAGCAACGGCAAAACGATTATTGTCACGAATATCTAGATCGTTTGTATATTCCTGAGCGTAGGAATACATGCCTCGTTAATATTACGATATGATTATATTCAAAAAAGGATGGGGATCTCGCGTTCCTACAGCATAGTATTTTCTGTATTTATAGAACTCTGACTTGGCTCAGATACGACGACGATAAATTAACGATATTAACATGCCAAAAGCATCCATCGCCTGTCGCCCCCTCCGCTTCCCCCCGCGCATTATGTAAGACAATATTATAAACAAGCGGCACGTTAGACGTTAGGTAAATAAATAAATAATAAAAAATGATGATGATGATGATGATGATAAATAAATAAATAAATTTGACATTCATTTGGGTGCCATTTTTTCTTATTCATTGGCAGCGTTTTATCAATCAAATTAAAAATTCATGTATTCGTGTATTCGTTTATCCTAAAAAGATTATTAATTTTCGCCGAGCATTTGAATGGCCGACGGTCATGACAATGACAAGTTTTACAAAGGGTGTAATAAACAAAGCAAGACCAAAACAAAAACTGCCGCATATGTTGAGAAGAAAGAAGCTCGGGAATGAGTCGGGCGACGAGGGTCCGAGATAATTTTATGCACAAATGCCCCTCTGCGATCCGATTTTACACCACCCTCACCCTCGGCCACGAGTTTTTAAAGTCCAACCAGCTAATTTAGCGTAACGGAGCTTCGCCCCCACACCCTACCCCGACTCCCCCTAATTAATAGTGAATTACGCGGTGGTTAAATACCTCGGATGTCACGTTATTCGTATAAAATAGGCGAATCGGAGCGTAAAAGTAATGATGTCAAGTGGGGGGGGGTCGGGGTCGGGTGCTTGCCAGTGCCCATTATTACTCACTACCGCTTATCCTTATTATGTTATTGTTGTTGTTGTTGCATTAGTGGACAATTAGAGGGGAGTGGACGGGGGAAGGTTAAGCGGCCGCTTAGAAATTAACTTTCGCGGCTACGGAGGAGCGTATGAAGCGATTTATTATTTACGCTGCGGGCCGAGACTTATTCGGCCTCACTTAATTGTAGAGTAAGAGCGCAAAAACGCAAAGCGAGCCGAGCGATACTCTCGGTATTTTGCGGATTACCGGTAATTTTTTTAGCATGGGTTGAGGTATCGTCGAGGGGCTTGGCGCGTAATAGCGAGCGAGTGCGAGAGAGAGAGAGAGAGAGAGAGAGAGAGAGCGGGCGAGCGAGTGATTGAGAGAAAAATGCCCGATGGATTTCAGAAGCGCAGCAGCTGCCGAGACGGGAGAGCTCCCGACGCAAAGCCAAAGAGAAGATGAGCGTGAAGCAGATGCTGGAGAACCAACACTCGGGCGACCCTTACGAGGTGGAAGAGGAGCCGGGCGACTCGGACTCGGACCCGGCTTGGACGCCCGCGGCCAAGGCCATCGGCGAGGAGGAGGAGAAGCGCAAGAAGCGCGGCCGGCCCCCCCTACTCGCCAAGAGACGGGACCTCGTGCACGGGGACCATCAGCCGACGATACCCAAGAGGTGCGGGAGGAAGAGGCGGAACCCGGTGGACCCGGCCAACGCCAGCAAGCTCACCTGCAAGATCGACGAGAAGCTCCTCGCCTCCGTCAGCGACGAGGACATCGACATATCGCCCTTCAAGGTAGGATAATAAATAAACCACTCGGCGCTCGACTTTGGCGCGACCCGCGCCTTCTACACCCCCCACCCCCTACGTACTACGGACAGATACACGCGCAGACCGACAGACAGACAGACAGACAGACAATCGTCGAACGTTATCGCTTTCCTACACGGCATACCGACGCACACGCACACGCACACGCACACGCACACGCCGCGAACAGTTAATCACAATTACTTACAATTACTCTCTCTCTCTCTCCCCCCCTCGCACTCTGTTGCGCGTGCACCCAACAATGACGACAGTAATTCATTACCATAAGGACATTGTCATTATTTGTAAATATGATGATTATTATTATTATTACTATTATAACTGTTACCAGTACAAGTAGCAGGACAACCACGATAATCATTAGTGGTATAAAATAAAAAAAAATTGTCATTATAATTAAAGCTTAAATATCGTACGAGTGCCCTTTATTAATGTAACGCTTACTCTGTTGCACGCAGCATTCTACGATCGGAGATGGCTATGATGCGGTAAATCTTCATTAACACAATTTATACCTCTTAAGTACAAAGTCCCAGTGTAGCGCTTAAAGACTTTTCTCTCCTGCGTTTATTCTTTATGTTTTCGTTGCTCCCCCCACCACCCTCCTTCCCTCCATCTCCCTCTCATCTCCATCTCCATATCTCACTCTCTCACACACACACACGTGCGTATTGTATCCTTGAGTTTTGGCTCCGTTGTTGCAACCGTGTATACCGCGAATGTAAATGTATTTGTCGGGTATCGGACGACACCTCCCGTGAAAGCTTTACGTTACGTAGGTATTGGAGCGGCGGCGGCGGCGGCGGCGGCGGCGGCGGTTATCGTTGCTTTTTTAAAGAGAAAGAGAATCGTTTGTACGTCAATGACATCGTTCGTTCTCTATTAATAAATGCCTTTATTGTGAAACTCGGGAAAAGTTCTCGGCTCCCTTCCTCGTTATTGCCTTTTGTTGTTGTTGTTGTTGTTGTTGTTGTTGTTATCATTGTTGTCATCATCATTGTCATGTGTAAGCCAAACTCGTATATTGGAACTCGTATATTCGGATCGGCCGCGATACGATTATTGGTATTTTTTGTCCATTACGTTGCTACTTCGCTCGTGACGCGGGAAAACTCGGTAAGTAATGCAATGGCGCAAACGCTCGCCGGCCCTTACCCCCCGGTCCCCGGTGATTTTAATTAAACGGCCGAATGCGCGCTTCGTTGAAAAAAAAGCCTTTGTCTACCAAATAATATCTACTTTTATATACTTTTAGACGACGGGAGGACTAATGGGATTAATGGGAGGGAGGCCCGCGCACCTATTACAATTGCAGAAGTAATCGTTTATCCGGACCAGCCAACAATTCTAAACGATTGTGCTTGTTATTACATTACTTTAATCGCCATTGATCCCCGCTATTCCGTTACAAGTTACATTTTGTTGAGCGTAGTGTGAATCCCGTTGTCTTTAAAATGCACGGCCCGCGCCGTCAATGGTCATGGCGTGTTGCCGCCGAGTAAATTTGGATATCCTTTTGCATTCTAGTCCGGCGAATTCGTCGTTATAAAGGGCGATTTGGATCAGGAGTACCCGCCGCTCTGGAGGATCGACGGCAAGACGCTTTTACAAAAATACGAGCCCTTCAAAAGCAACGGGAAGACTTTGTACAGAAATATATCGACGGTACGTATTGGAGGGCTTATTGGGGCTTATTGCTTATTTCTCTCTCTCTCTCTCTCTCTCTCTCTATAGTAATAGTCTTAGATAAGAGATTAGAGCTTGGGGGTGGTTATTGGGGTGGTTATTGGGGGTTAACCGAGTCCGCTTTCGGTTTAGTATTCCGGATGGGCGCCGCAAAATCGGCACATTTATCAGCAGGTGCCGATCAAGTTCTGGCAGCAGGGTAAGCTCGAGACGATCGTCGAGTTCCTCCGCGACGACATGATTATCGACGACAGGTGAGTAGGGAAAGCCGAGCGGACGACTCGCTCCCATTCTACCTATCCTTATGCCATTTACCATTTACCCGACGAATAATCAATCACCTCGTACATGCCTCTCCTGCTTCAGCGAGTGTATAAATAAATTTATGAAGGACACGGGGAAGTACCAGGACAACTTCGAGGTGTACATACAGACATTGATATCCCAGGCGTTGGATTCGAATTTTCTCACCGAGATCTTCCAAGAGCAAGGTAAGGAGGAATTCATCGCGTTCCTTGTTGCCCAATAACCATTATAAAAAAAATTATACAATTAGCCGTACTGGGCCCTAGGTAAGGGCTTTTACGTACGGCTATTAAGAGCGCTCACTCCCCCCCACCCCACCGACTGTATTATAATTAACACATTGCAGACGATTACTTCCTGCTGAACGTCAAGACGGTCGACGAAATAACGGAGGAGAGGAAGCAGCGGCTGCTCTCGACGACGAACTGGCGCCAAAGTATCATAACGGCGTTGTCCACTTGGCCCTGCATAAACGTATTAAAAGACAATATATTGGATTACAAAGGCAAGACCTGCGCTGGCTGCAATCGAGTTAAGATCCACGCGAGGGTTCTATTGTACGGGCAACCGTACAACAGCACGACTCTCGAAGGCTCCCCCCCCGATCCTCAAGTGCCTCAAGAAAAGGTAATCGTGACGATCAATTACTCTTTACGTATATACGTATATACACGTGTATACGTGTGTACGTAATATACGCGATCTCGATCTGCGCTAGCCTTCTCTGATAGCCCCCTCCTCTATCATTGGCACGGGCATTTTTCATTACCAACAAGCCCGCGTGGATCAACTTTTTTAAAACAAAAACAAAACAAAATTAACATATATACATTTGCTCGTGCGTGTCTTCTTGTGTCACGTCACGCCTTACGCGTATCATTTTTCCAGCAATATCGAATGAATCGGCCAACTCCGCAAAGCAAAATTTCTACCGCTTACGGTATCGCAGTGTACGCCTACGTCTTTTGCTTTTTTTTTCCTTTCTCTCCTTTTCTTTTCTTTTCTTTTCTTTTCATTCGTCAGTCGTATGATACATTTTCTTTTTTTTTTTTGTTTTTGTTTTTTTTAAATCTCGACTTGTTCCGATACAATGAACGTGGCGTATTTAAAGTGTACGCGTTACATGTGAAGGAGTCACGTGACATTCGACACAAATTATAAAGATACGTTCTACTTTTAATCTTCGGCTACAAGAAAAAACAGAGACAACGAGTCGCCGTATCAGATTTCGTCATATACAAGACTCTTACGACATCTGTTACTGTTTTTTCTTTCTTCTTCTTTTTCTTTTTCTTTTTCTTTTTTTTTTTTACCTATAGAGAAATAAATCTTCCCGTGGAAAAGTAGCTCGCTCGTCAGCTACTTACTTTTCCACTTTCCCCCTCTTTAAAAAGAAAAGAAAAGAAAGGAAAAGAAAAAGAATCGATGCTGCTGAAGGAAATGTTAATTCCCCGACATTACGATTACGCGTTCGTTAATTGCAAAATTCGTTATGTAAAAAGATAACGTGATCCGAAAGAATGTAATTGAACAAATAAATGCGGACATTGTAATGGCGAGCGAATGTGATTTTTTTATTTTAATGATAAGTGATTTCTTTGCGACGAGAATAACGTGAAAAAGAAAAAAAGAAAAAAAAAGAATTCAATATAATCTGGAATATGATGAATTAAAGAGATTTTCCAAGCCAACGCTTCATTGGTTTCATTGGAACTTTTTTTCCCTATCTCGAGGCTCGAGTAATACTCGTTAAGTAATAGTCAAGTCGTCATATTAATGATTGGGTTTGTTTTTTTCTTCTTCTTCTTCTTCTTATGGCTAAAAAGCAGGGCTGCCAATGATTTTTGGATATACACGAAATTAATAGAGTGATCAATGGAATCGACCGGAAGTATCATACGAATGATAATAACGACGATAATAGTGAAACAACGGGTGGCGGTAGGTGGTGGTGGTGGTGGGGGGTGGGTAGGTGTAATTGTAAATAACGGGAAAACGTGTAGCTCGGATTTGAGAATAGAAACAAGTGGCGGCTTGTTGTTTTCAACTGATAATAGATTGGACGACGAACTTATTTTCGTATCGTGCTTAAAGAAACCGTTTTCACTGGCATGTTGTTTAAATAATCACGAGCACCATAATGTGAAACATAATGAATATATAAGAAAGTAGGTAAAATCGCTAAGGGTCGGAGAGGCAACCGAGCGCTTCCTGTAAAAAATTATTTTGTCCAAATAGACCGCGAACTTCTGTCGTCAAATCAATTTCGTATAATTCGCAACGAGCGCATTATTACGAGTCGTCTCACGACCACCAATAGCATAGAGGCAATAATCATTATAGGCAACGATGAGCCTCTTTGCATGCTCTACGCGTATTTTGTTATTATTTACAATACGGCAGCGAGCCGGGAGGGAGGACTGTCTCTGTTTCTTCATTGTTCATACGAGGACGCCGAGGAGGGATTTGGGGGGTGAAGGGGATTTACGCGCGCCATGCAACGAACCAACCCCCTTCAATATTGACGAATAATCGTAATAAAGAGTCGGAATAAAGAGGCTACGCGCGGTGGATAGTTGGCTTAAAAGGGGGAGGAGAGGAGGGGGAGGGCGGATTTAAATGCAAAACCTGAATGCGTTTTATTGGGTTTCAGGACTTTTTGTTTTGTCGTCTTTGTCAAACGAAAGTGGGCCTGTTCAACAAGGTGGCGCACCAGAAGTACCTAATGTTCTTGGAGTGCGCGAGAAGGGTCGCCGACAAGAGGGTCGCGGATCCCAACAAGGACACGACCATAATTCTCAACGAACTATTGGCGGACGAGACGTGGCTGAACCAGGTCTGTCGCTTTACCCCAATTCACCCCTAGACTCCCTAGGACTTCTTATCCCGCACAATTCCATACGCATACACGTCCTAGGCAATTAATTAATAAATAAATAATCTCCGTTTGTACGCAGCTGTTCAAGGAGGTCCGGAGTATATGGGCCGAGATCGACAGCATACAGGAGCAGGCCAAGAAGAAGGCGAGCTTCGCGAGCAGCGTCGGGCTCGGTGTCGGTGTCGGTGTCGGTGTCGGTGTCGGTGTCGGAGTCGGGACGGAGGTCGGCGTCGGCGTCGGCGTCGGCGTCGACGTAGCCGTCGGTGAAGATGCCCTCGTAGCCTCGTCGTCGAGCGTACTCAAGCAGATGACCGTCACGCCAGAGCTGCCGAACCAGCAACAAGAAATTTATTATAACGATCAAATGAGCAGCAACTTGCCTTAGTATCTGTACAAAACGTAACGGAACAGAATGAAAGAAAGAAAGAAAGAAAGAAGGAAAAAAACACAGAAAAAAAGTGCCAGTTCTCAAATGCATTTGCTAACTTAGGAATAAGTTTTTCAAGGAGCGGTAGGGTTGGGGGGGTTAGGGGGGAGAGGCGAATGCCAGTTCAGTTAAAGGGTACTCCTATTTCTATGACATTGCGGTGCGTCCGATAAATACCGTGTGTATTATTTACCTAAGGGGGCAGGCTCGCCTACTAACTGGAACTAACTGCTGCTACGTAAACGATGTGCCGCATTTATGAAAAAAAAATGCTAGTGATCAAACGTGTCACTCCATGAATTTAGATTAATCACGGTATATGACTTGCGGCGCAAAGAGACGGGAGAGGAGGTGGTATTTGTTACGTGCGCCTAGCACACTCACCGAACTAGCACATTCAACCTAGTCTACAATTACAGATGGCAATTACGTATCGTCCTAATTTTTAATTAATATTATTATTATTGTTAATGGTAATAAAATTAAAAAAAAAATAAAATAGTAAAAAAAATAAGTAAGTAAATAGCAACGACAACAAACAACAACAAGCAAACCAACAAAAAACATACAAATAATAATAATAATAGTAATAGTAATAATAGTAATAATAGTAATAATAGTAATAGTTATAGTAATAGGGATATTAATAGGAATATTAATAATAATAATAACAAAAACAACAGTTATAGCTATAGTTGTAGTAATGATAATAATAATGATAATAAATAACAACAATAATAGTAGTAATAATAACAATAATAATAATAATAACAATAGTTATAGTCGTAATAACAGTAATAGTAATAATTTTATTATATAGAGTTCATTGGAAGCGCACTGTATGACGACGGTAACGATCACAAGTTTTTTTTTTAGGCTTCGGATACAAGTGTGATTTACTTGTTTGAAACAACAACAATAATAATAACAATAATAATAATATATATATATATATATGTATGTACGTATATATGTATACGTACATATGTATTAAAAAAGTATGTAAGAAGTCATTCTGCTTTTCGATACAATATTTATCAAATTTATACTGAGCGCTGTAAGAATGACGTTGTAGTATCATCGAATTGTCAGATTTTCCTTATTAATGCATAATAAGAATTAAATAAGTCTTATTGCTTTCAAAATTTTAATGAGTCTATACATATACGTATATACATATATACATACATATATATATATATATATTTTCTTTTTTATTTATTATAATGGTAAGGCAAATAATTTAACTTTCTATAATAATGTCAAGTTAAGTCTTGCAGATGAAATTATTGTGATAGAATTTTAGGTGACACCACTTCCCCTAAGACAATGCATAATCAATTAATGAATATTTTAAAAAATTTCGCTAATAATTGATTTAAGTTGTAAGAACTAAAAAGAGAACGATTACGTATGTATAAGATTGACAAGAAAAGAGAATTTAATTTTTTCTCTATAAACACGTTTTGAATAATTTTTGAATGTACGTTCAAAATACAATTTGTTTTTATGTCTTAGGTTTTTTTCCTTTGCCTTCGAATAGACTGGATTGAAGCATCACTCGAGTTGTTATTATTATAAGAGCAAATTCAAATGTTTCCGAATTTGTAAAACGCTAATTCTTAAGAAGTTTTTTCTTTCATTATTACAAGGCAATAATAATAATAATAATCTAATTTTAACTCTTATTGGCTTCCTCCGAATTGTTGAATATATATATATGCGTACGTATACGTTATATATACATATATTTAAATTTTTTTTTTTTTTTTTTTTTGTCTTTGTTTTGATAACAACGTGATATTCCTTAATGATTTCGCTGTATATTGAATGATATGTATATTTATAGAATACTATCAAGACAATTATCATTATTATTGTTTATGCCTTTTGATGTTTAAGTTTTGACGCGTTGCAAGATTTATCGGTATGTTTGGTAAAGGTGAAAAAAAAGAAAAGAAAAAAATGCTAAGCCGACGGGTGAACGATGACGACGACGCGATGTATTTTAGGGAAAGATGCGAATACTTGTAATTTGTAAATTGTAAAAATATGTAATAATAAGGACGTAATAAGCTACGAGTGTAAGAATAGATTATTCGATTGAGAAAAAGAGGCGTGCACCACTACTCTCTTGGCATAATTGAATCGTTCAATCAATTTACATTTTTAAAATGCAGGCATTTATAAGTGGCGAGCTTTCCAATTAATGAAAGGAAAGGAAAAGAAAAGGAAAAGGAAAAAAAAGAAGAAAAATAAACAAACAAACAAACGAACGGAAAGAAAGAAAGAAAAGTATAAGAAAGGATAATCAATAGATACATGATACACATACTACGTAGGGATTGTGCCATGTAATATTTTCTGCCGTGCATAGGCTTTATTTGAATAAAAAAAAAAAAAAAATGTAGGAATGCCGATGGTCGTCTCGGCCCGAGTTGGCCGGGCACGATGGGCGGCGAATAAATAACGTCGAATGCGTGACTCCGTAATTATCCGGGAGCTCGAGTCCTTCGTATTCCGATACGGTACGTAAATCATAAAGTGTTTTTTTTTTTTTTTTTTTTTTTTGCATTTTCATGCGAGTTCTTATTCTAATTAAGATTGTAATCGGTCTTCTCGTCATTTTAAAGTTATTTTTTTTAACTCTTACGGCACGACGGCACGACGGCACACTCACACTCACACACACACACCCAGTCACTCTTATCTCAAATGAGTTATAAAAACGTAAAGGGGGGGGGGGGGAAATAAAGTAATAATAGCCGGATAGTGGATTATCGGTGACGTCAAACGCTTGTATCGCTAAAGTTGTATCGGTGCCTTCATACTCGGTGTATATTATAAAGCCTTTCTAGTGCGCGACATCGTGCCCATCGCCCATCGCCCATCGACATTCCTATGCCTTTCGGTTCGGTTCGGTTCAGTTCAGTTCAGTTGAGAGAAAGCGAGGCTCTTGTAATGTAAAGTTCTTGCGTAGTCGTAGCGGAGATACGAGTTTCGAAGCGATTCTAGCCCTAAGCACTGTAAATGCTCGTATTAATAACGAAATGTCGAGGAATGCTATTGTTACGAAATACTTTCTTTTTTTTTTTTTTTTTTTTTTTTTTGTTTTCTCTCTATGTCTGCTGCGTACGAATGTCTTTTTTATACGAAACAAAAAAAAACTACCGATTGATTCGAACGATTAATTGGCAAAAATATTGGCTCTGTCTGCATTGGGATCATTTCAATCGAAGCGAGATAATATCTTTACCAAAAGAGGATCAATGAATCAATTATATATATATATATATATGAATATTATTAGCAAAGCTATAAATTTTATATGAAGTAATGATAATGCTTAAATAATGGAATCGAGCGTATGATTAAAGCAAAAGCAAAGAAAGAAAGAAGAGAAGAGAAGAGAATATAAGAGCAATAAATGAGTAAATAACATCATTACGAATATAATTTACTTGTAAATTATATATAATCAACATAGGGAGCAAGAGACAATAGTTTTTCGAATATATAAACCGTTCGCGTGTAAAATCAAATCCGCGTACCCACCCCCATGCGCTCACGGGACAGCCCCATGAATATGGACTATGCTAAGTCATCGCCTGACTCTCCCCTCCCCCGGCAGACAGCCGGTGTAAAGGAAGGTTATTGTGGGTTATTGTGGGTTATTGTGGGTTATTGTACGACTCCGCGTAACGTAGTTGCTCCTCTGCCCCTCCTATGGATGGCTCTACCTGCCTTTCGGCTCCGCTCGACCCGGTGTCGCTCCAGGATGGGCCTTTCGTTGCCGCCTTCGTCTTCCTCTAGACTACCTCCCCCCCCCACCCCCCACTGTACCGCGGCAGTTCCATGCAGTCGAGCCGAGGCCGCCCCTTCCCCGCGTCTCGTTGGCATCCTCGGACCTCGAGCGTGTCCTTGCAAAGTCGTAAGAGACATTGTGTGGCTTAACTCGGTGATTCATCGGCCAGCAATGCACTTCTGCTCGTCCCACTTGCGTCCCCGTGGAGCGCGGTAGATAGAGAGAGAGAGAGAGAGAGAGAGAGAGAGAGAGAGAGAGAGCGCCCCGGAGCCGGCACTGCTTCCTACCTAATGATCTCAAACCAATCGTCGCTTCTCTATTTTTCCCGGGCAAGCTAATTGCCACCTCCCCACCCCACCCCCTTTACCACCGATCGCCACTGTATTCGCGGGAAGGCCAACCGAGATCCGATCCGCGATCCTTCGATCTATGCGTCCCAACTCGATTCTTGTGTACGCGTGCAGTCTCTGTCTGTCCTATGGGATGGCGATTCGCGAGTCTCTCAATATCTTTCCGTTAAACTTAGCTTTCCATTAGCTAGCTGTAATAAGCGATAATAGGCAAAGTACGTGCATTTCTTTTTTTTTTTTTTTTTTTTTGATCGGCACTCGAACCAATCAACCTCTTCCTTCCTTCCTTCCGTCGTCGATGACACCACCCACCCATCCCCATCCTGTCCATTCTTCGATGTTTATTATAGATCCAAGGACAATGCTGCGCGTTTACCTCCTCCTCCTCCGTCTCCCCCGCCCACTAAATCGCGATCCATTTTCCACTTGTTGACGGGGTGGTGTTGAGGTGGCTCTAACGGCCTCGCCAACGTGAATTGAACGTGAATAAAACAGGCCTACGTGTCTCGTGCGTGGTCCACGGATGGGGTTATTGGGGTGAGGTACATGTGTTCTGAAAGCCCTTTTGTTCCCGGACCCTGGCCCGGGACTCGACGGCTCGACGGCTCGATCGACCATACGATCACTGCAACAACGGTCGATTTTGGCCAAAGTGGAGTCAGGCTCACCACGCCGCTCCTCCCCCTTCCACTATCTGTCTTCTATACAGATCCCTGCTGTAAATAAACACGAGCCGATCGTTCGGATCCTAATGGCGGACTAGGGTCGCGGTGCGCCTCCTTCCGACCCCCGGCCCCACCGTCCCCACCGATTACGCGCTTCTGATCGATTTGCTTCAAGTTGTGTGATCATCAAAAACACGTTGTTGGCTTCTTCGCTCGAATGACGGATCACATTATTTTTTTATGCCTCGGCCGTTGCCGTTGCCGTTGCCGTTGTTGTTGTTATTGTTGTTGTTGTTGTTGTTCTGGTTGTTGTTGTTCCGGTTGTTGTTGCTATTTGCCTCTTCGTGCGTCGTCGTTTTAGGGAGGCAGTGACCTGCGCCGACTTCTTCCTCACGTTATCTTTGCGTATTTGCAATCCGACCAAGAGAATCCGGGTAAGAGCTTCTTCTGCCCACTCTGGCATCCATTCGTCTCTGGGAGGGGGCGAGGGGTTACCGGGAGAGATTAGAGCGCGGCGGGGGATCGCGCGTCCTCTGCTCTGTGCTTGCAGTTCGTCAGCAGCGACCTTTTCAGTCTTTCAAACGAGGGCCACGCAAAGTCATTGTCAGTCAGTCGGGTGAATTTGTCCGGTTCTCCCACCTGTAAATACTACTACACCCTAATCGTAATTGGTAAAAGAAAAAAAAAAAAAAAAAAATAAAAAAAAATAAATCTCCTCCCGCTCCCTCGCTCCTATCTCCCTCCCCCACCCCACCCCAACACCCAGCCCACCCTTCCCGAATCCTTGTTATTTAAAATCTATATAAAACTCTGTATAAAATATATGTATATATACATATGCACGCGCGCGCTCTCGCACACACCGACCCAGCCACACGCATATACGGATTTGTATTACGATGATTGAAAATCGATTGAAGGACATTCCTCCTGCGAAAAACTGTTTTAACTGTCGTTCGTTGAAATTAGTTAAAAAATGAATTTGATAATGAATTGAGAATCTTATATACGCGCGCGCGTGTCCGCGTGTGCGTGTCCGCGTGTGCGCGTGTGTGCGTGCGCGCTCAATTAATATTCAATGAATTAAGCTTAGTCCGCATTGGAGCATTATTTTAAATAGCATTTTGTACAGTTTTATATGTTACTATTATTCATATTTTTACAGTAACGAAAACAATTGTGAAATATAATTTATATGTTAATATCAATAATAAACGTATCTTATGATATATATATATATATATACATTTCTTTCCTTTTGTATTTAAATAGAATATTATTTAATAATCGCCGTGCAAATATTGACGGCTATCATATTAAAAAAGAACATTATCAAGCATGATTTGCTCTAAACGATTGCCATTACGCGCATAGTAGGGTAATCCGATTAAGCCTTAAAATCGACTCGATCCTTGACATTACATCGATAAATCTATAATTTTTATTTAAAATCTATACTACAAGTACTAATGGCACGACTAATGTCACGTATCCGCAGATCATTCGACATTAGAAGAAGAAGAAGAAGAAATAAACGAAATAAACGAAACAAACGTATGTATCTTTTGGTTAAGATTCTGGAGAATCGTTGAATTTTGTATAAAATTTTGGTTGACTTGTTGAGAAATTATGTATTTTAAAAAGCAAAATTCGTCGCGCGTACAGTTTATAGCAATCCAAACATTCTAATACGGCCAATTTCAGCACAATTGAATTGAAGCACCGAAAAAGCTGTCCAATATTTAAGGTATATTTACGTGCACGCGCACCAACACCTGCGTACGTAACCCACTCACTCTCGCTCATACGCTATATAAATCCATATATATATATATACATGTACGTGCGCGTGTGCACGCGCCCAGCAATACACGGCCTTACTACACGTACTACTGCTCCCCCCTCCCCGCCCTCCTCGCCGCACCCTATGCATAGACACAAATGGATATTTTGATAGAAATAAATAACGGTGAAATTACGATGAGAAATGATTCGGCGTCCCATTATATAAAAAAAAAAAAAATATAATTTAAGAAGAAGAATAAAAAAAAAACAAATAAAATAGAAATAGAAATAGAAATGTAATAATTCTACAATAAAATATGTACATATGTTTAATAGTAAAATGGTTTAATTGTAATGTTTATTGGGGAAAATACGTAACAGGCGCAGGCGGATATATTTTTTATTTGATAAGAATGAAGTAGTGCAAGGGAGTCTGTACATGTGGATTCCGTGCATATAATCCGTGAGTATACAATTAGAGGACGTAAAAATGTAATTAATTACTTAAAAGCTTTGTCAAGGAATGCATCGACGCGCAGGTGTCGATATTGTTATTATGCAGGAAATTTTGGCATTATTGGTCGGTTATTGGGGCATAGGACCGTTGTGGCACATAATACCCATAATACCATATCCAGGATCTCGTACTTCTAATTCGATCTCGAACGTCCAAAGTGAGTAATTGGGGGTCGAATGATTTTATGTTTCCTAAAGCATTGCTAAAGCGTTTCGGGGTTATTGGGGGGTGGGGGTGGGGGTGGTGCGTGATCGAGACGCAAAAGGAATTTGAGGGTAAGGAAGGGCTGCGTGTATTTGACGACGTTGACGACGACGAAGACGATAATGATTTAAAGAGGAGATGAAGGAATCCGACGTAGGATTGTCTTACGTAACTTTATATTTTTACAGAAAATTAAATATACCCATCCGCCCGCTTAATAACGACGGCTTTGGCTTCTTTTTGTTTTGTTTTTTTTTTTTTGGTCTTCTATCTTTCTTCTGTCGAACCCTCGCGTGGACTGAAGGGCCGGCAGTGGGGCAGTGGGGCAACGGGCCAGCGGGACGTTCAGTTCGCTCTGCTATGGGTTGGACCGTAGGTGGCGCGTGAGGGGGGGGCGGGCGGAGGTAGTGAGTTTATCGTAATTTCAGAGAGACTGCGTATTTATTATGGCTTCGGTGCCGGGCGAGTAAATAAAGCGTAATAAACGGAGCGATTGTGGACGAAGGGCCGCGACACGTAATGGAGACAGCGCTGATAACCGGATTGATATCGTAATTGCGAGCGGAGTGGGGGTTATTGGGGGTGGGGGGTGATGGACGTATCGGCGCACCAGCCTCGATACGATTGCGATTTCCATTGTAAACGAGCGAGCGACTGACTGACATGGAGAGAGAGAGAGAGAGAGAGAACGGCATCGTTGGCAGAGGTTCGCGAGGAGACAATTAACCTTATTACTTAGTTTTAAGGCCACTCTGAGGTTATTGAATGAAGCTAAATTTTGTGAGCCGCGCTCGAGACGCCCAGGGACGTGGTTTTCTTCTCGGTGCGCTGTTATACAGTGGGACGATAGCATTGGCCACCAGATGACGGCTTTATCGACTTTTTCTTTTTCTTTTTCTTATTTTTTAAAAAAAGAAAAAAACAACGACTTCGAATGACCGAAAAAGGGGCCGAAGTCGTCGGCAGGTTATTGGGGTTATTGGGGTCGTAACACGTGAGGGAGTAGGGCGGGCGCGCCCTTCTTCCTCGTTGGGATGCAGAGCAGCGGAGCCGGGGAAAACGGATAGCCGGCACCACCGGCTATAGCCGATGCGCGACTAATCCGTAACGCGTGCACGAGGAAGACGGCGTCGAGGCTCGCACCGAAGGTCGCCTTCATCAGTGTTGTAAAAGTGCGCGGGGTCGTGCGTTTGGGCGCATGCGCCCTCGCTTCCCGCGGGGACTTGCGCGCCGGTCAGCGCTCGTCGCCCTCCTGGAGCCGAGCAGCAGCAACAGCGGCAGCAGCAGTAGTAGGAGTAGGAGTAGTAGGAGCAGTAGGAGTAGGAGTAGTAGTAGTGGTGGTAGGAGTAGGAGCAGGAGCAGCAGCGGCAGCTACAGCAGCGACGGCAGCAGCAGAGATACAGCTCTAGAGCTCTACAGCGGCAGTGGCAGCGGCAACGGCTGGCAACCGCAAGCGTAGCCGACGGGCGTGAGTGCGAGCGAGAGGGATATAGGCAGCCGGGGACGGGGCTAAGGGAGAGGGAGAACGCGCGAGAGGGAGGGAGCGCAGCGAGCCTGGGCCCCAGTTCGCGTTTGTTGCCCGTGAAGGATGCCTTCTGCCAACCCCAAACTAGAGAAGCAGGCCTCTACGGAGGCCACGGATCCAATTCGACAAGCGATCGTCGTCGTCGAGCACAAGATACGGAATCTCGAGAAGCGCAAGGTAAGTAGTCGCGGAGAGGGCCGGAGCTCCGGGGCTCACGACTGTCAGAGCTCGAGCTCCGTGAACGGACGGACGGACTCGAGGGCCGCCGCCGCCGCCGCCATGTTAGTCTCTGCGCCATGTGCTCGGGCGCTGGAGGCGCTCGGGCCGCCCTGGTGCCCATCCACGGAGGCAGTCGCCGGCTTCGGCCAACCGAGTTCCTCCAGCGCCCGGTGATCCCGACGTCCTGTGGAACCGACCGACCGACCGACCGACCTCTTCATCCTCGTCATCCTCGTCGTCATCCTCGTCATCCTCGTCGTCACCCTCGTCACCCTTTCCCACTGTTCGTTCATCGTCCTCATCGTCCTCCTCGTCCTTGTCCTACCGTTGATGCTGATGCTGATGCTTTTTCGAAGCACTCTCTTCTGCAGGCACGTCCGTTGCATCTCTCGATAACGTCTCCGCGACCTCGACCTCGTCCACGGTCTTCGCGACCGCCTCGCACCTGACCCTCCCCAACGCCTTCGCCGCATCATCCACCACCGCACAGGATTCATCTTTCCCGTTGCCTCCCCGCAGCCACCGCCACCGCCACCGTAGCCGTGTAGCCCTCTCCCCCCCCCCCCCGTCCCGTCCCGCCCCTCTCGACCGACTGCCAATCGTGCCCCCGTACACCCGGCCCCCAGCGACAGTCCGCGCGTCAGCGTTGTCCCAAGCGATGCCGTGGTTGATGATTTTTTTTTCTTCTTCTTCTTTCTTTCATCCTTTGATGCGCGCAGGGCAAGCTCGAGTCCTACAGGGATATCGTGAAAAATGGTGGGGAGCTCAATGCCGACCAGAAGACCGCCGTCGCCAAGTACGACGAGGTCCAGCAGACCCTGGACATCACGCGCGAGCTCTACAAGCAGATCGTCGGCATAGCCAACGATGCGGCCAAGCAGCAGAAGAAGCTCGCGAGGAAGGAGGCCTCCGAGAGGATGCAGCAGGACATCGGCAAGGTTAGTCCTCGGCCGTGCGCCACTCGTGTCGTATCCATTTAATTAACATTCGCCTCCCCCCACCCCCAATGACCACCTGACTTTCTACCCAATAACGAGACTGCGGCGATTTGCCAGGTGAGGGAGGTCCTCTTGATCCAGGACACCCTCATGAACATGGGCACCGACGGTGTTCGCGATGACTTCCTCAACGGGGCCAACGGGGCCATCAAGATTGCCAAAGAGGACCTAAAGTACCTGGACGATCTCTACAACGAAGTCATACTCAAGCACGATCGCCAAGACAACGAGTCCACCTTCATGCAGCATGTCCAGAAAGTAGCCGAGCACTATGTACTCGTGGTCGAGGGAAGGCCAAGGGACGTCGTAGGAACCACCTACTCCAAGCTCAAAGAGCTCATAAACTCCATAACCCAATGTGGCTACTTTGATCAAGAGCCAGAGGTTCTGGACCTCCCAGTCGAGCACGTAAGTATCTGACTCTGAACCCTCGTCCCTAATCCCTAGCTAGAGAGTGGCCATTCTAACCTATTGAGTCACCGTGTCCTACTTGGATTAACTGACTGGTCTTGTTGTGCACAGGTTACCCAAGGAGTGGCGGAAGCTCAATTAGATAACGAGCATCTCTCTGAGCCCGTCAGCGAGGAGTATAACAATACCGATAGACACATTCCACCACCGTCGCAGCCAGAAGCCCTCCTGCCCATGCAGGCCTTCCCCGTTCAAGTCGCTGCGATTCCTGTGGTCGCCGGCACCGCGGCCGTCCCAGCAGCGATTCCCGTCGTCACCCAACCCATTCCTCCCATTCAACAAGTCCCCGTCGATGCCTCTTACTACACCAACACCGCTGCCTTCGTGACGAGCCCCCAGGTCCAGCAGCAGCAGCAGCAGCAACAGCAACAACAGCAACAGCAACAGCAGCAGCAGCAGCAGCAGCCGCCCCGAGTTCAGACACCCGCCCCCCCGCCGAGGATAAACGACGTCATTGGGCCGGCGCCGAACTTCTTTTTCCTCCAGGAGTCCGAGCTCGACGCACCCGAAGTGGTCGCATCCCAAGCGGCCTCGGTCGCCTCTCACATTCCTAACGCAGCCACGGTCGTCGCTGCGCCCGTCACTCTCAACACCCCTATTCCGACCCAGACATTTACGAATCAATCCTTCGCCGGGCCCCCCGTCGTCCCGGCTCAGGTAAGTCCCGACACTCGACTACATATATATGTATATATGTACGGGACGTAAGCGAGAGCGGCCCCCGTATCGCCATTACTCACCACCTCACGTCCCTATACGGTACTATAGGTGATCTACCAGCACCAGCCGCCCCAGGAAATGACGCACATGCCCGGCTTCGGGAGCGCCAACCCACCGCCGCCCATTCCGATGCCGCCGTCCCATCAAACGGGCATGCAGTTCAGTCCACAGAACCCCGCCGGCTTCCAACAGCAGGCCCAAAGCTTCGAGCAGACGACGCAGCAGCAGCATCAACAGCAGCAACAGCAGCAACAACAGCAACAACAGCAACAACAGCAACAGCAGCAGCAGCAGCAGCAAAAGGACGACGTGCACGTAAGTACAGTGGTCGTTGGAGGCGTTGGAGGCGTTGGAGGCGTTGGAGAAATTTGTCGGAGAGAGGCAGAGCGCGTGACTTGTATGTATGTATGTATGTATGTACACGGATAATAATTACGCAGGAGGACATGGAGAAGAGCGCGAACGAGTCGGGGGTCGGCGAGGGCGACATTGGCCAGAACAACGAGAGCACCGACTGGAGCCAAATGTCGGACGGCGCAGCCGGCGACTGGAGCCAGGTCGAGCAGTCCCAGCACGCTGTACAGGAGTCCCAGCATCTGCAGAACAACCAACAGTCGTGGAACGATCAGCAGAGGAACAACTTTAGGGGCCGCGGTGGCAGACGCGGCAACTCAAACGGCTACAGCAACAGAGGCCGAGGGAGTTACCAGCAGAACGGCAGAGGTGCGTTGCTCCTTACTCCTCCTTAGTCCTCCTTACTACTTAAGCTTGTCTGGGACCGAGTCGGTAACAATGGAAGCCCGGGTCACGGCGCAGATCGGTAACGGGAGCTTGTTGTTGGTTCGCAGGCACGTACTATCGCAACAACGACGGTAACTATCAGAACGGCTATCAGCAGCGCAACTGGAGCAATAACGGGGAAGGTAACAACAATGGCGGATACAACGGTGGCTTCAAGAGGTCGGCCGCCGCCAATCAGTCGAGGGGGGGCGGTCCACGTGGCGAACGGGGTGGCAGTGGTCGCGGTGGTGGTCAGTTCCGGGGTAATCAGAGAAACCCCAATAACCGTAATAATTATGCAGCCCGAGGTAAAGCTCAGGCACAAAATTAAAAGACGACATTGATAAAAGCTACGTGCTACATTTGACAGTGAACTATGTTTAAACCAGATTCAGTCATAATGTTCGACCATCCATGTCTAATAGTTCATTAGTAAGAGGCAACAATGTCGATGATGTTTTTATTACCCCTCTTATTACGATTGAGAGAGAGAGAGAGAGAGAGAGAGAGCGCGCCTGCATTTCACTCTTCAGTGCTCCAAAAGTATTTTAACCTATTCTAAGGGTTTAAAATCGTTATTAACAAGCTGTACGAGCACTTGTATGTATGTATGTATGTATGTATGTATTATGCTACTCGACTGGATGCCAAGGTCATTGGCCATTTATCCTCATTCGCTTTATCTCCTTACTTACTTCCTCTCCTCAGCCCACGCATATCCGATTACTTTCTCTCTAACCTTGTCTGACCCTGACACTTGTCCCCATCCAGTGGATTTGCATAGTCTGTGCGTGTGTGTGCGCGCGCGTGCGTGAAAGGACAAATAGAGGTTTTATCGAGCGAATGTCGGTTAGAATGCTACGTAAGGTGAAAGTATTATGTAAACGTAAGGAAAGCAAGTGAGCGGGTCGTCTTGCTGTATTTTCCTTGAGCGTAGTAGTAATATATTCTACCTTCTGTTTTGTCTCGTACGACTTGGAACATTTCGACATTTTGTTAAAGTGGATGTTTGAATATAAGTGATGGGGGGAATCTTAAAGATTTGTATTTGGCCAATGCCAGGCACATTTGGCAGATATGCCAGCGCAGGGCAACAAACAGCAAATGATAATAATAATAAATAGCAACGCAAGCACATGAAAAAAGTAAGGAAGATCAACAACGAGCAAGTTCAACTACAGGTCAATCCGCCATGCAAGTATTAATTGTGTTGTGACAGAAGGCAGTTTTCACGGGGCAACGACAGACAGCTGATCCAAGATTAGATAGAAGAGGAAAAACGAAAATTAAGACAAAAAAAAAAGATATATATATATATATATATATGTATATGTATGTATATACATACATACATATATATATATATAAATTAAAAGAAAAAAAATGAAAAAAATGAAAAGAAAAAAAACAGTAAAAGTCCTCTACCAACGCACCACCACCACCACCACCACCACCACCACCATCTACCCACCTCTCCCCAAAAAAAGTGAAAAATACGTGCATTTATATATATATACGTTTATATACATACATATATATATATATTTATATATATATATATATGTGTGCGTGTGTGTTATGTATGTATGTATGTATGTATGTATGCATATATAATATAATGATGAAATACCGTACCATGTTAGGCTGACTGGGCAAAGTCCTTTATAGATAGATACAGAGGCACACACACACACGGAGGAGAGCGCGCGCGCGCAATGCCAGAATGAGATTGTTCTAAGAGGTAGGACGCACAAGATCATATTTTTTAGGGTAGAATAGGTATATTTTGTTGTAAGTGTGTCGTATTTGTATGTAAATCGCATTTTGGCATTTTTCCCATAATAGGCTTTGCCTTGTGAGCTGCATAATTTGTTTATAAGCAGTGACAAAAAAAAAAAAAAAAAACCTTTATTATGACTCTTTGTATTGCGACGCGGTATTATTCTACTACTGCTACTACTACTACTACTACAACCGCTACTACTGCTACTACTACTACTACTAAACAACAACAACAACAACAACAACTACTACTACTACTACTACTATTAATTATTAATTATTATTATCTTGTAAAGGACAGAAAAAAAAAAGAGGATCCAAGAGCAATAATTATTATTGTTATTATTATTATTATTATTATTATTATAATTATACTTTGAAACAGTTTGACAATTTCAATACGTAACTTTTAATATTTCATTAGTCGAATAATATAAAACGAATGGGAAACTCTTTAATACAATGTGTAATATTTTTACCGAGATTTAAAATAAAACGCCTTGGGATTTAATATTCGAGTTGTATGTGTGTGTCTTTTTAAAACAAACGAGGCTCGGTAAGTCAAGTTCCCGTCCGTCCCGTTTGCTCCTCCCCTCCTGCCTGCTTTTTTCTGTGACGATCGGTGAGTTTCGGTCGGCGACGAACAGCTCGCCGTGGCAATGCCATTCGTCAACGAGTATGAGTATGAGAAAGGAGGATGATGATGCTGACGATGACGATGACGATGATCTAGGAGGCGATGATTAGCGCCGCGCGTCGCGACTTGGATCCATCGGACTAGGCGCGTCGATCATCGCGCCGATTACGCCGATTTACTCAATCGGTAAGCACGGACGGCAACCACTTTCGCCTCCATCCTTCGGCCCATCCCCTCCCCTCACCCCTTCCCCTCCTGCCGCCAGGTGCAAGAGATGCAGGATTATATTTTCAAGAAAACAATGAGAAAACAAAATATAAATCTAGTGACTGCTCAGAGATTTAAGATTATGTTCCGACAAAGTCGAACGAGCCTACGCTACCCAGTAGTTGCGAGTGTGTGTGTGTGTGTGTACGAGCGAGAGAGAGAGAGAGAGTGCGTGTACGTGCGCGCGTGTCGAGAGGATCTGCCGCGGCAGGTGCATTTAATTAAATGATAGATAAACGTGATGGGGGGGGGGGTTATTGGGATTCGGGCGGCGGGCCGGTGAGGAAAAATCATGTCGAGGAGCGACGGATTAATTAATTGCTGCCAAAAAAATAACAAGAGACATTGAATAATCGTAATTCGTCTGTACATTCATTTGCGTTTAATAACCCCAATAATAATAATAACCGTACTTCGATCTTTAGTTTTTCTTTTCTTTTCTCTTCTTTTCTTCCAACGTCTATCTAATTGCTATTGTTATTATCTTAAGTTATAAGAAGATTTGCGTTTGGTGTTCTGCACATTTTGTATCTTCCAGAAAAGAAAAGATTTCGTTCATCAGCTTTTTTTTCAGAAATTGTATATTGGCTCTGGGCCTGTAAATTAGTTCAATGACGTTGAATCGAATGCTTCAACCCAAACACACACACACACCCACACACATATATATATATACATGAATAAATTAATATAAAAAATAAAAATAAAAAAAAACAACACAACACACATATATATATATATATATATATTTCTATGTATGTATGTAGGGAGGGAGAGAGGAGGTAGGGCGGACACCCACCGCTAATGAGCGAGCGTAAGTTACAACACACACGCAGAGCGAGAGAGAGAGAGAGAGTGAGAGGGGGTGGGAGGGAGAGACGGCGACACGTACGCAGGCACAAAGAGATTTTTATACATTACACGAGCGATTTGTAATATCCACTGTGTCAAAGTTTTTCAATAAATGTCTTGATTCATTTTGACTTGAGCCTACGTCATTTCTTTTCTAAATATAAAAATAAAAATAAAAATAATAAAAAAAAAAACCTCCCCAAGAAATGCGCTAAGATTGGCGGTTTTCATTAAAGAAAACAATGCCAGTTGTAATTACGGTAGAATCGAGTTACGCGATCTATGTAAAAGGGTGTTGGGTTGGGGGAGGGGGGAGGGCAAGAGTTTTGAGAG
This sequence comes from Ceratosolen fusciceps, assembly GCA_018883505.1. Taxonomy (NCBI): domain Eukaryota; kingdom Metazoa; phylum Arthropoda; class Insecta; order Hymenoptera; family Agaonidae; genus Ceratosolen; species Ceratosolen fusciceps. The sequence goes on from RCIC01000011.1 coordinate 5,712,546, forward strand.
CGCGGCGAACGTTATTGAAATATCAATAGAAATGGCTTTGGAGCTTTTACGGCGATAATCTGCCGAGGTAAATATTTTCATTGCCCCGTATGTATAATAATACGAATAGTCCGGCATAGATGTTTGGTTGTGTTGTCGGTGGGTAGGGGGGTCCGGGGGGCAGGGGAGAGAACAGAACATCACCGGCGGGAGCCGTTCTCGAAGTTTCGAAAGCAGACGGCCGGCAACTGTTTCGTTTCCTCCTTGGCTCGAGGCAACACGTGCTTCCCCTACCTTCCACGGCCCCGTTAGCTTCAGCCGCTCATCCGGCACTCGTCCACGCACACCCCCCTGCCCCCTGCCCGCCGTCCGACATCCGCGATCGCAACTTGTCAATGCCGTAGTATAGGGACAGAGCCGCGAGGAGCCGACCCGTGCTGTGCTATAATATGACCCTTATTATGCCAACGATTATACACGCTCATCTCTCGCTCCTATTGTTCACCGCCGCTCTCCCCGCCCCTCCCCTGCCAACGTCACCGCGATCTATTTAGAGAGAAGAGGCCGGCTTGGCTGTCTACAATAATAATCCGATTTTTACGTCCGTTGCCGGTTCCGCGTTGACGCTCCAAACGTCAAGGCGCTCCCCCCCCCTCCACCCCCGCACCGATATACCGCTAGACCCACGCTACCCGGAGGAACACCCGAAGGAACGTTCGTAGCCGCTTCTAAAGGTTTTCAGGGTCTGCCGAAGCTCCCGCGCGAGCGAGACGCGATTACCATAAAAAAAATAAATAAATAAATAATAATAATAATATATAAGTTGTCTTTTCATTCCGATTGATGTCATTGGGACAAATCCTCGTGTTGCATATGGGAATTCAATTCTCCAAGGAATTATTGAGCTAGTAAAAAAAAAAATACACAAGCTTCATTAATAATTAATCGAATTAATTACAGACCCTGATCATTATTATTCCAGATCCAAATCGTACGAAGATTCATAAAGTTTCAATAATTACCATAGAAATCCTATAGAAAAACCTTCCTGCTACTAAATCAATAAATATATATATATATATATAGTCATTAGTTTTTTTTTTTTTTTTAATTTAAACCCCGAATATTATCCCGAAAGCCAATCGAACTGTTCATTGGTAAATTCTTCAATTTTTATTATATATTCTTAATGCTAACAATGTGTCGTCACATTATAATAAATAATGCTCTATTACGAGATATATATGATTAATATTTTCGTAATTTTTATCCGTTTTTAATTTAATTTCTCTTTATTTTTTATTTTTTTTTATTTTTTTTTTTAAACTTTTTTAAAGTTGTTTTTTCTTTTACTTTTTGTTTTTAATATATTTTTTTCAAAAAGTAAAGTAATGAAGAAGCGAATAAGAGAAGAAATAAAGAGAGAGGATGAAGTTTAAAAAAAGAAGAAGTGAAGAAAAGAAGAAAAAAGGGAATAAAGAAGCGAATAAGAGAAGAAATAAAGAGAGAGGATGAAGTTTAAGAAAAGAAGAAGTGAAGTAAGTAATGATGTAGTGCAGAGATGAAGAAATATGGAAGAGAAGTAAGGAAGAAATAACGAGGTAAAGAAGAAGTGAGGTAATGAAGTAATTAAGAAGTGAAGAAAGGAAGAAATAAAAGAGGTGAGATACAGAAGTAATGCAGAAATGAAGAAGTGAAGACAAGATGAAAAGAAAAATGAAGAAAGGAAGAAATGAAGAAGTAAAGAAGTGAGGTAATGAAGTAGTGCGCAGAAAGGATGAGCGGAAAAAGTGTTTTTTTTTTTATTTCATGTGAGGTTTGTGCTATTAAATATGATTCATATGGGATTATCTGGCATGAAATGGTATGTACATGGGGTTAAATGGGATTTACGTGTAGTTATATGGGATATAATGGAGAATGGGGTTATATTTGCTGATAATTGTGATTTATTCGGAGTTCAATGGGTTTAAATGCAACAATTTCAGCATATATATATATATCAGGATAATGAGTATATTGTCGGGGTACAACAACTCTTTAATCCTAAAAAATAAAAATATGAAAAAATAATGGAAATCCATAAATGGATGTAGGAAAGACTTAAATGCTCGTATTTATAAAACGTAGTGAAAATTAATGACGAACGTGATCGAATTACTCCGTTTACTTCATAAGTACATAAATCCTAATACTTAACAATGAGTAATTGAAAATTGTAAATTGTACTCTAATCACTGAACCGAATGGAATAATAAGCTTGAATTGAATATTTGAAGTATCCGTTGCCAAACAGTGAGCCAAACGACGTCCTCGTAATAACCATGAATCCGAAAACTCCGAAATCGTAATTGGCTTACTATTGACAATGATCAAAGAAACGATAATAAATGTTGTTAGAAAATGTTGGAGGTGGATCAGCCCCGTATCACGGCAATTATAATTGCTTGCTCTAATTACAATCTCGATCGAGTTAATTGGGAATTAAACACTTTGGTAATGCTCCAAGTGACGTTGGTATAGGAAAAATAAAATAAACGAAGCTCCCGCCATGGAAAACGTCGGTACTGGGAAATCCCGGCGGAAACAGCGCCATCTGGCTGGCCGTACCTAATAAAATCCCTAATAAAAACAAATAGGAACATTATTAAAGAAAAGGAAAAAATCAAGATGAACGACGGAGGCACTTATTTCTCATTGTTACCGCGCATCAAAAGACTCTTGGGCTAACGGTTCTTAAATTTTTTTCAAATAATTGCCACGAAAATAATCGACACAAATTTAATCTAATAATTGAATAAGGAAAAGAAAAGAAAGAAAAAAATAGCTCATCACTATTAACATTGAATTTTGTAATAGTACAATTGGAGGAAAATGTTATAATTATGATAATAAGGTGATCGTCGTCACTCCCGACTAATGAGGCACGCATTCGATCGATAATCAATATGTACGTAATAATAATCCCGAATGCATAAAGATTTTATTCATTGATTATGAAAAAGTTAACTCACCTCGATTCTTAATGCAATAAATTATGAAAATTGAATTGAATTGAATTGAATTGAATTCGAATAGTAATAGTTAAAAAAAAAAAGGATTTATTAACGGTCCATCAAAATTCCTCGTAATTCATTGGCTAAATCGTTTCTCGATCGAAATCTCAAAGATAAACAATAAATAGGGTGGAGGGGGGGCGGCATTCGTAACTTTAAAGCTTTTCGGCACCTCGTCTAAACCCCGAGTTCTAAGTCCTTCAAAACTCCTTTCGCGTAATTAGGCTGCGATTGTCTGTTTTTGTTTGTTTGTTTGTTTGTTTGCGCGTAAGCGGATCATTGCCGAGTTCCTCCCCCCAATGTCCTAACGTTAATTTACGCGGATTCGCGGATTCGCGCGACCTCCAGCAGTCAATAGGTACACGTACATGTTGAGAGGGTTGGGGGTCGCTGACAATCAATGGGATGAAAACTCTTCGTCGTCGGATCCTATTATGCTTTGCATTCGCCTACGATCCATAGCTTGGATCTACGGGGAGTTGTAATTAACGTTGAACACCTGCGGCCAAGCGAATATAAATAGATAAAAAGTCTCTCTCGAGGAAGTGCATCGACAGCTCGTCTCCGTCGACTTTAATTCTTAATTCTTCAATCGAAAAAGTCAATCCAGCTCGGACTGATCCCAATAACCCCAAGTGACCCCTCTGGCGATCTAACAAATGACCCCAATAACCTTCCTTCTCGAGGATTACAAACAATTAACGTACGAGTTTATTATAAATAAACAACTACTGGTAGTAGTTGGTGCGCTAGCGCGTCTATTTCAAACGGTTTTCGTGAAAACAAGCACAAAAGAAGCCCGGTAATCAAATTTTATTGGGGTTATTGGGGTTATTGGGGTTATTGCTTCTTCTTCTTCTTCTTGTATTTTTTTCCTCCTTCCTTTCATCTAAATGATTCAACAACACGCAAGAGTTTCGATCAATCAGTCACGTCTTTATTAATTAGACTTGATTATGAATCTTACAATGTATTAGTACTGCACACCAAAGGATAGCATAAATAGTGAAGAATAAAGAAATAAAAAGAAAAGAAAAGTAAAAGTAATAAATAAAAAATAAAAAAAAAAAAAAAAGTATTATATTATATATATATATGCATTACGTAATTATTTAAGCAGACATTTTACACGTTTTATAGCTAACAAACAGTGGTGTCTCCTCCTCACATCATCATTCTTACAAAAAAAAAAAAAAAAAAATAGGCTTTTCATATTCCAATAATACAATAATACAATAATATAGATTTGATTTCATACGGCATACAGCATATCGTGTCTCTTAATAATATACTTAATAATATTCTCTTCCCGATTAGTAGCCACGGCATATACATTATATATTTTTTTAACGTTTTTAAGCATACACACATATATATATGTATATATATATTGGATCATCTACAAAATAAACATACGAATCTCTGGCGCTACAGTCGAGTTTTTTTATAAACTTATTGTTTTCCTTTTCAATTACATCGTGGTCAGGTACATTTTAAGCCAGTGCACTACGCGTTGTTCTTCAACGTTCACTTGCTTATTATTGTTGATGAGTTTTTTTTTTTTTTTTACTTATCGGCTTATTACTGGGCTTATTGGGCTTATTGGTGTTTGGGACTGGTCGGTCGGCCGTGGGGCAGGGGGGAGGGGGTTACGGGTACGGGTACGGGTCGTTCTAGAGAACCGATCGCCTTCCTAATCCCTGGCAGCAGACTCAAGGTACACATGAATTGGAATAGTTTCTTTTCTTTTTTATTTATTTATTTATATATATATATATTTTTTTTATTTCATTTACATATCCATCCGTACTGCGATGCCAGAAGCACAAAAAAAGAAAAAGAAAAGAAAAACAACAATCATTCCTCTATTTACCATCGTTAACAAGGATTTAAAAACAAAATAATAATAATATTAATTATAATGGTTTTTTTTTCTTTTTTTTATATAATAATACTAAAAACAAAGGGTAGATTGTTTATATGCGCGTGTGTATATATGTATATACGTAACAAAACAAAAAATAAAAAAAAATAAAAAAATAAAAAAAAATAAAATAAAATTAGAAATAAAATAATAATTGGTAATAGTAATGGTAAAGGAAAGAAAAAGTAAAAAGGAAGGAAAGAAGGTAATGAGATTGTACAGAAAAAGGGGGGACAGACAGGAGGATGATGAGGCCGCGGGGGGGTAGAGGAAGGTGCAGCGATCGGCGGTGTATGGGGACGGGGTGGGGTGGGGTAAGGTGGGTAAGTAGGGGAGGGTGGCGTCGAGGCAATGAAATTTCACGTTAGGCTGATAAAAGCAATGTAAATTAACCAGAGTTCCACAAGTGAGGTTGTTCCTGGGGAGGCCAGATCGTCGTCTGCCCTCCTCCTACCTCCTCCCCCTCCTCCTTCTCCTCCTCCACTTCATCGACACACTAACTCAGTCGGAAACGAGAAGAGGGAGAGAGAGAGAGAGAAAAAAAATAAAAAAAAAAAAAAAAAAAAACAACAATAACCAAAATGTGGATGTCGCGGTCGGGCGCGACCCGGCAACGCAGAGGCAGTAGTAGAATAATTATGTAATTATTGCTGGGAGGGCTTCTTGCGTCTGCCGAAGAGGTTACTCAGCACGGAGCTCTTCTTGATGTCCCGGTCCTTGCGTGAGCTGCCGAAGCTCTGCTCGTTCTCGGAGCCGCTCTCGGACGGCCGTCTCCCGGCCCCGTCGACCACCGTGACGCTCGGCGGCGAGTTGGTAGGCGCGGGTCCCATCGGGGGCGCGACGTACGGCGGCAGCGAGTTCGGCCTCCCCGTGAACGTGTTCATCTGGTGCTGCTGTCCGCCCATCTTCGGTTATTGGGGTGGGGGGAGAGGGAGGGAACAAAAAACAAAAAACAAAAGCATTACATGGATTAATCGCTTCCTGGCTACGTAGGAATGACCGCGAACGACGACGACGACGACGACGACGACTTACCTGTCTCGAGTTCACCGGCACGTTCCCGTACGCTACAACAGAACAACGCAATTATTACCAATGACAGTCGAGCATTCCATTGATTAGATAGATAGATAGGGAGGTAGGGAGGCAGGGAGGGAGGGAGGGTGGTGGTGGCGGATTCAAAAAATCTTGGCAAGAAGAAGAAGAGAATGAACGAATGGAGCGACTCACCGGTGTCGTGCTGCGAGCTGTTCCAGTGGGTGATCTTGCTGGAGGGCGGTGGAGCCGTGGTAGGCAGTGGCGGCACTATTTCTGTTGGTGGAGGGAGGGTGGCAGGGCATAGAGAGAGAGTGGCAGAGAGAGAGAGAGAGAGAAAACAAAAAGCACATAAATATTTGCGTGAGCGTGGGTGTACGTTGCGCGTATGCACGCTAAAGAATATTTGGAACAATCATTTTACTGGCTATGCGTATACCTTGTTGATTGTGGCAATTCAGCTCGACATTCGACTGTCTATGCCAATTATTATTGTCATTCGTGGCGTATTGGCCAGACGTACCGTTTACATTCATGCTCGCGTTATTCGGCTGGTAAGACTGCGGTCTCGCCTGGGGCGCATAATGATCTACATCTGCAGATAAATAATTCACATTTCGATTATTTATAAATGACAAAGTCTTGTGGTTTTTGTATTTTTTTTGTATTTTTGTATTGTTAGGGCGAGCGTGTGGGAGGTTATTGGGGTGTGATGTCGATCGACCCCGGGGGATCGTGACGAGGTTATTGGTGGGAGGGGGGGTGCGAGCGGTAAGGAAGCCAGGGCGGTGACGGCGGATCGACAGAGAGAGAGAGAGAGAGAGAGCGATCCCCCCGTCGACCCTGGCTACCTCCCTTCCGACCCTCGAGGACTTTAACAGAAATTTATGTGAGAAGAATGGATAGCACACCGTTGCGTCTGAGTGGGACGTTATTGTCGAAACTCGGTGATCTGGCGGGTACAGGGGGCGGGGCGCCTCTCGGTGGAATCGGCGGCTTCTCGCTCGGGTGCATCATGTACTGCTGTGGCTGCTGCTGCTGCTGCTGCTGTTGCTGCATTGTATGATGATGGTGATGCTGCTGCTGCTGCTGCTGTTGCTGCTGTTGCTGCATGTACATCTGGAGGAACTCCTTCTGGGGTTGGGAATCGAGGGGTAACCTTGGCAGGCCTACGTTCTCGGGATTCCTGTTGATGTCGTGTCGTTTCTTGTTTTGGTGCTGCTGGTTCTGGTGTTGTTGATGTACGTGATGGTGATGATGATGCTGTTGATGTTGATGTTGATGCTGCACCGCCTGCTGCTGCTGCTGCTGTGTTGATGCTGCTGCTGATGCTGCACCGTCTGCTGCTGCTGCTGCTGCTGATGTTGATGATGCTGCTGCTGCTGATGATGATGATGATGTAGATGCTGCTGCTGCTGCTGCTGCTGCTGAGCAGTAAAGTCTGCTGGGACTTTGCCGGGACTCGTCGGCACGTCGCGTCTAATCACCGAATTCTTTCGTTCCATTTCGGGGGTCGATGCGTGGCTGCTGCCCGTCGACGGCGGATCCTCCAGGTGGTCGGGACTCAGGTTCTGCACAGGGCCAGCAGCGTCCGTTAATCGCAATCGGCCTCCAACCCTCGATACTAATAATAATAATAATAATAATGAGCAACGTACCTTGTGCGAGTCGTCGTAGCTCATGAGTTGGAGGCTCGGGGGTAATTTGGCGTGGAAGGAGATCTTGTTGACCCAGTCCTCCATGTCTTGCTTATTCGAGGACAGGAACAGGAACTCCGAGCCGTCCGTGCATTTCAGGCGGAATACGTTTTTGCGCTTCGTGTAGTCCTCGGCCTTCTCGCACACGGCGTTGAATATGTTGATCGGGGCCGTCGCTGCCTTGCTCGACTGCAGATCATCGATGTCCTTGAAGAAGCAGAGCAGCTGCCCGCAGAGCACTGCAAGCGCACAAGCGAGCGTCAGGTGTTGTCTGCTTTCACCCCCCCGTCTCTCTCTCTCTCTCTCTCACTCTCTCTCACCCCCCGTCTCTCTCTCACACACACACGCGCGCACACTCTGTATTTAATTTTGTTTAACGACAGAAGGGACGACTAACCCGTGTAGTAGGGCTTCCAGGATCTGACGGCCGCCTTCTTTCCGCCGCTTTGGAGCTCGTGCTTCCTCTCGAGGACGCCCTGGATCTCGACCGGTGGCAGGGAGTCGACGTTCTCAATGCGCTGGTGCTTCCTGAAGCTCTGCGTTCGTCGCCTCGTGGTGAAGCTCGGCGTTCTCTTTGGTTTCTTCGTGTCGACTTTCATACTCTCGGCTCGCTTTATGTCCGCGGCCGATGCTGATCATGAAAACGATCGATCGTCAAATCGCGTTAGTTACTTTACCGACTGAGCGCGACGCGCTATTTTTACGTATTATCCCATATTAAAAACCTACTTCTACGGAGCCTGTCGCTCAGCATGTGGTGGAGACCGCCGTACTTGCTCGTTGCCGGGGCGCTTTGCGAATTCTCGTTCACGTTACCCTTCATACCGGACGACCTGCGTACATTATCATTATTATCATTATTATCATTATTATTATTACCAATAGGATATAGGCGCCAATGGTAGTGAGAGGATAGACGTAGAAGAAGAAGAAGAAGAAGAAGGATAACGAACGTGTCCCTTTACCTGTTCATCGACGATTCGTGCTCGTCTAAGGAGCCGTTCATCTCGTCCCGGGACAGGTGTCGCGGACTCTCGATGTACCTCCGTCTCTCCTCCTCCCGCTTACGCTCCTCCGTGATCCTCTGGACCTCCTTGCGCTTGCGCTCCTCGATACGCGCCCTCTCGACGCGCTCCTTCTCCGCCTGCCGAGCGGCCACCTCGCTCTCCAATTGCTTCTGGAAGGCCTTTTCCAGCTGGTGGACAGAGTGTCACCAATAACAACGTACAACATTATTATTCGCAATGAGGGCATGGGCATGACCGCCCGACTACCAACCATAGTAATACGCCTGAGGGCCCCGAACTTCTCCTCCTGCGCCTCGATCGTCTTCTCGAAGTCCTGGTGCTTCATTATGAGCTCCTCTACCTGGGGTATGGACTCGCCGAACTGCTCGTCCCTGAGCATCGGCTCCCTGCTCGCTATCCAGTTCTCCAGTGTCTCCGCGTCGCGCTTGAACGTCTGCGTGTCGAGGTTCTGCTCGTAGATGAGCTTCCTACGCTGCCAGGTCTCCTCGAGTATTTGGCTCCTCTGGCGGAGCACCGAGACCTTATCCTGTATCTCCTTGGCGAGGAAGTGGCCCTGCTGGACGAGGGCCTGCCCGGTCTCGAAGAACTTGCCGAAGGCGTCGTCGTGGGTGTCGATCTCCGCACGGGACTCGTTGTGCCGGGAGATGAGGGCCTCGGCACCGGGTACGTCGCGCGCCAGCTCCGGTGCCGTCACCTTCGCCACCATCTCGTTTATCCAGGACAGGAGGTCCCGATAGTCGTCGAAGTACGCCTGCAGCTGCTCGGCCTGCACGAGTTTGCTCTTACGCTGGGCCGCCTTTTCCAGTAGCTCGTTCCACGACTCGTCGACCTGCTCGTGCTTTACAGCGATGTGCTCGGTCGCGTCGGGGAACAGACCGGCCAGCCTCGAGGCCTCCTCCATCACCGACTCCACCTTCAAGCAAGACAACATCCCCTATTATGGTAACGCCTGCCCCGCCCCCCCCTAGTCGCTGCTCCTTTCCCTCCCTAGACGTTGCCGCTCACCTGCTCCCTTACGGCACCGAGATCCGTATCGAGTCCTTGATGCTTCCTCACCAGGGCTTTGATCGTCTCCAGATCATGGGCGTATTCGTGATCTGAGCCGAGGCTGGCCTCCTTCTCTTGGATCCAGGAGATCGTCTCGTCGGCCGTACGGTCGAACATGTGCACCTGTTTCGCACCGGCCAGCGCATCCTGACGCGCGTGCGCCAGCTCCTTTAGATCCTCCCACTGCTGCTTCGTCTCGTCGATTTTCATGTGGATCTTCCCGGACTCGGGATTCTTCTCCTCGATGAGCTTCTGGCCAGCCTCGATGATGCCCGTCATACGATTCTCGCTGCTTATCAAGCTCGACAGGAAGTTGTCGAACATTTGAATGAGCAGCTCCACGTGCTCGACGTCGCAGCCGTAGTCCTCCGACGCCGCGACCTGAATGCCGATTCGTTACAGGGCTTTGCTTTATCATTGTACTCGATACTCGATACGTAGTAGTAGTAGCAGTAGCAGTAGCAGTAGTAGCAGTAGTAGCAGTAGTAAGTAGTAATAATAATAACGAGTGACGGGGAGTTACCGTAGTCTGGTCGCCGATCCACTCGATAACTTGGTCGGCCTGCATTATGAACCTGTGATAGTTTTCGCTCTCGAGGAGCCTCTGGGACCGCTTCTCCTTCATGCTCTGCAAGTCCTCGAACTTGTGCTCGATCTCCGACTGCTTGTAGGCGATGTTCTTGCTGTCAAAGTGATGCCTCTCCACCAGGCCCTTGGAGAGCTTCTTTAGGTTGTCGATGGTGCCGGTGAAGCCGCAGAGGTCGCGCTCCACGCCCTCGAGCTTCTTGAAGAGCGACTGCACCGAGTCCTCGTCCTTGCCGTAATCGGTCGAGTTCAACAGCGGCTGCTTCTCCTTTATCCACTGCTCGGCCTCCGCAGCCTCGGCGTAAAACTACGGCACGGCCACCAGCCACGCGATTACGTAAGCATCGATAAGGACGTAAGGAAGGAAGAGCGGGGGGGGCGAGGTGGAGGACGAGAGTATACAGCCGAGGCAGCAGCGCTCACCATTTGCGACTCCACGGCGTCGAGGAGTCTCAGCTTCCTGATACTCGCTAGATCCCTTAGCTGTATCAGCTTCTGCTGGAGCTCCCGCGAGAGGGACTCGATCTTCTCCGAGGCAAAGTGGCCGCTCCTCACCATGGCGGTGGCTCTGATCGCGAGGGAGGAGACGACCGGCTCCCTTGACACGAGCTCCGCCTCGAGGGCGTGATGCTTCTTCTGGAGCCGCTGTACCGTCGTAAGCGAGCTGCCCAAGTCCTTGCTCGCAGCCAGGGCCTCCTTATCCGACAGCCAGTGCAGCTCGTCCTCGACGTCCCGGGCGAACTGATGCAGTAGCTTCGCGTCCTCGAGGTTATCCCTACGGATCTGCATGGGCTCCTGCAGGTCGTGGTATCTACAACGACCGGGTGGTCACAACGCTTGCTCGTTTTACTTTATTGCTCGAGAGAGAGAGAGAGAGAGAGAGAGAGAGAGAGAGAGAGAGAGAGGCGGTCAACGGCAACGACGTACCTGTTGATGGTAGCGACGGCTCGCTCTTGGATCTCCTCGCTCATAAAGTGCTTGGCACGCTCGAAGCTCCCCGCCGTCTCCTTTATCGACTCGCAGGCCTCGTTGTGGCTCATCACGTCGTTCTCCAGGTTGGTGTGCCTCTTCAGGAGATTCGCCACGCTCGACAGATCCTTGCCGTGATCCTCCGACTGCAGCTGGCTCTCGATCTCGTCGATCCAGGCCTCGAACTCGTCCAGGGTACGGCTGAACAGGAGCGCCTGGTAAGCGTCGTCGAGCCGGGTTTTCTTTAATTTGCTCGTCTCCTGCAATAGTTCCCATTCGGCCTCGAGCTCGTCCAGCCGCTCCTGGATCTCCTTGGCAGCGTAATGATCTTCCTTGACCAGAGCCTCGCCTGCAACGGGCACATTGTCGCGTAAGGGGTTTTCTTACGGGTTTTACTTCCACCGCGTGGAAGACGCTCGCGGATAATAAAAATATGACAAGGACGAACCTTCGCTCGTAACCGCGGATACACGTCCTTTATTGGCAGAGAGCTCGCTCTCGAAGGCCAGGTGCTTCTGTATCTTACTCTGGAGATTCGTCGAGTCCCGGTAATTCTCGTCGCCGGCGACCTGCTGCTTCTCGTGCAGCCAGCCCTCGACCTCGAGGACGTTCCTGAGGAACTGGTGGAGCCTGCGGCTCTCGACGAGCTTGTTGCGACGCGTCAGGGCGGAGCTCTTTAGCTTGTCGCGCCTGCCGCATACCGCGGCCAACCTGGACTCTATGCAAACAGCGTCGGCGTGACCCTCCGCTAGGACGGCGCTCGCGAACTTCTCCAGGTCGTCGACCCGACCGAGCTGGGGGATAAGCATCTTCTCAAAGTCCTCGTGCTTGCGCATGAGCTTCTCAACGCCGGAGAGTGACTCGCCGAGGTCGTCGTTGTTGAGGAAGGCCTCCTTCGTCGCTAACCAGCTGTCGGCTTGGCTCGCCTAATGCAAATTCACCAAGAGAATTAAGAGCCGCTCGGTCTCGGTCACGGTCCCGGTCTCGGTCCGAGCCATCGCGGTCGTCGTTACCTGTTCCTCGAACAGCTGTAGCTGATGAGCCTGCTTGAGCTTCTGCTTGCCCGTGTACCAGGCGTCGTTGAGCTCGAGCTCCAGCTTCTCCAGGTGCTCGAGGCTCTCGCGCACAAAGTCCCCGGTGGTGTCTACGAGCCTGCGCCCGTGCTCGCCGAGGGCCTTGAACGTCTCCTGTCTCCCGTCGATCTCCGCCTTCCTTTCCTGATGGAGTTCGAGGAGCGCCTCCGCCTCGAGGATGCTCGTTGGCGGCTCGACCTCCTTCATACGCTTAATCGTCTCAGCTACCCATATCTCGAGCTCCCTTAGCTCGGCACGGAACTTGTGGAGGGTGTAGGCCTCGCTCAGGGATGCCCGACGCTCGCTCGTCAGCCGCTGGAGCTCCTGCCAATTCGTCTCCAGCTCCGAGAGGATCCCGTTTATCTGGGCAGCGTTCTCCGGGTACTTTTGCGAGAGCTTCCGCGCCTCCGTCTGGTGCTCCTGCAACACCGGCATTTCTTACTCATTGGCGGTTATTATTATTGTCCGTCGACTCGTCAACTTGTCTACGATCCTCCGGATCCACCGGATCCACCCGATCCTTGGGTAAAAGCTACGATGACCGAGCATTGTTACCTTTAGTTTGCCCTCGATGGCCGTCATGTCCCGTTCCATGGTCTCCTGCTTCCTCTGGAGCTGCTCGACCCCAGTCAGGTCCTTACCGACGTCGGTCGTGTTCATGGCCAGTGACTTTTCCACGACTCGCTGGTTCGTGTCGTCGATGTCTCGGTTGAACAAGTGGATCTCCAGGGCCCCGGCGAGGGTTTCCCGGTACGTGCCCAGCGCCCCTTGCAGACCTCGCCACTTCTTATTGAAGCTCTCGCGACGCTGCTCGATCGCCCTCGTCTCCTCGCCCTTCTCCTTGAAACATCAGATATCGGCTAGTGAAAATCGTCGCCCCCGAATTTCTCGTCGTTTATCGTCCCTCGCTTTTACATCGCCAATAACAATTCGTTGGGATCCCGGGTCGAGCCGAGTCGAGCCGAGCCCAACCGAGCCGAGCCGACACGTCCAACGTATCCCGTGACTTTTTTTTTTTTTTTTTACTTTTTCTCTCTCCCTCCCCCCACCCACACACATTTCCTCCTCATCATCATCACCACCGTTTTCGGCTGAGCTTTATTTTTAGCTCGGCCAAGCTATAGAGTTTCATCATTGAACGACCATTTCATTTATAGAATCAACAAATCCATACCGATAGGATATCCGTGGGTCGGTTCACTCGTCGCCTACTTTTCAAGTGCATTTCGAAGCCTCTCTTACGTTTTGTCTAGCTCTGTCGTCCGGTCGCCAAGAGTTTATGAAGAGAGGGGGAACGAGATAATGGAAGTGTAATTTGACCGGGAGATTTAGGGAATCGGGGTCAGAGGCACGTTTATGACGATGACGATGACGAAGAAGAAGAAGAAAGTAGGTCAGAAGAGGCCGACCAACCTGCTTGATCAGTTTGTCGGCCAGGGCGTTGATCGTCTTGATCCGAGCGTCGTCTACCCTCATGTCGCTGTCGACGTCGTCGAGCTTACGCTGGAGACTCAAGCAATGCTCGTAATCCTTGCCAATGTCGCCGGCCTGCACCATCATCTCCTTGTCGCGTATCCAGGCCTCTATCTTCTCCACCTGGTTGTTAAAGTCGAGGATGTCCTGAGCCTCCTCGAGGCCCCGGCCCCGGTTCTCCGACTCAATCAGTAACTTCTTCCAGGAGGAATGCAGGTGCTCCAGCTGCTGACGGATCTCGGCGCTCGCCGGGTGCTTTTGCACGAGCAGCATTTCCCCCTTGACTGCGTCGACCGGATCGGCACGGGTTAAATGAAACAACGGGTTAAATGGATTAAATTAAATGGAAAAAAAAAAGCCGTGAAAAAAGCAATGTGGGTTCAATCGGTTTGCGACCGATTCAAGCTAATCGAGTGCTCGCTGACCTTTGATCTCCTCGATTCTGCTCTGATTGGCAGCGAGCTCGGCCTGGAAGGCCTGGTGCTTCTGCAGCTTCTTGATCTTGTCCTCGAGGCTGGACACCTGGCCCTTGCACGCCTCGGCCTCGAGTTTCTTCTGCTTCTCGCCTATCCAGGACTCGGCCTCGCCGACGTCACGTACGAACTGCGCGTGAAGCAGCCCCGCCTCGAGCCTCGACCTCCTCGCGTTGCAGAGCTCGCGGATCCGTGCCCGCCTGCGGATGACCTCGTCGAGCCGCTTACCTATAGCCCGTGCCTCGAAGTGGTTCTGCGAGAGGAGCTTCGAGCCGTGCTCCTGCAGGGCCGAGAGCTTGTCCTCTTGGGTCATGAGGAGCTTCTCGAACTCGTTGTGCTTCTTCACCTGGCCGTCGACCTCCTCGACCGAGACGCCGAAGTTGTCGTTGCTCAGCGCGGCCTCCTGGCTACCCGACAGGTTGTCCAGCTGCTTGGCGTCACGCAAGAAGAAGTGCAGGTCTATCAGCTGGTCGAGGTGGACCTTCTTGTGCTGCCAGGCCGTGTGGAGCCTCTGACGCTCGTCCAGCAATTGGCTGCACTTCTCCTCGACCTCCTGCGTATCATCAGGGTAACAACCGTCACGTAATCGTTCATTGGTCGTACGGGGGGCGGGGGGTAGGGTAGGCCGACCTTGGCATAACGAATGTATCGGCTACGGTCGGTCGCCCTCAAACTTACACTGGCTGCGTAGTGTCCGGTCTGTACCATGGCCTCGCCGAGGTCGAGGACGCAACTGAACGTGTCCTCGCGCGCCTCGATCTCCCCCTTCAAGGCCTCGTGCTCGGCCTTGAGGATTTGGGCGCTCGCCGCGTCCCGGACGTTGTCCTGCGTCGACATGGTAGCGCACAATCCGGCCGACCAGTTGGTCAAGTCTCGCACCTACGTGTCATTAAGGTAGATTAATTGATCCCCGTCCGTCCACAGAGGGGTTATTGGGGTTACCAGTAACGGCCTACCTGAGTCAGGAATCTCTGAAGGTCGCAACTGGCCTGCAACTGGTCACGCCTGTGAGCGGCCCTCTCCTTCAGCTCCTCCCAATTAGCCAGGACGATCTTCTGCTGCTGGTCTATGTGGGCGGCGTTGTTACCGGGATAGAGGGCCTGGAGCCTCGCGGCGTCCTCCACGAGGACCTGCACCTGAGCCTCCAAGGCGACGAGGTCGTTCTCGAAGCCCTCGTGGCGCCTTATCAGGGCCAGTACGGAGTTCAAGTCGCGGCCAAGGTCGTCCGGTAGGGCGGCCTTCTTCTCCTGGATGCGGGACAGGGTCTCGGCAACGTCACGATGGAAGCGGTGGATTTCCCCGGCGGCCTGGAGTCGCTGCTCCCGATTACGCACCAATTTCAGCAGATGCTGCCATGACTCGCTAATCCCCGATAAAACGAAAATTTTTACACCATACGTTATTACGCTTCCTCCACCACCTGCGCAACCACCTGCACAACCACCACCACCACCACAACCACCACCACCACCTCCTCCTCCTCCTCCCACTCCTCCTCCCACTCCTCCTCCCACTCCTCTCGCCATCGTCATGTAACGAATCACTAGCAAAGCATTGCAGTTATTGTTTTTGTTTTTGTTATTAGGTTCTGGTGCCGCTGTCGATGGAGCCGATGGAGCCGATGGAGCCGATGGAGCCGCTGTTACTGCTGCCGCTACTCTCTTTTTGCGCTATATCAAGCGGTTAACGAACTAGAGACTAGCTGTAGTAGCCTATCGTAGATTAGGCGTATCGAGAACAAACGGCATCGAACAATTTTCTTATTTCATCTTCTCATTAAATACAGGCAGATACGCTCGTTAGTATTGTTATCAGTGGTCACGTTACCGGCACGCTTAAACTCGCTACGGCAATTACTGCACGCCTACTACTCCCCCCACCCCCCGTATCAAGCTCACGTTATATTATCGTATTAATCATTTATAAATATATATATATATATATATAGATAATGGACAATAGATCATAGATAATAATAAATAATAATAATAATAATAATAATAATAATAATGATAGTGATAATAATAAAAAATAATAATAAGAATGAGAACTTTAGGAGCAAGTAGTTAATGCAATACAACACACTCAAAGGACTTACCATATGAAGGCATGCAAGTGAGCCACCTCGAGCACCGGATCATCATCATCATCATCATCATCATCATCATCATCATCTTTCTAATGAACGTATGTACAAAAAAAGTAGTTAATGTTAGTGTACCCATCAATCCCTCGCCCAAAACCATGCTACACATCGTTATTACCAATAAGAAGAAGAAGAAGACGAAGAAGAAGAAGAAGAAGAGGAAGGGGATGGGGAAGAAAAATAAAAACAAAACAAAACAAAACAAACAAACAAACAAACAAACAAACAAACAAACAAACAAACAAACAAACAAAAAAATAATAGAGTGTTGTATGGACTCGTGATTGTTGGTAGACGGTTCGATTCGCCGGACTTAACACAGTCACACAATCCAATCTATGGAACGTGCAAAGACGATCAGCAATCGTCACATTAGCCTCTTGCGCATTTATCATACGGGCAAGTAGAGGGGCGGGGGGGGGAAGTAAAGGAATGGCTAGAAGATAACGAAGGAGAGGTCTGCTCACTTACCCGAGTTGCTCCTGGCGCTTTTCGATGTCTTGTATGTAGGGACTCTCGTTGGCGATGAGCTTCTTGGCGAGCACCTGGCACTGATTGAACCTCTCCGAGCCGGCCTCGATCCTGTGCTTAAAGTCATTGAACTTGGCCTGCAGGAGCAGCAAGTGCTCGTAATCCTGTCCGTAGTCCTCGGAGGCGGCCGTCTGCTCCTGCTCCTTTATCCACTGCTCGAGCTCCCGGCTCTCGAGGAAGTACTCGTGCCTGTACATGCTCTCCATGAGCCGCTGCTGACGTAGGGTCGCAAGCCGCTGGAGCGACCTCACCTGCTGGGCGATGGCCTGCTGCTTGTTGGCGATGGACTTGCTGTCCGGATGCTTGGCGTTTATCATGGACGAGGCGGTGTTGCCCATCTCCGTGACGATGCCGTTGTACGTGTCGAGCTCGAGCTCCAGAGCCTGAGCACGCACGAGAATAACGCTTTTTTTTTCTTTTTTCTTTTTCTTTTTTTTTTTTTTTTTGCCATTGATTCGCTGTGCTAATACCGCTGCCGCGGACGTAGCCACTGTTCTTGCTGACCTACCTTGTGCTTGGTTAGTAGTTTCGTAGCGGCGTCGCGATCTCGTCCGTAATCCGTCGAGTTGAGGATGTCGTTTTTCTCGACTAGCCAGCTCTCGACCTCGCCGGCCTCGAAGAAGAACTCCTGAGCCTTGAGGGATAGGTCGAGGGTACGGCTGCGCTCCTCGCCCTTCTCCCGGAGATGCTTCCAGGCGTCGCTCAACGTCTCGCACAGGTCTTGTATCTGCGTTTGAGGTAGAAGATAAGAAACCGTTAGGGTTGCCTTACGTTACGTTGGCCTTTGCCAATAAAGCTGCAAAACGCTCGCTAGCGATTCGAGGTTATTTTTAATAAAGGGCTCGCGGTCGTAAAGCCAAGTCGCCTCAATCGTCAACTGTAAAACGACTCGCCGACCTGACCTCGGAAGTTCCTCGGAAGCTCTCCGTGCCATATAAACTCGAGTGGATCTTATTGTTAACGGCAACGACATTGACAACGGCTAATTAAACATAAAAGCTTAAACACGGTTTGTCAAAGCACTCACTCGTACACAATAGAAAATCTTCTTTTTTTTCTTCCTCGTCTTACCTCAAAGGAATCATGAGATGCAATGGAGTTGCGGCTGTATAAAAATTACACGACTGTGAGTGAATTATTACGCCGACGTTTCCTGGGCTTTACGAGATCGTACGTCTATTGTCGGCTGATGCATCCCAGATAACGCAACCTTCATATTACATATTTCATTATGTGGCTCTCGTTGACCGTTTAGACAATGTCAGGATTCATCAGAACGTAACATCAGGTAAGGGCATAACAAGTGTGGAGTGTCATTCATTTAAAAGCTCAATGATTGTTTGAGACAATCTCATCTGGGATGTTGACGATGTAATGGCGTTGACGGCGTCGAGGTTGCCTACCTTTTGACGTTCCGGGTGCGTTTGATCAATGAGTCCTTGGCCGGAAGCGAGCGTCTTCATGATCATGGGCTCGTGTCCCGTTACCTCGGCCTCGAACTTCTTATGCTTCTTGTGCAGGGACTGGGCCTGGTGCAGATTCTGGCCGAGGGTCGTGGACGAGGCCTGGGGCAAATGGTCGTTGATCCACTGCAATTCCGCGTCGAGCTCGAAGCCGAACTTGTGGAAGCGCAGACTCTCTTCCAGTGCCTCGTGGCGACGCTTTGCCGGCTCGTTGAGGCTCTGAAATCTTATTTACGGAAAGGAAAACGGTTAGAGCGCGATAACGAAACCTCGTTCCTTCCTTCCTTCCTTCCTTCCTTTAATATTACGTGGATGTATCAAATAGAGGGATTAACGATTTACTTCTTTTGCGTGGCCTGACTAGTTTTCAATATGTTCGGGGCATCGAAGTGGCCCTCGTGTGCCATTTCCTGACCCATCGTCACGAGGTCGTTGACCTTCTGCTCCCACTGTAGCAGCTTCGTCTCCAGTATCTGATGTTTCTTCAGGAGATCCTTGCAGCTGCGCAAGTCCTTACCGACCTCTTTGCTCGAGAGGGAGCTTTCAATTTCCTCGAGGTCGAGACGGGCGTCCTCTATAATACGGTTGTATCCGTGTTGGGCGGCGGCCTGCCGCAGTCTTCTGCCCTTCTCCAAGGACAGGACGACCAGCTGGTCCCACTGCTCGTTCAGATCCTTCAGGATCTTGCCAACGTCCTCGGATCTGTCGAAGGTTTCGAGTAAACGGCTAGTAGTAAAGAAATGGAAGGTCGACGGCAAGGAGGCACGAGTCGAAGCTCGAAGCCGCTGCTCACCTGTAATTTTCCTCGGATATTAGTGCCTTCCCGGCCTTGTTGACGGCCCTCAGCTGACCCTCGTTGGCTCTGAGCTCCCGTTCGAAAGCCTCGTGCTTCTGAAGCTTACGTTCGAGGTTGTTGAGGTCCCGGTACGTTTCGTCCGAGGCCGTTTTCATCTTGTCGGAGAGCCAGTCACGGAGGTCGTCGACTTCCGCGGAGAACTGCTGATAATACTCGGAGGCCTTGAGGGCGGCACGCCGACGCTGCGCCGCCTCCTTGACGGTCGCCCTGCGCGCAATCACCTGGCTCCGCTTCTCGTTTATATTGCTCTTGTCGTAATGGTTCTGGCCGATGAGCTTGTCGGCGATGTCGCTGAAGACCTTGAGTCGGTCATCCTGGGCGTTCAGGGTATTCTCGAACTTCTCGTGCTGCTTGAGGAGAGCCTCGACGTCGTCGAGGGACTCGCCGAGGTCCGCGAACTCGAGGAAGGTCGCGTGGGAGCTGGTGCTCGCGTCGATCTGGTCGGCCTCCCGGTTGAACTGCTGGAGCTCGAGGCACTGCTCCAGCCACGCCTGCTTCGACAGCCAGGTCGAGAAGACCGAGTCGTAAAGGCCGCGGAGCTTGTCGTGTCGCTCCTTTATTTCATTGAGCGACGGGTTCCTCAAGAGCAGCTGACTTCCCAGTGCCTCGACTTCGCGAAATCTGCCGATTATTTCGTAAAAATATAACACACACACGCACATATATATATATATATAACAAAAATAAAAAGAAAAGACTCAACAAGCCCCCCCCCTCGTCTTACAATTCGGGCTCAAAGATGAGAATGCACCTAGCCACGAGTTACTTACTCGTCCTCCTTAGTTTTGATTTCCTCGCCAAGCTCGACGTGCTGCTTCCTGAGCTTCTCCGCAGTCGCGATATCCCTCACCGGCTCTTCGACCTTCATGGTCTCGTAAGTGTCGGTCGCCCAGCCAATGAGGTTCTTGGAGCTGTTCATGAATATCTGCTGGCCGACGGCATCTTCGAGCCTCGATCGTCGTTCTATGGCCTTGGATTGCACCTGGTGCCAGAGATCGCGTATCTCGTTTTGCCTTTGGTTGACGTTGCCGAGCTCGTTCGGATAAGTGCTCTTGACGCTGTTGGCGAGCAAATTGACTTTCCTGACCTTCTCCTCGACCGGGGCAAGCTCGCGCTCGAGGTGCTGGTGCCTCCTCTGCAGGGCCTGCACGGTCTTGAGGTCCGGACCGATCTCCGCTGACTCGAGCTGAGTGATCTTCTCGAGCATCCAGTCGTGGGCCTCGTCGCACGTCCTGTTGAAAAGCTCGACGCTCGAGGCGCCCTCGAGGCTCTTTTCCTTCTGGGCCCTGAGCCAGTTGAGATGCTCCCAAAGCTGATGTATATGCTTCTGCCTGGCTCGGACCTTGTCCAGCTGGCCGTGGCCTTGCTCGACAAAGTCCTCGACCGCTGCGTCAATGGCCTCGACCCTCTTCCCGGAGGCGGACAGGTCGGTAAGGAACTTCTCGTACTTGCGCTTGGCCGTTTCGACGTTGTCGCGCGAGTCGTCGGCATTCAGCATCTTTTCCCTGTCCTTGATCCATTTCTCAAAGTCGTCGCACTCCCGGTAGAAGCCAAAGAGTCGTATGGAGTCCTCGAGGAGGGCGTAACGACGCGTAGCGAGCTCCTGCAGCTTTTCGTACGTCTCGTTGATCTTCTTCATGCGCTTCTCGAGGCTGTCGGCGTCGTTGGTCGCAGGTCGACGGCTCACCGGCTTCACGACCGAGCGCGGCGACTTCACCTGTCGCACTAGCACCACCTGGCGCACCATCCGCGTCTTCTTCACGCGCTGCGTAAGTCTCACGCGCTCGGGCTTTCGCACTTGGACCTGCATTATTGACGAAAGCGCGCGCGTGGCTCGGTTAGTCGTCCGAGACTCGGCAATTGACATTTCAAAGCAGAGAAACGCGGTCGATTTGATAAATACCTGAATGATTTTTGGCTCGATCTCGCGCACGTAGCTCGCGGGCACGAAGCCATCGGTGCCGTCGGCCTTCCTCACGCTCCACCAATCCGGATTCGTCTTGTTAAGGAGGAGCATCGTTTCGCCCTTGGCCATGTGCATGCCCTGGCCGCTGAACGGATAGAGACTCCTGACCTGGGGCACGAGCCTCTCGTCGAGGACCGTGCGCGGCTCCGTGCACTCGACGATCTCGTCGACCCACTCGTCCTGGGGTACGAGTCGCACCTCCTGCGTCCATTCGTCCTGCTCGAGTTCAGCCAAGGGCTCGGCCTGCTCGTTCTCCTGGCCGGTGTCCGTTTGCAGTGAGGACACGCCCGCCCGCTGAAGACGGTCCGCCTGGGCGTTCAAGGACTGCAGGTCACCGCTGTAGGCCTTGAGCTCGCCCTCGAGGTCCTTGTGCCGCTGCAGGAGCGCCTGGGCACTGGGCTCGTCGACCCCGTAGTCCTCGGACGTCACCAGGGCCATCTTTTCCTTCATCCACGAGTCGGCCTCGTTCGCGTCCGCGCAGAACTGCAATTAACCGCGATACGCGGACATCAGTGTCCGCAATTTCGTTAACCTAAGCCCACATTGACCGGTACACGTTCACGGAATCGGGAAACCAAACGAGGAAAGTAATGGAGAATCATTTTAGGCACGCATGGAGCTTAAGGTTTAAAAAAAAAAAGTTTTCTCTACGGCTCTCGGCCAATGCCAAGAGAAAAAGAAAGTCCGTGCGGGAGTAAGGAGGGGGCGGGGGGGGGTGGGGGTGAAGAGCCGAGCCTCTAGACTACGCGAGTTCAAAAACGTTCCTCTTCGAGAAACTGGTTATTCAAATATCCGATTCCAAATTCAGCTAGAGAGAACAAAATGGATGCTTTGTTGCTTCCTTCCTAAGTCAATGTAACCACCGCGATGCGCTCATTAATTAAATCATTGATATTATTTACAAAATAAGAACATCTTGTGCTACTCGGAGAGAAATTAAAATTAAAGTTAAAATTAAAAAGAAAAAAGAAAAAAAAAACAGCATATCAATGCTCGTAAAAATGGTCGGATTCTTGTGCGGGAGAGGTACCTGGAGAGCTTCACCGGCCTCCTCCAACTGCTTCTTCCTCAGAGCCAGTAATTCTTCGAGGATCCTCCAATGCTCGAGCAAGGATTCCAACCTGTTCTCGATCTCCGGAGCGGATGGATGCTGCTCGGAAACGAGCCTCTTGCCCGCCTGGTTGACCTGCTCGGACTTGGACCTCCTCGTCTTCGTCTCGTCCTCGAGCGCCTTGTGCCTCTGCTGGAGCGATATCAACGCCCGGAGATCCTTGGCCAGTATTCCAGCACGGCAGATCCTCTGACGTTCCACCAGCCACGACTCCTCGTCCTCGTGATCTTGAAGGAATTGGAAGAAGTTTCGGGCGTCCTCCAGCCTCGCCTTCCGCTCCTTGCTGTACTCTCCTAAGAGGTCAAAAATTATATACGAAATACAAAACATCATTTCGCACAAATGCAAATTATACACAATGAAGGTAATGAACATAATGAGTGGGGCAGGTTACGTGGCCGGATACGTGGCCGGATACGTACCGAGCTGTCCGTAGGCCTTGTTGAGCTGGTCGATCTTGGCCTCGAGGACGGTGGCCTCCTTACTGAGTACCGGAGCGCCCTGATGTGCCTGCGCGGCCACCTGCGCCTGTAGCTGAACCGCCTGTCTGCCGAGCCTCCGCTGGCTCTCCCCGAGGGCCGTGACCTGTAGCTCCTGGAGACTGTGCCTCTGCAGCAGGTCCTCCACGCCGAGAAGATGGGGCCCGACTTCCGTGCTCTGGAAGCACAGCTGGAGCTCCTGGAGGCTAGCCAGGGTCGTCTCGATCTCGCGCATTAGGCTCATGAGGGCGCAGAGGGCCGAGAGATTGGCCTTGTGCCTGTCGAGGAGCCCGAGCAGCTCCCGCCAGCGCTGTAGGACCTGCTGCTCGCGCGCCTTCACGCGATCGAGACCGTGATAGTTCTCGCGCACGAGCTCCTCGGACATGTTGGTCAGGTCGTGGAAGCGCTCCTCCCTCGCGAGGATGTCCGCGCTTATGGCCTCGTGCTTCTTGACGGTCGCGTCCACCTGGGCGAGGTTGCTCCCGTAGCGCGGGTCCGACAGTACCTGTATCATCTCCTTGAGGTAGCCCTCCCTCAGGACGCTCTTACGCTCGAACTTGTAGTTGAGCTGCTCGAGCCGCTCCTGGCGCAAGAGCTCGCTGCGGAGCGCGACCTCGCGCCGGTGCTCGGCCCGCTCGAGCTCGATCCACTTGCGCTCGATGTCGTTCACGAGCTGGCCCTCCTGGGGCACGAACGCCGGCTGGTCCAGGGACTTGAGCCGCGTGTTTATGTGGAAGAAGAGCGCCTCGATCTCCGAGCGCTCCTTGTACTTGGGCGGCTTCTCGACCGTACGGTACTGCTTGAACGCGAGGAGCTCCCGCTGAATGCCCTCCAGGGAATTGGGGAAATCCCGGTCCTCCAGCACCCCCGTCTTTAGCTTTATCCACTCGAGAAGCTCGGCCGTCAGCTTGCCGTAATGGACCTTCATCTTGTCGGCGTCCATCATTTGCCCGACGATCTGCGTACGGAAGGTAATGGTACATTACCCGGTAATAACCGCCCGCTAGCAATTCACCTCCTCGTAGACGATACTCACGTTCGCGATTCTCTTGCCGCTCTTGATCTCGTTCTTCATTCTGGCGAAGGTGTGGTAGTACGAGGCCACGTAGGTCATGATGGACTTCTCGTCGGGTCGGGCAGTGTCGACGTCCTCGGCGTCGAGGAGCCGTGGTATGCCAAGCTCCGAATTCGCCACGTCGAAGGCGTAATTCAGATTGTCGATGTGCTTGGTCTGCTGGAGCTCGGACCACTTGACGAGGTCCGGTCGGTGCGCGTGGATCAGGGCGTTGAAGCCCAAGCCGCTTCTCCATGATCCTGGGCGCAAATTATCACCGCTATGAAATCATTGGCGCGCGGGCCGGCGGTATCGTCCTTTCGTACGAGCCAAGTGATAATCGCGAGGGGACTCGCGAGCACCGAGACTATGCGTTTTAATTCAATGTAATATAGATCGCTCGGTCTCAATGGACATACATACATTGACGTGATACGTAGTCGACATTTACTTGTAAAATAACGTTTTTTTGGGCTCGCGTGCGCGTGCGCGTGCGCGCGGATGACCGAAAGGAAGTCCTGGATCAACTCACCGGTAAAGTCCTGGATGTTCACACCCGGGTATCCGTTAGTTTTCCTCTGGCACCAAAGCAGCAGGGCGTCCTTGGCCGACTTCTTCTCGCTGCTCTCATTCTCCTCGTCCACGTCGATCTCGATCTCTTGGATTTGGAAGCGGAGGATTATCGTCCATATGAGGCCGAGAATCAGACGTGGATTCCCGTCGACGATGTCCTCCGCACCTATGCTTTCCAAGCGTACCTGCGGGAACAGTCGTAACGGGGAACGGTGAGACGAGTGTCGTAATAATAACGGGACGATAATTATCTCGACGGCCGTTGCCCGAATTCATCCTCTCATCTCGCTGGCGCGTCCTCGACATGGCCAGGAGTTGGCTGGGTAGGGGTGGCTGGGTAGGGGTGGGTGGGCAGCGTCAGCCGATCGCTTTATAAATAAGATCGAGTGGATAGCCGAGAGAGAGAGAGAGAGAGAGGGAAGAAGCTCGAGAGGGTCGGGGACGGCGACGTTGATTGAGGCGACGTTTCAGTCGATTTCCAGAAGCCGCTCGGGCAGTCACAATTTATAAGACTTCGGGGATTGGAAATAATTGCTAAGCTCTCGGTCGTTCCGATAGTAGTAGCAAAGGGATTCCGTAGCGATCGAGGCTTCCGTCGCTCGTCCGCTCACTGCTTTCTCTCCTCCTCTACCGCTCTCCTCCTTACTAACTCCTCCGTCGGCTACCGCTGGGGCACGTCCCGGTGCATTGTCCTTCCCCCCCCCCCACACACACAGTGTCCGAATGTCAAAATAATGACAGCGGCGAGCGTGGCGAGCATTATTACACGCACGAGCGCCGGCTCCTCTGTTGAATTGCCGCCCGCCCCTCCCCCCACGCCTCCCTCACGCCTCTCGCGAGCCCGCACCTTTTAAAATGTAATAAGGCTAGAGAAAGAACGAGGAGTGAGGCCACGCCTGTTGTATGGGCGGGGGCGAGGTTACCACCAACAGTCGATGATGCTGCTGCTGCTGCTGCTGCTGCTGCTGAACTTTCTAAAAATTCAATCGGCCCAGCTAGAGGATCGGAAACGGTAAACTGTCCCGTCCCCGGCTACCTTTTCGACGAATCCTCCCGGCTGACTCCGGGAGGGCAAAGGGCGCTAACGCGCGCCCCGGATCAAAAGGACTCGAGCTGCGGGCGCTGCGTAGCTGTTGCCGCCAGCCGCTCTCTCTCTCTCTCTCTCTCTCTAAATACAGTAGCCCGTTCTCTCTCTCTCTCTCTCTCTCTCTCCTTGTCCCCGACGATGTAAATAGGGCCTGTTGGTCGGTCGCTGGGGCAGCAGTTGGCCGGGCAGCTATCCGGGACCAACGTGATTTTTACGCAATTGACGGTATCGTTGCCGAGGAGGAGGAGGAGGAGGAGTAGCCGCGTTAAAGAGCCAAGGCGGAAGGATTAAGAACGGGGTCGGATAGGGGATAGGGAACGAGAGGGAGAGGGAGAGGGAGAGGGAGAGAGGGAGAGAGGCAGGCAACCCGTGGCAGAGTATCCTTTTTTTGCCCGTAACTTACAGTCGAATTCTTAGACGAGGCTCGTATTATATTTAATAATAGCAGTGGCAAAGAAAGCCGGATGGAGGAGAATGAGCCCGTCGGCTATAACGGAATAGCCTCTCGATGGAGGATGTGGAGGAGGAGCGGATAGGAGCGGATAGGAGCAGCGGTTGAGAATATTCCAAAGTCTCCGAGCGAGCGCCACCAGCACTGCCATTCCTTTTTTTCGGGACAATCGGCTAATTGTTGGCTAAGACCGTGAAGGAGAAGGCAATTAACGCTCCCCGGGCGGAATCGGAGTAACCGTCACATCCCCCCACCTCCCACCACCGATTCAGACCCAATCTATCAGACTAGAGTCTGTCCATCGGACCGTGATGTCATTCCAGCCGTCCCTTTCCCTCCCCCCGCCGCCTTCGTGCTACGTCGGCTTTATTGGCAAGATAAGTCGTATCAATGGCAAGTGATAAATGCATACACTCGACCATTATTGACATTCAATTGAAGCTGCTATATTTCGATTATCATCATAATCATCGTCGTCGTCGTCGTCGTTTATTATTATCATCATTGCTATTATCGTCCTTATTGGCACGAAGGCTACCCACCCACCCCGCCGCCAGGAGGGATCTTTTTCTTCTTCATTATTACTGTTGTTGTTGTTGTTGTTGTTGTTGTTGTTAACAGCAGCAGAAGCAGAAGCAGCAACAAGAAGAAGAAGAAGAACAACAACAACAACTCGGCCCTGAAGTATATTAAGGTAAAATATTAAAAGGCCGACGTCCTTCGTCGCGTTATCGGGGCAAATAGACGTAATCGGCGCTGCAAACTGATAAGGCTTATCGGCTGGAAATCGTATTCGTAATCCAATATGAAAAGAAAAGAAAAAAAAACGATGGTGGCGGGGGGGAGGGGAGAGAGAAGGGACGAGGGGGCGGCAAATGCAGAGCGACGGCCTCACGGAGCGGCTTTTAATTACTTTTAAAGCAGACGGCTGGCTTCAAAAACGTCAACTGTCCCCCCGCCCCCCCTTACCTTGGTGTGCAGGAACGCCAAGGACTTGTTGACATTTTCGATTTTGTGGACGCGCATCCGGCCATTGTTGGGCTTGGCCAGCCGCTCGCCCGAGATGATCTCCAGGAGCTTCAGTAGCTTCTTCCCGTCGGCCAAGTCCGCGAACAAGTCCTCCACCTCCATCCGAGCCTGCGGGATAAGCAGACGCGTGATTATTATTATTATTATTATTATTTTTTTTTTTTTTTTTATTAAGGGGAAGGGGAGCTGCGCGGATGCCCGGAATCCGAGATCTGTGTGACGCGAAGTTGAGAAGCGCGAGATCCTCTTCCGTAAGCGCTAAGCGTACTTACGGACTCAAGTACAGGGATTTAGGGGTCAGAGGGGGGAGGGGAGGGGAGGCCTGTCTTTCCGGGCCCGTCCCATTGTCACTTTTTGCGCTCCGTTCAACCTCTGTTTGTTTTTTTTTTTTTTTTTTTTTTTTTTTTTTTACTAGAGTTATTATACAAATTGTCTTATCGCTCCACTACTGATACCGACGGCTTTGTGCTTCTGTATGAGTTTTTCCAGTTTCGTTTCGTTTCTTTACTTTTTCTCTCTCTCTCTTTTTTCTCCTTCCCCTCCCCGCCTCCCGCCTCCCGCCTCTCTTTACTTTTTCGTACTTGCGGGGCACGAAGATAAGAAGCGCGTGTGCGCGCATACGTAGTACAACATAGGTCGTTTCTATTATTTGACGTTTTTGAATGACGCGCAGCGAGCGGAGCCGCGCACGAATAATATCTGATGTAATTGCACGTCGTAAAGTATTAATCTGGTTTCGCGTCGCGAGCCAGCCAGCCAGCGAATCCTTAGAAATAACTCGAACGGTCGCCATCGCCGGTCAATAATAAAAGAAAGAAAGAAAAGAGAAAGAAAGAGAAAGAAAGAAAGAAAGAAAGAAAGAAAGAAAGAAAACAGGAAGACGAATGGAAGAATGGAAGAAATAAAGAATGAAAAGGGGGCGGGGGGGGGCAGCACCGCCACGGGCAACAACTAGAGAGACGTAAATGATTTTATTTAATGATATAACCGAGCCCCGCTGCTCGCTTTTAAAGCCGACCGTTAGACTCCATTGGATCCGCATCGTCCGTCCATTATTATTGCCGAGAAGCTTGCCATTTGCGAATTCTAAAGCCACTCGTCGGCAAATCGTTAAAAAAACCCACGTATTTGCCGGTTATCGTTATTATCGGTTATTCGGGTTATTCGGGGTTATTGGGGTTCAAACAAAAAAAAAAAAAAAAAAAACGACATTGTTCCGGTGCGCGTAAGGGGTTATTGGGGTGGGGTGGGGTCGCAATAATAATAATAACAATAATAATAATAAGGGGACAGGGGCTGACCTTGAGCAGGAACGAGTTGATCCATTTCGTAAAGGTCTTCTTCTGGATGAGGAGCCGCTCTTCTTGCAGGGACTTGATGCGGCTCTGCTCGAACTTGAGGGCATCCTCCCTCTGCGTCATTCTCCTCTCTTCGGTTCGCGGGCCGCTTCTGGGCCTCTCGAGCTCAGCTGGCCGACAAGTCGTGAACCAGGAATAATTAAAACGGTGTGACCTTGTGTGAGGTTCGGCGCTTGGCCCAGCGCCGGGCTCATACTGTGCTCCTGTCGTGGCGGACCGCCGATCGAGAAGAAAAAGCAAAAGGCAACGGGCCGGAGCATTATTAAATTGCTGACAAGTTACACATGGCTTCTGTTATGCGCTGAATATGAGAGCTGGGGGGAGTGAGAGAGAGAGAGCTGGGGAGAGAGAGCTGGGGAGTGAGAGAGTGATGGGCGGGGCGGGGCGGGGAAGGCGAGATGGTTGGTGGGTGGAGGAGGGGATGGGGAGGGGGGACGTGTGACCCTGAGGGCCAGAGGGAGACAGACAGATAGATGTTGCGATGGAGGGAGGGAGGGAGGGAGGGAGAGAGAGAGAGAGAATAGCAGTTGAACGACCCGAGACCTTAGCTCTTACGAGAGCTAAGCCCAAGAGAGCTAAGTGGGTTGAGTGAAAGTCCCAAACAATTTCGGTCGATGCGTTCTTCTATCTTACGGGGATTTTTCCTTAGGGACAAGATCTTCTATCTACGCGCGCGCGCGCCTCTAGCCGTGCGTCAACTAACGAAGGGTTGGATGGACGGATGGACGGACGGACGGAGGTTAGTGGCTGTAATGACACGCACCACCTCCTCCACCTCCTCCACCTCCACCTCCACCTCCTCCACCACCAACTCTTAGACATTCTAAATTGTAAATTGGAAAATTGCTCGCGGCCAAGTGGGTCAGGTGAGAAGGATTTTCGCCGAGCGGATGGGAAAACTGTCGAGTACATGGCAATACCTACCGCGGTACTTAACATTCATGTAAGCGACGTGTCGGCGTAGATGCTCGGCGAACCCTGGCCAACCCTGTTCTATCCACGCTCGCTCGATCGACGGGGCCCGTTAAGGTGCGCGAGTTACGGTCGAAGAGGAATGTCGAGCAGCGGCGCCCCGTACACCGATAACACGTCCTATCTCTACCACGGGAACGGCGTATCGTCGCTTCGGTTCGTCGACAAATACTAACTTTAAAGTTACCGAAGCCGAGCGGCAGCGTGTCCCGCTCTCCCCCTGCCCGCCCCTCGCAAAAGATATAATTTAAAAGATATAAATTTGTAGAGGGGGTGGTGGTGGTGGTGGTGGCGGTGGTGGTGGTGGGGGCGGGCAGGGGGCAACGGTAATTTCTCTATTAAATTAATTACGGCCTTAATGAGCGCTAAAAAATTCGATTAGATAAGAAGAACGAGACTGAGAGAGGGAGTGGGGGGGAGAGGCTCTGCGCGGCAATAAATTTTCCGAGCTCGTGCCGGAGTTTTTGAATTCCTAACACGCGTCGATCTTTCGGCCGCCGCGGGAATTTATTAAGTAAACGGGAGCCCGTGCCGTCCCCTCACCCCCCTACAGCTACCAGCGGTACGCCGCGACCCACCTACGACTCTCGTTTAAATACGATAAAGTAGCGATGAAGACGTACTGTTATAATGGGCGAACGAGGCGAGGGAGATGAGAGGGGGGAGGAGGAGGAGGAGGAGGAGGAGGAGATGATGGCCAGCCAGCCAGCCACGCCCGCGACTCGAGTCGTCCGCTACGGCGGGGACGCGCGACGATACCTGAGCGGCGTGGCGTGCGCGGACTCTTCGCTCCGGCGCCGAAAGATTCGCAGAGGCCCACCTGCTCGAGGGGAAGGCGCGCGTCCTCTAATGGAGCCCCGCTCAACGAGTCCCGATCGCGCTCTTCCGTTCTTCCGGTGAAGGCTCCGATGATGGATCGAACGACGGAGAAGAGAGACGTGGCCGTGCCTCTCCATTACCTACGGCCACGGGCACGGGCACGGGCACGGGGACGGGGACGGTAAAGCCGAAGGGGACGGGGACGGGGACGGGGACGGGGACGGGGACGGGGACCAACAGCGAGAAAAAAGACGCGACGCAGAAGACGAAGGAACGCATTGCGGATTATTATACGAGGCTGCTCTTGGCTTACGTAAGCCCCGTTAACGAGGATTCCTCCGCTCGGTCTCGGGCCACCCCCGCTCACCCGCCCGACCGCATTGCACGTCTCCGGCGAGGCGTTTCCGCGGCCTATACGGGAGGCATCGTCGAGGCTCGCGATCGGGAGCCACCGATAAGCCAAGGAAAGTGGCTGGCCATTGTTGTTACTCGATTTCGTCTTGCTCCGTCGGTCTACTCATCCGCACCCCCCCCCGTGCCCCCTGCCTCGTCCACGGCCCCTAATCCCCGAGGCTCACTAGCTCTCTGTCTACGCGCAGCCGCTTCTTACTTTTTGCCTTCCTTCCCTCGATGAAGTAATGGACGCGTTCGCCACGGCTAATTGAGATCGACTCTTTCGAATACATTTGAAAGTCTCTTTCCCCCCACACCACCCATTCTCCTCCTACTCCTCCTCCAACGCTGCCCCCCCTCTCTCTCTCTCGCTCTATCTCCGTCTTTGCCCCATCCGAGCCCCATCCCCGGCTCCGCGCGATTTCGCATTCTCGAAATCGGCTGCGAGCGCTCTCTGCGCTAACGGTGCAGAGCGGCGAGCGACGCCCGCTGCTTTTATTTACCTGGGGCTCGATCGTGTATCCAGCGTTTTGCACCGGAGCCGATGAATAATTCAACCGGGCAGACCCCCGGCCGCCCCTTCAACCCCGTCAGTCGGCCCGCCCGCCCCGCGATTCGCGCGAACCATTAGATAGAGACTGAGAGAGGGGGAGAGAGGGAGAGAGAGAGGGGAGCAGAGAGAGTGGGAGGGAGAGGGGGAGAGAGAGCCTGTCAGAGTTTGGAGAATCGGTTGTTGTCCTATCGGTCCCCATCTCCCCCCATCGCCCGTCCTCCCGCCGACCAGGGCATGACGCATTCCTCCGTAAACGCCGAGGTCGGCTAGCTGGCCTTGAAAATACGGGCGGGTCGACTTGTTACCCCAATGCATCGGCATCGGGTAGAGATAAGATCGGCGGTTGCGGTGGAGGTGGTCGTGGTGGTCGTGATGGAGGTGGAGGTGGAGGTGGTGGCGGTGGCGGTGGCCCCGGCGGCCCTCTTCCAGTGAGCGTATTCGCTGGGGAAATCGCGGGACGACGATGATGAGTCGGGAATGCGCTTCCACGGCCAGTTCCAGTAAACCGACCCTCCCCCTCCCCCCTCCCCACCATCCCTACGTACGGAGAAAGGCTTTCTAATGCCACGTACGCGGCTTTTTATCGTTTCTCTCGACCCGCTGCTGCCGCTGCCGCTGCCGCTGCTGCTGCTGTTTCTCCGGCTGGCTCGCATCGGCATCTCCCTCTCCCTCGCGACCGACGCTCTCGGTGCCTCAGGGCCGCTCGGCCGTCACGCGTCGATCCCGCCCTCCTGCCCCCTGCTGCTGCCGCCGCCACCGCCGCCGTTCAGCACCGCTCTCGGTCGTCGAGCCCCGAGGTTTTTCAACCGACGTGTACACGACGTGTACGTTTTCACCGGCTAGGACGACCGACCGACCGACCGACCGACCGACCGACCGACCGATCGATCGATCGAACGATCGCACCTTTACGTAAACGCTACGGTGCGAGCCTCTGTCTGAGCGGCGAAGGGAGCTCCTAACGGTATCGGCGCAGACTCGGAGTTGTACGTAAATATAAACAAAAGCTGTTCCCGGCGGTGCTCTCGACACCTCTTTCGGCCCATTGTCTGTTTACTCCCGGTGTCATTTGCCCGCTCATGCCACGCGCAAATCGGTCCGAGGAAATATAGCTACAAGGAGTCGCCGCTGCCTTGGGAGCTGCCTTGGGAGCTGCCTTGGGAGGATAATTTAATCACCATCATCCCCCGCTCCGGCTTCTCACGTCTTGACAAATTCGCTCAATAGTTATAACGGAGGCCGTGGGGTACCATCGTCCCCGAGTAAGTCCCCGCCTTCCCCGCCCCTCGACATATATAATAAAAGAGGCTCTTAAACCCTCCCGCCCTCTATACTTCTCTCACGTCTCCCCGAGAGTGGGAGAGAGAGGGGAGAGGGGGGGAGAGAGACATTCCGATAGCGAGGCTCTCGAAGGCACGTTTAATTGAAAATAAATATTTAGAAGGACTTTTCAATTTAACTGCCGAGTTTATTAAACATGCCTTTTTACGAGCAAGTAAATCAAGCGATCATTCATGCATTTTTCCACAACGACCTTTCGACGATTTCCTGTCACCGTGTGTGAAGGATGCCCGCACGCACGGCTGCTCGGCTCCGCGCAAGCCGTAATTCTGACGTCTGACGTAAAAAATGCTCTCCCTCGCTCTTGACGCTCGTTTCGGCCAAGGCGTAACGAGGGGGGGGGAGGTAGGCAGCGCGGGGTGCTGGTGCTGCCGCTACTGCTGCTACTGCTACTGCTGCTACTGCCCCTCCTCCCCCCGGGGGGACGGACCCATCCCACCCACCCACGAGAGCGGACCGAGCCGACGCACGGTAGCCGCTGCTCTCCTTCTTCGGCCGACGACGTTAAAATGCTTTACGTCCGGGGGCCCCTCCTCCCGTCGTCCGGCCCTCATTTTCGCGCATCTGTTGACAACGTGCACTTTCGTTCCTCCTACCGAGCGCTCCTACCGACCCGGCCGATCCGCACGACCGACAGAGCACCAGCACCAGCACCAGCACCAGCACCAGCCAATTTTCTCTCTCGACTTCCTTCATCTACATCCGCCCCCGCCCGCCCCCTCCATCGACCATTTATTATTATCCTCCCTGATCCGACTGGCGTTATCGTGTCCGATACCCTGAAAAGACAATAAAAAAACTGAGGAAGGCGATCGATCGGGTCGCGCTCGATCCTCAAAATAACGACGATAACCGCTATCGGCCGGGTCAGGTCGCCAAGGTCGATTATTGCGCAGTCTGTGGTGCAGATTCGATCGATGGCCCGAGGCGAGTGACTTTTTCTTTTAAAAAAAAGCGTATTTGCCCCATCCCGTCCCTTCCCTTTCGACTAGCTCTGTTGCTGCTGCTGCTGCTGCTGCTGCTACTCGCTTTACACGCATCGAATAACACGCTCGGCCGTAAGAAACGGTCGCTCCGCCCCGCCCCGCCCCCCCACCGTCGTCGTCCTAACTCAGGCAGCGCACCCCCAGCAGCATCGCATACTCGATCGCGAGACGGAGCGCGCAACAAAAACACGCCGAAGAGGCCCTTCCCCCCTACTCTAGGCTAGGCACGCACGTCCATCAAGATCTGTTATCAAGGTCACGTGCTATTTAGCACGTGTCCCAGCGGAGGATGTCGGAAGAAATTATAAATAAGCGCGGTTGACCTCGCATCGCGCGGCGTAAATTAATTGCCCACGTTTTCTTCCACTTCTTCTTCTTCTTCTTCTTCTTCTTCTCCTTCTTCTCCTACTTCTTTTTCCTCGCGATATCCGTACGAAATATTTCAAAGCTCGAGCAGGAAGTCTCGGTGGCATATGTCACGCTATTTAGAAGGTGGTGAGGCGAGGGGGGGGGGAAGACTCCCTGGGCCGAGCGAGAGAGAGAGAGAGGGAGGGAGAGAGAGCAGTCGATTCCCGAGCACGTGCTATACACTGGCTCGTCCAGTTTCTCTTGGCTCTTGGATCTTCTACACGGACTGGCTTACGCACACCCCCGCCGCCCACGTACGTATACTACCCAAGCCAAACGAGCCAGGCTCTCTTCTTTTGTACTTAGTAATTGATATAATGGACAAGGAGCGAACCCGTCTGTCTCTGCAGTCATGTGTAATTAAAAGCTGAATCAGTGTATCAAGAGACCGCGATGCTCCCGGGAATGGTTAATTTCCCCCCCCCTCGGTATTATCTCCTCCTCCTCCTCCTCCTACTTTTTATAAACGTAATAAGTGAGAATGAGCAAGCCCCGCTGTAACTTAATAATAACGCTTCTGATTCCGTTGAGCGAGAGTTACGTTGCGGCTCGGCGATGGGGATGGGGATGGGGAGGGAAAGAGACAAAGACAGAGACAAAGACAGAGAGAGAGAGAGAGAGAGAACTGTTACGGGGCCGATGTGGAAAATTTTGTATAGAATGGGTTCGTGTAGTGCTCTCGCGTCATGTTGGGCGTAGGATTGGAATTCCAGCTGCGGCTTTCCTACGAAAGTCAATCTGGAAAGCCGAACAATTGGATGACTCGAGGAGCCATTATTATTACTGGCCTCGGTTTTCCTCGGAAAATATTAAATACGCTGCCGCGCGGCAACGCGGATACCCAGGTTACGTGCCGCTCTCTCTCTCCCCCTCTCTCTCTCTCTCATTGAAAGCTAAGTACTAGCTGCTTATGATAAGAGCCCGAAAGGTAAGCTTTAATCTGTCGATCCGATCGAGAATATTATTCGTCCACCGCTTAAATGCTCCGTCCGTTAAAGTTAATGCGGGATCGGATGAGTTTTACGCGTCAATGAAAATTACTTTTCTCTTCTCATTCTACATTTGGCCAATGTTGCGGAGGAGCGGCAGGGTAATGGAGGAGCGGCACACTCGACTCGGCTCGGCATTCCTCTCAGGTACTTGACATTGTTTTACATTGTCATAAAATAATGTGCTCCGCGGTGTCGTGTGCTCTAGAAGATAGTAAAAAAACAAGGCCTACGGCTTGGACTCCGCGAGCCGTTAACTCGTATTGTACGCGCTCGCATGCACGCCATTTGCATGGGTATGGGTATTTGGAAAGCGGTTACGGCACGAGAGCCGCACACGGGAATGCACAGAGAATTTTCAGAAATTATGACGGGCGGGTGGGGGGGGGGGGGGCAGTGAAACTTGGAGCCGCGTCGCGCGTATATAAATTGTTCCCCCCCCCCCTCCGGGCCAAGAAGCCCAAGATATTTACGCGATCACGCGGAGACGTTATAATTAATACCCGAATATTATTCGAGCGCTGTATTTATTTATTTATTTATTTATTTATTTATTGCTTTGGGCGCGTACCGGGACGAGGGGATCACGGGGCCCCGCCACGTACACCCTTCTTCGCACCTACGAATTGTCAAAGCGATCTCTTGACGGAAACGTACTCTCTTCTCCTTGCTTTTTTATTATCCCCATCGATGCAAATAAGTTTGCAACTGCCTGCATCTCTCACCCCCCACCCCCGCTCTCTGTCTACCTCTTTACTCTTTTCGGTGGCCAGCGACACTCTCGAGCCATCGATCAGCCTCTTTACTCCTTTGCTTTATGCAAGAATGTGCACTTGTTGTATAAAAATGTATCAAAGCTTTTGGAATTAATTATACAGCGCTCTCTCCCGCTCTCTCTCTCTCTCTCGCTCCTAATTGTCGAGCCCAGTAAGTGGCTCGTCTCAAGGAACTATTCCTTGCGTCTCGCGTGAAATTATATAAAAGAATATATGTATATATATAGATATAGATATATATTAATCCTCGAGCCATTGAAATGATTTAGCATTGGTAATTAAAGAAACTTTTGCATTTTAATACACTCTTGACTTTTTATTATTATTCAAGAAGCTCTTGACGCTCGGCTAAATCATCCATTAAGATTCATAGCCGCCGCTTGTTTTTACGCTTCATTTTTTTTCTTTTTTTCTTTTTTTTTTCTTTAAATAAAGTTACGAATGCAATAAATGCCCGTGAGGATTAATTCCCAACTTAAGTCATCGCTATTAATTTTTTTTTTCTTCTTCTTGCTTGCTTGCTTGCTTGCTATAACGATTTTATTGCTGCTCGGCTATTTCGAGGGGGGGAGTCGGGGGGCAGGGGGAGTGCCTCGTGCGCATACGTTCAACTGGACTTGACTTGTACATCAAAAAAACATATTATTCACTCGAAGACGCAATAAATTAAATAGCCCGGATTTACGTAAGCTTAACAATAACGTTTTTGGATTCGCGGGCAATAATAATGAATATTCGGGGAGTCGGGAGTGGCAAAAAAAAAAAATAAAGGAAATTAACGAAGAGGTAAAAGCGAATTTCGAAAAAAAAAACATTGTATGGTATTGTACTGCTTTCCATCATTTCATTGCATCCATCCAAATGATGGAATGTAATCGATTACAGCTTCGTAAAAATTGGCGATAAATAATACCTCGTATTTAGATAAAGTAAGTAAGTAAAGGTCGCGAGTTAAGGTAAGTTTTTGAATAATCAAATTCAGCGAGTACGGGAGGATTAATGGAACAATCCTCCCGTGAGCACTTTTGGGCCGTGATTTCGAGATCGATGCTCGATGCGCGAGACGCGATATGCGGGCCCTGCGTTCGATAAATCCATAAAACGTTAAGAGCCAAGCCCCGTGCAGCGATGACGTAGCAACGGGATCGGTCCCACGGCTGGGGGAGGGCGAGTAACCGAGGCTCTCCTCTCTCTCCAATACAATGTACATTATCCGCGGGTTTCATTAGTTTCGACGAGGTAACGGCCGAGGGCGATAATTAATTAATCTCGGGGCAAAACTTAATTGATTCGAGGCTTGATTCGGGACTGTTGAGCCGCTAGCCCCATTAACGCCTACTTCTTTTACGCCAATTAAAGCGAAATCGGGCAAATGAATACGTCAAGGGATGAACTGCGGGGGCCCCGTTGAACCACAACGACAACGACGACAACGACAACGACAACGACTACGGGACTTATGCAGAGAGAGGGGCGGGAGGGAGGGACGTGCTATAGGAGGAGGAGGAGGAGGAGGGCGCGGCGCGGTGGCGGGAGTGAGAGAGGGAGAGAGAGAGAGGAGCGAGGGAGCGAGGGGGGGATGGCTCAAGGAGAAAGGCATGGAAAACGCTTAAGGAAGGAAAATCGCGTAAAATTGGCCTGTAAAATATTAGCAATGTATAAAGATGCGGGGCGCGGAGGGAGCGGCCGGGCCGCATTTCCTGAAAAGTTCAATATAATGAGGAGAGCGGGACGGCGGGGAGTGGCGCGGGAGCCCCAAGATGAAGCGGCGGAGCCGCTATAAATCGCCGCGGTCTTCCCCCCACCCCCCCGTCTCGTCTCGTCTCGTCTCGTCTCGTCTCGTGCCCTTTAGCCGGCGGCAAAATCGCCGAGGAGCGCATGTGTGTGCAATAGGGCAAAAATATATCCCCACGCCGGTCCGGCCGGGGCGCACGCGCGAACTCGGGAAGCCGCAAAAGGGCACCGGATGTCACTCTGCCGACCCTGGGACACGATCCTTTTTTCCTAAGAGTTTGAAATAATCGGTCGGCCGGACGGATTTACCCGCAGAAGAGAAGAGAGAGGCAAATGCGATGCGCTCGCGGCGCGGGAACGGGGTACGGGGAACGGGGAACGGGGACGGGGATGGGAACGGCGACGGGGAAGAGGAGTAGGTCGACCCCATCTCTGCATCGGGGGTCTTGAAGGGATTCCAATCGGCACGACGCGACATGGGAGAAAGAGAGCGCGTGCGATGCGTCCCGGGAGGGGCGGGGAGGAGAGGAACGAGTCCGTTACGCTCGCTGGACTCTCTCACGGTTACGTATGCGAGTCGGCCGCTTTTTTATACATACATACATACATACATACATACGTACGTACGTACGTACGTACGCACATACATACGTACATATATATATATATATATTTTTTTTTTATTATTATTACGGGGAATCAGTGACGCATATTATCGGCATTTTCATTTATCGACTAACGAGCCCACCGCGTTCCACCAGACGACTGTTTCATACATTCTTCTCCCTCGTTCGGCCCCTCCTCCTCCTCCCCCCTGCCCCTGCCCCTCGCTGAATCGAGCGCGTGCGAGACGCTGGGCAGATGCACAGCTTGAACGTCGGGGACGCAAACCAGAATCTCTTATTCGTCATCTCCCGACTTTCAATGGGCCCTCTCCTCGTGTGATTTCCTCGCGCTCCTTCCTCCTCCTCCTTCCTCCCCCTTCTCCTTCCCGACCGTATCTACCGAGGGCTCTTTCAAATACGGCCCCACGGTTAGCCGTCGTCGTCGCCGCGGCTCACGAGCTCCGATCGGATCATCAAGAAAGTGAAAATTCGCCAATTCATCTTCCGGAGAACTTTCCTAGCGCACGTCGGCCACATCGTCACACCCTACCCCGGCCTCCTCTCGTTCCCACAGCCTCCTCCCTCCCCCCCACAGCCCCTTAGCCGGAGTAGCGCGGCCCCGTCGCGCCACCTCCCTCCATCTCCCACCATCTCCCTCCAGCTCCCTCCATCTCCCGCCAACCGACTCTAACGGTTTTACTTGTATACCAACACATTTTATTCGCCCTTTTGGCTCTTTTTTTTTTATTGACATCCTCTCTCGTGAGCGCGCGCTACTTTTTCGCCAGGCTCGCGATTCCTGTACTTTCGTCACAGGCTCTCTGGCTTAACAATAAGACGCTCGCTCCCCCCCCCCCCCGTCAAAATATCCGAGTACATCGCAACGCGTATCGTATCGGGATCTCATTCGCAAACGTTTATTCATCGTAAGCTTTTTTTTCCCTCCGGGCCTCCATCCCTGCGCCACCCCGTCGGCTATCCTTACTTCCAGCCACAACGTCCCCCCAATAACCCCGGTAATTTATTCAATCCGCTTGGAGTCCGTCTGCTCGTGGCCGCCGAGCCGTGTCCAAATAATATAATATTTTATTCCTGCGGCTTTTCCCACTCTTACGCCACTCGCTACTCGATAACGATCGTAGATAAATCACGAATCTAAGGCATTTACCAGTAGGTTAGCTAATTGCCCGCCCTCTTCAACGACTGACTGACTATTTATAAGGATACGAGTTGATTTGCCACAGCCGGGACGCGTTGCTCGTTGCACCTAAAGCAGGACGAGAGAGAGAGAGAGAGGGGGGGGGAGACCCTCCGTGGCTATTGTTGTTTCTTCGTAAGCGCTTCTCGGTACGCGTTGTCAAAAAAAAAAAAAAAAAAAAAAAAAAAGTCATGGAAATGAGGAGGATAATAAGGAATCGATAAGTTTTTTTTTTTTTTTTTGTTTTCTGGAATCCGGGATTCGTGGATTTTTTCGTTCGAACGAATCTGTTGGCTTTGGGTCAGGTGCGCTGGAGGCTCGCGATCCATGATCGATGGATTTATTTCTGAAAACTTTTACAGCTTTTTACTCGATCATCGTTACCGGACTAGTGCTACTGTCTCTAAGTCATAAAAAAAAAAAAAAAAAAAAATGCAATCCCAGTAGTGCAAAGTACTAGCGAGCGAGAGAGAGGGGGATAAGGAAAGGAAGTAGCGGATTACTGTTATACATTGTAGTAGGTAAGCAAGTCTTGCGAACCTCGCCGCCGCCGCTCGTTTAAATGCAGGGACTTGAATTACAGATTTACAAGTAATGCTCGAGTGATTCGAGGGAGCGAAACCGGCCCCAAGGTGAAATAGCTAACCGCTCCCCCCCCCCCACCCCACCCCATTCGATTCTGGCTTTTCGAGGAGATGGTAATACATACAGTCCCTCGGAAGGAAGGTCGAGGAAGGTCGAGGAAGGTCGAAACCGGCACCGGGTTGTTACTTCCTTATCGCCCCATTATCATCCACCTTTTAAAAATAGGGGATAGATAGATGCGCATTGGGACAATGACGCGCGGGACAGAACTTTTGTTCCTTTTCCTTCACGAGCACCAGGTTCCCCCCCCCCCCAGGACTTCGCCAGCCGATCTCATCGAGTTATTTGGGCTATGTCAATGATGGTTTCAATGATGCTTTGACGGTGCTTTGATAGGGGATCAGGGTCGGTCCAGCCGTAACTAGCTGGTCTCGGCCCTGAGGAGATGGCGGCCTGGTGGTACGACGACACCACC
Organism: Ceratosolen fusciceps; assembly: GCA_018883505.1. Lineage (NCBI taxonomy): Eukaryota > Metazoa > Arthropoda > Insecta > Hymenoptera > Agaonidae > Ceratosolen > Ceratosolen fusciceps. The sequence goes on from RCIC01000011.1 coordinate 5,752,823, forward strand.
GCGGTCACCAAGAAGAAGAGGCCTCTAAGCAGGAGCGCGACTCGCTTTCCCGTAGCCAGAGGCTCATTATGAAAATATGGTGACGTAGTGAACGTCGGCAAAGACATTGAACGGTACCTTACGCAGCGCCGATCGATGCAAACTGACCGAAATAACTGTCCCCTCCCCCCCTCTCTCGCTCTCTCTCTCTCTCTCTCTGCCACTCTCTGCCACTCTCTGCCACTCTACCACCTTTTAGCAGCTTGCTTACTTTCCAAAAAAAATTCTTCCAGAATTGTCATAACTAAAACTAGATCTATCTCTCTTTCTCTCCTTCCCCCCTGAGGAACGCGAGGCATTCTCTCTCGTGCTCTCTTCTACCAGTCTCCCTCCCACCTCCCGGAGCCTCGCTCGCTCGCTCGCTCGCTCTCTTTCTCCTTCGAGGAGGGATTGGCAATGAAAAAGGAAGGAGAGAGAGCGCGCGTGTGCGTGTGTGTGTGTGTGAACGCGCGAGCGAACGAACGAGCGAACGAAGGAAGGCGGGCGCGGGCACGCGGCGCGCGCGCGCGCGCGCTCACTCACTCGCACCGCTTACACACGTTGGTTGTTGCGAATCGAAGAATGCGTACGAAGAGCGAGGCTGGTGGGCGGCGGGGTCGCGGACAAGAGAAGGTAGTGGCCAAGGAATTGAATCCTCGAGAAGCCAGGAGCCGGCGGCTGGCTCTCTTCGGCGGGCCGTTGGACGGGCGCGGCGAGAGATCGTGAGAGTGGGAGGGATGGAGGGATGGAGCGAGCGAGCGAGAGGGAAGGGGGTGGGGAGGATCCCGCGCGGTCCATCCGATCTTTGGCGGCGTCTCCCGTGCGCGGGGAGCCCCGTGACACCGGGGGCTTTAAAGACACACTACATACAGCGAAGACGCGCTTTAGCGCCAAGGACTTGGGGGGGGGGGACGTTTAAAATCCCGGCGGAAGCAGGGGGTTGAAGGGAGAGAGGATGGGGGTGGGGGTGGCGCGCACCTGTTGGTGGCGCGCGACCGGTGCCGATTTTCTCCCGCGGTCGGGGAGCCGTCTCTTCTCGGCGAGGTCTGCCGAGTAAACCGCCATAATGAGAGGGAGGAGAGGATCGATGACGGGGAACCAGGTCGGCGTTCTCTACGCGTGAACTCTCTACCTACCGTGTGCTCCTCAGGCTGGCGGTCCCCCGATGACGCTTGCTCGCTTTCTCTCTATCCTTCACTCCCTCCCTCCCTGTGTCTTTCTCTCGCACACACGCACGCACACGCACGCACACACACCCCCCGGCACACGCGCACAGCCACAGAGGGACAGAGGTAAGTACGCCAGCGAGTGCAGTGGCACGGAACAGCGGGGAGGCAGAGACACGCACGCACGCATGCACGCACGCACGCACGTACCGGCACAGGGACACAGCCAGGGGGACAGGGGGTCACAGACACGCGCGCGCGCGCGCGAAGGACGGGCGGGCCCGTATTACGATTATCGGCTGGGTCTCAAGGAGCAGCGTCCGGTCCAAGGAGCGGTGCAGCGTTGTTGCGCCCGAGCGGCGGCGACGATCACTGCCGAGGGACTCGCTCGGTCGCTCCGTTCGACTCCGTGGCGATCGGCCGGCCCCTGCCCCTCGCTCCAGCCCCCGTCCTCAACCCCCTCCCAACCAACCTTCCTCCGCGTCGAGACCGGCAACAGCAGCAACAGCAGCAACAGCAACAGCAACAGCAGCGGCAGCGGCAGCAGAAGGAACAGTACAGCAACAGCCACCACCACCACCACCACCACCACCACCGCTGCCGTCCTTACTCCCTCTCCCGGTGGTGAGCGGCCCGCCCTTCCCTGCCCTCCCGGGCCCAATGCAGCAGAGCGTGAACCGTTCGATGCTACCGTGTCCGTCCGAACCTTATCCCAACATGCTCGCACGCGCGCCTCGGCGAGTTCTCCGTCGGCCGCCTCGACAGATCCAAGAAGAAGAGGAAGAGGTCCCTGGGGACCGGGCGAACCCCAATAACCTTCGCGGTCTTCGCCGGGCTTGGGGTACAGTGAGACAGTGAGCGTGGTGGCCCGAGAGGAAGTCCCGTTGTCGCCGCCGATCTCTCCTCGTCGCAGCGATGGGCCCACGAGCCCAACCCACCGATTCCGAGCCCGCGCCCGCGCCACACCCTTATTTCTAATCCATTGTCCCGACCCCAATAACCTTCCTTCCTTCCTTCCTTCCTTACTTATTGACTTCCTTGAGTCAGGTTCCTGGTGCTCGTCAACGTCGGCGGAATGCCGCCTTGCTTCCCCGCGCCCGCTCGGCAAGACTAACGTTGTCAACGTTGCCACGGGACAAAAGACCCCGCTCGCTCTGCCCAATGCCTATCTCGACTTACTTATTGTTTTCGTTGTTGTTGTTGTTGTTGTTGTTGTTATAAGCTGGTGGGTATTGAGAGCGAATGGCAGCGGGAGACGAGTTGACGAGGGGACCGTGCCTCAGCTCGGGCACGGCGATACTCCTGCATCGACTGCAGTACCTCATGTCCTTGGTTTCCGTTTACATTAGTGGTGAGTAGTTACGCCCGTACCACTCGCGCGCTCGTTACCCGTATTACATCAATCGTGAATCTTGATCCGGATGCCCAGCTCACCACGCGACGAGTGGATCCTGCCACGTGCCCGAAGCCGACCAGCAAGGTAGCCTGCGCCCCTTCAGGACCTACGAGGACCTCGTTGTCTTTCATTACAATGTGCCGAGGCACGTGCTATACGCCACTTGGCAGTTCTCTGCCTTTGCCAACAATGAAAAGTGTCCCAAGCGAGACGTCAACGTGTAAGTCCTCCGCCGTTGCGAAATCCTCATGGCTAAAAGTGCCGTTTTACTAATCCCCTCGACTCTTTCATACCACCCACCCCTGTTATCTGACAGATTCTTAAGGTGGGGGAGTTACCCGGTCATTTCCATCAACAATTCCAGCTATCCGCCGTACATGCTTGTTGAGCCAAACGATACTCTGAGCGTGAGTATTGCCACCGCCTACAACTCCAAGTCCATAAAGATCCTTCCGGTTTATAGTCCATTGGCAGGCGACTGGTTTGTCAGTGCCTATTCCCCCCACTGGGACGACGAGTTCCATCAAATGGTCGGTATTACTACTATATAGATGCTGCTATTTTATCAATCTTGGGCATCTGCTCAGCTAAACAGTTCAATGGTTAAACAAACTCGAAACGAACCGTTTAGGGCTTCGGGCACAAGTGTCACTACAGTCTGAACTCTGTAGCGCTCTGGTCAGAAGTCAATGGCATACAGAACATTCCACTGGGCTATCAGAAGACAATGAAAACAAGCGGCACAATATCCTATTACAAGTAAAATAACTTGGCATAAGTAAAATAAACTTGCTAGAGGGCATGCGTAAATAAGTCATGGGTACGTTTGTATTATTTTTAGGATATACATTCCTGTGGACACGTGGAGCTTCGAGCTGGACATTTGGGCATGTAACTTTACATTAAAGAGAACTCCTGACTTCAACGAGGCTTGCATTAAAAATCTGGCCTTACAGGGCCAAGCTCTTCCCGTCTACAACCATTCTGCCCCAGCTCTCGTGGGTAACTTGACATCCATGGACACGTACACCTTCTCAGAGATATCCCCTCACCAAGACTGCTGGTACTACCTGATGGTCGTCTCGGACAGCATTATAACTTTCAATGCCAAGGTCACAGTGCTCGGTGAGTCTGTCGTTACCAAGAAAACGGAGCGCCTGCTTAAAAAAAATTATTATTAAGCGATTGCGTGATTGACTGCTGAGCTTGCCGCTTGCAGACTGCCCGGTGAGAACGATAGAGGAGAGCTACATTCAACAGCACGTGGACGCAGAGGCTGACGTCAAGGAATTCGATGGTTCGCGCTCGAGAACCCATCCCCTGCCGCTGTATTTTGTCAACGAGAGTCGTTCCCAAGAGAGTTTAGCATTCGGCAGCGACTCAAGCAAGGGGACGAGCCTTCACGGTGCCTGCATCCCTAGATACCAGCTCGTCAGGATTAAGCACACGGAGGCCTTCTCCCGGGACTATTTACTGCAGGTAATTATTGAGGTAATTATTGAGGCTTTGAATGGCTCGCCGGCAGTACAGACACGACACGAGTCTGGGATTTTCAGGGCCAGGAATGGCTTACGTCGTGGTTGACGGTCACCGACAGACATCCGCTAATCACGCAATTCGACATTCTTCCCCTGGTCGACATTGGCGGCACCCTGGACATCGGTCTGCGGCTCGAGATGGCCAAGGTATTTCGATAGGATAGCCATTGGGAATCGGATGCCGTCGATCTAACGAAGCTAATTCATATGACGTGGCGCTTTCAGATGTCGAGAGGAAGACGACGTGTCGAGGTGGTGGCTTGCGTTACTCGGGGCCGAGCACCTAATCAATTCAGCGCTAACGTTACCTGCGATAACATGGGAACGACCATGAGATTGTCTAGCGGCGAGGGGGGCAACGCCAGTCTTCTCATTCCTTATCCACAACCAGATACTTGGTATATCGGGCTTCATACCAAGTGCTATATCAACAAGTGGGTTTGATATATTACACTTTCCTGCGATTACCATTACGTTCTAAAGTTTTCACCGACTTGCATTACTCAAATCTCAATGTTAAGCCTCGACTAGGATAAATGCTCATCGCTCCTCTCCTATTC